>CM020031.1:2627500-3227500 GCA_009769605.1 Bucorvus abyssinicus | reverse complement strand
CATTCACACCCTCTGATAAGTCACATTTTCCTTTCTCCATGCCTCTGTATCTGGCTGCTGATGCCCATATAATTCTGGCTGCTGATGCCCATATAATTCTGGCTGCTTGGCGGTGTTGCAGGGTTTGGATAATTCCTTTGTTTACGCCATTAAGTGTGTTGAAGGCAACAGAATACAAGCTTCATCACATTGACCTGCCAATTACCTCAGCTCTGACCTGGAGTGATCATGTGTGCTGGCATAGGGTAAGGGTCTCATTTAATTTAGAACCTTAAGCTGGATTTGAACTGTAGCCCCAGAAGTAAAAAGCCAGTGTTTTTATCTGGGAAGCCACATGGTTCTGGTTTCCTGATTGGTACCTGTGACATCCCAGTATTGACAAACCACGGAGATATTAACTATGTCCTCTGTTTTTTGCCCTTAATTATGACCAGCTATGCTGATTTTTCTTTTTTTTTTTTTTAAAGGATCTGAGTGACAAAGTGACTATGCATATCATTCCACATTTGAACTGTAAGACTTCAGTATTTCTACCTCTAGTGTGTAATTGGATCAGCTGCCAGTTACAGAAAGGAGCTGGGTGAGTATTAAGTGTGTGGAAAATGAAGAAGAGTCCAAGTGTGAAGGGGAGGAATAATTTGACAAAGCCTGCAGTGAGCCGTACATGGTTTTCTCGTTCCAAAATGGAGTAGGTTTTGAAGCACATGAGAAAAAAATGGCTTTGATTTATTCGCTTTGGTTTGCAAAATGCTAGCCACAATCTTGGAAGTGACTCAAGACCTAGAGAAAGCCACAGTCCCTGCCCCAAGGAGCTTACAACACCGACATTGCCGTAACGAGGATGGTTGAGTGCCAAACTGAAAACCAGTCTGCTTTTATCTGCCTTACTAAAGCTGGGTCTTGAACAACCTTGTCAGGCAGCGCACAAATCTACTGCCATGGGCTTGGCATCACAGCAGGACTGGGGCTTAGCGCCTCTGTGATGTGGTGGTCCCCAAACCACTGTACCCAATGCTCTTCCGTAGGTACCCACGGTAGCACTTGCTTACTTTAATTCTGAGCTCGTCAAAGAAAGGAATGAGGCTAATGTAAGCATGAAACATTTAAAAATCTACTACAAAAATCCAGAGTAAATCTCATCCCTTTAAAAAGGTGAGAAACAGATGAGGACTCTGTCCAGTCAAAAAGAGAGACAAGAGAATTGCCTCGGGACAAGAGAATTGCCTTGCCACTGAGTTCCTCCATTAACCACAGCTACGGCAGGATCACACGGACAGAAAACCAGTTCTTTATCCAGTAAGTGTTCAACCATTTATACCTTTATAAAATCCAAGCAAATCCCCTCAGATACGAACAGGCAGTTTGTAGGATTTGGGTGGGACAGAAGAGCTGGATACTGAGTGGGTAGCCAGAACATCCTTCACCTTACATTTCAAAGTAACTCTAAGGTGCAACTCAGGACAACAGTCTGATCACGAGGTGACAAATTTAGGGAGCAAGGAGAGAGGATCACAGCCTAAAATCAAAGGTAGGGTTACAACATCCAGAGCAGCTCATGAAAGAAGTAGAAGAAATGACAGTTACCTGGAAATCCACAGACAGTTGTCCCTCAGCTGTAGAAATCCACCATAAAAACCACCACGCTGCTCTGTAAAGAATGAGCAGGAAACATTCATTAGTGGTGCAGACGTAGAGGATCACAGCGATGCCAACTGGCAGCCAGGATACAAACAATATTGCCAAGAAGGCGGAGAGAGCAAAAGAACAACTGAGCTTTGCTGTCTCCCAACTCTAGGTTGCTCTAAGCTACACTTGGTGGTTTACTGCCCATAGGACCAAACTGATATTCTGGGATTTGGAAATTCTGCTCTGCCTTCAACAGCAGCCACTAACTGAGAGGAGCGATGTCCGCAAGGGCCCCTGGGTTATGGCCATAGAGTCATATCCTTTCTTGCTGGTATAAAAGATCTGCAGACAAGTCTATCAGGAAAAAAACACAACAAAAAATCCCAACTGAAAATCATTTCTCTCTGAGTCTCCAAGGCGGGCAGGGCATTAAGGCAGAATGCCCTACCTCCAAGGAAGTCAAGATTGGATCAGAACATCTCAGAGAGACAGAAAGGGAGCAAAGGCAAGAGGCGGTAGTGCAAAGGTAGCATGAGTTTGGGATGCCCACTTTACTCATAGGTCACTGTGCTTTCCAGCTGACTAGCAACAGATGAAATAAGGAAGACAATGGCCTCTGGATTTCCAGGTAGCAGCTGCAGCCAAGACTGCCTTTTCAGCTGCCCTTTTCGTCTGGAATACACACAGTGCTGCTCCGAAAGCGGCTGACTGTGTATGCAAATGCGAACCCACCACAAGGTTCCACTATCAGCAAGCAAGCTCTAGAAGAACATCAAGACAGTATTTGTAGTGTTAGAGGAAGGAAAACTTCAAACGCAAGGTGCGTGGTTTTGCCTGCAAGCTAAATACTTCCAGTATTTCCTAATATTGAACTAGAACAAGTACCGCAGAGACCCTTGTGGATCCCAGTCCATCTCCAGCAGGAAGGCACCAGAAATGGGTTATCCTGCTGTGAATCCACGAGAGTTATGAGAGAAAAAAAGCGTAGCGCTTCCTGTCTCATAGCAGCAGCCACAATACCGAGACTTTGTTACTTAATATTATTGCAAATATCATTTATTTATACCGCAGTGAGGCCATTCTGCCAGGCGCCATACAGAGACATCACTGCGGACTGCCCGCAGTTTTCAGAAGGCACCATCTAATCAGATATACACAGAGAGATCCTGACAGCTGAGTGGAAAATAATCTGGCCATTCCTGACATTTCGCAGATTAGCAAGAGCTTATAACGAAGCTTTTGTAAGACATCTCGTTCGAGGATGTGCTGGATACCTCTCTTGCCAGGAATGGAGGCACACGGGGTAACTGCCCTCCTGCTCTGTGCTTAATTCTCTCACCTTGTACTCTGTTGTGTTTCCTGCACTCGGAGATCTTCTCCTTGTCTTTGAACTCTCTGAATACTCTCTTCAGCTACACACAAGGAGCCAGAGGCCTTGCTAACCTTCTACCCTAGCAGTTCTTTTCCTGCAGTCAGGAAATTCTCTCTTTTTTTGGTTTTGTTTTTTTTTTTTTCTATTGCAAAGAACTAGGGGAATTCCCCCTTCCGTAAAGCCTGGCTTTATGCTGGGCCCCGATGGCAGTGAGTGGTGACAGCAGCAAAAAAACCAAAGCCCCACCACTCAGAAACAAAAGTGCCTCATTCTGCATAGTGTTGCATGTCCATATTTTGATAATTTCAGTAATTCCATACTCATACTGGTTTTGAGATACCTAGAAAACAAAGTATGCTTCAGATAACTTCAGTAAGCATCACAAAACTCATGTGTCAATCCTTAGACATTTTTCCACGAAGAACTCAAATCAGATAAAACCCTGATACTGGATTTTCAGCTGATACAAATCCACAAAGTTAAAGCAATTGCTGGTTTGCCAGTTTACACCTGCAGAATACCTTACCCTGAGACACCTTAGCCCCTTGGTCTTGTTCGGGCAAGCAGAGGGGACATGTACCAGTAGAGGAAGGTTTCTCGTCTCTGCCTCCAACTCTCTCCAGCACTGTGAGCTCGCAGAAGGAGCTGGAGGCTGTAGCTGCCTCTGCCCCAGCAGATTTCCTTTCTCCTTCATTCAGGAAATTGTCTTCCTCTCTTTTTTTAATGTACCAACAAAGGAACTTGTCCTTCTGTTGTCCAGCTTTCAGAGAGGAGCCTGATTTGTATTTTTAGCTAAAAATCCCCCGAAGTCATCAGAAGGCTCCCTGACTTTAGTCAGGGGCAGCTGGAAAGGGACGTTCCTGCTGCTCACTGACGTCCATCTTTGCCCAGTACCGTATTGCTGGTGGTGGTCAGGCAGCGCGAGCAGCTCAGGCCATCGTGCCACGGGGTGCTCTGCCTCCCGGCACAGCTCTGCCACTCTGTGCACAGTGCTGTCACGCTGTTTACAGAGTATGACAGAGCAGAGGACAGCAGAGCTATGGGAGAACAGGAGCGGAGCCAGGCTGGAGGCACTGGGAAAGCATCACCAGAGGTATTGGTCCCTGCAGGGCAGAGGGAAGCAGAGCTGAGGGCTTCGGAGGGGGATTGGAGGGAAGAGGCACCTCTAATATGTTTTGCCAGGAAGAAAAGAAGTGTGAGACAGACAAACAAGAAGTAAAACTCATGGAAAATATCACAATAAAAGAACTGCATCAGGAGCACCAACTCAAGGAGAAAAGAGGACTGATGGATAGCTGTGCCAGCATGAGTGAGGAACGAGAAACCAAACCTTTTCAAAGCATTAAAAAAGAAAACCAAAATGCATTTAAAAAACCTAGTCAGAGAAAATAATAATAATAAAAAAAGGCCAGAGGACAAATAAAACAGAGAAAGAGTATTTCTATGAGCACAAAAGCAGAGGTCAGTACCCCGGGGTCATTTCCTACGAAAGGAGGAAGTAGAAGTGAAGGAATATACCTAAATATAAAAGACTACTCATAAACAAATGCCTTAATACGATGACAGCTTTCTATAGGCAGAAATGCTCAATGCAGCAAACCAGTTCTGCCAGGCAGACAGCGAAGGAACAAGAAATGGTTTCCCCCCATGACACCGCTTTGGTCCACACACATCCTCTCTCCAGCATAAACCCTTGGAAGAGGCGCAGGGCAGTTGAGCAGGAGGATGTTTAGCAATAGAGGATGAGAACACAAAGGTATAACAGCGTTGGCAGCCTAGAGCTTAATTCAAATAATAATTCCATTAGACGATCTCTGACTCAGGCTCCTCAATCCACATCCTGCCCCAGTTACTCTTTTCTGTCACAGTTTGTCTAGGTAAAAAAAAAAAAACTGCTGGATCGTTCCTGCCAAGACCACCAAAACTGAAAATTGCCAAGAGCCTCCTCTGAACGGCAGTGACATCCATAAACAGACTGGACGGGTACAAGCATGTTCAGGAGCTGCTTGGTCTACTGCTGAGCCTGAGCTGGTGCCCTGTCACGATGGTAACCTCACACTATTCATTAAGCCCACTCAGCTCAAGCTGATGTCTCAAATCACCTCCCGCGTGCCTTGAAGCATAGCTCCAAGCTCACTTTTCCATGGAGAGAGGAGCACCTGAGCCACCCCACCAACTTGAAGCCTGAAAGCAGAGCCTCAGTAGGGATGCGGAGGCCCAACACTGGGCAGGGATGTCTCTCTAGAGCAAGAGCGGATAGGAAGAACTGAGCAAAGGCTCAAGCCAGGCTTCGTTTTGCAGGCATCACTCAGGCCTTTTCCCTAGCTCCGGAGGGGTGGAGCAGATGCCCTACTCTGTGGGAGGGAGGTAATTCCAGACCTGAGGCTTAAGCCAAGACAATTTTGCTATGTAACTGCATATTCTGAATGACAGAAGGAACCATTTTCCATGCTGGCCCAGTTTTAAAAGTGGAGATGTGTGGGTGGTCCTCAGAACTCATGCAGAAGTTTGACAGGGTTAAAAGTTGTGCCCACTGACGTGTTTTCAAGTCCAGTTTCAACCCGTCCTTAGGCATTATACTGCACATGGGCAAACTTCCAGCCCCTCAGTGGGGTTATAAATTAACATTAATCGTTTCAAAGGCAATATTCTGCCTACAGAGCCGGGTCCCATGCTGGAAGGGAGAGATTCAGACTGACACTGAAAGTTGGGGTTGCAATGTATATACATGCACATTCAGTTGCACCAGACAGTCCTTCGTTTACCAGTAGAATCCAGTTAGCATCTGCGGTATCACACCAACGTAAGTAAGGCAACAGTCTGGCCCTGAATCCTCAACTCCACAAACTCCCATACTCTGCTGCCACAAAGGGGAGGCTGCTTCAGATCCTGCAGTGCCCAGATGCTGCAGTCGTTACTCAGCCATCAACTCGCTGACTGCAATGGAAGTGTTACCTTAATTCACGACAGCATCTTCACCAGGAGTGCTTCTGTACACAGCGTATTTGCCAAAATAAACACCTTTATCTTTTTTTTCCCTGCCCACTGGGTGTGGGAAAGAAGATGCAGGTTAATTTTTTAAATAGAGAAAAAACCCCACATCCTCTTTTTCTGAAGCAGAGACACAGAACAGCCTTTTTTTTTTTTTTTTTTTTCTGTCGTTCCCTCCTTCCCCAAGCCCTCGTTCTGATCACCACCCCAGTTCTACCCCTGCTCTCAGATTAACTGTCGATCTGAAGGTTGGCTGTGCTATCCTTAAGGCCAGACATTCTTTGGATTTGGTTATTATATCAAGGTGCATTCGTGCTTCTAAATGGGCAGCTGTACTGGAAATGGAACACAAAGGAGCAAAATTCTGCCTGTTCCAGCGTGGGTCCAAAGCCCAGAGAGGCTGCGATGCTGTAGTCTTTTGTTTCAAATGCAGATAGATAAACTACAGCCTTTTTTCCATGACGGTTATAATGCAGAATACGAAAAACTCCTGGGATGGTTTAAGCTGCAGGGTATTCTCCCAGAGTTCTGTCCAAGAATAATCTAGTAAAAATGTGGACAGAGAACCATCGACCTCTGCTTTCCCCCGAACATATGCAGCTCTGATCAGTCTGGTATTTCAAGAAAAACAAGGTCCTGAACCCTAATCCTCAGACACATAACAAAGCGCACTTCACAGCTGTGATGCACAGCTACTATCAGCTCCGAGGCCTGAGTGGGTCCCAAGACAATGCCTCCTTTATCACCCAGAGGACAAATATCTAGACAGCAATATTTTCTGCTTGAATGCTTCAAGCATCTCTCGCAACTCCTGACTGAAAGAGAAAACTGAGCTGAGAGTGTTTGCTGAGTGATTATTTTAATTTACTACTTGATGTAAATCTAAATGAACTGACATCCAGCTTGAGATGGACAGAAAACAATCATTGTGAAAGGAGAGAGAAGGCTAATATTACAATATCATCTGAGCAGCACAGGTTTGGGCAACTTTAGCAGTGGCAACGTAATAGATAGCGACACAGGGTTTGCATTTCCTTTTCTTCACCCAATTACCATAATAAGTTCTGTAATTTTAGGGCTGTTTATTTATCAGGCGACGATAACAAAGACGCTCAGAGCACGGCGTCTGAATGCGAGGCTACAAAGGCTGGCAGCGTAAGCCCTCGCGTGCAGAGGGAGGGCTGATCCTCCCACACCTGACCAGCCACGTGCACGTCTGTTCAGAAGCAGCAGGATCCCCATTTTTCTTAATTGCTAAATGGCACCCGTTTTGCATCTGGCTTGAGATGGACTGAGGGCGAGGGGTAGAAAAGGAAGAAAACTTCCTGGTAAAGTTCTCCAGCGCTTCAAAAACCTGTCAAGTCACTCTGCTGAGCCTTCTCGTACGAACAATAGGTTTGGGACCTGGCCTGCCTGCACGGGGGAGTCTGTCACTGCTGCTCTCTGATCCGGGTTTCCAACGTTTGATGGCTGCGCGGTGTCACGGAACAGCTGGAGGAGAGGCGCCCCGGCTGAATGCACGAGATGGAGGGGGAAAAAAACCAACAAGCGAAAAGCAAAAGAAGAGATTTCTTTGTGAGGCAGACACGCGCATCTGGGCTCTGCCAGAGCGAGACACGTCATGGCCTGGGGTGCCCTACACCAAGATGAACAGACATTACTGCCCCACAGGCCCCCCTTGCTCCCGAAGGAGGACCAGGGAGAAGGTGCACCACGTGCAATGCAACTCCAGATGGAGTCCAGCAAGAGCTCCCTCCTGGTGGGGCTCAGCAATGGGTTCGCCACCTCCTGCAGCTCTCAAAGGTGTTTTTCCATTGGGAAACCACCTCCTGGGGCCCCTCCAGGCATGTCACACCACAGCAGCACCAACAGCCTGGAAGAGCGGGTAGGAGGCTCCGCTAGCCCGTTGCTCAGCACCTCTGCGCACATCAAAGAGCCACACTGAACACCCCCAGGCTGGCTGGATGCACCTGGGGCAACTTTTCCTTCCACCCTGAGATGCTTGTGTCGGTTTTTGGGGAATTTGTGGTTGGAAAGGCTAACCCCACATGAGTAATTTCTTGCACGTTGCCTTAAAAGTATGTACCTAATTTGAAACAAAACTCACAGGGTAAAGTTCCATTTTGCATATGCCAAAGACTGACGGAAAAGCTCATAACTGGCCACCAGTAAAAGCAGTTGAATAAAGATGAAACTCGATGGGCTCCTAAGACTGCCATTCAGCAGCCTCGAGGTTTTGGAAGGACACCATGCCCTCCTACTAAATGATTTGAACCACTATCTCAAAGAAAGCTCTGCAGTTCCTTCTTAAATTCTACAGGAGGCTCAAAAGCACGTCGGAAATATTTTTACTCAGTACCATAAGATGTTTTTCATCAGAGTAACATGCCTCTTAACCCATAGCCATATATTCAATTAAATTGCATGGGCATATGTGTGTTTATTTACATAATGTGTAAATGTATAGCTGGGTATATATAAACAAAAGGCTTTCATAACACAGCAGAACACACATGGCGGGATAATTTGTGTATACGCACGCTGTGTAACTGCAGCCGTTCATGTCAACACCATCCATCACCTGTGTTCACCAACACGGCGTCAGTATCGTGCCACACGCTGCCCACGAGTTCACCACAATGACCACCCCCCTCCTCAATTAATTAAGGACATATTTAAATATTTTAAGTGAGCTACGTTAACATGACAAAGCAGTAAAATTTAAATGGTGGAGCTGTGAACGGAAGACCTGTGACAAAGTCCCTCTTTCAACGCAGTCGCGTGGAAAGACGGTACAAATTGACAGTGTACATTATGCACAGCCCAACTGTGGACATCTTCTGTCAAGCACTTAAACAGAGAGACACAACAACGGCTCCAGTGCGAAAAAAGAATCATCTGTAGGGGACCGGTCCTCGCTAAGGGCAACCTTGACAAGTCCAAGCGTGCACCTGGATCAGCATCTAAAATAACTCTGCCATACCAAAGCTGTTCATCACGAAGCTCTGTCTGAATTGTCGTGCGCTTGTGATGGACCCTCGTTAACTGCCCTGATGTAAAAATGCTATCAAACCTACAAAAAAGAGTAGTTTTTAAATGCCCCTGTTAAATACTGCTTCAGTGAGAGGGTTACAAACACATGGCATGACAGGTTTACAGATGGAAATGATTTTTTTGTTAGTTCTGTGGGGCTACGTACCACAAACCTGAAACTCTACACTCAGGACTCAGACGGCAGTGGGATAACACCCTCCCTTTTAGGGACAAAATTCTGTAAGGAAGTTTTTAACAACTCCAGCTTGTATTTATAGCCTTACCACACAGCTACTATGGATCTAGCACTCTTTTCACTGATGAAGTATCTGATTAACATACACCGTTATTGGGATTTGCAAATTAAAGGCTGGATCTTGCAACACTTATGTGAGTCAGCCTTAATCACACGAGTAGTCCCCAGCAGGAGTAGATGCTGTGGGATCGGGCCCTTCCAACAGGAGCAAAGCTTCGTTAGCCCCTTCGTGTGATTTTATAAATACGCATGTTCTAATGGAGCGTGAGGATGTAGGTACACACAAACCCATGTTACCCATAAGAGTACTGCCGAAGATCTCAAAGGGATTTGGGACTTCCATGGATAAAATCAGGTTATGGCAAGATCGGTCAATGTCATAAAAAATTATTGAGGGAGAAGAGTGACCTCTCAATTTTCCTCCGATTACTCCATAACAATACAAGAAAACACGCTACAAATACTAAAGCAGGAGGGTAGGACTAGCTTCTGTGGCTTCGCTCATGCCCGGCACTCTACTCAGATGGGAAGAAGTTGCCAAATGGGGTCCATACTCCTCAGTGTCTCAGAAAAACACTACTGCAGTTTAGCTGGTCAAAAGCACCTTCCTGGCATGACACTGTATGCTGAAGCGGATTGAGGTCGTATGCAAGAGAGCTGCAGATGAGCTTCTCAGCAGGGTAAGTGACCAGTGCTGGGTCACACACCGGGCTGTTTTAGCCACCCGAGCTTCTGCAGGTGCCTCAGCGTTGGAGCACATGGTGCAGCATAGATCTGCCTGCAGAAGACCTGAAGGAGCATGGAGCTCCTGTTGCTTGTTCTTCACCAAGCTCAACAATGCTTGTTGTGTGATGTCACACAGGGCTACTGCAGAGATGATTACGACATCACAAAGAGTGAGCAGAAACCACCTGAAAAACCAAGGAACTGATGAATTCCTCAGAGGCAGTTTTCCTGCCAATGACCTTTGTCGTAAGAAGTGGGGGGACGAGCACCCTGTCCCTGAGAGAAGAGGGATTGCTTGGCCAGGAAGAATTTTTTCTGGGGCGTCACCACTTTAATCTGAAGACCACACTGCATTTCCTGCTGGTAATTCCTAGCTGTAATTATGAAACCTATTGCAGTGAGGTTATTCTAATTATGAAAATTGATTTCTTTTTAAAGATTTAAGAGCAACCTATTTTTATGAAAAAGAACACATAAAAACACCAAACTCCTTTGAATTCCTTCTCGCGCCACAGAACCTGAGCACCATTTATCTAGAGAAGTTTTAATTATAGCCTTTCCAGAAAGACAGTACTCTGTATAAATAAAAAGAAATATAATTGATAAATGTAGTCAGATGGTACCAGGTTGTTTAAATAGACCATTAAGCTCAAAATCTCTAAAGTTAAATTAGATTGTATTCTCTTTCACCTAGGGCTTTTGTAAGGCACAACTGGCATGTATATTCTTGTCCACATTAATTTTTACTGCCACGGTCAAAAAGCAGCATAAGTCTGAAGCTTGTGTAGAATTTTCTGTCTTTATTTGACGTGATGATAGGAGATGAATTAGCTCCCTTGGTGCAGAGAGTGAAAGAAGGTTAGTTGAGGGAAATAAGGAATTTTCAGAGGAAAGTAAAAGTTTGAGGGAAACATATGGTTTAAATGCTCTAGCCTATTTCAGATCAAGCTGAGAGAGTTGAGATCTGTTGGTTCAGAGATCCAGTTCACTGCACATTCCTACTGTGCCTGCCTACTAATTGCATCCCGTGTTTGTCAATCAAATATTTGCAATTAACAAAAATATTCCCTTAAGAGACACATAACAGAGGCTGCTAAGGATCCATTGCTTCGCTATTAGAGTCAGCTCCAAAAAAAAAAAAAAAAAAAAGGAGAAAGGTCTTTAAAAATATTCTGCTGCTGCTGACACTGCCAGACACTTCCAGTCAAAACATTAACAAGCAGAATAGGTGGCATGGGGGCTTTTCAAAGAGATTTTTTTCAAAGAAGAAAAACTTTGATCTTAGTGTTTCTGACCCATCCTCCACCTCTGATTCTTCAATCTACAAGTACATATAGTGGTTTAATTTCACTCAGTGCATAACTTGCCTAAGGATAAACGTTGATCTAGATTTTTTTTTTTATTTAACTCCAATTTAACTGATGCTCTAAAGCTGCCCCATCACTGCATAATGCACACTCACACAAGGTTTCCAAGCAGCAACTGAAGACAGCAGACTAGAATAATAAGAGATGCACAAGGTTCAGAGGAAACATTAATTTGTAAATAGGTAGAAATGCTAGTAATTTGTTGGGAATTGAAGACCTTCTGTATGAAACAGCGAAGCTTAGCAGCTGTGCACTGCTGTTTTATAAATCAATATTACATCTGAAGGTGCTGTTTGAATGCTTGTATCATTGTGGTTTGAGTCAAACAAAGTTCTGTGATAAGGAAGGATCAAACAAAACAAACAAAATCCCTTCCCTGTCTTGTCGGATAAATTCCAAACACAATTCCACAAGAGGGATAGAACATTCAAATCATCCACTTTTTTATAATTGCATAAACCCCTCAGTCACAGAAAGATGATTGGATTGGTGACGGACTATTGTATTCTCAAAGACATGGATCATGCCAACGGAGAGCTCCTGCAAAATGATAATAGCGTGCGCGTTTTCTGCGTGACCTAAGTGGTGAGCTTTAAACCCCATCCAAGCCAAAATGCGGCGGTCTGGCGTGAACATGACTGGGACCAGGGGACTCCAGCCTTCCACTTCCACCTCTAAAACTAATTCCTTCAGTGCCATGAGCAACCACTTATCCTCACTGCTGCAGTTTCTCCATCTAAATACAGGCGATAATATATAGCCAGCTAAGGAAAAGAGCTCAGACTTAGGCCAAGTCTACCCAAGGAAAAATTTGCCAGCGTTGCTCAGCAGGTACAGCTTGATTAGCAGATCTGCCTCATGTCGACACAGCCTGCACCTGCAAACAGAATATTTTTCCTGCCATCTACCAATTCTCCCATGCAAAATGGAGCAGAACCTCAGCAATGTTAATGATTTTCCCAATCAAAAATCATCTAAAAAATTGTATGCCTCCACGAGCGACACTACACCATTTTCTCAAGGCTGTAAATAATCATGAAATGTTCTGAAGGCACAAAGGACCTGCCTTTTTTTTTTTTTTTAATCTTTATAGAAGATTCCCTTTATTCAGGCTGTAGCTTAAAAACATCACAATATCACAAAACTATGTTTTGGGGCTGTAACACTTGTAGAGAATGGGCAAAGACACAGCATTTCTCCTAAGCCACCAAGCCCAGTTTCTGGAACCTCAGGAAAGAAAGGGAGTTGGGAGAGCAGTGTCTGCAAAGAAATATCCTGAGAGACATCTGCTGGCCACTTTTACCTTGCCGAGCTCCACTCGCCGACTGCAGAGCACGCAAGCTTGTGGCATTGGACTTTCCGAGTCAAGGGGTCACTTGGTGGTCATACAAATCATAACTCCCCGGCAAACAAATGTCAAGCAACAGCCCTGCCTTTGGGCTCCATAAAAGATTTAGCAACATCCTTATTGTCTGACTTATTATGAAAGGAAACAAATTCGTCACCGTGACTGCAGCAAAGCGGGCTGCGGAGAGGCAGGGCAGCTGAGCAGCATCCCACACCAAGCCCGTAGGCACATCTCCAGCTTAGTGACCAGTGACAGACTTCGCTGCCACTGCCGAATAAACAGACTCCGCAGCTTGGCATCTGCATCCCACAGCTGCCGACGTACCCCTCTGCGTGGCTGCTCGCATTGGCTTCGCAACCGCGCCACGTAACGGAGGATGGCAAAGCTGGGCGGTGCAGAGAGCGGCAAAAAGGAGATGGAGCCTAACTAGCTTTCCAACGGCTGGTGCTGGGGAGGTTTTTAATGGCAGACTTGCATCGAAAAGCCCCGTTTGTCAATACTCAGCTATCATTTTGCAGGGGGCTGTCAGAGTACAGAATTTTATCATCAAGTTTGAGGTGGGAAAAGAAGAGGAGGAGATGGAGGAGGAGGGTATTTTTGCTCCTGTCCTTCATCTCCTGGTAAGGAGACACTTTTGATCCAAGAGATTTTTTTTTTTAAATTTCCTTTCCTTCCCCCCACCCCCCAATCTGGTAGCATAAATTAACTTCACAAGATGCAGGTGTTTGAAATATTTAAGAAGTTCTCTGGTTTTGTATTCCTAGCCTCATTGATGAGAAAGCTTACACACCATGACATGGTGAGTCAAAGCAATGATTAAAAGGCTATTGCATATGCTCTTCCCAGCTGAGTTGTTGTTCTCATCGTTGTTTTTAGAGCACGGAGAAAAGAGCCTGCAACAGCTGCTAATAAGCTCTTACGTGACTCTAACATCATGATCTGATCACCCCAGAAGTGCATAGTGGGAGCTGAGGAACCTGGTCTCAGCAATTTGACAAAAACATCCCTGACATATTTTAGCTACCATAGAAAGTTTGCGACACTGAAAGGAAATTAAATTGTGTGTGGAGGATTGAATAGGGACATGAGGCTTGTGTTTGGTGTGCACATGAGATTTAAAGCCATGGGCAAAGCAGGGACATGCGTGTTTTCAAAGGCACAAATGGGAATTAGACACGCAACTTCCATTGACTTTCAATAGAAGTACTACCCTTTGTGCCTTTGAAATCCTCCCCCTTTATTTACCGCACTTCGGTAAGAAACAACGCTGAAAACCCAGGGATGTTGTCAAAGGTATCGTACCTGGAGCGTTGCTGCTTCAGGATACAAATCTAGAGGTACAAGATGAAACCACCCCAATGTACTGATCTTTCTGACTTCACAGATGCTCCAAGAAATCAGCTTACGATACTTTTTGCTCAGAGCTTCAAATTTAGAGTGCTCTAGAAGTATAACTTGACCTGATGATGGATAAGTTCAGGAATTTCCATTGGCCTACACTGGAGGAAATAACTAAATTATTACCTCTTCCTGGGCAAATGAAACAGCGCAGGAAGAGGAGGGTCATCATATCTAAAGGTCTAATCCACAGGATTCTCCCATATAAAACCAAACTGCACTGTTTCATTGGCAGAGGAGGAGAGGTTGGTTGATTTAAAAGAGATCCCGGTGGATGAGACCAAACCTGTATGAGCACATTGCAGAAGCCGTATGGCTGCACAGGTATGTGCTCACGTGCCATTGGCTCTCATTTTGGTCAATGTGGTGGTAGCTGTTGTGTTCTGGTGTTAACAGTGTCATGCTGTCTGAAGATGTTCTAGCAGTGCACATAGCTGCATACATTTTCCATAAATAGGAGTTTATTCTTTGGCAGACAAGCTAGCATTAGAGCTGCAAAAACACAAGGAATATAGTAAGTGCCTGGAAAAAGAAAACCAAGCAGAGAGACAATCTGTGAAGCAGAAGAAATAAATAGAGACTGAAAAGAAAGAAAAAAATAGAAGAACGAGGGGGGAAAAAAACTAAAAAGCAAAGGTGAAAGGGAAAGAGGAAGAGCTGGTAAGGAAAAAAGAGAAGTTAGGAAAAGTACTGAGAACAACTTGTGCGTGAAAAAAATAAAGGGAGTAAAAAAGCAGAGGAGGAATCAGAAAACATTTTAACTAGTTTTGAATGTGCGGTGGAGGTCCTGCTCCAGCTGTCTCGGCCCTTATCCTGTGTCAAGCAGACTAGCGGTGCCTGATCACTGATAGGGAATAACAGGGACTCTTTTTTGTTCGTAACTGACGGGCAGCGCTGTTTGCCGTTGTGTCAGGTCAGCACGGCACCGGCAGGCTGGCCGGCATCGGCGCCGGGGATGGAAACGCTGTGGAAATGTTCTTGCTGCGAGCAGAGAAGAGGCAGCTGCTCCATACAAATCTCTGAGGCTTGTTAGCAAGAGATCTAGGAGATAGCTTTTTCAGGCTGGTGATACAGAGCAGTGGTTCATACAGCAGCTCTGAAGCCCTGAACAACCAACCACTCCCAAGTGCTGCGGCAGACCCCAATAGTTTAGGCATTGTGGAGGCCCTGTTGGATGTAAACAATTTATGTACACCTCATTATACGGCTCCTCTATGTTCTGGGCTTCCTCGGTTGGGGAAACGGCACAAATCCAGCAGCGATGTTTTGCAGACCACACCGCAGCACACGGCTCTGGATGCCCCATCTGCTTTTTCACCCAGCTTCTCAAAAGCAGTTGATTTCTAAGGCAACGGGACCGAGTACATTTTAAGAATTAATCCTCAGCCATAAGAATTAAACCTGACCTCCTTATAAGTACCACTGGTGTCTTTTTTTTCAATGAAGTACAAGCAGAAAAAAACCCCAAACAAAACAAAGGTTTTAAGAGCGGGGTTAGAGATAAGACAGCCAAGCCATGATGGTCGAGGAGGACAGCAACCACGGAGTGCAAATGTACACCTTTGCTTAAGCAAAAAGGGAACTCTTGATGGTTATGAGGTACCTGAAGAGGTGCAGGCATGGATTGGCTCTACCCATTCAAACAGATGTAGCAATAAAGTTAAAAAAACAATCAAAAAAACCAACAGAAAGAAAAAATAGGTCATCTCATTTGTAACTTTTCCTGGGGTTTTCCCTGATTTCATGAAGTCCTGTTTAAACGACCAGATAGGGCAATGGCAATTTCTGCTTGAAAACAAAACTCTGAGCTCAACACCCAAAGACAGTGTAAACTCAGTCTTTTCCTAGGCAGAGATGAACTCAGCATGGATTAATTTAGGACACAACTTTCTGAAGCTTGGTTATTCCCTTGGGCAACAACTTTACCTCACATTAATTTACAGTTCAATGGCAATTTTATGGATACTTGAACTTTTATTACTGTATAACCTATACAACCAGAGTTGAACAGATTTTGCTAGTAGGATAAATGATCACTTGGTTGTAAAATGAGTTATTGGCGTTGCCTTTTCAATACATTACAGGCCAGACGGTCAGCAGCTGCTTTCTCTGACTGCTCCAGTCTCCTGTACCCACACCCCCAGCCGAGGGAGGACACTGCCCTGCTGCCACCGCCACCAGCACGACGGCCAAACAGGACGCAATGAGCCTACTGGCCCCAGTACTCCCCGGAGCCCAAATAGCGAGGCCGTGTCCAAACCCAGCATGTCCTCCCTGAGGACACTGAGCACTGCTGGGCGTTGCAGATGCTGACAGCTGGTCGTCCCATTTGCTCACGCTTCATTCAAACATCGAAGCCCAGTTTCTCTGTCACTAAAGAGCAAGTACTGCAGCTTCTGGGCCAAATTTTTTCAGGCAGAATCTGGCCCAGGACCCTTGGCACAAATCCCTAGATATGCTGCAACATTTCTCTTCTGGTTACCTGAAGAAAACTTCTGGCCGAGATTAGCACATTCTAAAAATCCCTTTGTTTGTCACCCTTAATCTCAGAAATTAACTTTGTACTCTCCAAAGCTATTAAAAAAAAAAAAAGGCTGAAACAAATCCCCTGTAATCCCCTGGTTCATAAACCAGATCACTTCAGGTGCCAGGTGGCCCAGGAGACATTTGTATCCACACACCTGAGGGCACTGGTCTATGGTGGGATGATGCACATGAATGGCTGGGGTAGAAGAACCTCTTCCAGAGCTGCGAGCGTGCAGGCTGAGCAATAAGCATTGCACAGCAAACACTGTGGAACAGGTATACAGGCAGCTAAAATTATCTTATTTAGCACCTTTGGTTTGAAATAACCCGAAAGAAAATGTTTGGAGGGGGGAGATATTTAATGTTGTTATTTCCATAAAGTCATAAATTACCCTCCACACTTTCACCTTCCCTTAATGACTTCAGAGGTCTGATTCTGACCGATACCTTTTCCCTGCGCTGTGCTTCCAGCCTGCTCTCAGCTACTTCATCCACGTTGGTCACAGTGTCCCAAGGCCGTGTCACCTTCCGGAATTTACCTTATTTCACATGGAATACAATCAGGAAAATCACACCATGGACAGCACAGCCATGGTAAAAACGATTACTATGGGCAAAATTATCAGTGGCTTATTATTCTAGCTCAGAATATTTATCCTGTGATATTGATTTTATCACAGAAAACTCCTGATACTATGTAATAGCCACTATAAAATCCGCTGCTTTGCATTGCTAGTTTAAAAATAGCACTATAATATCTAAAATAAATGCGTGGCAGACTATTTGAAGATTGTGGAAAGGACAAAATTCAGCACAGTGAAAAATGCTGCTCCTCAAGAAAGAAAACAGAACAAAATATTAATATTGCCTTAGTCAATATTTCAGTTTTAGATAAAATTCACCTTGAAATCTAGCCATCAATTTCTTATAACACCAGAATTGATTTTTTAAAAAATCTCGTAGTAACTTCATTTAAATCCAGTCTTTCTAAACCTGAAGCACTTCAGAAAAATGTAACTGAATGGAAAGAAGTCTCTTTTTTTTCCAGCTTTAAATCCCATTCCGTGAGCACCTAAAATACTACGATATGCACCTTGAATGACAGTACGTGTCTATGTGTGCACGGATCCTCCTCATGGGGTCCTTTCCGGGATGCTCGCTGCATACATATTGCTGGTCCCTGCGTGGAAGGGTCTGGAGATTTTCAGCTGCAAGCTCTTTTTAAGAAGAACCTGGGAGGTCTAGATGCACCAGTCAAAATGGGAAAGAGTTTGCACTTGAAGAGAATGGCTTTATGAAGCCCTTCAAGTATTTAAGAATTAGAGCTATTAAATGCATGATCTATGACTTTTAAAGCTCTGATCTGCCTAATCTTTCTTCCATCCCTCTCCCCCAAAGGCATTAATAAAGCCCAAATTAAGCCATGCCAAATCCTCATTTTCCATCTGAGTTTGATGTTTCAAAGGCTGTGCAGCTCTACCTTTGTTTTGACATACAAAAATGTCACCTTTGCTTGGAAATGTGCATATTCGGCAATAAAAGAGGAAATAAAGACTTCCCCTACATTGTAAGCTGTGTGTTACAGCCTGTCAGCAATCAACAGGGGCAGATGTTAAACTCACCATCCTGTCTTAGAAGCTGTTCTTTATTTAATCAAATTCCTTTCTCCTCCGTAGGGTATGTCTGAAACGGGACGTCCATCATATCCACTCTAGAGGTATGACAACAAAACTACCCTAGATTTAGAGGTACCCAAAATTCACAAAAATAATTCCACCCTAAACTAGCATCAACCCGAGCTGTGCAGAGACACCAGTGCATCGCCCAAGGCACCCTGGGCTTTGCCTGTCCCGGTGCAAAAGTTCTGCGGGTAGCTCTGCCCACAGCCAAACCCGCCGCTTAGAATAACGCCTTGGTAAAAAAAAACGAATTCCACAGGGAAATAGGATCTTCTATGAGACCGACTGGCGCTCTTAGAAGAAACAGAGAAGCTTTGGGGGACACAAGCCCTGCTTCAGACATGATCTCAGAACTAAGTTCTTCCTTTGCTTCCTTTCAGACCTGAAGAACAGCTTGTGCTCCTGAAAGCTTTTTTTTTTTTTTGCCCGTCCATAATTATTTTCATTGGTTTCATAAAACATTTTATTTCTCTTCACAGCCTGTGCCATGATTATACACAGAGTATAAAGGCCAGGGTGGCATTTTACTATTCCAAATAAGATTATTAGAGAAGCATCTTAATATTTTTTAAGCCCAAGTTTTTTACCTTGCCACTTCCTCGCCATTGCTTTTAACTATTTCACTAGAAAGAAAAGATCATGACATGGAGCCTGTAAACAGAGCAGCTTCCATCTGTGAATCCCCCAATGCCACCTTTGGACAGGGCAAGAGGAGAGAATCAGCAGCAGGTCCTTCCAAATGTCCTTCAGCTGGAGCTGGACACCTCAACCCTTCCTGCCGCTTCCCCAGACCCACCACAGCGGATACAGGGGCAGCTCCTGGAAGCACCACCCGAACGGGACCGCTCTGAATGCCGATGAGCTGCACCGGAGAGGGTCAGATTGAATCTGGCCAGCCTGTAAATCAGGAGCGTACATTTCTCCTCTTGCTCTTAATTTATTCAGTAGAGGAAGGCATTTCATACACTGAGTTTTCGTGTCTGTTATTTGATGGTAATCGATTAATTTTTAACCATCTCTCAGCCCTCTGATGTTCTATAAATAGCCTAAGCTAATAGAGACATTTTTATACTAGGAATGCAGATCCACTGTGAGGTTATTTGAAAGAAAAAAAGGAGTCTCGGGTAGTATGTTTGTTCAATGTGTTATTAACTCAGAGAGGAAATTGAGCCACAGTGAACTATGTAGATCTGCTTCTGACAGCTGCAAACAATCCATAGTGAAAATGACTCAGCCTCATTCACTTTTTTTAATTCTTTTCTCCCCCACTTTCTTCTGCAGCCAAATAAAGGGCTCAGAATGACCTTGAACTGAAAAACCTGCATTTAGTTTAGTGTTTTCTTCTTCCTTAGTGTTATATCCAAAACTTCCTTACTGGGAAGCCAGTAAAATCAGGGAAAAACCCAAACAACAAAACGCCTCCCCTCCTAGCTTAATGGGAGGTTTTCAGATCCTGAAAAGGGAGGAATAACGTGGATATAGACTGGATCCACTCAGCAATTCCTTGTAAGAGAGAACTCAGATCTTAATATCCCGGATGGCCAACGTGGAGCGCAGGTGCGGCGGAAGGCACACGGCGGAGGATCGGCAGGAGCGTGGGGCAGCGGTGGCCAGCCACATTCTTCACGTGAGAAAAGGGGACTTTCACCATCGGCCGGGGAAAGGCTGAACCTTCCCCCAGGGTAGATTTCAGCCCTGTTCCTCCAGCTGCTAGCACAGTAACACAACCCTCTGCGGCTTTCGCCTTCATTTCCTAGCACCATTCTGCTGCTTTTTGGTGTACCTTCTCTTTTGGCTTCAAATCCTTCCCAGACAGTGCTGTGGGCGATGTAAGTTGTTCTTCAGAAATTCATTTTGGAGGGATGGGACAGACACAGACCCTCAATTGCGGTAGGAGACTCAGAAACATTAGTGGCCTTTTTTTTTTTTTTTTAATTTACATTTTCCCTGTTAGTTCACCCTGAGATCCCAACGGCACAATTTACTAATTAATTACTATTATTAGCTAATGGCAGTGAAAACTGAAATTACTGCCTGCCTTAAGCATAACAAAATTGACAATAAATCTGTAGTCTGTGGATCACTTTCTTGAACAGGTCTGTTAACCAAACACCAGCGGTGGTGACTGGCTCAATGCTTTCCAGAAAATTGTCTGGCACAACCCTGGAGAGGCACAAGCAAGACAGGGGATGGACACTTGGGTTCCTGGGCACTGGGTATACTGGGGCACTACCAGATTTGAGAGGGCTTAGTCTTCTTTTCCTGACCAAAACCCTGTGAGAGCTGCTGTGCTGAGTGGGAGACTGGTTTCACCCAAACATATTTCAGGGCTTCTGCCCCAGTGGAGTGAGCGAGCGGCAGCTGACGAGCCTCCCATGCCACTGGCGGGGGGAGCACACACAGAAGGTGCTTCGGGTGCAGGGTGGGGAACTGGTGGGGAAAAGCCTGAAAGGGTTTCTCCAGGATGTGGCTGAAAACAGGAGGAAGAGGAGCAAAGAGCACCTGAGCAGACACCAAGGAGGCCGCAGGAGACAGGAGGTGGTAGGGATGCAGCAGCAGAGCTCAGGAGGTCGGTGCCAGGCTGTGGCAGCGGTTGTGCCAGGACCGTCAGGGAAGGAAGCACTGCAAGGAGGTGGCAGAGAAGCAGTTTGTCAGGGTGGGAAGCACGACCCTCCGCAAGCCAAATGCTCGGGCAGAGCTCTGGTGCCATCCCCTCACAGCCACCACGGTGGGTACAGATGCTGGGAAGTGGGGATGGGGGAGAGCCAGGGACATCTATAATTCACTCCGTAGCCATTTTGCAGGCCAGCACCACCTCCCGATGGCAGAGGAACCCCCACCCTCCATACGCAGCTCCTCGCATTGGTGAACGCTATAGAATTCTCCAAAATACATGCACGACTTTCTCAGGGTGCCCTGCACACTCCAGGCATCCTGTCCTCCGGGCTCAGCCTTGCCCCCGCCCAGACGAGACTCACTGTTTTAACTGTCCGCGAGAATTAAACTGCAGCAGATGATGTCCACCCCGAGAGCAGGTGTACGAGTTTGTGTCTGTATGCATGGGGATGCCTGTCTAACAATTATTCTCTCTCCCAATCTGAAACAGTGGGTGGTCACTAATGTTAGACCAAAATCAATAGATAGAGAAGAAACTGTTTACAAAAGCATGACAATGACTAGGTCACCCACTCAAAAAGTATCGTTACCAGAAGAAAACACTCAGAAGAGGGCTATAATTTAGTGCCTAGATACCACAGTGACTGGGAACTGCATAGACAGATTAGGCAAAAATTAAATTTGTTTAGACAGACAAAACGCAAGAGTCAGATCGAAGAAATCGGCTTCAATATAGTGCAGGGAATACTCTCCCACCCTCAAAAAGTATACAAAAGAAAGCAAAACCAAGAAGCTGCCAGCCAAAATTACCAATGCAGTTCCGTTTAACAAAAAATCAATATTACAATAAGATGCCAGTAATGAAAAAAAACCACAGCAGTATCTCAATAAAGATTACAAATTACAAGATTATAAATGGAGAGCCACAGTCATTCTGGACAGACGAATATGACCACAGGACCACTGGAGGCCAAACGACGGTTTAGGAAAAATGCCTGCAGCTTTCAAGAAAGCCAATGGGAGAAGCAAACACGCAGCTAAGGGCAGAATTTGGCTCTAGGACTTGCACATGAATAATCGTGGCAGAGAGATACAGAATATCCCAGAAATAAAAGACCTGCTCATTAGAAACCCATCTAGGCAAAGCCATGGGGAGATCCTTAAGTAAAATCTCCGCCATTTGTTATTTCAAGAATCTGGTGCCAGTCTTGAGTTATTTTAAAGCACCCAAACAGTTATCTAATAATAATTTCTCTTTCACCCAAAGAGTTCTTAGGTAATTACAGACATTTGACAAATGAGACTCATAATGCTCCAAAACCTGCTCCTACGGAGGCCAGTGGTGAGGGCTCCTCACTGCGACGGTGCAGGATCCGTCTCACCAAACACACAATGACGCAGGCAAAACCACACAGCTTGTTCTGGAAACGAGAAACCACAGCTGAGGAATATCGAAGCGACTGGTTCAAAGTCTTGCAACGAGCCAGAAAGAAAGGAAGGACACAGGACTTGTGGTCTGTAATCAGCTTATCTAACCGTCCGCCCATCTCAGCTCTTGTACAGAAGCTTATTTCAACAAGACAAGTAACACCAGAAGAAAACCCACCATGCTTTCATTCGGGCACTTCCCCGTCATCAGATCACTGTCTAAGTAAAAAGCGGTATCTGCCGAGTAGAGCCGAGATTCCTTTCTGTTTGTGCAGTGTCATCCAGGCCCACGCTCCAGAGATGCTCGTTCTCTTTATTTCATTAGACATACAACAGTAGTTTCACGGCACAGAGTATTGTCAGCGCTTTTATTTCTAAATAGACAAGTTGGAGAAACCCAAAACAAACGAGAGGCTCGGGACAGATACTGCGTGGACTCCTGAGGGGGTTCGGTGAAATGACCACGTTGAATATGTAGGTAACACCTCCAGAGAAAAGCAGAAGGTGCAGCTATGCCATCAGGGCAGCACCGGCTTCAATCTAGCTGGAGGTATCCACCAGGGCTGGAAAGGAATCTGTAGCTACAGCTCACAAAGAAAATACAGACTGAAGCAATAAACTGCAGGAAAACTAAAATCAAAATGATAGGTGAAAGAAACGCATGTATCTGCATTGTGAGCAGGCCATTGAATTGAGCAAATGATACTCCTCCTAGGGGAATGATTCATTACCATATGGAAAAGACAGCGCCTATGATAAAGGATGGGGGAAAATCACTGAATAGCAGAATCTACCTACAGAAATTGAAAAAGAACATTCTTGTTGAATCGTGGCAGAAGTACTTCAAAATTCCAACAGGCCTGCCTAACGTAGATATGGAGGGGGGAAAAAAGCATGCTAAAATATGTGATATCATGCCCACAAGCAAGGGTGAAGGTCGAATCAGAGAAAATTTAAAATGCGCTGTGTAACAAGCAGCATCAGCAAGAGTGGTGCCAGAAACGAACAGATTTTATTCATCTCTACTTCAGGACCAAAAGAGGGGAAAAGCAGAAACACTGGAAGCCTGTCTTACTTCGGGACTGTGTCTCCATGCCACTGACCTACTTCTACTTCAAGCACTAGGCGTGGAGAAAGGAGGAGACACGCTAACGCTCGAGAAAAAGGTCGTATACCACAACAATATTGTACTACAACAGTGCCCACAGTCTGGCTGCTCGGGGATTTATAAGCCAAGCACACAAATAGACAGTAATGAGTTACTCACCAGAGGCTGTCAGCAAAGTTGCTAATTAGTACAAATGGTGGTGGGTTTTGTAATACCGTCCCCTGCCTTAGTGGGAACTGTTCCAAGACCACCTAACCTGTATCTCACCGGACGAAAACTCCCCTTAGTCCGGCGAGGAGGATTTTAAAGCACGAGACAAAATCAGAGCTATAACAGAAACTGCGGGGCAAACTCAACCGCCAGAACAAACTGACTCAACTGCGTAATTCCTGATGAGACACCCCGCACACAGAAAATAATTACTCCTCACTCTCAACACGAAAGACCCGATGCACCGATGTCAACAGCAGCCCGTCAATTGGATTTTGCAAGAAGTGGGCCAAGTCCCAAGACCGTGCGTACCACTGCTGCTGCGGAGAGCAACGCACCTTGCGTTACCGAACCACAAAACTGATCAACCCCTTCTGCTAACCAGCAATTATAGTGTTTCCATTACACATAACATGCAGATAAAACCGTCAGAAAAGGCAATTAAATGGGGCACGGTTTTAATACGCTACCTTCAGACAGAGAAACACTCTATCTTCCCAGAATTTCAGAGGATCGTGGTAACAAACTGTTGACATATTAAAGCCACTATGAAGAAATATGATGCTGACAGGAAAATAAGAAGAATTATTGATTGGTTATTACAGTTTAAATATTTTTCTTATTTAAGAATCGCAGCAAAGTTGCATTCCTGTTCCCTTTGCCAACGAACGTGCAGAAAAAACAGCACATCAAGTTTTAGTGAGCTTTTCTGGCACCACTTCCTTCAAAAAGAATCAGGTTTTAAAAACCACTGACCTGTCTAGCCAGTGAGAGTGTAATACATTTTCTATTAAAATATGACTTTCTATCAGCAGAAATATTTTCTGCAATATTTTCTACTGTAAAAAATCCCTGGAAAATTAAACTAGATCAAAAATATTTAATATGTATTAAAAAAACAATTTAGACAAGAAAGGTCAGCAATCGAAAGGTGTGATACCTGCGGCCAGAGCCAAGTTACCAAAAGGCTTTGCCATTTATAGCCAAGTTAAACAACACACAATTAAGGTTAACTTGGCTCTGCTGGCGTATATAAACCCACACATGAGGATTGTGGGGGGCTAAGACAGTTTCAGCAGCGTCTTATTGACCTTGGCTGTTTTCATGACTAACTGTTTTGTAGACTGGCTCTGTTTGTAGACATCACACCTTTTCACCCGTTCTTTACACCTGGCATCTTAACACATCCTAAATGTCTGCCCGAAAAGTTGTATTTTGCTCAGAAAAAATAATTGCCAAGAGTCCATATTTACGAGAAAAGAAAAAAAAGGCAGTCCTGTTCCATCAATGAACGTGCAAATTCCTGCGTGTCGCAAATTCAAACAACAAATTCGTCGTGACACTCTCTGACGGAGGATTAGAGGAGCTGGGGAATGAGGAGGAAACTTCCCCACCCCTTCAAACACTGCCGGACTGGCCGTCATGAAAAATTGCTGTACCGAGATGGTGGCGTGGGGGAACTGTAGGATCTCGAAGGTTGATAGGGATGGCAACAAAACGTCTATCAAAATATTTTTAGCAGCTCAGACATTTTACTGGAGAAAAGTTCACCATAAAAATGCTTTCTATCCACTAGAAATTTATCTATATTGTAAAGAATGAATAAATTATGGTTCTTTTCCCCCTCCCCAGAGCAAAGTAGGTTTCACAAATGCCTGGGCAGACGCTTCCCTTCAACAGCCAGGAAGAGCCCCGGCGCAGTCGCAAAGGCTGGTCGTGGAGCCCCAGCCTGAGATTTGCCCCAAGAAAAGAGCAATGTGCTACAGCTCCTTGTAGTAACCAGGAATAACACACTTTCCCCCCGCTCTGTTCAGTGATTTCAGTGCAACTCAGGCTCCTAAACGCTTTTATGGAGCCAGGCCAAAACATATTCAGTAATAGATACTGAAACAAATTATTTCATGTGCCAGTTCTGTAGGTTAATTCACATAAGTGAGAAAACAGTTCTGATTGAAGGGCGGAGTGATTTTTAAAAATTTGATTCATACAGAAGTGTTAAACAGCCTTTTGCTTATCCCCACAATTGCTGAACAGAATGGAATCAGTGGCAATGTTATTTCCAAGTTGTGTGGTGTAAATAAAACCTCCTCTCTCTGACTCACATCGTGAGTCATTTTTGTCTCCATGTATTTACGCCGAGGCGGGATATAACTTTGTGCTCTGAGCATTCTTCTCCTGGAGAGCTTCTCGTGTCTCCGATTCGCTGTCGCTCTCGGGTTTTCTGTGGACTCTTAAAATCCCTACCTCTAGTCATCTCCCTCTTGTTCCCTGTAACCTCATCCCACTTGTTCAGCTCACTGGCACGAGTGAAAAAAGACAGGAAGTTGTATCAATTACGGTGTTGGCACATTAGAGGGATTCATAGACAAAATGATGAAACAAGCATGAAAGGCTGCACTAGAGCAGCAACGCCTCGGTGAATTTACACCTTGGCTGCACAATAACTGTAGGGCAGCTCCAACTCCTTCAGCCCAAATCGTCTGAACAGCTCTTTTACAAGGACTCTTCTGCTCACGGTTTTTACCAAACCATCCTTTTTTATGCTGAGAACGGCTGGCCCCAGCCCATGTGTAAAGGCAAAAGGCTCCTTGCGACAGCGAAAGGAACGGAAACCAAAGCCGGCCACATCCCCAGCACGCATCCCTATGTGTGGTCTCTGTTTTCAGCCTTCTCAGAGTCCTCTGAGACAAAGTGAGATATGATATATTTATGGGAGACTAAAGTGGGGAGTAGGTGAGACTGCAGCCGCCCCTCTTGTTGCGGTGTGTGCCACAGGCATCATAGGGCATCTCAGTCCCTTCTAACACCAGTAAGTTCAAGAGTTTGGGCTCACAATGCACCTGCCCAGCACATGCCACAAGCTGAACTGGTTTAGGGTAATGCCGCGAGGGCTGGCGAGCTGTTTTCAAAATACAAAGAGGCAAAGTCATCACTTTGCCCCCATCCTTATCTTTGTTATGAATAGCTCTGGAACCACCTCCCCGTGCTCTGCTTCCGTTCACGCGCCATTCCTGCGGAGCAGGGGTCCCTCCCTGCACTCTCACAGCCCTCTGAAGGGGCTGGGTGCCTATTGCACTGCCTTCGAGCTTCCTAGATTGTTGTGCCTATCTCCTTAGGGTGACCAAAAATGATCCAGGCCTAGAAAGGCGGAGCCAAAGTGACTGATTTTTGCAGAGGATTAAGGACAATCTCTGCTGCACAGCATTGCTTCATCCTTAAAATATCCTGAATGCTAAATGAGACAAGATTCTAATGGGGGAAAAAAAATCGTATGTAGTCAGGTGCATATGAATAAACATGTATCATAACTACATGCAGGAGAGGGTCTAGATTAACAGTTTTAAAATATAATATTTTCTATCTATATGCAAAACAAAACTATGTGTATATACACAAGAGACTTGATTTGTGGAGAGCGTACTTCCAAATCCAAGTTACCTAAGACAAGCAAGAGTTCTGCTACTTTCTTAATTCTGGCAGATCATTACGATCAACATTTTTTGCCTTCTGTGAAATAAACGCAGCCAGTGGAGGTTTTAAACAAGTCAAGCTTATTTGCCAAACAAATCAAACATTCCAAAGATTACGGACATTAGCAGACAATGATTTCTCTGTCTATTGATTCTCTGTAAGGAAAAAATTAGATAGTAGATATTAGAGGAATACCACAGGTACCGGCTCACACATAATACCTGGGGACGGCGTGTGAATACTTCGGGTTTACTCCACGTAGCGTACGTAGCTTTTCCCATGGTTCGTGTGAAAAAAGCAATGTGTTTCGGCAGGCACAGCTCTTTAGAATTCATGGCGGCGGATCAGCCTAACGGCAGACTGTACGAGATCTACGCCAATAAAGCAGCTAGCAGGTGTCATCTTGGAATTCCTGATGTGTCCTTAGCAAACCAAGTGCCCACAGGAAGAAGGCGATTTACGGATCCGTTATATCTTTACACCTGTTTGCGAATGCCGATACAGACCCTCAGACGGAGCACTTAGCCAATAGGAAGCTAATGTACGGTAGCAGCTAATTGAGAATTAAAGAAGCCTTTAGGAATACCATAAAATCTCTGGCACGGGGTTCTCTCATCCGCTTCGCAAAGGCTCTTCTGCCGTGCACTTCCCACACTGCTCTGCTAGTTTTCAGAACCATTAAGATGGTGAATCTGTGTGAATCAAGGGTTCGGTTGCAATTTCCAGCACGCTGGCTGTGTTTTAGTGTTGTCTGATGGCTCCTTCTTTAGTCTGCCGAGGGGATCACTCTATTGCTGTGCTTTCGACAGCTCACAGGTTGGCCCTTGCCCCTCTCTTTCATAAAGTAAGTATAATTAGATGATAATGCCCTTCTTGTCAAAACTTACCGCTTATTTAAGCCTGCAGTAAAAATTTCAATTTATTAAAGATTTATTCAGATAACATTGTTATCACTGTTTATTCAAACAGACATTCATTTCTCTTTTCTTTTTCCAGGGGAACAAAAGACATAATTCCTACAAACAGATGTAACAAACCTGTCAAGTTCTCAAATGGTTAAGTTGAGCATTTTACTTGGAAAGGCTGACAAATTTTCTTCACTTCAAAATATCATTAACACCAATAACACATTTGCCCAAGCCTATTTCTAAGTTGTAAAAAAAGATTGCTACAGATTAAGACCCTTGATATAATGCTATAAGCTCCTAACAATGGTATCTTTTATAGTGAAGAGCAACTGCAGACACAAATTGCCCCCTTTCCTGCACCTTTTTCACAAAAATCAATATTAAAGTAGTAGCTGCCTTAACTCTCCCATAGACTATATGAGAAAAAACCACAGCCACGCTTAGGACAGTTTAGGTCAATAAAGAATCAATACTGTGGTTGAATCTGTAGAAAGATAAAAGACTTGGAACTCACTTCAGCGTGCCCTATTGTTTCTCTCTATTTTGAAAAGAAGCTGAAGTGCCTCACTTTTTTTTTAAGCTAGCAATGAATTTAGTGTTTGCGGAAAGCGAGGGAGGTCACTGGAGGCTGCATGTGGCTTCAGTGCCTGCAGACAAGGGTTCTGATCTCGTTCACCCTCACCTCCCATTTCGTTCAAGGGGAGTCTAGGGAGCGAGAAGAATGCAGCCCTGGGCCCCAAGCGGGCTGGAAACCAAAACACCGCAACACGCTTCCATCAAGCCAACTCATTTATTAACTATGGGGAGACTGCCCAGAAAACCGGAGGGGTGGAAGGGTCCTTACCATGGTTTCTAGCCCCCTGTCCGTTAGGGAGAGCTGACTTCAAGCAGCGAAACCTCTCTGATGTATTTGGCAATTGCCAGGTACGTAGATGCCACTGAGAGCTGAAGTCAAGCTCACCTTCCACATTTCACATCGTGGTTTGACCAAATTTGAACCCCTCGTGAAAAAACACAGGCTCAGAAGCAAATAAACAGCTCAAGGGACGTTCAGGCTTACAGGCACACAGACGCTCATATGCCTACACACGTGGTTTGGATTTGTTTGCCTCTGCTCTGTCCCTTTTCAGCTCACTGCATACTGTGCTTCCTTTATAAGCCTGAGAACTGCAACCATATACCTGTCTGGAGAGTAACTGAACATGAAAAAATATTGGATTGTGCGGACTGGAGAGTTCAGATAAAAACAATTTATGAGCCCAAATCTTCCAAATTCTTTACTTGAAGATGCACTTTGTTATCCTACAAGGGGCAGCTTCTAACACCGCTCAGCTTACAGCAATAGCTCCTGCTTGCAAAAGCTCAGAGAAAATCTAGATAAAGCTACAACTACGGCTCCTTACAAAAATTGGTAAGGAACTGGGTAGCACCAGAGAAGACAGGCACAGTTTTAAATGTACTTTTCTGTTGAAAGAAATTCTTGAAATGCTGGGGCTCTCAGATGCACAGGGAATGCTCCCACCCCTGCTCCTCAGTTTAATGTGTGTTTTTAACACTGTAGACTGAAACGTTCAGACCGCTAACGAACAGTTAATATAACACAAGTACTCTAGTAGTCCAAAGAGTAAAGGCAATTGTGCTATTCAGCATTAACAGGATTTTTCAGCTAAATAATTGGCTGTTATTAATAATAATTAATATTATTATTACTATTAAAAGGGTAAAATTTTCTTTTATTATACGGTCTGGCTCCTTTTTCTACAGCACATGGTCTTCTAATTATCCTGACCTTCCTCTCTCCCACTGCAAATACTGGAAACACGGAAATGGGTGGCAGTAAATGCACAACCCCGCCAGCTCTGGCACACTGATATATGTGTTTCTGAGGTGCTCCCAGTTTGGAGAAGTACTGCATGCCACGGAGAAAAGACTGAAAAGACCCACTCTTTGCTTTAACTCTAGTGGAAAGAAGAGAAGTAAATAAGTAAATAAGCAGTGTCTTCAGGGTAGGGATCTCAGTGGGTTTAACAGGACACTGTGGAGGTCCAACAAAGCATTCAGCTAAAGTTGCCTTGAACATTCACCACTGGAGTTCTCAGAAACAAAGAGCAAAACCTCTCAAGTTCAAACATTTTATCTCCAAGCCTTAGACTTTTTTTTTTTCCTGTTCAAAATATGCTTTTGCTCTGTATTTTGCTCCTAAACAGTGTTTTCTTTTATTATTCTGCCATCTCCTTCCCACAGCCTCTCCTCCCATCCAAGGTTGCTGCTCATCTCTTTCCCTAGCCCTGGCTTGTCCTCACTGACCACTTTCTCAGCTCCTTCTTCAGGGTCTGTATTAAGCTCTTAGACCTTCCGAAATTTGTGGTGAGCCTCTGCCACAGCACTCCCTTTGGAAGGCTCTAGGTTTGGCAAGGAAGATCAGGTTTAATACAGATTGGCAGATGTGCTGCCGCTCCACAGAGGGCTTCACGATGGGAGACGGGGGGAGAAAAGCAAAGTGCATTGACCTCCTTCAGTCTAATGACACAGAGATACGTTCGCTCTGCAGATAGCCGGCGTGGGTTCTGATTTTAAGGCCCTCCAGTTGATTGTTACCACCTATCTGCTGGTAACTCAAACGGCCAGGGAAAGCAGCTTGCTGGCTTTTGTGCTGAAGCAGCTCAGGGAGCTATCAGGCACTCACCTAGCTGGGCTACTGCTCCACTTTGTCCCCAACAAGGTGCGCGCCCTAATTATGGCTCAGGTTAGCTTTTGGGTCAAAGTACGGCTTCAGTTCTGAAGAGACTCTTGTTTTCCTAAACTTGCCGCTAACTCATTTTATCAAAACCACAGCAGACAAATCCAGTACTGCTTAATTTCAGCCTCAGAGCGCAGCTTAAACAGCAAGCTCGACCAGAGAGCAGGCTCTGCGTAATCTCCCCCCTAGTTACCGTGGCACCAGCTGAACAGTGCCAGGACTAATCCTGCTCTCACTGACTTCGGTAGCACAGGGTCAAGCGCAGTATCGTTATCTTCGGGTTTGATTTACACTAAATTATAAAATCAGGGCTTTAAATTAAACAGTGTGCAAACACCAAGAACTTAACAGTTAATTTTTCCCGTATCTCCAACAAGATCTCTTATGCTTCCCCTTTTCAATTAACAACACCTTTTTGAGGCAGTTCCTGAGCTGCATCTCTACGCATTCGTGTGCTGCTGTACAGGGCGTGCTAAAAGTCTGATCCCTATTATAGCCTGTAAGACAAAACCAATTCGAGACTTACTTGATTTTTGTAAAAGGCAGAAACAACAAAAATTAATCTTTACACAAACAACCCAAGGGAGCGTTTAGTGGGACTTTTCAATCTATTCATGATCTGTAATTCCCAGCCCCCAAAGTTTCCATGTTACGGCTTAATATCTAGGGACTCCATATGTTGAGGGAAAACAGCAGAACCAAAACGAGCTGAAAAAAGAATGCATTAGATTCAAACATGGGATAAAACAGTACCCAAGGAGCCCTTGCTTCATTTTCTCTACCTGGAACCATGGGACAGTGCAGCCATCTCAGCCTCATTCATGTGTGACATTTCTTTTGAATATGACAGCAGTGGCGACCTTGTCATTAACTGATGCTGCTAGCAACATCTCAGCTTTCATAATTCAGTTAATTTTCAAGCCACTGGTTACTGAACTCCCAGTATCATTTCAATATAAATAACCATATTAAAAATACTAATAATAAAAAAAATCAGCCCACCTTCTAACCAAATACCAGTCAATGTTCAAGTTGGACTCAGTAAAGCAAGGAAGTTTTTGGTCATGGTTCAAGCAGTACCCTTGACTTGTGCCCGGCTCTCAGGCATACACGAGAGCCCCTGTTATTCTGTAGCTTCTTGCTCCGCCTGAGGCATAGGTGGAAAACTTCCAGCCATAAGGCCATGTTGACATCCCTCCCCTATTCCCACCCTCAATCTGGGAGGCAGGTGAGGCCCAATTTGGCCTGTGTGCAGCCCTAGAAAGGGCCTGTTTGTCCTAGGTGACCCCAAGGACTGCTGGTGGCATTGCACTGGATTTGTCCTCTCCTGATTGGCAAGACTAGTCATTCTCCCCTTCCACTTTGTTCCCCCAAATCACGAGCCTCCTGTATGCGTGCACTTAGTGCGCTTTGCAAAGCAGAAGTTGGCATCGCTGCCTTTCCTTCACAGCCTTCTCCACCTACCATCGCCGCGCTCCCTTGTTTCCCTGCGCTTGGCTGGGAACACATTGCAAGTTGTGAATTCCATAGGGGTCCTTTGTGGGTGCTCATCAGCAATACAGGGGAGTTAAAACTCATCCAAGAAAGGAAGGGAAGAGAAACAACAGCTTTACTGATGCCAAGAGCGCTCTGCAATGATGCAAGAGCAGAGGAGCTCGTCTCAGGTGCCCTTCTCAGCTTGCCATTCACTTAAAGTCTTTCAGTCAAAAGCCGGTTTCAGTCATTCTACCTCCTCCCCTTCCTGAGGAATAAACCCCCAAAGAAGTTTCCCTGAGGAAAACATGAGTCTTGTCCTCTGCCTGAAATTCTGCAGCAGTTCCAGTTGCAGCCAATACCTCAGAAAAGACTAGAGTTATTTTTCAATTTGTAAAACAAAGATCTTATTTTGGCCACAACTTTGCATGCCATGGTTCAGCACAAAACCAGGTCTTTTTGGGCCAGGTAATACGTGAGCCCTGTAACAAAAGAGTTGACAGGTAATACAACCATGCCTTTAATAACACCACTGTGAGTAGATGCACTTCAGCAACACACGCAAGAAAACAGAAACTGGAGAACATGGAGTTGGATTCAATCTAGAAGATGTGAGAGTTTCAATTAACACAATCCTGCATGATTTCAGAAAAATATTCAGGAGTGATATTTATTTAGCCTGCAGCCAAAGTCCATTTCTGAGAATCACTCTTAATTAGAGTTGTGTGAGGTTGGGAATATCCAATCCTATCATGATTCTTTCACCTATCAGAAGAACTACCAAGCTTGCTGAGCCTCTGGCATTTCTAGGCTGGTTAGAAAAATTGCTAGATGATAGAAGTATTATTTTCAACAAGATAATCTAACCAGTCATACACAGAAGAAATATTTGTTTTACTTGTCCTTTTAATCTGACATCCACAGCATCATCAAAGAAGCTCTGTCTAAAATATTGCCCCAAAAACCTGTGTGAGAACAAAGTTTACCAAACTCCGAACCACTCTTAAACAAATGCAGGCTTTGTTTCAGGTTCTTCTGTGATTAATTGCTAACTTCTCTTCTTTGGATGAACCCAGCCCAGACCGTTCCCTCTTCAGTGACAGCTCTAAATCAGGGCTGGATTCAGCACTCAGTGAAATTTTGGGGTAGGGTAACAGCTTGAGTACTGGCCTCACCAGCAACACGAGACAGGTATGGTATGTGGGACTAAGGAGGATTACCCAGTCAGGAAAAAGACCAACGCGTGAGCAAAAGTCAGCCTTCATCAAGGGCAAAATCTGAGAGGCTGAGGAGAGGGGTGGAAAGGCTGCCCAAACAAACCGTTCCCAAACACATCACGTAAAACTTGGTTCTACCTTCGAGAGATCATCCCTCATAAAGAAGGGGGTCTTGTTAGTCCTTGAGTAAAGGGCTGTAAGCTGTTTTCTCTAAGTGGGGGAGGTCTGGTGGGGCTCTAGGCACCACAGAGAGCTGGACTAGGCTCCAGATGTGTGATTTGAACTTCCAACACCCCAAAACAGGGGATATCATGGTGCTAGTCACAGGCACACCTTTAATTCAAACAGCTTTTCAATAGAGTCGTGTCAAGCCCCTGTCTGAAATAAGCCTTCAGACAGAGCAAGTAAGGACAGAGTAAACAGTGACTAAACATTAGTCCATTTTAGGCATTACCAAGGGAACACAAGAATTAGCAAAGGACAAGCCCAAACGGTATTGAGTTTGGTTCGGATGAGGTCAGGAAATAGCAATAGTTATTTGAGACACTTGGACATACAAAATGTGGCTTGTCTGCAGTTCCCATTTCATTATCTGCTTCTTACTGTCTTAAATATCCCTGCTTCCAGTGGCAGAACCAGTGGCAGAACCTCACAGGGGATAGTTAGCCAGAAAGAAAAAACATTGACAGGAAATAAAGGAAAAGATTTAGGCTCGACAAACTTAAACTCCTAAGAAGAGGCTCCGTTTAAGCCTAATGGGAGCTTGAGTCATTTCATCTGTTCCTAATTGCTTTGCTCACTCCTGGTGAGAGCTGAGAGTCATTGTCACATCAAAGGATGGAAACGGTCCAAAAATTCAAAGCTAGTGACTACATCGCTACCAGAGAGGAGGAAGCAGGTGAAAGCCAAGCCACGATTTACCTTTTTGCGGCTACCCACCCAAATCTAACTTGCACTTACATAGTCACAGTCTGGATCTCTATCTTTTGGTGTTGATTCAAACTCTCTTGTGATGTTCCAGGCTTCTGGACAAGTGGTCTATGAAACGGATATATGAACCACCCATGTCATCACCAGAAGACCCTGAAAGAAGCCGCATAGTTTCATGGAGCCGAGTAAATACGAGTGCCCTGCAGGATAAGACAAAATTATATTCATGTGAATGATTTTTTTAAACTCTAGACTAGAATCCTGCAGAAAATTTAAGGGGCAACAGGACTTTAAAGCAAGGTAGAGCCAGGAGCCTGGAGTCTTATTAAACAAAAACAATCAGAGTATCCACATTTTTGTAGTCCTACTGTGAAGTTCCAATAAACTTTACCCAAAAAACTCCGTAACACTCCTTACCCAGCTTCATGGAAAACGAGAAGTGATTCCAGAGGTTGGCTGACTATTTAATACCTCTTGTAGTAGTTAAAAAGGCCACTTTCTTCTTCTCTCTCTCACTCTTTTTTAACTTTTACTGCAAAACCATTAAAGAACGAACTAGTTCTGGTAATAAAAGGTAGCTATATTCCCACTGGGAGGAGGGGAATGGTGGTTCCTGTGTACCCTTAGCACTCTTGGCAGGGGTACTTATAAAGAAGGTGAAGGTCACAGGGAAGAGAACACAGTATTTTCTGTTCAATGGAAAATAGAAACTTTCAAATGTGAAAAGGAATTTTAGCAAGTTTTCTTTCCTTCTTTTACAACCCTGACGTCATATCCCTCCACAATGACATCATGGCTTTAAAGTAATACCTTCCAATGACACCGGTGCATCAGAAGCCTTATAAAGAAACTTCTGTTTTTCTGAGACAGTGATGAAGCCTAGATCTTCCTGCTCTGCCAAGCTCCTACGTGTTTATAAACTCTTTGAACCTTGCAAATAGCCTCTTGCTAAAGGGCCCAGGGCCAGGAGGGTACCTTTGATGGAAGGAAGTTAGAAATACAACAGTGCAAGATAGACAGTTGGGGTCAACCAGTAAGACTTTATTTTTCCACTACTCCTGGCTTCCTCACCCAAACCGACCAGCCCGGCCTCAGAGGAATGCCTGCTTGGTACTCCACCAAGCACAGCTACCCAGGAAAGCTGCAGACAAACCTACTCCTGTTACGCTTTCAGGAGAACGTGTTTTTTAAACTGCATCGTCAAACTTCAGGGAAGCTCAGTGGCTGTACATCGTGAGCCTTGGTCTGGACTAGATTTACCCTGCTGAAACAGAGAGCAGGATCTGGCCCGCTTCTGCTTCTAACAGATCTTCTTAGCAACAGAAATTTGCTAGTCTCTGATGCTCGCTAATAAACAGATGCAATTGCCAGTCCCAGTTTACAGGAGAAGGAGCCAGAGCCAGGAGAGAGCTTCAAAGAGACTGAATTACCTCCCTCACCTGTAGGGAGTGATTACGTCTGGCGGAGTGCTCTGGGGAGGCGGCTTTCACCACAGCCATCAGCAGCTCACAGAGTGCTGGTGAGCTACAAGCTCCCTGCTCCCCAAACTCCTGCACCCTTCCTGAACTGGAGTATTTATTCAGCAGCAAGAGATAAAGCTGCACAGAGGTCATAAACCATCGAGAGGCTGGAGATATTTTCTGCAACCCGTGCTGGAGGAAACCCCTCTGTCCACACGCACCAGAAACACGTGCAAACGCCGTCACTCATCCGCACCAAACCAGTCCAGACTGGTGGTCACTACGCTCTGGCAGTGGGCACCACTGTTTTCCAAGTGGGCTCTTTTGTCGCCGAGATTCACGGAGTACCAGCGAGGCACGGAAAACACAGAGCCTCCCTTTAAAAAGTCGACGTGTCTACAACAAGGAACAGCTGCTGCGATTTTAATACTATCTCAGGGCTCATATAGATCTGACATCACACAGAACTGAGGCTTGGCCATCGATTTTACTGCCAATATACCTTAAACTGTAGGGGTTTTGTTACACATTTGTATGTTGTATGTGTGTCAGAACAAAATCCACCACTGGAAACCTCCGTGCAGCTTCACCCCTTTGTAGTAACTCTGTGAGCCAGAAACTGGTTTCATTTTGGAATTAAAGCCTGTATTAATTTTAAAGTGAATAGAAGTGAGTTCAGCGCTATCAGAATTTATTACACATCCAAACAAAAAAGAGTTTCGAAATCCGACTGGTAAGCTGGCCAAGCAAGAGGAGGTGGGGACCGTTTGCATTCTAATTTCAGGCTGCGGGGCTCCCAGGTGTATTGTATAGGATTTCCTGTAATTTACAGGCAAAATAAGCAGTCTACAGGAAAATGTTTGCCACACTGTACATGCGTATTAATTACACAGCAGGATAAAATGATTTCTTTGTGATAGGAAGGGCTGTGATCTACAGGCAAACTATTAAACTGGTATGGAAATGCAGACATTCTTCTGCCGTTAAAAAGGGCTGTTGGAGTCGGGGAAATAAAATTGGCAAGTGTCCTCTCACGCTTTGTATTCCCAGGTCTGTGAGCGGAGCCTATCACAATGCACCAGGCTCCGTGGGTACCAGGGAAGGGAGATGTCTCCTTACAAACAGGCTCTGGGAACCCTGCTGTCTCGGCTGTCCTGCGGGTCTACTTCTGAACTAAGTTCCTCAAGAGAAAGACCTCCCCCCTCCAGTGAGAAAGGAGGAACTTGAAGATTCCAGGTGCGTATTGTTCGGTTATGTCCCCAAGCGTCATGTAATAACACAATTGAATCCTTCCTAGGATCACGGGATAGGTATCATTCCCACACCTACCACTGAGCGCTGCGGAAGCATCGCTTTTCATTACCACGGGTTAGTGCAATATGAAACTAGTTGGAGAGAGACAACGTGGCACATCACAACCTCTCTTAAAAAAGATGAGGGAAATTCTTTTTAGATATGAAATCAAGGCTTGAGACATAAAGGGATATGAGAGGAATAAATAAAATATTCAGACTGCTTTTCTCAAGACCAAATTTCATATAACTGTACAGGCTTGTTCTCACTGTGAGATGAGCAATTCTCATTACACTTGTGTTCAGATGCAATTTCTGAAGCAGAACTTACTTTACTTTCTTTTTTTTTTTTTTTTTTTTGACTGGTATGAAGAAATCTCACCCGCCACCTGCCTTTCCCCTAAGAGCTGGGTTAGACTGCATATGGTTGGCATTCAGGAGGGAGAAGCTCAGAAACACACAGTTTTGTTTGACTAAAGCATTCCTTACAACATAAAAACCTCAAAGCCAAACTTGTACCCACAGTCCTTGAACAATAAGGCCTGGATAAGGCAGAGGGTCAGATTAGACCAAGGCTTATCCACAGAGGACGACTTGTGGGCATTTAACAACGTCCAATTTTACTATTACACATTTAGAAGGAACACTTCAACCACACTCCAAGTTAGTATTTCTTTCCCTAGCTGAGGGGAAGGTCAGACAACAACAGCTCCGCACCAGGACATCAGGACAAGGCTCGAGAAAGGCACTCACCTCTGCCTTTGGAAAGGTTCTTGCCTTTTTTCTCAACTAATGAAACAGAAGGCAAAGCCAAAAGAGAAGCTGTGTATCACTTACAGGCCAAACGCTGGATTGTCCGGAGAATCCACATTTTCAAATGCTGCAAGCTCATCAGCCATGGGAGCAAATGTCTTCAAGATAAAATCCACACGTCTCCAGAAGATACCGTGCTCCTGACAAGCAGCTATTTCTGCAAATCATAGTGTAGCAACTGGCTGAAATGGTATAGCTTTGGCCAGGGTGTGCTGGGCGATCCCCGTGAAGGAGGAGAAGCCCCGGACCCTGTGGCAGGAGCACACTCCACTGCCAGCAGCCCTGGGGAGCCCCCAAAGGAGGCTGATGTCAGCCCAGCCCCACCGCAGACCCACTCAGGCTGTTCTAAGAGCCTGTGATTCTTTCCATCATAAGAGACAGGGGAGAGGACAATGGACAGAATTTATCTGACCATGGCCAACATGAGTCAGTCAATGGGTAGAGAGAGAGGTAAGACTGGAGAGCAAGCTGCAGTGACAGCCAAAGCATTAGGGGGATGTCAGCACAGGAGCCATTCTCTGTGCTGGCTCTGCCGTACGCCTGATGGCTTTGGTATAGTGAGGGAGTAAATGATCTCTGGACACTCCCCAGTTCAGTCTAGCTCTGCTGAAAGGACAGCCAAACGCTACAGAAAACACCTCTTTTATTTGCTATCGTGTTGGTAGGACACAGAAAACAGGCCCGTGTTTAAATGCCGCAGCCTTTAATGGTCTCCACAATTTAATGAGACTTTAATACTTAGAGCGACTCTCACTGTTTCAGGTCAGTCCCTCTTTCTGCACGTAGGAATCCCTTCAAGGGGGTGTTCTTCTGCCATCATCTCTGAGGCATTCTTCCCCTCCTCTTCAAGATGGGGGGTGCGGGGCGGGGGGGGAATCTTGTTGCAAATTTCTAGAGAAAAGAGAGTTTAATTTCTTGGAGGTGTTTTTGTTGACAAGAAAATAGAAAGCATGTGTCTCTGCTGCTCTTATTGTACTTCCAAGTAATGAAAGTATTTAAGGAGGTACAATTATGGACTTGGCAAGCACCTGGGGCTCTTGGAACTGCTTTTTCACACTGAATAAACACTGCAGTTAATCTGTTTATGTTACACTGCACTGGAAAACCATCTCCAAGAAAACGCTACAAGAATTTATTTTCCACTGCTTTCTTTTGTTTCTTAATGTTAAATTAATAACCTGCTTAAAAGATTTTATTCTCCTTTTTTATCTCCCTATTCACAAGACAAGCAGTCAAAAGCAGATTTTAATTAACAAAGATACAAACTTTGGGATTACTGCACTAGGTCAGACCAACGATCCACTCTGGTTTTGACAGTGGCCAACAGGAGATGCTTCAAAGCAGGTCCTGCAGGGACCTGAGGTTCCTAACACACTCCTCTTGCTGGTTGCCCATGCACACACTGTGAGAGTTTTACATCCCTTCATTTAAACAAATATAGACCATCATCAGTGTCTACATTCATGTCGAATCGTTGATTTCATGTAATTTTTAAACCTGTTCAGCCCTTAGAATTTGCCTAATCCCCTTCTGTTCATGCTGTGTGCTCCCACAACAGCCACCACATCCCGGTTCACAAATGGCTTTGTAAATATGTTCTTTTATCCGTTTTCAGACCGTCTCTTACCCTGTATGGAGTGCCTCTTAGCTCTCGTACTGCCAGATTTGATGGATTGTCCTTCTGCTTTCACCTCACCACCCACTAGCTTTGTAAAACTCGGTCCTTTCCCCTTCTCAGCCTTCTCCAGACAGAGGAGTCCCAGCTTCTCTAGTTTCTCCTCATAAATGTGAGTGCCCCACCTCTTTAACTGCGTTATTTACCCTTTCTCTGGATGATTTCTAACTGCACTATGTCCTTCTGAACGTGCATAGACCGGAACTGTGCATAGCATGGCACTTTTATTGTAATCCTGATTAAAAATACTACAATACTTTTGATTCCTTCTCACCCACGCGTCCCACGCGTGGACATTTCAGATGGGTTTATGCATGAGCAGGAGACACGGCATTGAAAACCTCCCTATTCCATGAGCAGTCCCTTTGATCAGTGGGAACCTACAGGAACCCAGAGACCAAAAGTGCAGCAGGTCTGCAAGTGATTTTCTCTCAGAATATGACTTCCCAACACAGCAGAGGTCTAGTACAAGGCAATTTTGAATGTAAGTCATCAGAACAGACTGAAGTTACTCGTTTGTATGTTGTACCACAGCGCTAAACCATCCTTGCCACAAACATGCACTGTAAACCAGAGCCCTCAGCTGCAATATAGTCCCTGGAGACTGCTTAAGTCATGGTACTATCGGATAGGAAGTTTTACTCTGCAAACGATGATGTGCCTCATGCCTGTATGGCCTCAGTACCTGCTACCTCTCCCTCTAAGCACTGTACAGGAACACAACACATGACCTGAAAAGCAGAGGTCATCTAGTCATCTTCTGCTGTGCTGTCTAAATGACAGAGAGCAGTAGCTGGTTCAACTTGCCCAGTGCTAAGTCTGGCTTACGGTATTGCCCGGGGAGCAAAACCACCAGCAGGTGTCAGCGGCAGGCGGTACAGGCAAGGAGGCTCTGCTTCTCTCTACTAACTTCATAACTCCCTGAATATGGCCTTAATATTCATGTTAGAAAACACACAAACTCATCCTGTGTTCCTCCTCTGAACTATGACTATGAACTATGAGCAAATCTTGAGATTACACAAATAGTACAAGACAGCCAGTGGATGCTGAGCCTTGAAAGAGAATCACTGTGTTCTTCCTGGCCCTAGAAAAGAGTGGCTAAGAACTTGAAAACATGGCTAGAAGATTTTCTTTTCAAGTCCATAAAGCTGTACATTTCATCTTTTTCTCCCCTTTTAGGCCCAAATCCTACAGAGTTTCATTTGAGTGTAAAGTACCGGAGCACAGAAGTCAGTCAGAGCCCTTTTATTGACTTCAGTAAGCATTGTACTGGGACTGGTGTTTTTAAACTCACAACAGTACGAGGAGGTAAAAACTGTGTCCATAAGGTTAAAGAAAAGTGTGCGTGTTTAAAACATTGAAGAAATTGTTCTGAGAACAATTCATCTTCCTGAAAATATGAACCCTATGATGCTGCCAAGGTCAGGGAGAGCTGTGATAATTTAGTGCGTAAGTGCTAGTCGTGCAGCACAATGCCACATTATTTAATTTTGTAACACATTCATACAACCGCCTGACAATAGCCACGGACGTTCACGCTACCTGCGGGCTGAGGTCAAGGCAACGCAGTTTAACGTTAAAACAAAAGAGCTAATTGGATTCCTGTTCAAGTTCTACCTTATTATGTGATCGGAGTTACTTTTCTTCTTTCTGCCTCGGTGTGCTCATCTGGAAAGAAGGACCACAGTGTGACTCATGACTGAAATGGGAAAGAAAAACGCAGGGCATGTGCCTGGCTTATTTGGCCATTCTTCCCAATTTCTCTGTCCCTTTTTTGCCATTCACTCTGGTTTGTGAATTCCAGGCCACTTTCCCCGACGAGCAGAACCGCGGCTTACTTTGTGAAATGGGAAAGACTAATATTAAAAAGAAGAAGCCACCCTCTGCTGTAAAAATTGGATGCCTTGCTAATGCCAAAATTAATAATACAGAGATATTTGGGGCTTACACTTCATTCTTGCAACTGGCAGAGTGCAGAATATTTTATAAATAAGACTACATCACATACCCAAAACCTTGTAGAGAAAAATAAGCACTATCTTCTTTCCACAGAAGAGAAGCAGAAACGCAAAGCAGTTAAATGAACGATACAAGGAGGCTGGAGAAATTCGAGACAGAAAAAACCAAAACCCCAGAATTTTTGCCCCCTTGTTTCTGAACTCACAAAAAAGACTTTTCTCTCAAAAAATGGGATTAAATAATTTCATTAAAGACATAACCTTGTTTTATATTAAATTGCATGCAAAGCTCTCTTCTGTTTGCAGAGGAGCTGAGAGTCACCCTCTGAGATGGCTGTTGTATGGTGTGACTTTCAAAATAATATCCTTTCAGTGCACAAAAGGACAGTGCAAAAGATGTATGCGCTCCGGCTCCACCTCCACGTGTATGGTTGTCTCCAAGGAGCTCATATAGATGATCAGACCACAAGCTGTCAAACTCCTCACAGGAGGGAGAAGAGTCCTGGAGCGAAACTAGAACAGACTCGATTGCCATCAAACTTCACGAAGGAAGAACCGGTGAACCCCTCACATCACCCCCACTTTGCTCCACCCAGGCGCAGAGTTGTGCCCCTCTGGAGGCGCCCCCCTCCCCAGCCCCTCGCACGCAGAGCTGCCCACAACTCCCTGTGCAGCACACGCCTGCGTTTTATTTTTGGGCAGGACCACCACAGGGTTCATCCCTGTGTGCACAAAGCGATGAACAGGCGGGTTCAGTCCCCACCGACTACAGTCCAGCTCCCTCTGCAGAGCTATTTTTGTTATAAGCTGTGGTGCGCTGCTGTGCCTTGTAAAAAATGTAGTTATTCTGAGAAGTGAGTTTAAGTTCAAAGATAATGTCGTGTTTATTTGGAATATAAGCACTAGCAACGCGCTCACAGATACACTTTGTGCCTCCCTCCATCTCTATCTCAGCCGCAGGCAGGGTGGTAATACATAAAGGGAGAGCAGGTGGGATTTTTTTTAGGTGAGGAAGAAAAAGACTTAGAGCTCTAAAGCTAAGTTTACTGCCTATCCCACATTTTGGAAACGAAACAAAAATGCCTCATGAATTGAGCAGGCGTGCCGGAAAATAAAAAGAAACAATGGGGCGCACATAAATGCAGAGAATTCACCGATTAAAACACAGGATTTTATCTCAAAAGAGTTTGGGCCAGAGGCTCCATTTTCCCCGACTGCTTCTATCACCCGTATGAAGGGGCCACTGGACTTACACATGTAAAAGGCATTTATCCACTTACGTTTGGTATCTCTCAAGGTCTGAGTCCTCAAAGAGCTCAGAAATAAGGAGCTTTCCGGTTGGCACCTACCTAAAGAGCCTCGCTCGCCGTATGTAAATGGGCTCCGTCGCCACAGAGATTTTGCAGAAGGCATTTGCTCTGCGCGTGTAACTCGGACACCGTTCAGAGGAACGGGCTTAGGACTCTGAGCTCCCTGTGCAGCCAGAGAAGAGGGATAAGCCCCCTAAGTGGGATGAGGGAGAGGTTGGAGGACTAATGCAATGACTTAACGTGCTCTCTGCGAGCTGGCAGTCCCACGTCTCAACTTCAGTCTCGGATAGTCCACGCCCTGCCTACTACCTTTTATAGAACGCTTGGGGAAAACACTTTGCCCATCATCTTCTTGCACATCAGCAGCATAAGACAATTAATCAGGGATTCCAGTGCCATGCCATAAATCACGGCACCTCGTGTCACTGACACTGGAGGTACAAAATGTGGGAATCTGTCTATAACGATATCCTTTATCTCAGGCCAGACCACTCCGGCCTTTTGGTGGGTTTGCGAACTCCACTGCTGGCAGCCCAAAGGGCCCTGCTCCAGCATCGGATTCTGATTTCACTGGTTTGGTTCTGCATATTAACGTAGACGTGTTACCATGATAAATGCTCACATATGTAAAATCAAAATGGACCCTTCAGCAGACTTCTTCCAACAGCACGGGAAAATAATCTCCCCACGACTTATTCCATTATGACAGACTAATTGGAAGACCTGGAAAAGTCTCTCCACGTCATTAGCTGTCTACAAGACGAGAGAGCAGCCGCAGATCAAATTCTTCACCGCGATGGCTGGGGTAACGCAGGAGGGATCTGAAGTCCAGGCTGTAACTTAACCATCCTCATTGCACAATAGATGTGCCGTGGAGAAATATCCCCCAAAATGAGATTAAACAATTATGTTCAGAAACATAAACACAGAGAGACCTCCCACTAACTCAGCAGATTCTTTTGAAAGAAGATTCTTTTGGCACTGTCAAAACAAACACGGCGGCCTGTAGCACCCTTCCACTGCTCCTGCTGACAGTGCTAGTGAGGAGGAGGAGGTGCTGAGTACTTTGTTATTATGAGGAGGAGGATAGTGTTGGGAAAGGTGTTGAGTTTGACACAGAAGTATCAAGAGCAGGAAAGCGAAAGTCAAGGAAATCAGCCTCGTGCCATCTAAAATTGCTCTGGCACTACACCTACGAAAATCAATGACTCCGCTTTCACAGGACTTCTCGCGTAAACCTGAGGGAGCGTACAGCGTGAGTTGCACCAGATGGAAAGTCACTGCAAGTGGCGAGTGAGACAGGAGCAGCGGTGGTATCTACCAGCTACATCATCGCAGGATTCACAGACAGCGATTAGGGCTATTCATGTCCATCCCTGCCTTTTACGTCTGCTGCGTCACTATGGAGGGAGAGGCAGCACAGCGAGAAAAACAAAGTCTTATAAATATACCTGCAGGTAGTAAAAGGTTTGTTTATGCTCTCATGTATTTGTGCCTTTTATCTGAGTAAAAATTTGGCAATACAAGTCTGAATCTTAGGTTAGAAGTTATTTTTCCCTGGTTCCACCTTTTCAAACCCATTTCATCACAGCAGCTTGTCTTCCTTTGCCCTCCCTCCCAAAACAGCCCTCCCCATGCCACATTTAAAACCTTCTCACAAAGAAAACCGAAGGAAAATAATTTTTGTGTGACTTACCCATCTTTCAAAGCAGCTTCTGGCAGAAGGCAGCTGAGAGTGATGAGTCCATAGAATAATAAATAATAACAATACTGAGCAGGTTTGCAGAGCAATTCTACATTGAAAAACTTTTCCTCCTGAGTGCCTGACATTATTAATTTGTTCTCTGAATATGCTAGTGAAGGGAGTCAGCCCATTTTTACAGACGGGGAAAGTGAACATATAGATTTCAATAATTGTTAAAGACACAAAGAAGTCAGCTGCAGAAACTGGGCAGAACAACTCGCAGGAGATCACAGTCCACATTCGCGGCAATATCTGGACAGAGCTCTGCCACCACAATAACGGCTATAGGCAAGTGACGCACACACGGGGTTTTTGACACCCGTGAGTAACATCGTCCCTTCCCCGGGGTGCCCAGAGAGCACGTCCTAGGCCTTAGGAAGCAGCAAAGGCTGAACAGAAGTTGCTGTAATTATTGATGACAGAAGCATTGCTAACCCCTTCCCAGCTTCCGCTTAAAAGGGTTCAAACTCATACTAATCTAAGTAATATGTGACATCAAAACCAACCCGCTCTGAGTTGTGCAGACACCCATCTGGGACATCCTTTCCCATCACTCCTGTGGAACAGCAGCATTTTTTTATTTTTATACCATGAGGACTGTGTTTTGAGCCCCATTACTGCACAGCAGAGATTGCAGATGAATTGAGGGGAGGGGGAGAAGACCTGAACTGACTTGCAGTATCCACATGAAATGGTTACTGAATGACCTCGTGTCCAACCTTCTAACATCTAAGACAAAAGCATGGGAAAGCTGAACAAAGGAAAGCGGCAGCGCTCACTGAACAGGGGGTGTGGGGGTCTTGGTTTGTTTGCATAGAGCTAGACATTGAGGTTGATAAGCAGCTAGCTTAATTTTAAGCCTTTTCCTGGTTTATAGTACTTGTAGTAGAGTCACAAAAGTAACAACAAATTCCAGGACCAGCCCAACACCAAAAGCAGGTCAAAATCTTGCTTGCCATACTGACACTAATGAGCTCTCAGAAATCAATGGATTTAGGGACTCCTGTGCGGACAAACATCACGTGCCCCGGATTCCCCTGATAATGGCTTGCTGATGAAACCACCCTTCATCCTCCCTTTTCCTTACAGGATTCTGTATGAGCCAGATTGTAAGGCAAAAGTAACGCAGGCAGAGGGACAGCTCTTCCCTGTCACCTCCTGCTTGCTCTAGGCAATTGCTCGCACTGGCACACCAGTCCGATATGGCACGTGCTGATGCTCGGGCTGTTGCTTTTTTGCTTTTTAGAGCTATTGATTTCCTTTCCTGCCCTTTCTTGTAAAGGATTCTATGAACTGGAAGCAGTTAAAGGTTAACTGCAAAGATTTCATTAAAAAGAATATTTTAAAATTGTTTAAGATCCTAAATCATTAGTAGTTAAATGCCTACGCCTAAGAACTGCACTGAAATTTGTGTCTTTAGGCAACGGAGTTCCAGGAGTTACCAGCCCACACAAGTGGCCCAGACTCCGCTCGCTCGGCTACAGCTTGGCACCCGTGGGCAGCCCCCAGGTCTGCGTCAGGTCCTGGCAGTAGCGCTGGCTGTCACGGGGGATCCTCCACTTGAGATCTCACTAATAAGAGGAAGAAGAACAATTGGGTTGTACTGGCTGGCAGAGCCTGAGAGTGATCAAAGTCTGGTATTTTGGGGAGAATGAAAATTCAGAAGGAGATGCTGGGAGAAGGGAAAACATGTCTCTACCAGCACTGCTATCCCTGGTGTCGGTATGAGTGAGTAAGAGTGAGAAGACACGACTCGAAGCCTGTGGTAGAGAGACGGCATCTCCACTAGTCAACATCAACAGCTCCTGGTGGGGTGCCTGGGGGAAAGGGTTGCCGAGGAGCAAAAAGAAATATTAAAGCGACAATATGCACCGAACCCTCCTGCCAGAGGGTAGGAGAAGTGAGGAAAAGGATCGCTGCCCAAAATACAGTGTGCACGTACGTGACGGGGGAGTTTACCAGCTGTAACAGGATAAACTGACATTTCTGTTATTGCGGGTGTGTTTCCCCATTCATGCGCCTTTTTTCTCCACGGTATTTTCTTTGCTTGCTGCACAAACGTAGGCTTTAGCAGAAGAGGACAGTTTGCTGCCTGAGAGCACGAAGGGGAGCATTTCACTCACCCAGGGATCTGCATAAGTGCGTGTGTGTGTGTGTGTGTGTGTGTTAGTTTTTGGAGGAGCCTCCCGACATCCGAATCCAGCACCCCAGGCTGTAAGGACAGGGCACCCCAGCAGCCTCGGAAGGCTGATGTTCTCTTGAGGACATTGGAATGAGATGGGGTTTAACCAGCCCTGCGCTGGTGGACTTGAGGAGGAGCAGAAATGAGGGGCATGATGTGATATTTAAAGCACACCCGGTAGGTTCTATCCCCTGCAGAGGGCTCAAGCCATGGTAGGTTCATTCAGTCTTCTTAGTCATTAGAGTATTTTCAGCATGATTTTTAAAAGATTGGTTCTACCTCCTAAAGAATTGCTTCTCAACGCAAAAGCAGAACGGTGAATACATCTCCCCTTTCCCCATTGAATCCAACTTTGAAAAACATCACGCTTCTCACCTTATTTCCTCCCTGAGTCCAATAAGCCAGCCCAATCCTGCAGTATACCTATCAATACAAGCACAAGATGCAGGGGTGGTTTCTTCGTAGCAGAACTAAACACAGTTTAAAGAATTATTTTCCTTTCATGACAGCTTAAGGTCCTTCAGACTTGACAGACTTGATTACTGAATCAAAGCAAAGGAAGGCAGGGAATGGAGTTTTCTTGCATCCACCTGTAACGTTACCCACTCTGCGTGCTACGGGGAAGGAAGTGAAATGCTTGTGAGGAAAACCCAGAGAGGAAAAAGAAGGGATATCTTGGGACTAGCTTTAGCGTAACATCCTACAGTATGTTTACTTTTCTTTTCTTCTCCATCTCATATTTCTTCGCAGGATCAGTCCCCAGCCCTGCAGACCCTCCCAGGAGTACAATGGCCCTTCGGTGCACTGTACGAGTGGCACTGAGAGTACGGCAGCTTCAAAACATAAAAGGAAAAAAAGAGTCTCCCTCAACGCCATCATCATTTTTAAAAAAGGCAATTGATGTCGCCTGAAGCAGCAGCTATGAAGCCCAATTATACCACATTTCATTCAAGTGTCAAAAATTGGAATAATAATAACCAACAATGAGGAGCATATATAGGAAATGATGCTGCCATCTTCTTTTGTTTTGGCCACGCGTTTTCATAAATTCATGCTTCGAGCAGACCCAGTGCCACATTCCTTCAAGGACTTTCTTGTTCGCTATTGTTTTCGGTTCTTAACAATTGGCTTCCCTGACTACTTTCCTCGTGTTGACAGTCGCTCACAGAGCCTCCATATGCTCTCACTACTTGGGTAGTCAATCATTTGTGAATTAGCTACCCAATCAAATAGCTGCAAGAGGCTGGTGGTGTTTATTCATTGCTGGTGTTTTGAGTGAGTGTATTGCTTGCAAAAGGTGTCAGATTAAACACGCAGAAATGAATTTATTCACAGAATGCGGATGGCATAATCGGAAACAGAGAGACAAGCACTGGCCTGAGTTCACACCGCTTTTCTGTTGGGTTTTTTCTTCCTTTGTGTTGCTGTGGTTTGGGCCATGCCCGAGGTAAGATGTCCCCGGACTCAGGAAGACTTCAGCCACCTGCTTACTTAAATGGGCTGCTTGGAAAGCGGCTGGAATCTTGGCTGGAAGCAAGAGAGCAGCACCAGGGGCTGCCTCAGTGGGGAGGACTGAAAGGTTAAAGCAATCAAAGACGTCTCGATGGCAGGTTTTTCTTAGCTTAGATCATGGAGATGCATTCTGCAGCTCTGCGAAACACATTCCTCTCTGAATCAGCAATATTCCTCCATCCAACCTCCCAGCTGCATGGTTGGAGCCTTCACAACCCCTTGACAACGACCACGAGAAGCACTTGCGCGCGATGCTCTGTATGATCTCAGACAAAAGCAGTCCTTCTTTTAAGATCTGCCTCAAAACACCAACACAATACTTCCCTTACATGTCATTTTGGGGAATTGAAAGGCATTTTAATACTGGCCAACACAGCCTAAAACAAGCAATGCCAACCTGCAGAAGAGCCAAGCTTTCATCCAGCAGAGCTGTTCCAAATCAGGATTTCACTTGCCCGTCAGAAACGCTGCCTAATTCAGACCTGGAAGCAAACCTTCGCAAGGTTTAAATACACAACTCAGGCAAACTTGCCTCCTTTTATAAGCAAAGGGCAAAAAAGTTGAGATGACGAGGCTGTGTTTGGTGACCTCACTTTACAGCCCAGGTTTATGCTAAAAGATGACTCATTTATCCACAGGGGTTCCATATTTGTCACCTTCACCTGACTTTAGAGATTACCAGTAATCTATTTATAAGCAAAAAAACCTGTTTTAACTGCCAGTCCAAAGAAAATGTCACTGGTGATGAGAGAATTGAGCTGATTTCTTTTCTTCTCATGAATCATTGTCACAATAAAGGGCCTGCGTGACAAGTCTGCCCTTAGCCATCACTGAAAAACCCAATTCTTTTGAAATTATGAGTTGGCTGGTCCTTATATTGATAGTACTCGGTGACGATGACAATGATGCACCGGGAGAAACGTAACTTAGCTGCTTGTCATAGTTCTTAGTTCAGCTGACTTCCAGCAGCATTTACTATTCTGTATTAATAGAAATTAAAATATTAAACACTTGCTCATTAAGGTGTGTAGATATGATTCACAGGGAACTAGGAGGAAAATGCTATTTTTAAGTGGAGATATTATGGTGAAGAATACCTCAAATTTCGAGCTTCCCAGAAGAAATAGAAAGCGCTTGTTTATTCAGTGTCAGGTGGAATAACAAAAATTTGTTTTATGGGTAATAGTACATCAATACCTATTAGGCCAATGGCAATTTTCCTGAAGTTTTCCCTTCTTCAGAATTCATGAAAGACATTTGAAACACTCAAGGCAAATGTTCAGTGCCAGGAACAGCGATGTAAAGAATCAAAGTGGAACTACCTGGATCGTGCATTAAATAAAAGGCAGAGAATGAGCACTGAGTGAATTTTTATATGTTCACATTACAACAAACCAGGCAAAGATTCTGACCCCTGGCACCAGAGAAATCTTCCCAGTTTTGATACTTTCAATAAAATAATTCCCAAGAGGGCTGGAAAAAACACTCTCTTTTTCTTTCAATAAAACGAGACCCCATCTGTATTATGAAAAAGAATACTAATAATTTGATAGTGTTCTGAAGTAGCTTTTATAAAGCTTTTGCTTGGGATTTAATATTGCCCAGGAAGTCCATCAGATTTTCACGGCTTTGCTGGGGAAGGAAATGTGCAGCTTTGAATGTCAGCTCCTAGCTCGTGCAGTCAACAACTCATACAACAGCAAAGATAACGCTGAAGGTGATGTGCTCAATTCTTCCGCAGCCAACCCAGGCTACAGCGGAAGGAATCTGGAGAGGAGCTAATTTCAATAATGTGGTATGGGTGGGTCCCATCTGTACACAAGAAATCGCCTGATAACTATGAAATGTGTTTCCTACACTGAAATGACTTCAGAACATCTCGGCTTGCAGGGCTCTGACAGCAGCTGACTGCCTCTGAGCTGATTGTACACAAATATTTGAGTATAGTGCAAGATTACTACTTGAAAGGGAAAAAAAACAAGGGCCAGAGAGCCGGGCAGCAGCGTGTAATACCGAATAGGTGCACGCAGTCAAAACAATTAATGTCACTTTGCAAGGTCTTTTGGAAATGTATCAACAGAGGGAACCCACAGATAGCTCCTTTGCAGTGCACTTTGGAAGAGGGTAGGATGAGCCACGCTACTGTAAATCCCGGACTGAAAGATGAGAAGGACAAAAAAAAAAAAAAAAAGGAGAGAGAGAGAAAAAAAGTTTTTTTTTTTCCCTCCTGAATTTGCTCTTCACAAATAAAATTGGGCATGTGCAGCCAGGGCAAAGATTGAATCAGAGGATGGATGGTCTGATGCAACAGATACACCAAGCTGACCCGTAATGCCATAATGCTGGGTAGAGGACCAGAATTTTCCAGTGCTCAGCACCAATTAAGGCCAGGTTTGCAGAAAATGTCCTTCCCAGGAGGGCCAGCATAGCAGAAAGCATTTGGCTCCCTCTTGATGTTTGCAGAAATGTTTTCAGAAGACCTTCTTTTCCTGGCATGCTGCCCTCTTTCTATACCTAGTTATTTAAACAGGACTTTGAAAGTCCAAGTTGTCACCTCCCTGATTCTCAGTTTCCTATCATTAAAATGGGATTAAAAAACAAACCCCTTTCACGGCCGAGGAGCAAGGAGGATAAATGCAGCGGTGCTTAATGCTCAGAAACTTCACTGCTGGGGGTCGGATAAGGACGTGGTTTTTACACCAACAATTCTTACTTTGCTCTTGTGGTGGTGTTACCCTTCATTAAGTACTCGCACGTTCAGAATAAAACCAGCTCCTAGCGCAGCAATGCTCTCTGCTCTCAGAAACCAGCCACTTCCAAAATGACTGAGCTGCACTGGCCGCTGAAGCTGTCCCCCTCTTTCAGAGATTGGTCTTGATTCCCTTCCCTCACCTTCAGTTGGGCCAGAGCTTTGTCCTGCTTTTCTCAAGCAGACAGCTGACAAGCTTGGCACGTACCAGAGCAGTACGTGCATGTGTTTGTGGGTGTGAATGTGTATATTTTTATATATGCTTACATAATATACACATATATGTGGGTACATGTTTAACCAGTGTTATTTCTGGGAAAGGATGGACAAATGGCTTGAACATAACTCCAGGCATTTTTCAACACCAGGAAGCTGGATGAATCAGAGGGGTAGGGAACGCCACTTGCTCAGCGACAGAAAATAGACTGTTCCTCCGGTTATTCTTGCCCTCATCAGCTCCACGTACGTAACGATGACCCAGTGCACTGTAACTCACAGCGACGTTGGCAGACAGCAAACATTGTCAGCAGCCATGCCAAGAAGAGAAAACATTGTTCTTTTGCTCTTATATTTTCAAGTACAGTCTTGCATTTGCCTTATTTATCGCTAGTCAGTTGAAGGGACAGAGGAGGTGAATCTCCCAGATACAGCTGCCCTGTTAGCTCTCCAGTTGCTGTTTCCTAGAAATATTCCCAATCCTTTTTTAAAAAGTGGCCATTTCCACGTCCCAGAAAATTCAGGAGAGTGTCAATGAAGCTCTGCAGTATCTCCCAGCTCTGGCAAGACACCGCTTCAGATCTGAGTAAGCCCCATGCACAAAAGGCCATATTGTACATGATGTGGGTTCACCAGCCAGCCAATGGGTGGTGGTCCTCAGTGGGACCAGGGAGGAGAGCAAAGGTGACAAGTTTGTTCTGAAGATCTAATACCCCAAAGGTGTGTCTAGGTTTGGGGTTCAATACTGTGAATCCTACACAGGGCAAAAGCTGCTAAGGAAGAGCATAGATAAATAGTATAGTTTCCATCGATACAAGAATAAGTGGAATTATTTCATCATGTAAGTCATAATCACAAAGAGAACCAGCGCACCGATTCCCTGGAAAAATATTTGAAGACTTGTGCACATCTGAAGGAAGGACTCAGAATAAAAGAAGGATCCTCCTCTGTGTTTTAACAATGACTTCTGAAGAGCACTTACCATGTTTTACTTCAGAAGTACATGTCTGCATCTGTACAGGTGTGAGAAGTTTCATCAAGTTTGGACAGAAAAGGCAAAAGCTTTTAACATTAGTCAAGGACACAGAGTGGTTAAAGTGCTATTTCCTTCCCCCTGTTTTAACTCATTACTCCTGCATTCCTGTGTATGATTCCAGACTACTCTGTTTCAGGAGAAGCCTGGGAAGAGCCCATTGCTGAGGAGGAAATACATATTTTCAGTATTTGTTAATCTATTTTCTTAATAGCTTGGTAAACTGTGCTCCTTATCCAAAGACTGGTAGAAACAGTGCAAAAAAGGTTATTTCTGCTCCTACACTGACAAACAGAGCCTATGTGGTCTGTGGAGCCCACCTTGGACTCTGTCATGGGTAGTTTCACTTTCTTTAGGGCACCTCATACAGCATTGTCTTGCCAGTGAAAGGTGTTAGTGTTTTCCAGTACCTCAGAGTGCTGCTTCAACCTGTGCTCAGAACAAGAAAATAACCCCGTGGCTTTTGTGACGTCCGTCACATGCCAAACTATAGTTTTTCCTCTGGCTTTAAGCAGATGAGCATCACAATCCTCCCCTTCCCTTCTCCTGTCTAATTAAGATGAGAATTTGGATTAGCTTCTTCCCCCTATACAGATGATGATATTCAAGCCCATCTATGAGCTCCTTCAGTTGCTCCTCTTCCACTTCAGCCCTCTCCATCCATCTCCTCCAGTATCTCACATGACCACCCCGTTTTGCTTCACGCCTCCTCTCTGCTGTGTCTGAGGGGCTGGCACTGGGGAGACACCAAGGGGGAAGGGCTCCTGCTGCTCACAGGCAAAGCTAATAAAGGATCCCACCGTTCCTTGTTCTACAGCTCCACCATCTCCAGGTTTTAACATGAAACCACACCATGTAGTGCTTTTCACAGCGAGCAGGATAATGAGGATCCTACTTCAGTCCTACCCATCCACGTTCATAACTGAAAATGAGCAAACCTATTCCAGGCTTCTCCCAGCCTTGGTTTTATGTCCAAAGCCAGACCAGGGCTATGACTGGTTTTGTGCCAAATCACAGTTCTGAACAAGGCCATGGAACTCTGGACTTCCTTCTTCACCCAACTCTTGAAGGGAACTTTGCACAGATTTTCTAGGTATCTCAAACTCAAAAATAAAAAAGTGATCGTCTCACAATGGACTGACTGTAGAGCGGTTTTCCTTAACTAGTACCAGTTTTATAGTGAGCCTAATGAATAGCCTAACCTATATAACAGAACGAGGGCAAGAGGGTCATGGGGAATATAAAAGATGGTCAGAAAACAACAGAGTGAAGGAGGACAGACACAGACTGATGAAAATCCTCAGAAGTCTTCAGAGATAGAATGGTGACAGAAATTGCAGTCATAGCTGGAAATGTTCCTGTGTTACCTCATTTGGGTCAAGTGGGCCAATCTCGCTCTCAACTGTCAATTTTTTTTTCAATATTAAGGCAAAGAAGGCTTTGGGTTTTTTTTCTTGTTCTGTGGTGCATTTTTTCTTTTCAGGAAGGTCGGTGGTTTGTTTTTTGTTTTTTAATTACCTTGATCTTGCTTTCCCCGTTCTCCATTTGGTCACTGTTTGAACAGGAACGAATTCCCAGTCTCCAAAGCCCATATGTGATTTCTATGGAGTGATCCCAAATTACCTAATCTCAGCTCGTGTGCCAGTGCGCATTCACAGTTTAACATCTTTTTTTTTTTTCCTTGGAATTGGGCACAGAAACTGCCAGTTGGCTCGGATGTAAAAATAATTCTCAAAACACCGAGGCCAAACCCTGCACAATAAGTCTACATATGTGGCTGGGCACTAACAAGCAAGTAAGAAAATGATCTATTTAAAGACTCACTTCTGATTTAGGCATTGCTTTGAAGCAGACCGAGTAGCCAGCAGAGTCTGGTCTCCATCACAATTTTTCAAATATAAAAATTAAAAAATGATGATAATTATGCATTCTGAAAGCTGGATGGGGCCAGGCTACACTGAAGCATATTTTCCAATGTAATTAAGGCTTTCAGCTGATTCCTTCCGACTGCAATTGTTATTTCAAATGTGAATTAATAAATCATGTCCATCTAGTTAAGAATTAAAATCAGTCTCAAGTATTCCTGCTTAGACCAGCAAACTTAAAAGAGAGGGAGGGACAAGTGCTCCCAAGAAATTCTCAGTGGGGAAAAGAAAAAATAAGAAAAGGAAAAGAAAGGGCCTCGTCTTATTTAGAGTTTTCCAGGCATCTAAGAAACACACAGATGAAGTTGCACGACTTACACATATGGAAGCATTTTTCTAGCTTTGTACCAAAACAATATGCAAATAGTCTACCCCTACTTTCACTCATGGCTGGCTGCAAATACAAAATTCAAGCCGAATAATGTTAACTGCCCACATGCTCTGCTCTAAAGGATCCTCAAGGGCTTCTGGTCTCTTGTGGTATACACAAAGCACTTTAGCTATCACAGTGAATTAGTGTAAGGCCCAGTAATGCACCTTTAAGTATGTGAGCCCTTTTAAGGCACTTAGAGGTCAAGTCTGTGGCTATATAAAGCACAACCTTTCCAACATTTCTTTTCACTTGCCCATCCAGAGGCTCGGATGGCACGCAAAGGGGGTGTTTAATTTCATAAGAGCCCCTCAGATTCCAGATTGCCGGAGTCATCGATAGCCAACCAAAGTTTACAGGAATGTAATAAAGCAAGGTAAATATTGGCAATCGGGCAGCGGCTGCTGAGCGCGACCGCCTGTTTGAGAAGCCATTGTCATCGTGAAAGAACGTTATCATTTTGCAAATGGACCTCTAAAGAGCATGGCACAAGGCAGAGCAAGTCCAGATGGGCCTCTTCCCTGGAACATAAACACAGACGCTCTGTTCAGCGCCCTCCACATTTCTCGGCTATGCCAGGCCAAGAACAGTAGCTCCTGATATGTCATCGATCAAAAATCCCCTTTGAGCAATGGACTTCCACTGCAAACATTAAGTGGTTCTACAGACGATATGACGATATGACATCTGCTCAAGCAGAAGTTATATAAAATAGAACGGGATCCTAAGAAAGGACTCGTAGATATAAAAGTTAAAGAGATGCTTCACTATTTCCTCAGTCACCAAAGCAACGAGGCACAGCAGCACGTCAAAACAGTATCATTTTTTCACAGACCCACTTATAAATGACCATGGCTCTGCCCTGAATATTGAAGCGCTTCTTTTTTCCGAAAGCAAAAATCAAGTGCGAAAGGCACAGGATGCCACTGCTGTGAGATAACAAGAGCTGCCATGTGCGCGCCTGGAGACACCTGAGCTTCCAGAGCCGGACAGCTCTGCAGCGCTGCCGGGCCAGCTCCGCTCCTGGCACCGGAGCGCTGTCTTTTGCTATTCTGCTGGGAAGTCCCTGGGTCCTTCAGCGAGCACACCGAGCGAGCGCTTCGTACTTGTTGGGATATTAGCAGAAATAGTCGAATAAACAACTGGCTAACAGAGGTCAGCGCACCATGGCAGCTGTTTTGTTACTTCTGTGTGCAGCTGCAACAACGCTACAGCCAAAGAAACTGCTTGCTGGGCAGCACGGGTTTACGGCACAGGTCTGCGTGTAGGTGCAATAGGTGCAAGCGCAATATCTGCCTCCTCGTGTATTTTTCAGTCCATCTCAGTCTCGTCTCTCTATTTAGTCCACAGTATTTAACTCACAATTATATGGAACAGGTCTTTATCTATTGATACTTAAAAGGAAGATGAAGAGTTAGGAATCTGGTCTTATTGATCCGGATATTCATAATGCAAATGAACAAATAATGCAACAAATAGCACACAGGGGGGATGTTTGTTGGTTAATGTCATGCATGCAGCTACTAATCAATGTCTTATAGCTTTTGTGAAGACTTCTGAGCTGCCTCGTCACACAGTAGGTGCCTGGCTAGGCCGTCTCGACATTTTGAAGTTTTGATCATCACTGGATGCTTGGCCTTGCCCTGAAAGCTCCCTGTGTCAGGCAAGATTTCTGTAACTTGTTGAGTTTGTAGGACAAGGCTTGCTGTGAAAGCCACGCACTGTTCTCTCAGCACTTCAGTGCTCCCACCAAACTCCCACCAAACCAAATCTTAAACCAAAGCAGGTAAAAGAGGGAGAAAAGTCAAAATAAGTTGTGTCATTTAAGATCTCTCAGCTGCTCTGGGGAGAAATACTGAGATTTAAGTTAAGATAGTACTTGCCTGACACCTGGGAATGGGTGGCAGAGCCAACTTCCAGCTCTGGGCATGGCTCACACTATGGGACTGATCCAAGAGAGATCATGCTTCCCCACGGGGGTCTGTTAATATTTGGTTCTTATTTCAGAGGAAGCAGGTTCCTCTGCAGCTCCTCTCAGTACTTTGAGGGTAGGAAAGGCAGCAGTGGGCCGGCTTGGTGCAATGGAGCAAGAAGAAGAACTGATGCCCCCTTCCCTCCTCTCCTGCTCCTCGGTTCTCTTACAGTTTTTCCACCTACCTGTAAATAAAACCTCTCTCCCAAAGTTTCTGGGAAGGCTAGTGTGAGGATGCTCAGTACCCTTGCACAGTTAAACAGTTATTCAGTTTGCCGAGTGCCACTGCTGTCAAGGACAAGAAATATATTCGCAACTGCTTTAACAAGATGAGTTTGTGTCGTGTCAAGAAGCCCTACAAAAAAATGTTGCAAGGGAGGACAGTGGAATAAATGCATTTAAATCAAGAGGGGAGAAAAACTGTTGCACCCTCACCCTTCTTGTTCAAGATAACGCCCAGAGGAAATCAGGAAGTGTCACACCACCACATTGAATAACAGTGGTCAAACCAGTCCCTCGTTAGCACAGATCCCAGTAACCGCTACAGGTAGTGCTGCAAATACACAAGAGCTTGTGCTGCTAAACAGAGAGGGTGGACTCCCACTTGCAAAACTCCTGAAGACAAATATCCCATCAGCTCTGGCAGTGCTTGTCCCTCCCTTGCAGCAGTAAGCCACAATATTCACTTTCCGCCCTGGCTTCCTCTCCCAGCCAGGGGAGGAGCAGCCATGCCAAGCCTCGAGCAACAGCGTAACGACATTAATTTTCCAGGCGTGCTGATGACAGCTCTGCGAAGGCTGGAATTCGAGCAATGCAGGTCGCACTGCCATTGTCCTGTCTCAGTGCAGAGGGGTCAGCCTGCGAGCAGGCTCCAGGAGCTGGCTTTACGCACAAGGCACGCAGCTTGAACCCGCACATGATACACGGCAGAAAACAAGGCTGCTTTCTGGAACCGATGAAAGGTGTCAGAACGGACTAGTACCAACATGTCTGTAACACAAGAACGGGATAGTCGTTGTCCGCGCAGCAGCTCACAGTTGATAGTTGTGAGATTGCCTGGCTCATGAATGTTTCGGCTTAGTCCAGGCATGTCTCGCAGCCCAGCTCACCGAGCTGCTGACCTTTCCAGGCAACCTCTGCAACAAACTGACCCGTAGGTATCTGGCTGACAGACAAAAATAGTCACATGTTCTTCCCTATCTCTACTTTTCCCCTTATCCCATTCCAAGCTACATGAAAGATTTCTACCTAATATAGCCTCCTGGTAACTCGCTGTAGTCTGTCATCGCTTACAAAATGCATACGAGACATGTTGTTGATCTTTCCCACGCAGAGTTCAACCGCCCCTGCTAACAGCAACACTGTCCAGAGCAATTGCTAATCCTCTGAGTTAAACCTGCAACGCTCGAGTACGGCCAGTTCAGCTGCAGATAACCGCCTGCCCAACAGACAAGAGAGATGCAGCCCAAAACTCACTGATGATGCAGAACTGGTGAGCAACAACTCTAAAACACAGCAACTTCTTTCTTTTTTCACTTTAAGGCCACCACGCACTATTAGCAATACCTTTAGCTTCCTCCCACGGCTGCATCACAGGGGTTAAGGCACTGGCAGAAGGCCATGGAGGCAAACCCCTCAGCAATACCTGAGCAGCACAGGTTCAGCGGGTGGAGCAGAGCACGGGCTCCCTCATCTCGGGACTGCCTGGGGTAACTCCTGCACCCTGCAGGAGGAGGAATCAGGATTGCAGCAGGACAGTGAAGCACTGCCCACAGCAACAGGGAACTTGAAGCAGACCTGTCCTCAGCAGGCAACTATTGAGGCACCCTGCTCTATGTGTCCTCCTCCCTTTAATTTCCAGCTTTCCGCAAACCCAAGGTGTCCCTTGTCAGCTTCCCGCAGGCTGCCCCAGCTCACTGACACGTAAGTCTCGCTGTTTGGTGTGTCATCCATGTGCATGGTCATTACAGCTGCTATCGATTCTAGCAGCAGAGAGCTACAGCACAGAAGAGAGATACGTGCAAGGGTAAGCTGATTGCCGTCTTCTAGAAAGGGATGCTTTAGCCCCTGGAGACACTGCGCTCCAGAGTGCTCAGCTACTGCATCAAATCCTGAGCAGATGCTCTGCAAAAGAAAAAAAGTCTGCAGTTTTTGGAGAACTGTGCCTGCTTTTCTCTCAAAAGCTGGCCTGCAGTAATTAATGACAACATGGCACTGCACGGGATTTGAAGGTTTGAACTTAGCCAGAGAAAGACATTCTTGACTTTATCAAACCCACTTAAGAGCTACCAGGTTTATCTTCCCATGCAAGGTAGCTATATAGAGGAGCTATATATAAAGTAGGCCAAAACCAGTGTTACAGCTGGGATCGCCACAGTTCTCCATATACGTTACAAATCAACAGGAACTGCTGGTAGCTGGTATTTGCTATATTTAATCATTCAGTTGGTCCTTCCTTGATTAACTCTCCCATTGCTGAATAAGACATTCCAAAGTGGCTCCTTGTTCTGCCACCAGAAGGTGAGACACATCCCAGTGCCCCTTTCAAAGGGATGATTAGCTCCAATTAACATAAATGCTATGAAACAAAAGCTTCAAGAGAAGCAATGCACCAGTGGTCTTCCCAGTTCTTCCACAGGGATCAGAGAATAAGAGACTTAACAGTTTCTTAGGGTCTCTCTAGTGATGGTTTAAGGAGGCGATAATGAATATGTGACCTAAGATCCAGCCAGGAAACAGCTGCAGAACAGACGCAATGCTAGTGCTGGAGAAGAACAAGTAAATCACTACCTAGAGACTATCTTTTTTAAAAGGAAATATATAACTCCTGAAACTCTGCATTTGTTAGGACAACCAGCGAAGCCAAAAGTGTTGGCTCCTTTCTGTGCACCTATTCACCACGAAACCCTAAGATCTTGCTGCCTTATCTAGGGAAGGTTAGTTCAGGGAAAATGTGAGTGAGCAAGTACAGATGGAGCTCCTGTCCCCACATCACACAAACCCCTTCAAATAAATCTACGAGGTTTGGTTTGTTTCCAGTGTTTGTAAATCAAGCAACACAGATCAGTTTGCAAACCTTGTCATGAATGGAACCCTACAGGGCTCCCATAGCTCTAATTTTAACCCGTGCCTCCATATTCTGTACAAACACATATATCCATGAAACAGAATCCACAACCCATATCCAACACTGTCAGTTTGTTCATTGCCAAGAAGTAGATTAGAGTTCAATTCATTCTGATTTAAGGATTGGACTGATGTGTGAGCCAATCCTGATTTTTGCCCAACACCACTCAACCACTGTTCACACACTGGCCCAAGTTGATCCTGGCTTTTGTGAAGGCATAAAAATGGTCTCCTCCTGTTTTCAGTGCACACTCAAATGGGAATGACCATGGCACTCAGCTGCCAGGCATGGATGGATCATTTCTGGCATGTATCCACAGCAAAACGGCCTGTCCAAAAGGGACACAAAACACACTTGGTGTCTGGGGGAAAATGAACCCTCCATGTGAAGCACTCTGGGCACCTTCTGCATGGGTAGCACACCCACTACCTACCCCAGCAGTCCCTGCAGTGGAATTTGCTAGAGTGAAGGGCTTTTTCCACCCTGCCTGCCTCCACACAGGCCCCAGACACTTGGACCACACATGGGGAGCTCACAAAAAATGAAGCTGTCATCTGTACCCTTGTGTGCCTCCACACCAGAATAAAAGAGTCCTCTTCTGCCATCCATACTAGGAGAAAGGATGCGAACCCATGAGGTGCTTTTGCTGGCAGTGCCAAGCAATATACTCCAGAGGTAATTTAAAAATATCTTCTCAATACACCTAACAGGTGTAGGCTGTGTCTGAGCTGCTGTATTTCTCTCAGCTCTGCAGTGGCCACCTGGGATAGGAACCAGCATACACTTCCTAAGCTCCAGGGATCGCATTGGCAGCCTGCCACAAAGGTGCCCAGGACATCTCATATCTGATGCAGCTCCCTCCTGTGCCTTATCCAGGGAGACATGCAGGACACATCCCCAATCAGTGCTGCACGCTCAGGCACACATGGGAGAAAATGGCAGCTCAGAAATCAAAGAAAGACCTTTGCTTGAAGCTGTATGAATTCCCCAGCCCCTGAGGAGAGTGGGAAATGGGAGACACAGGCTGGGTTTCCAGAAATGCATGTCCGCAAAACTAAAACACAAAGTGACTCAGAAGAGCATGTTTTCATACACACACATACTGTGTGTTACCCTTCTGCCAATAACGGGAGTGAACAAAAAGGCACAAACACCAGGTTCATATTCCGTGCACGGAGAGTGGCAATCCTCCCCGGCACAGCCCTTGCCATCAGCAGCCACCCGCCGTTACTGCCATCGAAGGTGCAGGTGCTCCCTTGAAGCTGCCTGAGTTTGATCTCCATGTTTTCTGTCAGCAATGATCTTTTTTTTTCATATTCCCTTACTGCTATTTTACTCACTTGTTCTCTTGTCTTTGTTCACGTAATTATATTTTGTTTTTCTATTTCTCACTAACTCTTAGTCCCCCTTGCGCATCCCCAAACTAGCAAGATGTCAAAGGGGTGCTACATGTCTCTCCTTCCGCAGACCCAGAGTCAACTGAGAACACCACCGCCCTCCTTTGAACAGACTCACTGAGATTTTTTGTCGTGTGTACGAAATCACTCAAAGGGCCACAGATCTCTAAGTGCAGACATGCTACAGGCATGTACACGCATGCATAGGCCATATATAAAAGATTGTAAAAAACCATGTTCTATTTATCATGGCAAGCTGCCTTTATGGCAGTTTGATAAAGACAAATCCTTCCTCAACAAGTGTTTCTTCTAAGTCCAAGAAGCAGGGAATAGCTGGCAACGTTTGCCACAGGTCCCTAACATTTCTGTGTACTGTTGTTTTTTTCCAGCCTTTCTTTCTTGGAGAGCAGAAACTGTGGGCTGTTCTCTGCATGAATCTGTTTGGGATTCCTCGCTGGATGGTATTAGCACAGAGTTTCTGGGAACAATGGCAGAAGGAGGGAAGTTTCATCAGGGTGGGTAAAACAATCAGCCTCAACTAGTGCTACCCTCAAGCCCTGTCAACAGTGCACTTGAAGGTCTGAAGAGAGATGGATGTTTTGAGAAGCCTGCAATTTTGGCCTTTGTTCCTTTCTCCTGACTCAGTCAATCATCTGTAACACCTCCTCCCATCAGCCATGGCCAGCGACTAGGTCTGTTACATTAGCCCATCTTCTTGCTCAGTAAGGAGGACAGAGAGGGTAGAGGTGAAAAGGCTGGCTTGGACCCATGCGATGTACCTGTTTTTTCTAAGGCAATACAGGAAACCTGTCACTGTCTCTCCTGTAATTTTCCTCCCCCCTTTGCAGTGTTTTTTTGGTTGCATATCATGACCAAGGGGCTGGATCTTCATGCTCTAAGGAAATATTAATTCCTTTGCTGTTGCATCTAAAAGCGAAGATGAGGAATTTCTGTGCCATGCTACATTATACAGGGATAAAGGAACAAAAGGGTGAAGGACAGTGGCTGCGTGGTGTCTTAATCAGATGCAGATCAGCCCTAAGAGCATCAGACCATCAAATCCCTGCTCTGCAGCAATCGTGCACCTTTAGTCAGGCTCTGAATGGGCTGAGATAGATTCCGGGCTTTATTGAAAGATCATACAGGATGACTGCAAAATCCCATTACTTGTTGATTAAGTATTGATTGCCTCAGTATTAACAAGCCAGCTAATATGAAGTGACCTCTGAGGCCACTGGTTGGAGGAAAAAAAAAAGACAATTTACTAAAACAGGCAGGCAGATGAATAAGAGGGCTAGATCTGCTCTTGGCTTTTAGCTTCGGTTAAAATGTCACACTCGATAGTGCAGATCAATGCCCACTTTATTTCCTTGCAGCCGTCTTATTACCATCATGAGGCTGCCTCCTTTGATGCTTTTTAATGACCCTCTGAACCGCGTGCTCTGCTTACCCACTGCCTTTGACTAAAAGGAAAGGAAAAGCTTTTTTTTTTTCCCCCTTGCCGGTGATGGAGTGGCTGAGAACATGACATTGTGCCAGTATAAGTGGAGCAATGAGGTTTCTCGGGTCACCGGTGCTGCGACTCTGCTCTTTCACTCGGTTTCTAGCTTTTCTTTCTTTCTTTTCTAGATTTCAAAAAGTCTTGCTCCTTTTCATAACTTCAAAACTGGTGAGATATTAAGAGACCACCTACTGACAACTTCTGTCCGACACTCTTATTTGTGTTTTTAAGCGCAATAAGTTTAGCACCTCTTGTTACATTAATTCTCCTGAAAAGCACCTCACCCAATTATTTTGAATCTAACTTTCTTTTCTTGATGCCACTTGCAAATACAAGAATTACTTTTGATGGTGAATAAAGAACACTGGTGGATACAGTTTGAGTCTCCTGAATCAAAATTGGACCATATTAAGAATCCTGAAGGCTCCCAGGTTTTTCTCTTCCACACATGCACAGTCTTTTAATCTATGCCTATGTATGGAGTCAGACATAAACTACGCATTAGAGGGAAGACAGCAATTCTTACCTTCAAAATGCTGCCCTTCTGTAAAGCATTTCCATAGGCATATTTAATTCTCGTTTTAGAGATTAGCCTGCCAATAACTCGATGTTTTGAAGAAGTGGACAAACGCTTTACAGAATAGAGATGATTCTGCACCCATCAGGAAAAGACATAAAGGGTATCTGAAACTCCTGGAGAAATTACGGACATTGGGAAGAGAAGGTGAGTTGGGGAAACAGCTATTCCGACAGCAAAGCTTTTCTTTTGCTTGCTGTAAAACTCGCGAGCCAAAGCTGAGTGGACACTAATGCAGAAATCTCACACACACATTTGCAGGCTGGAGACTTTGGGGTGCGGGGTGGGAAAGGCAGAAAAATGAAGTGGAAGGCAAAAAAAGGATGACTGGAAACATCACATCTCTAGAACGGGCCTTAGTTTTAAACAAATAACAACAGCAGTGGCCACTTCTGCGTTGGAAGTAACCGGTGGGAAGCGTGGTGGTAGTAGTAGTATTGTCCACTGGCCTGATCCAAAATCACTGAAGAGCTTCGCTCCATTTCAGCAGACTGCTGCTTAGAGCGTAAATACAAATACCTCTTATTTGTTCAGCAGTAACCAAACGACGTCACTCACGTGCCTCGTCTCTTTAACGTCTCTCTCTCCCCTCTTGCACTTGTACCACTCTCCCTTTTCTGAGGTTTTGCGGTAGAAACGTATACAAGAAAAATAAAAAGCAACCTCAGGAGACGCTTTTGGGAGCAGGCAGAAGTTTTGGTAGTATGCACAGCCACGCTCGCCCTCAGCTGCTGAATCAGCCACAAATGCACAACCTGGCTTCTTATTTCCTCCTCTCCCTCCTCTCCTCTTCAGTGTGATCCTCTTAAAAATCAGAATCATGGGGGTAATCTTTGGAGTGTAAGACCTTGATGGAATGACTTGGATTATGGCTGTATTACTATTATTTATATAGTGCCGTAAACGCGCACGATGCTTAGCGGAATAAAAGACCCCACCTCCCGCACCACGGCGTGCAGAGCCCTGGTTAACACAGACAGGGAATTTCCAACACACACACGTATGCACACGGAGTCATGCACGCCCTTCTCCCAGCTCATTTGCAAAGGGGTCCAGAGCATAGTGAGCTAGATTCTGTCTTCAAATCAGTCTAGAAAAGTTCCTCCTTAAACCGTAAGCCCAGCTTGAAGGCTGTTGGCCAAATGGAGGCGTGTAGGGGCTCAGATCTGGAGCGAAGCCTAACAGGCTTGTCCAGGACCGTATGCCTCTCCAGCACACTGCTTGCTGCTGCTCTAATTATAAATTACCCCTGTAGATACACAGGGGTTCTACTGAATTAAGCAAAAAAAAATTTAGACTGGCTGATAGGAAAACAAGTTTTTGCACAGCATTCCCAATAAGAAATTATACACTTGTTATGCATTACAGCCTGTGCTCAAAATGCTGCTTCAGCATTCTGGGTATTAAAAAAGGAATCTTATGTGGTCTTGTGGTGAAAGACTGTGAAGGATTATTTAAAGTAAACTGTAGGGAAATATAAAACAAACCCAGTTAATTTATCACAACAGTGAAGATGCATAAATGTTTATGAACAACAAGGACAGTTTACCTATTATTCCAAAGAATTCATGTTTTCAAAAGCAAAATATTTTCTTTAAAGACAAACCATACCAGTTTTGCTCAGCTCAACAACCTAAAAGCTTGTACGGGAAGCTGCCTGAAAATCTTAGTTCAATGTCCTTTCCGAGGTTTCTAATTATAATCAAGATCTCTTAAGTCTACCGACAGCTGCGCACATCTTTTGACAATACCTACGTTAGATCAAAGACAGAAACTGGTGCCCAGTTAGCTTTCGGAAGGGGCAGCCCATGAAAGGAAACACCGGCACAAGAAGCTCAGCAACAAGAACCAGCCAACGTTCATTGTATTTAATGGAGTTAGTGGAACTCGGCACAGATGTGGTACTAGCTAATCACACATCATTCGTGTAGATCTTTGAAGCAATATTGAACAAGTGATGAACTCATATGCCTCGTCTTCCACACTAACCTTCCTCATTGCCAGTGTTGCAAATTATGTCAGACCCAACAATCAGCGCCTCAATACCAGCTTGATAATACATCATTGTTCGTGGTTCAGCCAATTTCCAAAGGTGGAAATCCTAAAAGCACTTCAAGAAGTTTGATCCAATACACAACTGTAGACACCAACCTTCATTTTTATGAGCATGCTTTCCAGCAGAACTGCCCAAAGCCCATCTCTGGCTTATCTGGATTTATGTCAAGGCGGTGCTGGTCTTGGGTTTCCAAATGGTATCCACAGCCTGATACTCTGTCTTCTATGTCAGCTGCCCAAGAGGTCACACCTCTTTCCAGCCAGGTATGGCCCTAGTCATGGTGAGCTCATGCACTTGCCCCCTTTTTAGCAATTTGCTGAACCCAGGGCTAAAGATGAACTACAAGAAACTCCAGAGGGTCCGCGTGCAGCATTCTGGTCTTCTACACTACAAAGGGCATGAACAGCACATCAAAGCCAGGCAACTCTCGTGGCACAGTGTTATTTTATCTGCATGTCATTCATTTCACTGCCTTTAAAACAATGAGCTTTTCCACTCACTGCTTATTTAAGAACACACGCTGTACTCTTTCTTTACAAACTTTTTCTTTGACTTGTTCACTTAGACTGTGAGTTCTGTGTGGAAGGGGCAGACTTTTATTTGGTGTTTGTGACATTTCACAGCACGCCACCCTGATTTGTTTAGAGTCCGTACATATTACAACACAAGTTAAAAGAGTAGGAGATGGGAAGGAAAAAGGTTGTCTTCAGAACGTTATGGCCAGCAGGATTGCTCCAAGCTAGCAGTCCATCAAGACGAAGTCGGGTACCTGACTGCTGCTGTTTCAGGCCACATCATACTCATACAAATACCATTGTGATGGTTTATTTCTTTCCAACTGAAAACCCGCTTTCTTAACCACACAGGCTAGGGATTTGCCAGATTTCAACCAAAGGGGGCAATCAGAAACAGGAAAGCACAGTCAAGAAACGAGCCCCAGCATACCAAACTGCTCAGGGACAGTGCAAATCCACCCTCTAACAGCTTGGTTTCTTCTGACAACCAGGAAGCGCACGCTTTCATCCTCATCCCGTGCCGCACTCCACAAAGCCGCATCATAATCTGTGGACGATTATATGGTTTTATAATTCAGGTAGCACTTCCGCCCTTGGGTGAGTGTTAGACATTGCCGAAGGCGCCGGCTGGACAGCCAGATGGATAGATAGAATAGAGAGATCATATTTCAGTAAAACGGCCGTCTCCTCGGGAATGCCAATTGTAATTTAAACAATGGTGACAAGTGCTTCTTAGCCTGTGAACTTTCATACCGCTGGGCTGAGCGAAATGGGGGCAGTTTTCCTTTAAATTTTGCTAGTAATGATATGGTACACCAAGTGACAGACTATGGGTTTGGCTTGAATGCTAACGTTGTTCTTTTTCCCTTTTAAAGGTCATGTGCAAGAAAACCTCCCTAGTTAAATCTATCCATTTAAAATCACCATTAGGTCACAAAAAGCAGCCTCAACGTGCTAAGAGGCTTCATTTGAAAATCCATGCCAGGCTCTAGTTTCTCTAGATCTGCTTTACAAAGTGATAGTTTGGAAGGTACGTTCCAGGGCTCCACTACAAAGTCTTTTATACCTCATTTCACCCTTTCAGATGTGACCAGATTTCCGTGCACATCACATTTTTAATAAGAAAGAACGCAAGCAGGTGTTGATATGTGGCATAGAACTGCAACAATTCCAACTACATCCATCTACTGGGGATGAAGAGCGCTTTCCAGCAAGGTATACACTGAAAATAGGACTGAAACCCGGTCCTGAACTGGAATCCTATCAGGTATAAAATTAAGTTCCACTTTAATTTGTTACAGGACACTGTTGAGAAGCAACAGCATTTAGAGATGACTGAGCAGACGCTAATGTGGTTCAAACAGACAATATTAATAATCTTAATATTACTTGATAACACATGTTTTCCCTTCAAAGACTTTTACTGCAGAGCAAAAAGCGCACGGAAATACTGATAGGGATTTCACTCGCAATGCAGATGGCACATTCACCCAAAGCACGGCGGGGAGAGAACTCTCTGGCGCAATTGTCGACTGCAGGAGCTACACAGCTCTGGATATGCGGCTATCTCATGTCTGAGTGAAGCCTAAAGCATTGACATTGTTGCTAATTAAGAAATAAATTGACTTTTTTACTTCCCACCATTCTCTTACGCAGGACATTTTAACAACAGTAGCAATTTCACAGAAGAAACGTATGAAAAAACCCACTATTTCTTCCAAGGAAGTTGCAAGTGTTCTGCCATCAGAATATATCACATTTGATAAATTATTGTGTTCTCAGTCTTCAACACTTACTTCAACCTAGATGGCTTTTGGAAGAGCTCAGGAAAGAAGAGCTAGATGGACAGCAGAGCCTCTAATCTAAGGAGTAAAAAACCCTACCACATCAACCGAAGTTCCATGTTGAGACAACTGCTTCGCATTTCCAAATGAAACCATCTTAGATACTCTGGTGTAGCATTGCTGGGCTGCCGGGTGCTGATTTTACTTATGCTAAGCAGTGGTTTACTTTGGAAGCAGTCAAATTTTTTTCCAAGAGGTCCGCTGATCTGTGGGTGTCACATGCTGCCCCGTAATAAAAAGCACATTTTCTGCGATTTTGTAAGGATCAAAATTCATAACGCTTTCTGTTCAAAAGGTTTTTAATTAAGTGCCACATTATTGCTCCTTGCATTGCTTTCTCATTATGGACCAAACTTTCAAATGAGCTCACAGACACAGTTTCAAGTGCTCAGTATTCTCTAGACTTTAAGAAGAGCTCAGCTCCTGTTTTGGCACCTAAAAAACCCCCCTCGAGCTTCAGCAGTGCTCAGAGATGATCTCTGTTAATCAATCTGTGCCACGCATCTGAAATAACAGCACGCACACACATCACTCTGTATATTCTAAAGCCCTTCTTTTAACACAGCCTTCTGGAAAGTGGTGTACTGGGAGGACCATACCTTTCACCGTTAAAATATCTGAAAAACTCAGCTATTTCATTGGACTTGTAAGCTGGCAAAAACAATCCTAGGAAAAAAGCTCTTCAGCTTCAGTTGGTGATTATTCAAACTTTAAAAGGAACACATCCTACAGAAAACAATTAACGACATCTGAAGATTCCTCTGCCTGCCTCGATGCCTTAATCCGGATGGTTAATTATAAATTAAATTTATCACATATATGCAAAAAATATACATATAGGAGATAATACAAACATGAAGGGAAGGACTTCAGTAACGACGACTGTGTGAAAAGTAAAAGGATTAGCTTCAAATGATTATCCCTGGAATCTGACAAGCCATACACACACCTTCCTTTAGCTCAAATTTGCCTTGCCAATCAGGCTGCTAAATTACATAACAATTTGGTGCTTCTTAACAAAAGATAGCATCCCGGGTGTTAGCTTCTATTGTGGGAGTCACAGAAATTGATGTCTAGTTCCTGCCTACAATCTTTTTTATTTTTTCCCCTAATTTTACATTTTTACTGGGAGATAGATTACTTTTCTTTTTCTCTCTTTCTCTCCTTTTTTTTTTTTTTCCAGTAAGGCACTCAGTATTCCCTGTGCGTTGTTAGTCATTTTGTTGTGGCCACATACACATAGGAAAAGAAATGAATAATTCTTTTCAATTCTTTCAGGGATACAGATGAACGTAATCTGTGTTGTGTTCACTTTGTTATTACTTTATGTAAGAGGTGACACAAAACGAGCAAAGCCAAGGCAGAATCAAGAAATACATATGCTTTCTCTCTGCCTTACACACACGCACGCTCACAAATACATGACACTTGTTAAGTGGCAGTGATGTACCACGAGCATCTCGTACATTTTATCTTCGTACGTTTACGCTGATTATTAAATACGAGAGGTTAAAGAGTTTTCTGAGAAAGGCAGAGGAAAACGGCTCTACTTTGATTTGCAGCTTGAAAACACAAATGAGCCAACACTATATGAAGAGCAGTATTATCCTGACAGTAACAAAGGGAACTGCCAAGCTGGGAAGACGGACAGCAGCACGCTATTCTCCTGCCTGCCAGGTCCCTTTGGGGGCAAAGCACAGACCCCACTGCACAAACTAGGCGAGATCGTTGCCTTGTTTCCCTTCCTTGCATCTCAGAAGCAAGTATTGTGTCACTCTGAGAAACCACGATAATTTGGGATTTTGTGGCTATCAGTCTATGTGTTAAAAATAATTGACGGCCATGCTTCAACTCTATCGGTAAGATGCAAATTTGGCTTGATGGCTTTTAGCAATTATGAATATTTCTACCTTTTTCTATGCCTGCTACGAAACATCATAAATATTCTGCATAGCACGTGGAGATAAAGAATCTCCATGCAGCACACTTTGAGGTTGCTATTGGCTGGACCGAGCACAGGGGAAGGGCCGGGTACACCTGAACACTAGCCCTTTACAGGAAGGCAGCGCATTCACAGGCAGGGAATTTGGTCCATTGTACAGATCAGTGTGCCACAACTCCCTCACGGTAGGCTACTTAAAGCGAGAACATTTCTTATTGGTTCTGCTTCTGCATGTGACTCCTCTTCGGTTACCAGAACCATTAAATATGTTAGCAAGCGGAAAAAGGCATCCTAGTCTCTGTATGCCAGGCTGTATCCTCTCATGGTGAGATCACATCAACACCAACTCCCATCAAACTATTTATATGCCTTAGTTTTCATTTGCTCGACTATTCTTCTTTTGCACGTGGACCCAATTCTCCTACATCATTTCTTCATGTTAAGCAACTTCCATTGAGAAAATAATCTTCCACTTTGACCTCTGATAGCTTCCCCTTTGCTGACCTGCTGCCTGTCAAAGAACAATCCCCAAATGGCACGTTTGTGTGGTGAAGGGCTGCCCCCTTGAGTATGTTCTCCAGTGCACCCAGTCTAACACCAGATCAGACATGGAGGGTTTGCAGACACCTGAGAGAAGAAAACAACATCAAACCCAGAGATTCCCTCCCTCTAGTCAAACGCTTGTAGTGTCAGAATCACCAGGAGTACAGGGAGTATGCTGCAGTGGTCAGTCCCAGCTCTTGAGGACAAGTGGTACAGGCTGTCATTGGAGATGTTGCTGGTTTTCCCTTGTCTTAAGAACAGGAAGATAACAGTGTTGACTTATTACAGATCCTTATTCTGCATTGACCTTGCCTCTAAGGCCATATCTCTCAAAGCTGGTTTGAATACTTGGTTGCCAAAAGCCTCAGGAATGAAGCCACTTAATTGCAGCCTATGTTGCTGCATGGCAACAGAAGAAGCCAAATTCATTTCACATACAGTCTCCAAAGAAAGTAAAGAGTAAAGAAAGTAAAGTGTATTCTGGGAAAAACATTACACAAGTGACACAGCAAAATCCATGGCTATATTATACCATTCAACCTAACTTCATAATTGTGCAGGAAATCACAGAAAAATCTTGTCATGCTATCCTTGAAGCTGGTAGCTTCAGTAGCTGGACACAACTTCTCTTGGACTCCTGACAGGCACTGCAGAGCAGGAGCCTTAGAGGACTGGGTGTGAAATTCTGCCTTTAGCAAAATAATTCTACACTAGCGGGCGATGGGATTCGCACCATTTTTGACGAAGCCACCAAATCCTATCAATGCTGCCCTCTACATACTCAGAGACTCTAATGCCCAGAAGAATGATGTTGAAAGGGAAGATGTTAAAATGTGACCCATCTTCAGGCATTGTAGTCTCTGAGAGAGAGGTCCAGATTTATAAGGAGAAAGGGAGATTTATGTACGGATGACTCTTCAATCGTTGCTATTTTACACCAAGCAGGCCTATCTCTTTAGATGCTGTTTAGTTTAGTCATCAATCTAAACACATAATCTCAGGGAAATGAAGACTCTCATCATTTGCCTGTTTGAGCTATTTCTTTCAGAGTAGGTTCCGCCAGACTCAACCCTGTCGGTCAGTGAGCAAGGTGGTTACTGTTAAGCACCTCAAGCCCTTAGCTTCCTTCCAGCTCCCCCTTCCATTTCTCTTTACTTGTCCGACTTCATATTGGTGGAAGATAGCAGGGGTTAGGGGACACTGTTTTGGAGAGGAAAAGATAAATAGCCTAAAAAGAAGATGAGAATTTCCATTCGCCCTGAGGTGGAAGGAGGGCAGGGGAGGGGTGAACTAAGAGGAAAAAAAACAAGTAGAGCTGGAGTTAAAAAAATGAGATCCTGCCTGGTGTTTCATTAAACAAAACAAAAAAAATTCCATCAGTTCGGAAAAAAGAACAATTTAATTTTGTAGGCAAAAGGCTCCTGGCTTCACTTCCTAGTGGAACAATTTGGTTTTACGAGAGACTTTCCAAGCCAACCGTGACTGTACATATGGCACAGCTTGATACCTGCTCTCTGTATCCTGATGGCTCAGCTACTGAATTTGTCACATTCTTTTGCTACTCTGAGTTTTTCAAGAAATGCTGTAGTGCTTCCTGCTCTTAGGAGTTATTTACAACAGATTTATGAGTCTGCAGAACTATCTGCCAAAAAGTAGAGGAAAAAGAAAAAAAGAAAAAAAAAATCAAGAAAGTTATTAACTGCAAATTATTTGTCAAGCTCCCGTTGCCAATTTTTCTAGACATAGACCAACATTTTACCACACTAAAACGTCCAACACACTGTCCATGAACTCCCTTTCAAATGCCTCTGGATGAAAGCGCTGCAAAGACTGCAAGATTAACCATAGCTTCAGGAGCATGGAAAAAAATCACGGTAAAATGGTACAGCAGTGGCTGTATCCAGGATTGAGATTCACCATTAACATCCCAACTAAACCACCTACTCAGCGCCTCCTGCTCCCACCCAATTCCTGTTGTAGCTAGAAAAAAAGACTGGTGTTGAGAGTACCTCCCAGATGTCCTCACAGCACTCATTTCATCCCACCACGGGCCTTTCCATAGGGCCCGTCCCCGCAGTTGACTTCAGCTACAAACTTCTTCAAATGCTGCTTTGAGTAGGTTCAGCAAGTAACTCAGCTGAGTTCAGGTCTGCCTTCTGTTTTCAGCTCAGCACCTCCACAGCTTGGTCCTAGTCTTTGTGGCACACGGAGTCATGCTTATCTCTCATATTTTAATTCTCTATCTATTGGTCCTCAATAACAAAAGCCTTTATGGTTGTGCGTTCCCCTGGCCAGGGGCTCATGGGGCACTGGATAGACTGGCCCAGCAGTACTGCAGTAACAGGTAGATTGCACATTTGTGCACTTATCGTAGAAAAACACTACGGACAATATATTTTCCTTGCCTTCATGCATGATGAACAACCAAACCAGCAAGGACTTCTGCTGGGATGAGCCAATGAAATCTTTTTTTTTTTATTATTTTATGTTTCCTGTGTCCACACGATTGGAATAAACTGTAAATTAGGTGTTATAGTGCTGTAGTTTGGGTAGATGTGATGTTTTAGAAATGTAGCTTTAGTTTGTTATAACATAATAGCAGCTTTGCTTTGTTGTGACAGTGGCAATAAAATAAAGTTACTACAATGTATAATGCTGTAACCAACCAAAACTAGTCTAACAAACAACAAATCAAGGGGAGCAATACCTACCCAGCACTTTATGCACAGAAATATTGATGATCTGTGCTTAAACTTCCCAGGTTAGAAAGTACCCATTTTTCAAGCGATCAAATGCTGGTGATCTGCTCCCTCTGCTCTCCGAGGTGAATGCCAAAACAGGGTTCTTACCATTTTCATGCGCTGCAAATAACTGCAAACTACAGAGGAGAGTTTTTAAATTTTTTTTTTTCCTCTAAGTAAGTAAAGATTTCTGGCAGTCTCCAAAAGCCTTGTTACTATTACACGTTAGTCACAGTTTATTCACATCAGAAGACCAGTGGAAGGTTGAGACAGGCAGGGGACTAAAGATGGATCTCTTATATAGTTATAAAAGGATTTCCATTTGTTAACAGCTCTGCCTATGAAGTATGCAATGACATTTTCCTACTGTGCTATTTTCATGCCTCCTGAGATGCCAGGTTATAATGCAAAACATCTGAATCATTAAATTTATACAGTTATTTAATAACCCATGTAAAATACATGGCCATGTTGCTGCTTTTAAAACACATGCACCTCATAAGAAAACAATTTCCTGCACTATGTGGTGTAGTCAGATTTCAGGAGTTTCTGTTGGGCAGAAAGGGCTCAAACTTCCATCTTCTGTGCATCCAGGATAGCAGCCACCACCAAGCTACTGCAGACACTCTTTTGGAGAAAATCAGCTCCCCTTTAGAGATGATCAGCTCTAAATAGAATGTATACTCTACATAAATAGATATAAATATATCTCCAAAATAATAATAGCTAGCAGCCAGCTATAGTTGAAAGGGGAACCATAAGCCTTGCCTAGCAACACATCAAAGATATTCCTCACCTGAACTGTGTGTGTTGTGTCATCAGCCTTAGCAGCACAAGACGTGGTCTCAAAAACCTCCTAAGACTAACTCGGGGTCTAAACCAGAATTTAGTTTTCTGGGAATTGGCTAAAAATCTTACTGGTTTCAAGAGGTACTTTGTAGCTCCCATACTTGCAGATAAATTCTCTCGGTTGCAAAATAGGTGTTTCTTTAATGGAGTTTTTACAAGACCCCATGACAGACAACTGCTAATATGGAACATGATGAAAGAAAAACATTGCTGGCACAAGCAGGATTCAGCAGAGAGAGGGTCAATTCTGTTTATGGACCTGCTGAACTTTTTTGGTTGGTTAAAAAGCTGCCAGAGTGCATTATGGCTAACGTCCCCATATTGATTATACCATTTCTAAGCCTGCCCTCACTGTGACAGGAGCGGCATAATTAGTTTTTTCCTTGTTAAATATTTGTAAATCATTTGTTCTTTTATGGGTTACATAACCCGGATGTTACCTTCAGATAATCTTCATGTAACTTGTTTAAACACGGAAAAAGCTGCCACAGTCCGGCATGGTTGCTACCCACTGCCTGCAGAAGAGAGGAATCTCACCAGGGACCAGCAGTGCTGTCTGCGCTGCGGCTGTGCGCGGCGAGGGCTCGGCTGTGGATGTGCTCCAGGAGGGACGAGAAGGTACCTCCCATGTCCTGATCGCCCCTTCAGCCCTGTGCCAGCAGCAGAGGTGAGAGTAACAAAGTTTGAGAGAGGTACAGCAGTGGCATGAGTTGCCGGTGAGGAGCCTTACAACTGCTCCAGAGCAGCCGTGATGTATTTATGATGCAAATCAGGGCCCTAATTCAGCAGGCACTTGAGAGCATGTCTGAGTCTTATTGACTTGGGTGGAATCAAGTGAGTGTTTAAATGCTTTCCTGAACACTGGATAACTGTACAAGGGAACAAAGCGGGGAGGGTGGGGAAAGATAACAAGATAACCTAATGACATGATAGTTTTTAGGGTAGAATGGTGGAAGTTGGTTTAGAGTTTTTCTAGTAAAGATAAATGTAGGGAGGTTAAATACACAAAATTAGAATTTCACAGTACGACTTTAGAGACATATAGAGGAGGTATTATTTCAGAAACCTTTTCGTCTCCTGGGTTCAGTAAACAATCTGAAATAGTCTCATGCCAAGCAAAGGCAGAAGAGTTTGTATTTCCTTGGATTTTAAGAATTCCATTCCTATTTGCATTGTACAGACACAAAGAGATTAGGTTGTTGTGCTCACTACTGTTCGTGTTAATCAGATTTAAACGATGACACAAGCTGAATGAACCTCAAACAAGGGTTTGCTCATTTCAGATAACCTTTCAGGAGTGAGCAAGCTCTTCAGGACTTTATGCCAGCGGGGTCAGAAATACCCTATTACTCAAGTATTCCTCTCTCTTATCTAAACCAGGAGGTGCTGAAGCATGTAAAGATACGGTGAGGAAACACTAACTTTCACACTGCAAAAAGGCAGTGTTCGGATTTTGCTGATGGACCATTTTCACTCCACCCAGGCTGACTTGCCTCTCCCAGGTATCAATGGGGGAGCAAGACTTCTAGTTCACAAAGTACACCCAGATCTTTTGCTTCTGTTATTCCACTCTTAGTTTTCCCTTTGCTCATCCTTTTACACATTTTTATTTCTCATACCTATTTTTTTCTGTGAAAGACCATATAAATAAGCCTGTAGCATCAATAGCAGTTTCTTGATCTATCTGAAGCAGATATAAGAACCTGAGGAATTTGGCAGTTGCCAGAATCCAAAATTAATTCTGGATCAGTTTTACATTTGGCTATTATTTCTGTGATTGGCAACATCGGCGTCTTAAATCTCACCTTGAATTTGGGGAAAAAAAAAAAACCAAAGCAAAGTCTCACCCAACCAGCCTCAAAGCTTCGGAATACCAGACTAAACCAAAAAACAGACCAGACTGCTGCTGAACTCTGATGGCAGAAATCTGGATTTTCAATTTGGGAAGCTGCAGCAGGACAAACCACAGTAGTTTTCGAGAATATAATACCAAACTTTCATCATCACTTCTGCAGGTAGGTAGTAGAATTATTTTGAAGCCATTTATTTGCATACATCGTGTCACTTGGAAAATACGTTCATTTTATCGACGCACACTCAGAACTATCAGCAAGGATCAGTGTATTTCTGAATCACGGTCAGGGCAGCTATGCCAGAGAACATTCCTGTTCCTGAAGTGGATTCACAACGATCCAACAGACTCTAAAGCAGGCACCGACTGTTTTGCAAGGCGGTTATCCATGCCCAATCCCGCTAGCTCAAGCACCTATAAGCACCACTTGTTATAACAATCGGGGCTGTCCAAATGACGTCTCTGCACTTCACACGTGATGATATTTAGCTATTTGTTTCTGCCAGAAAACAAAGGATACATACGCAGTTTACACGATTAAAAAGATAATCGCGTTGCCAATGATATAGATTTGCGGATGGTTTTCCTCCGATAGCGCTCACATATTGACGTGACGTTCGATGCTGGAAGTGATTGATACGGGTTTGAAGAATCAAAGGAATTTTTTCCTATTTCCACCATTTATTCTATATGAGATATTGGAACCTGTTCAATAAGTGTAATAAGCATAAACTGTGGCACTTACAATACTATTCGCTCGATTAATATAGGGTAATACTTTTTTTAAATGCCACTTAGAAATAAATGGTTGGATATCTTTCAAACTCAATGTATTTAGACTGATCACTCCAAACCCTGAAATCAAATTCAGAGACAAAAATCAATATTCTCCCCGCTAATTTTGTATGCACACACTCCCTCAGAAAGCACTTTACATGTACAAGAAAGTAAAGCTGTATCACTGGGATGGCCAATCCCTTCTTGAAAGGATTTGTTTTTTCTTTCTCTTTATAAACCATGTCTCCAGACTTCTGTAACAGGCAATTCTCCCAACCACTATTTTTCAGGTTTATTCTCTGTAGGTGATTTGACATCTGAACCATTCGGTACTGACTAATTTCCAAGTCCTGTGAGACAATTTCTTAGCAGTTGCAATTCATCAAAACCCTAATGAATTCTGATGGAATTCTTGGGGACTAGTTTTCTGTCCTCTCTGCGGCGGGACTGCACAACACACCCTACGTATTTAAACCACATTAAGAGACTAAACGTATTTAATCAATATTGCTCAAAAGAAACCTGAAGACACACCAAACACCGAAAACACTATCGCCAGTGCTGTCACCAAAGCAACGATCCTACAGGCAGAGCTGAGACAGACTGCCTGAGTGCCAAGGGGTGATCAGAAGGGCTGGACAGCTGAGTGCCACCAGTGGGCAGGAGACAGTCCAAGCGAATGATGATCTACAACACGGAGGGACTCACATGGAGGAATCAGAGGTAAATGATGGAGGCAGAGAAGGCTTTTTTGAGGGCTCCGTGAAAAGTATTGGTTCAGGTACACCGACACATTCAAAATAACTTGGATATCTTTAGATATTTTGGAAGCAAACTGGAAAAAACAGGCACTCTACCAGCTGCTTCTTGATTCAAAAACAAAGATTGGGTTTTATTTAGATTCTCAACCTACTTAAGCTGGTTCTTGGGGGAGTTGCTGTGGGGACTTGATCTCCATGATTTGGGGAAACTTATTGGGAAAGAGGGAATAAAAAGGTAGTTCATAGAAGCCAGATGGGGAGGCCAAGAATCTGGCAAATATCCCTTTCCCACATTTCTTCTAAAACTCAAAATAAATCTGAATATCTCTGACATTTGAAGAGAAGTCTGGCTATTTCTTCCCACATTATGTTTTCTTTTTGCTCGCTTTTGCACAGGGTCTTACGGGAAGCAGAGACTGGTGCCAAAGTAATGCAGGGAAGCAAGCTGTGCTGATAATCTTAGAACGGGCCCCTTTCCTCAGGAGATATCCAGCCCCATTTCATGGACACATGCAATTCAGAGGGCAAGACTCACCGCCGTGCTCTGGCTATTCTGGCAAGGCAAGGCAGCTGTAAACCCCGCTTAACTGGCCAGCACAACCGGATTTACAGCTGCTTTGTATCACCGGAGTGAAGCAAAGCTGCCAGAACATGCCAATGAATCTGGCTCCGGTAGTTCGTAGGAACTCAGCACCACTTTGTGAACTTATCAGTGTTTTTCCAAATCAAGACTCCAAATCTTTTGAGATTCACTTACTGCTGTAAAACCACATGTATGTGGAAGAGATTTGTCATACGGGACAGGACTGTATCCAGCTTTAGAAGCCACAGGAATCTTGAGCTCGTGGTAGTTTCGCTATCCCAAAGCACCTAGCCTTAAAAGAAGTTATTATTCAAAGTGCCGATGTATTTTGGACTATGTAAGTGTGACAAACATAAGTAGTAACTTCTGGTACTTAACAGGCAGATTTTTCTTACGTCTGGGAGGAATAACAAAATTCAGGGCATTTCACTACCAGTGAATCTCTAATGAGCGGGTAGTAAAAATGCTTGCCTTACTGTCTGTCAGGGGATATCAAATTTGCTCACTTCTGACTCAGTAATTACCCACCAAAAATGTAGATCAAGTGGTCATCACCCAAATTAGTACCTGCCACAGATTACTTTTGGAAAGGCTGTCAGCTAAGAAACAGGAAATGAGTTGCAAAATATTATTAAAACTTGAAAATAACAGCTTTAAGGTATGAACCACCACTCAGGCACACAATGGAGCGAGGGCAGGAAAGAGAGCCCGTGCGGAGAACCGAGCACGGAGTGGGGGTGATGGTGGGGGACTTGACTTGGGAACAACAGGGGAGCGGTACACGCTGCCATGTCCTTGCCCCATTCCGCTTCCTCCCATCCGAGCCAACACGTTAATCTTCTCCAAAGCCCCGCTGTAGCTCCTGCTGAACGGCACTTATGTGGCATTCAGGTAGAGAGCCATGCTGTACAGCTCAGCCTGCGAGGGGGACAAACAGCCCAAAACTAAAGAGCAGCTTCTCCCTAGGACTTGAGGGAGAGGGCTTCAATTGGCAGCTCTGCAAGACACGAGCCTTCTCTGCGAGCAGTCAAAATCTCTCCACACTTCAATTTCCCGTTCACAAACTGATCATGTCTCTCTCTGACAAAAGAGCTATAAGAGAATTAATTTCAATAACTGGAACCAGCTACAGCCTGCTGAAGTTACAGTAAGTAATATTGACAAAACTGAGTCCAGGCCACTAAAACCACATGAGAAGAGCAAAGGAGGGGCTGACCATTCTTTCCCATGTTCCAGCTACATGCAAATACGACATGGAGGTGATGATGACAATAATAATCACCGTGTGATGCACATTGCAGCCCCAAATACTTCCCGATTAGCTGCAGGCAGCACCATGGGTATGTCAACTGGCTCTTGTGAAAGGTGGCGACCGACTGGCTTAAAGCAAACTCAAATAACAGTTGTGGGAGCAGTGCGACTTTTTTTGCTCCTGGAACCTCAGTGCAAACCATCAGTCTTACCGCAAGGGGCCTCATGGTGTATATTCACTCACCCTGGCTGGGCAGCATGGTTTAAATTTGGGGTAAAAAAAAAAAAACAAACAACTCTCTTTTCGGTGAGCTACATAAATTAGGCTCAATTGTCTGTGTTTTTCTTGGGGGGAGGACATGGATAAGGCTGAGTCAAACCTGCCAGTACCTGCATCTCTATTTCTCGGGACTAATCACATCTACTTCCCCACACCAGAGCTGACCTGTCTGTAGCCTTAACAGACCTGTGAATGCTGTATTAGAGCATCAGCGCTGGATATCTCTGGACATCTGAGGTCAGAGTTACGCATTTGTTCCCACACCCTGCGGGAGGGCTCTCAGCAGAACACTTGGAAATAGCAAGGCTTTGAAAATAAATCTGTATGTTAAACAAAGCCAGCCAGAGACTGAAACAAAAGGGTAGGAATAAATTGTTGATTGCTAGCTTGCTAAAAGGCTCACCATGAAGTGCCTCAGCAGTCAGTATTAGGACTGGTGTGGTTTAATATATTCATTAGCGATCTGGAAAAGAGAGGGGAAGGTGACAAAATTTGCACAGGGCGCAAAAATATTTAGGTTCCTTATGATTACAAAAGATTAGGAAAGCCAGACAGATGCGCAGCATGAAGACAGATGAAATGCACTGTTCATAAACGCAAGGCAATGCATATTTGAATGAATAATTCTCAAAACTCATGCACAAGGCTAGGTTGTAAATTAACTAACCACTCGGGAAAAAGAGAGGGAGGAGAAAACACGTGCCACTTTGGACAACTCAATGAACAGGGGAAAGAATTGGAAGCAGCAGTCAAAAAAAGTAAACATGTTGTTGGACTGTAAAAAGAACAGGATGGGAATTAATACTAAAATACACCGTCACTGAATAACTGGATGTACCAAGCTACATTCGACACATCTTAAAAAAAGCCCCATAAAGCTGAAATGGAAAGGGGCCACAAAAATGATTAGTGGCAGAAGAAAAGAGTGTGGAGATTGGGGCTGCTTAGTTTATTGAAGAGAAATAAAAAGGGGACATGAGAGAGTTAAAGGAAGTTACAGAGAAGATCAACTGCCTGCTCTCAGTTTCCTGTCCTCCTAACACAACACCACCGAAAAACAACATATTAAAAAACCAATATGGAAAATATTATTTTACACAGTTCATAATTAACCTATGGAACAGATTGCCACAAGATATCCTTCTGGCTAAGGACTTAATATGATCTAAAATAGTTTAATTTAGATGCTTATGTGAATAATGAGGACATCCTAGCTAGGATTAAGATAAATATCTTAGAAAGCCTGAAAATCCTAACGCTTTGTGACAGAAATGAACCATAGGCTGATGGAGGTTGGCGAGAAACGTCCTTTCTGGGCAATAAAGAATGTCTTTGTCTTCCCTTGAGCCATTTGGTACTGAGTATTCCCAAAAGCTGGATTTGGGGCTGGATAGACTGACAGTCCAGTCTCACCAGGCACATCTAAATCAACATCCCTTTGAGCTGACCTGAATTTGGCATCTCCACAGCCTTCGCTGAGGCCAGGATTTCAGACTTGGATTTGTGAAACGGTGCTGTTTACTGTGGTGGCAAGGGGAGAAGAATTTGGGACACGAGTGATTTAGAGCAGATTAATACCAACTGCGGGGTGTACTTCAGAGTGGTGAGAAAGGGCTTTCTACTGCGTGCCACCGAACCTGCCCGGGTTTTCTGATTTGCTTACCACACTCTTTTTGTTTAGTAGACGATACCATCGCGTTAACACCAAAGCACAAACACAGCTCTGTAATCAGCTGAGGTGTCAGAACGCTGCCAGTTTTCAAGGCCCCTATCCCAACCTCTGCTGGCAAAAAAAAAAAAAAAAAGGGGGGGAAAAAACTTTAATAACAATAAAAGAGAAAAGCTATTGCTGCCTACAACGCCTCAGAATGGGAGCCGGATCTCTTGGGTACATCTGCAAAACCTGATCTGGAGCTTCACAGCAGCTTTCCGTAAAAATCACTTTGTTTAAAATACGGCCCAGCCAAGTGCAAACAGGTTTTCTTCCCCTTTAGAGCTACCAGTTAGGGAAATGTCTGTAGTACAGACCTAAATCTGATTCAATGATTAATATGTAAACAGAATTTGACTGGCTCTTCTTTTGTGCTTATCGCCAAGATACAATCTGGCACAACAGTTTTGTTTGATAGACAGCCCTGGCCTGTGCTTGTCAACTAGCCAATATAAAATAACATTATTACTGTATAATCTCGAATTAGGCTGTAAAATATTTCAATTGTGTGACACACATGATGAGAAGATTTTAGAGTTCTCACATGTTTACATAATTAGCACTGCATATTTGTTAAATTAAGGTATCGCTATCACCTTTATTACCATATCCCTCCTCCTCCTCCACTGCAGTGCCTGTTTCTGGTGTAGCCTCACACGCGTTCACTTTTCAAAGGCAGCAGAAAAAGGAGCCTGCGTCTCTGCGAGGACTCTCCTACTTCTGTGCAATTCTAATAAAAGGTATCAGAATACCCACCCTTCCTCACAGCCCTTCAAAAAAATAGCTGCTGAGGTGCAGCTCAAGTAAGGAAAAGAAAGCACAAGAGGGAAATGGCCTCAAAGCCCTGACTTCAGGTGTATTTAATCCTTCCACTACTGGTTTAAAAGTATTAAGTAGCCATAGGCTATCCCTGGGTAGAAAGACAGTTCAGTGACATCCCTTTTGTAAATATGTAGCTGCTCAGCCTCCTCCTAAACTCCACCTTGAAGTCTGCTGCTTTTTCAGCTTAATTCAGTTTGAATACTGCTGACTGTCTGTCGCTACAGTCATATGTCAGTGGTAGCAGCTCCAAAAGCCTAACCCCTTCTCTAATGTCACTGCGCACAACTCATTTTGAAATGCAGTGTAACAGTTTAGGAATACCAGTAAAACAGCGAGGGGAAAGGCATTTCCAATTTAAAGGGTGCGTAAGGCGGTTTATAACTGCATTAGATGAGCCAAATGTGTTTCCATCAGAGGGGAACGTAGGGTACAGGTGAGACTCGCAAAAACAGAGTTTGAATACTACCAAGATCATTAATAAGAGCAGGGCAGTTTTAACCCAAGTGGCACATTATTACCAATAACACCATTTAATTCAGTGATCTTCCTTAACAAGCTACCAGAAAAACATCTAAATATCCGCCCCAGAATAACCGCTGCCACAGAACCAGGCTCCACCGTAGGGCACCAGGCTTGGGCTCTGTTCACCCTGCAGGACCACGTCAGAGGTTCAGCCCGGTGTCTGCAGACCACGGCCACGAGCCGGGAACAGCTGCCGAGAAGGTCACAAAGGTTTGGCTGCAGGGCTCTGGCTGGGACCTGCTTCTACAAAGACACACTTAGCTCCAAATTTACACTTTCAAAACGCTTACGGCTCCTACATAAAACGAAAACTGGACATTTTATGACCCCAGCTGTGCCCACCATCACTACTACAGCTTCCTTCATGTCAAGGAGGTGGGAAAAACAAGCAGCAGAATCAGGCCCTGCAAGATAGGCACAGTGCCTTCACAAATAGATCTGATTCATTTCAAAACAAACCTGCAGCACTAGCAGCCACCCAAAGAACCCAAAGGACTTCTAACGTTTGGACTCATCTTTCCCAAAAGTTCAGCTTTCTGATTTAATTCCAAGTGCAATAATAAACACACTCCTCTGTTTACAGCTCCATAAATAGTGCCTTGTGTTTTCTGAAACAATGCAGCTCTGGGCTGTCTCTCTGATCGTTTATTTTATATCATCCTTAAGTTGCCATTTATTTACATTTCTGGAAGCAGCTACCCTATGAAACAAATGGCCTGTTTTGTTAAGTCATGGTCAAGGATGTTTCCTTCAACTTATCACATCTAGAAATGCCACAGACAGAAATGCTTTCAGGCTATTTGCTAAGAAAACTAACATAAGCTCCTTATCAGAAAATATTACATTTCCCCAAAAGGTGAACTGTTCTGTCAGTTTTTCAGGCCATGTGAAATTCCTTCTTTGCCATGACAGGTCACTGAACAGAAGTTGATGGCACACAGTGGTTGCCCAGAACGCAAGCCAAAGCCTTCAGCTACACATGACTGCAGGGAGTGGCACAGACCCAGCGAGCCTTTTCCCTCTGACACATCCAACCCGGGGGTTATATTCCAGGTTGAGGGCTTTTGTTGTTCGCTGGGGGTTGGCTCGGGACTTTCCCCCTCCCCTTCACTTTTCTTCTTAGGATGTATCCACAAGCAGGAGAGATGTGTGTGCCAGCCTCTGTGGTTCACAGCCTAGAAGCGGCAGCAGGGAGAACTGGCCCCTTCTAGACCTCACACGCCCTTACCTATTCAAACCCACTATGAGAAAGCTAAAAGAGGAACCATGTCTCGTTATTTTGGGGCTTTAGAGTGTCTTCATCCTACTAAAACCAAAATATTAGCAACTACAGACTGCCAATTAAAAGTTTAACAGAAGACACAAGAGTTCAGACTAGCGTAGCAGCTAATTCCCAGGTAGAGTTCCATGAGTTATAAAGGTTGCCCATGCTCTTAAGAGCTGAGCAACAGTCCCATGGGATCAACACTGCACATCCTTTGTGATCCACACATCTGCATTAAGCTTATGAACCTTCAGGAGAAGCTCTCCACAATGACGGTGAAAACTCCAGTTGGCAGAACACTCAGATTTCGTGGCATGGCAGGAGTCACAGCAGAGGAAGCTGCCCTGCTAAATCCTGGTGCATCGGTACACACGGCCATGGGACAAGGTGGAACACACAGGCACAATTGCTTTAAGCAGGCATCCCTTGTGCACTTGCAGTGAGCTGCTACGTGCAAGGTTTATGATACAGATGGACTGTGGACATTAACAGACAAGGAGAAATCCAAAGGAACGACTGATTAGACCCACCAGAGAAATTACTGGTTTTAATATTTTCTATTTGATTTTTTTCCTGTCTATTGATGTTCCTCAGATTCCAATCTCTCTGCAATATCACCAGCTGATCTTACGTATTTATTACATTTATAAAGACATCAAGGGCCTCATGCTCTGGCCTCACCCCAAAAGGAGCATCCATTAAAACAGCCATAATCTTCCTGCTGGCCTCCTCCTCCACAGCAAACTGAGAAAAGGCAGCCCTGTGATGGGAACTGGTTGGATACCAAGCTGATGACTTCCAAAATCACAGACAACTCATGTTTAAATAGGACCCTCATTTTCATTGCTGGGGCTCAGGAGTGTCAGTGCGATCTTGGCTAGGTCGCAGCCCACCAGAGAGAGGCAATTGGGCAGTTTTTTTAAAACTTCCCTTTTGTTAATCGTCCATTCCCACTTCAGGAGAGCAGCGAACACCCTCTGTTACAAGTATAAATGTCTACTGCAAGATGGGAGTTAAAGAGGCTAGTGTTTATAGCAGTGCTGCTATTTGATGCCAAAAATAAGTCTGATGTTTCTGTTCAGGAATAGGAAATAACACTGTGAACATGTAAGTCACTCCCCAATGGACTTGCTTTGAATTTTCTCCAAAGGCTATTTCCTTTTCCTAAATGTGGGAAATACTTCCTGTCTGTGAACAAGCACAACCCATATGCTGAGAAGAAAATTAATAAAACAAACAAAAAGAAAACAAACAAAAGGCCCTTTGTTAAAGCAACGGCACCAGCTCTGCGCAGGAAGCATAAAGAAACCCGGCGGATGAGAGGATAGACAAATCCTAAATAGATTTCGTGTAAGATGATTAAAAGTGCTTCCTTTGCTGCGTATTTGGCAACTCGTGAAATTGTGAGTCAGAGATATATCCTTTTCCTTTCGGTGCTGTTGCTTGCAGGTCAGGAATAAGTAAATGATTAAGAACGCTGCAGATTGGGCATTACCAGACGTATTACCTGTCTCTTGTTGTTTCAATCACACCTATCTAGGGCTCTGACCAGTGCAGAGGTTCTCTCCAAGCTTTGCTCGGCTCCACTGAGTAGCAGGACACATTTCGGAGTCAACGCTGTACCTGCTCTGTAGGGGTTTCTAGCCCACCACCCTTAATCCAGGCATTCCTCACTCGACGCCAAGCTGGACCCAGCTACACTCACTGCTCCAGGGCTGGGTTGTGCTCGATGTCTACAAGTGATCAGGGGTTTCAAAGAGACATCTATTAAACCTGGAAATTTCCAAAAGAGCCTACAAAAGTTACCATACGTGGATGTGTATCATGGAAGAAAAAAAATACCTTTTTACAACATCTATAAGCCCCTGATTATAATAAATGTCTGCTTAATTAATACATCAGGACATAAAGCCATTTATCCTCCTCTCATTTGCTATCATTCTGCCCGTTCAGATTTAATAACGCAAAAAGGTGGCTCGGATGCCAAACAGTAAAAATAATAAAAATAGATTCATCGTGGATATGAAAAGCAGAAATGCCTGGCAGTCCTGCTGGCACGGAGAATGCAGCCACGTTTCTGAACTGAAATCCAAACAGCGTTTCACCCCAAAATCTTCAAAACACACAATGAAATACATGAAAAGATAAATAAAGCAGCCTGGGAAATGCATGGAGAACAGTGAAACAGGTGCCCAGAATAACTATTACCACAATATGCAGACTGAAAAAGGAGGGAGAAAGGGGCAGGGAGGGAGAAAGAGAGAGAGGGGAAAAAAGCTTTCAAGACGGTTAAATTCATGAGGGCTACAGAGCCTCAAATTGAAATTATCTCACTCTGCACTGATAAATAAAGTAGCTCTGGTACCTAAATCATGACACTAACTATACGTTTCGATTTTTTTAAGTAGTGATTAGGTGGATACTCAGGGGAACCTACTAGCCTTCACAGAGATAACAGACTCAACTTAATATCAACTTAAAAAGAGACTTGAATTCTAACCAATCTCATGTAATGAATTGAAATTCTATAGCTTTCAGAGGGGGAAAAAAAAAAAAAAGATAAAAAAGCGATGTGGCTCCATTCTCTAACTTGCTGTCAGGAAATATAATTTGTGCTCTCGGTGATTCACCTAGCTCATATGCAGCATGCAAATTTATTTCCCTAATAATCAGACCTGGAGATTGCCCAAGAGGATTAATAGCATCATTCCTTATGACCGCCAGGATATTATGCACCTCTGACATGGAAAAATTGTGTTAGTTCTACAGAGAAAACGCAAGGATATTTGTCCTGCTAGACAATATAATAGGCTGGTGCATCATCAGATTACAATGTCATTTCAAAAACCTTGAATACAAATAATGTACAGTGGGGGAAATGTTGGTACAACCTCCCTTAATTCAGTAGCCTTGAATTCACATGTATTTTTTTGCCTGTGGTTTTTTTTTTCCCCTCTCCCCATTCTAGGCTGTAGAAGACTGCAAGAAAAAGGCAAAGGTATTTTATATTAAAACCATATCTTTTTGTTTGTTCTTATGTGATTCTTTGAGAATAGCCTATATGGACACTGCAGGGAAAAAAATAACATTAAATCCATGGCTTCCAGTTTTTCAAAGGGCTGAATACACCCACAGCTCCGGTACACTCTATTCCATATGTGAATACAGAGCAATTTATTTGCACAATTGCTTAATTTTGATTCGCGAGTCAAAGCAATACGTTCTGCAGGCTCCAGTATTCACATAGGAAGAATTTTAATTTTTAAAATCTTTTTAAACGAGTTGGTCAGGAATTTTCTAAAAAAAGAAATGTTTCCTGCTGCACTTGAGACCAAAGAACACCGCCTCAGAGACAAGACAAAATTTCATTATTATGCGCATGGGAGCAATAAGATTAGCTCCTATTGCTGCCCCTAAGGTGGAGCAGCAGGAGGAACCAATGGGACGATGCTAATGTGTATGTTAATAGTATTCTCCTAGAAGAAGTTGGGATAATTAAACGTGTACCATCTCTTTAAGACAGAACCGCGCACATTTTCTTCGGATGGGTGTTTACAAGATTTCCAATTTTCAGGTCACAGCCATTTCTGAGATTGCTTAAGAAAGAGATGGGAATAACTTATCTTATTCATGTATTCAAAGAACCTTTATAAAATGTGCAAAACATTACAGTTTTAAGGGGCAAAACATGCATCTTGCCTTGACAGACCTGCTTTATTATGTGTAGTGTTGTACACTGACCTAATATATTGAACATTTTTAGCTAATATACCTTGTAGGAACCAGCCTTTAATGTGATGGATTTTATAGTATCTCATTAGGGTGTGTTTATATAACCTGATACTAAACACATTTTCAGATTCATGTTCCTTATTAAAATGGTGAGCCGTATTGATTTTTACTTGAACAGCAACAGAGTCATTTTAATATTAAGAGAGGCTGCTCTGAAGTTTATTTTCACAGATCACAACTACAGTGACACAAACAGGGCACGTCTCTCTCATCTTTCTTTACAGCCTCAATTATAAGAATCAGGATGCGTTACCCCACCTGCCTTTCTATTGGTTGAGCAATACTCTGCCTCCATTTAGAACACCAAAAAGCTTTTTTTATTCAGCGGGTTGGGGGGTGTTGTTTTTAAATATACATTTGTGACAAGCCCCCAAACAGTATTTCTATTTTTTCTGTATAAAGAGCCATGAGTTTTTCAAAACAAAATACCTTAATGCATCTGCTCTCCAAGTTTCCACAACAAACTGGGTAGCTATAGCAATGTTTAGCCTAATACAGCAAACACAAAAACTCAGCATTCCGAGCCGTGTCAAAAAAATAATGACTTTCACATCCTAATGTCTCCATTTTGTAAACCAGTCTTCAAAGGTAAATCTAATGTCAGCAGTAAATAGAGTGGCTCCAATATTTCTCGGAGGAGTCACAGAGAAATAATGATCTTTGAGGCACTGTAAATAGTTTAAATTATTGGAAGGTCCTTGTAAGAAATGAAATACGGGAATTAAAAAAAAAAAACCCACTCAATTTCTTTATTGTGAAGTTAGGGCATTTGAAGGTAGCCCAAATTTTAAATGCAAATATTTAGAGAGAGAAATTATCGCTTCCGCGACAAGCAAATCATACACTTATTCCCGGCTCTTATTGATTTAATGAACACCTTGTTAACACAATGCTGTTTGAGAAACCAAAAACAGACGTAGAAGAGTAGGTGTTCATTATATTTTTAAAATCAACCTCTAAGCCTTCAGCAGGGAAAAGGCTGGAAATCCAGTTGCGGCAGGCAGAAACTAGCAGATTTAGGACAGCCACTTGTGCACTTCCAAAGCAACCACACCTGTTACTTTTGCTCGACACCACAGAAGCAGGAGAAATTTTAGGGCTGAAGCGGCTCTCAGAAGGCAGCTTTCCCTTCGTTTTGCCCCTGGTGTGCTATTCATTATTAAACATTAAAGTTGTGTCAATTACTTCCATAGTTGATTATTATCCTGGTTATTCCACCAGCTAATCAACTCTCTTCTAAAACACGTCTAGCGGTGGCTTTGAATCGAGGTACGGAACATAATTATTTGTGCAAATTTCTTTTGTTTCTTGTTAACCAGAGAAATTAATTACTTTAAGCCCCGCAACCCCTCAAAAAGAAAGTATCTTGATTTACCAATTTATTTTTAATCGATATTAGGCTGGGCTTTGAAAGTTGACTATTCAGCCAACGTAAGACTCTGCACTGAGAGACAAGAAAAATATTTTATGCGTGTCCTTTAAAGGAGGCTGCAAACACCTTCATCTGAAAGACTTTGTTAGCTTTATCAGATCCAAGGCTCTTCTGTTTGAGGTGTAATTATTTTACCATTATTACATGCAAGGCTTTTAACAGAACAGTAGTTCCCTCTATTTAAGCATTAAGTTTCATAATTTATTACATCTCTTTGGTCATCAACTCACTATACAAACAGTTGGTCACCAGTGACCAATTACATTAAGGTTAAGCAACATAACTTTAAATTAGAAATAAGTTAATGTATCTTCATCAAGGGCCTGCTGTGTTTTCAGTGCTGTTTATGAGATGATACTAAATGTGGATATGGAGCACGCTCACTGGGACCAATTCCTATCGGCCTCAAAATGGGAAAGTCTTGAGCCTGCTCAGGTCCAGAGCTAATTAATGGGATAACATCTGCTTTACGCATTCTGCTGTAGTAATTTCTATCAGCTTCGCTGTGAAGATGCATGGGAAACTATCAGAGAAATAAGTATCTATGCTGAACCATATTAATCTGTAGCGAGTCTGGAAATGGGAATTTCAATTCTCCTGTTATCCTAGGGACGGGCAGAGGGGGGAGGAGGAGGGCGCAGGGCTCATGTCGAGGAAGGTACAATCTCTGTGTGTGCAGCACGGGCTCTCTCCGTATCTAGTTCTGTTCGCAAACACATGCTGGCACCCACACATGCCAGTCAGCTGCACGGGGGCTTCTTTTGTGCCTGTGCTGGGGGGGTTCCAGGAAGGATGCAGCAGCAGATGAAGATGACCATGCTCCTCCTGCAACAATCAGTGTTGTGCAGGAAGCTGGTGAAGCAGGTTTATTGCATTACTTAAAAACACAGTGTGGATTGCTAAAGAAAAAATACGGTACAGAAAAACAGCCTTCCAAAGTGATAAGAGCACGCACTTGATTTTACCAGCCCGTGCACAACAGACAGGGGTCGGAAGGACGGGGAGCTATTCTGATTTGAGATTTAAATAAATACGACAGAAGGGAATACTGACCCCACCAAAAAAAAAAAAAAAAAAAAAAAATCAGAATATTCTCCTGAAAAACCCTGCAGACTTCCAAATCCAGGCATCTCCTCACCTGCGTTTTACCACTTTGTCCAAAAATTACTGGGCAATTTTAATTACAGTGAGCAGCTTAATGCTGCATTTTGCTCCCAACTTTTTGCTGGTGAAGTCCTGTAGGGCACAGGCTGGGGCTGCTGCGGAGAGACGCTACATTTTTATGCTTGTACGCTTTTGTCTGCGGCTGTGCCTACACATACGTAAAATATATTAAATGCACACACTTTAAAAATATCTATGTTGTAAACATACCTATGTATATGTTCATGTAAAGCATGGATATGCCTAAAACATACACAAATATGTGTGTCTCTGTGCGTATACATAGGAGAGAGAGAGAGAGAGAGACAAAAAGCCAAGTCAGAAACAGGTATGCACCAGAAAACGTCTGAGAGTGGTAAAACCAGAAAAAATCATACCCTTTTTTTTATATTATTATTGCCCAAGCTCTGATTTACAGGTTTAATTCTTTCAAGCTAATGCATACGAACGAATTGCACATGAACAAAAAAAAAAGAGGGAGGTCCTTATAATAATGAAATTACATTAATAGTCATTCACCTTTACCTAAGAGGTTACGAGTTCACGTGTCAACCCTATGGAATATTTTCTGTAATTCGTTTGCCATTGTGTACATTCTATTTATTTGTTTGCTACAAGGTATTGAAATATTCAGGCTATGGGGAATTAAATGCTTATTTGACTAACAATGCTTATCTGTAAATTAATGGTATAAACCATGGAGTTTTCTAAAAGGCTGTCACTCAGTTTTATTTATGGAGATACTACTGAGACAAGATTCAAGGTCTTTCAAAGAACACTAACATCAGGCTTAGGGGAGGAAAAATATTATTTACTTAACGTTTTTATCAATCTTACATAATGGTGTAAATTGCTGGAATGAAATAGTGCTGCTTTTGTCATGTGCAAATGCCAAGAGCACAATGAACCAGGAAGGTGTGTTGCACGTGCAGGAGCCAGAATGGCTTTGGTTTGAACTTGGGGCGGGGGGGGCATGTCTATGGGGAGGGAGTTTGGAGAGGGGAGGAATGGGATTTAAAGACCTGCATAATGCCAAGTTCTTACGTAACGTTTGAGACCGGAAAACACACTGGATTTTCCCTTTGCTTAAGCACACACAGTGGTCAACTTCACCACTGATGAAAGCACACAGCTCCGGCTCTTCCCCTTCCTCCTGAAAATGTGCCACCAGGCAGCGTGGTTGTAAGAGGGGTGAATCCTCGGTTCTGCCAGTCTATCTACCCCGTCAATGCTATCTGAACCCTTATTTTCCTGAAGGGGCTCATTCGGCTGTCCTGATACGTATACAGGGACAATATAGTCACATACATAATAAAAAAAAGCCCCAAATTAGCGTCAGCTTAGTAACAACGCGGAGCTGTGCCAGGTGATTGGCAACTGTTGATCCAATTACATAACTGGTTGCTTCTTAAAATTCAGGGACACGAGATTGATATAAAATGTGCTGTAAAGTGTAAAAGAACTGGACAGGAAATAAGGCGGGTTGAATTTTTTAGTGCTTTGATCAAATTAGAACCAGGTTGATGAAAGGAAACGCCTTGGGTTCTGTGCTTGAAGTTTTGTGTTGTACAAAAGGCTCTTGAAATGATCAATTTTGCACGTGTCACTCAGTAAGTGTAAAGCGAACCTGTCTCTCTCTGCGCGGGGGAGAGTCTCTGCAACGGCTCACTCCCAACGCCCCTCCGCACTGGACAGAAAATGCGGCAGATGCTCAGGAAGGAAAGCGATGAGCCGAAGGAGGGACAAGCACCAATCACAGGAACACCCGGCACCTGCAGGTTTGTTTTTCAGGTTTCTGCACAGCCCTTGCTTTGACTCAAGGAACACAGCTCAGGAAAGGCAGAAAAGGGTCAGCTGGTGAATCCCCCAGAAATAAATGCAGGATTATCCGTGCTGCTGTTCTTTTAAGCATTTATCTAGCTAACTCACTAACTAGCTTTCATCCATTGTAACCCTCTGCCTGTCCCCTGCTTTTAAAACAGCGACTATTATTTATGAAGTGCTGTAGATGTGCAGTGAGAAGCATGGGGACTTTTTGCTCTTATTTTTCCTTGAGGACAACTTAAAAGGAGAGAAGAAAGCGCGTATGAAAAGGCACCTTGCAGGTAAGGCTGTGGTTCTTCTGTCGCTTGGTCTGTCTCTGAAGAATGACTCCATAGTGGTTAGGCCTGTATGAGACACAACCTCGCTGGTACTTTTCTGGGATCAATCTCTCTGTACTATATGCTACTCAATGTAGTGATTTAAATCCCACAGTTTCAGTCTTAATGCATTAACATTTCAGCACTCCTCAAATGCATCCTGGAAACCTGTCTCCTCCTCGTAATTCTTATCCCCAAATCAGGAGTCAGGTAAGATTTGAAGTGAGGCACCCGAGTCCGGCAGAGCTCCACACCTCTGCCAAAAACACAGCATGGTGTTCTACTAAAGAAACACACTCAGGGTGGGGCGGGGAGCGTGGGGGAGAGAAACAACCAAATTCCCAAGGCAGAGTACAACAAAATTTCTCGAGAAACCCACTGCAACCGAGGACAGGGAGAACTGCTGCAGGAGCCATCGGCACTGAAACCTGCTGAACTTCTGCTACCCTCAGGATAGCACCTGCACGCAAGCTCTTTTGTCTCGGCGTAACTCCCTCTGCAAGGAACGCCTCCAGAAAACAGGCTTTCCAGAAATAAGGGTCTGCCCGTTTCTGCACCAAAGCGGCTCTCCTGAAGTCGATGGGTGTCCCCCCGTAACAGAAACGCTGCGCAGCGCTGAAAATGACGGGACATCACAGGGCTACCTCACTCCCAAAGACCCACGGGGTATTAGATGGATAATATTTTTCTGAGTTCCAAGACTGGAGTTAGAGAAACATCTTTGCAGTTTGCACGTGAGATACTCCTCGACTAGCGGCAGACATTCACGGGAGCACACGCTAATAAGCCGTGATTTGACAATACGGTAGAGGTCCGTCTCTCCAGCTCTATTAGCTGTGAGACACAGTTCCTCGTGCCAACTGGGTTGCACAGCGGTAGCATTTTGCTCTACAGCCAAAAAACCAAGGTGCTGGCAACAGAGCTGAATGCGGTCACGCTGGGCCAGCGGAGATCAGAGTGTGGGAAGGGGGTGGCACCGCACTGGGGAGAAGGGATCTCCGCCAGCACTGCCCGCTGGCTGACGGACCGTAACTCTCACCGTTTGGCAACGGGCACCAGCAAGAGCGTGAAACCCTGGGCGGAAACGCAAGCGAAACCTCCCCTGTGCAGACGTACGAGCCTGGCGGTCCTTCTCCAGAACGGGACTGGGAAATGCCCCGCCGAGGGTCCCCCCGCAGGCCCCCACGCTGACGTGTTTATCCGCGCAGCGGCGGATGGAGCCGCAGCGGTGGCACTGGAAACACGTCCCAGGAGCGGCGCTAACCTGGGTTTTGACTCGCGCCGCGCTCCCTGAAAACACGCTGTATCATGACAACTCGGTATGTTATGAAAACATGAGGAGCGGGATAGAATGAACATCCTTTAAATAATAGCTTATTTAAAGTATTTTCCATAACATTTGCTTTTCTCGTTTTTTTGGTTAGATCACACTTAATACGATTCCACGACATCAGTGCTGGGGATGAAATTGGAAGCTGTATTCTTCTAAATGTGTTCCTAACATTCCATTTTTTACAGAGCTGCCAGGGGCTATTCTGCATTCCCACAACTGCTACAAATGTAACATATTGTTTTGCAATAAAAATTAGCTATAAAAGTGTGAAAAATGCCAGAGATCCAAATGTGAGAAACAAGAGAAGGGGGTATGGCTTTCACACCCTTTTAGTGGACATTTTATTTATTTTTCAAAAGGAGTAGACATATTTATAGCTACTGTTTCTCAATTATCTCTAATTTCACACATTCTATGCAAATTCTGGGCATTTTAATTGCAAATGAGAAGGGAACTTATTTTTAAAAGTGGAGCAACACAACATTTCAGATCTCAATTTTAATTCCGAATTTATCTACATCATTGTTAAAAACTTTAAAACCTCATTTACACAGCGACTTACAATTAGGTGCAATTTAAAACATAAACAAAAGCAAAAGCCCTCTATGCCAATTAGTTATATCACCAAAACCTTTTTCACACATCCTGAAATCTTTTCTTTTTAAATCAAAATTTTTAGGTAGGGAAGTTTAGGAAGTTGAAATGACATTATTAATCGGTGACACATTATTTCAACAAGAGTCGGTAATTTAATAGTATTGTCCATAACTGATGAAAATTAATACGTTGCCCCCCCTATTTTCTCTCTCTGTCTCCATGACTTCAATAACCCAGGGCATGGGTTATTAGCTCAATCCGAGCTTAGCCGTCACTCAGTGGGAAATTCTTTAGAGTGGATAAACCACAACTCAGCCTTTGGCTGGATAAAAATTCCCACTCTACATTAAAAGCGTTAGTGACAAATGTCGCTCTTTTCCGAGCGGTATTCCTGGCAGCGTGCTCTTACCGAACGTTAATAAGCATATGGCCTGCAATGCTAAATAAAACGTTTCTGAGTAATTCAAACCCAGTTGGACCTGTGCTGGTTTTAAGCAGGACAATTTTTTAGTAGCTCCTAGGGCTCCAAATCAAACTAAGGGTCCGGAGATCTGCTCCGTGATGCTGGGTTTGAGCAGACCACGTATGCTGCTTGTGAAACACGCGGTACAGATCCCTGCCCGTATGACCTGATTGCTTTGACCCCGACCAACCAATAAGACCTGGGTTTGGTAAATATGGCCTTAAATTTTGCCATCCCAAACCCATCGTCTAGAAACACTGTTCCCAACTCAAAAATTTTGAGTTCTCTTTCAGCACAAGTCCTGGCTTTGGTAACCCTGCTTTCCCCTCAAGCAGTTACCACGTTCCCATCTTTCACTACGCACACCCTCACATTGAGGTACACCCACATGATCACGGGTTTAAAACCACACGTGTGCCGGTGGAGCTCTCTAAGCAGAGGATACAGTGCTCGACTTCTCATTATCCAATGAAATAGATCTTTGAAAGTTACAACTATTTACTGAAATGCATGAAATAATTTTATGATAAATGAAAATTTACTGTCTGAAATGCGCGGAGGTTTTCCCTGCTTTCTCTCTCTTTGGTAATTTATTTAAATGCATTCAAAAAATGAGACATAGCACTTCGGTTAAGACATCTGTATTTCAAACCAACATCTCCAGGACTGTGAGCAGCTCTGTTAATAGTCTTTTTATTTCATTAGGGTAATCCGCTGCTACACTGTCTTCTTCTTTATCTGCTACCTTTTAACCAATCAATATTTTAGGGTTATAGATTTGGAAGGTAGATGATAATTTTGTAGATAAACTCTCTAGGCACTGCTGACATGGTACAATGGCATATTTAATACCTTTTCAGAGGATTCACAACTCCAGCAATGGAAGAATCTGCCCAGAAAAAAAAAAGTTAAACCTTAAATTTTCAAAGCTGTGTGTAGGGATTTGGGCACCTGTCTCCTATTAATGTCAATGAAAATTTAGAGGTAAAAAAAGCAACGTCTTTTCCCTCAGATCATTTCTTCCTTGAAAGGAACCAGAGAACAAGAGAGAGGAAATGAAAAGCCACATCGTACCACAGGCTGAGACCAGCATGGCCCACTGGAAGTATACTGAAGTAGAATATTTGTTCATCGAATGAGTGAGCATCTCCACACGTATCAAAACAGCTAGGTATGAGAGGTTCAGAAGGAAAAAAAATTAGATTTTGTGTTTTTAATATGTCATTAAAATATATGTTTTTTAATTTTGCTCAGCTAAATTATCTGCTTCTCATGATATTAATTTTGCTGCAGATAAAATTAGTTGTCAGACCTCTGTTTATAGCCTAATTACCTTTTGTAAGAAAAAAAAAAATAAGGGCAGAAGAAATAAAAGGGATAACAATAAACCACAGTTATCTACCTTCCATCAAGGGGGGTTCTTAGTGATGTGGTACCTGTGTGGGTTCCACTAGTGCTACGCAGGTGTTTCACGTGCATGAAACCAGATCTGCTTGGACTGTTTTGCTGAGCTGGGCAGTGCCAGCTTCTGCTTGTCCTCATTTCCATGCCTGGGGACAGGCAGGACAGGCCAAACCACCTCCCTCACTTCCAGGAAACTGGGAATCTCGAAATGATGGCAGTCTCTTATAACAAGGGAGCAAGTCGGGAAAACTGGGGACATCGTCTTGGAAAAAAAAGCCACTGTAAATAACTCTCCTTCTTGAAACGTTTGTCCACTTTGATTCCAGTTTTGGAAACAGTAAATGGATTTTTTTTATTATTTTAATTGGTTAGAAGTGGGTGCTGGGCATGCCTCAGAAAAGCTGCAGGACTTGTAAACAAATGGATGGAGCCGAGCGTTAACAACGCTACTGATGTTAGTGACCAGCATGCTTTGGTCTCCCTGAACTCCTCCCCACGCATATCGCCTGATCCTGCAGCAAGGAGCAGGTACCACAAACACAGAGCATTTTTCTTAATAGCTTTTCCCATTACATCAATCTGAAAATCTAGCTCAATACACACAGCATTCACGATAATCAAGTTGCAGCCACGACACCATCTGAACTATAACTCTATCTGGCAGAGCTCGGGAGCGGCGCGTGCAGAAGATGAGCGGATCTGGCCCCAGACAGAACTTGTCCTTTCTGTGCAGCGCTGCCATGAGATCTGCCCAGCTACGTTTTTTTAATATATTTGACAAACAAAAAATGTATATCCATGTTCATTTCGCAAGATGTAAACGTCTCTTTCGCGGTAGGAAAAACCCTGCTCCCTGGAAGTGATTCTAATCTAATCTGACACGCGGTATTTGTAAACATACTTTAGTGTCCCAACCTATTTACAGTGTTTACATAAAACCCCCCGAAATCTCCACATTCCTTGAAAAGTTAATCCAGTACAAATATTGACTGGCTGTCAATTGAGCGTTATTGACTTGCCCCAGGACCGCGCTTTATTGCCTTAGCTGATGAAACTTGTTTTCTTTGCTAAACTTAATTTCTTTTTGGCCCTATTTGGATGAAATACCATTTGCTAGACTGCATCTCTTCCACTCGCTGCAATGGGGCTGCCTCTTCCAGTTAGCCGGAGTGGTGGCACAGCCAAAGTACTTGGCTGTGTGCAACAGAAGGAAGCCAACAACCCAGTCTGTAGTTTACAAAAAGGACCTGGGCCAACACCAGTCCCATCTCCTAGAAACATTTGTCCACACCAGCTCCAATACAGTGATTGCCTTCTTTGCAACCGCAGTGGTTGTACAGAGCAGCGTTTCCAGAAAGGCTGGAAGGGTCTATGAACCCTTCAACAGGGTCTGTGAAAGGTAACCACGGAAAACAAACTGACTACCAACAGCTTAAATGCCCACCGTGGCAGTCTACACCTTCGCCAGGAGGAGGGGATTTTCTAAGGAATTCTAAAAGTCAAAAACTTTGGATGTCTTTGCGTCTTTTTACCAGGAGTAGTACAAACCAGGTTGTCCAGAAACCAAAGTTCACGAAACACACGCACTCATCATATTTTGAAAACCCAAGAACACATTATTTATAGTTTCATTTTTTTAAATCTACAGTTTCTAGGTACAGAGAAACAGAAACCAAAAATAGCAACTTTCACAACATCCCCTGATTCTGCAACAAATTCCATCAAATGTTTTAAGTTCTCACCCCCAGGTCAAGTCAAACTGACAATAAATCTCAGGAAGGATTTGATATCGTTAAGCTGCAAAACCCAAAACCTATTATGAAAGATTTATCAGAACTTATAAAAAAATGAACCCAAAATGCTTCAGTCAGTGCAAGGACGGACAAAAGGCTGGAATGGCAGACAGGAAAAGAAGTGTAGACCTCGAATGGCCACAGCAAGTTATAAAGCAGGTGTGTTCTCTCTGATCCCAAAACAGCATTTAGGAAGGAATTTCATGAAAATTCCAGTTAAGACAGACATGGGGGTTTATTTTGTCAAGGAATGGAATAGAGCAGACACTTACACTTTGCAGGAGCACTCTCTGCTTCTCCACACGGGGATGCTGTCTGCACCACATACCACTCCAGGGCAGTATTTGGTGCTGAGACAGGATGCTGGCACCATCTGTTCCTTCTTCTGTTCTCATCCACAGCCTGGTGAGAGAGGGGCAAAGAGAGAAAAAAATGGGGATGTGTCATATTGCTACATCTTCCTTTAATATTTTTTATTTATATCTAGCTGAGGTGATGAGCCAGTCCAATCCTTTCCATCAAACACACTCGGATTACCCTTTGGAGAACTGAACAAAGCCGTGTCACTTTTGCTCTCAGACTGCAAATGACACAGAAAGTTTATGCATGTCTGATTTATTTTTTTTATTTTAGCCCTTACAAGTCACTTTTTCTTCAAGACTTCTTTTTAAACGAAAAGCTTCTTCTAAACACTTGACAAATGGAAGAACACCCTCTAGACGCCCTGCCGCTTCTTCTCATCCCCCCGCCCCGACCCCATGAGGAACGAGAACAAGATGGCAAGAGAGTAAAGCAGTGCTGCCCCTCCAAATCCACCGGAGAAGCCCAATGGTTTCACCGTGGCCATCCTCTGCCAGATGCTAGGAGCTACCGTTTTCCTGTAAAATCTTATTTGGATACTAAATGTGAGATGGGAAAATCAGCAGCTTAACAGGCCACTTCCTTTTCCACCAGCTTTAGCCACCGAAAATAAGTGTTGGGAGTATCTGGTAGCTGTTTGGCCCGTTTTCACCTCCTGCTCCTCGTTGGCACAGCTTCCTGCAGGCACAGAAAGCCGCTTGTGCTCCAAGTCACAGCGTCCACATGCTCACGAGCGCAAACACAAACACAGAGCACTCTGCCACCATCGCTGGGGCTGCATGGTGCCCTCAGAAAAAAAGCTGCATGTCAGAGGAACGCGCACACGCGTGTGTGTGAGACAGGCAGGAGCAGTGGAGGACCCCGGGAGGGGTGACGCGCAGCCCAACAAGCCGAACGCTGGGTTTTGAAGGTGAGGCGTTATCATTTAACATACAGTTGGTGTATCAGTTTACATCTCACGCTGAGAGTTTGTGCTTGGTTATAACAGAAAAGGGAGAAACAAATTATAACAGAGTCAGAAAGCCCCTGAAAAGCGAGGCTACAGGGGACCCCAGATGTGCTTGAACCTACCACAATCACACCATCAGCGTGTGATGCAAAAAGTGACAAAACAAGATGAAAACACTGACACTTCATGTGTTAAAAAGCTTGGGTTTGCTGCGGCCCAAAATCCTTCCCTCCCCGCATACCTGTACATAACAATAATAATCATAATAAAAAATAAGCCCTCAAGATCAAATAGTCAGTGATATCTTAAAAGAAAAGAAAGAAGACAGGCTTAAGAAACCAAATCCTTGTAATAAATAATATATTATGAGTTAAGGAGATGAACTGACAGAGTGGTACACCTCTAATCTCTTCCCTGCAACAGCGAGAAGAGCTGAATCACTCACACATTTTTCTTTAAGCGTGTTCAGGGATTGCTCCTACACTCCACTTTCTCTAAGAATATCATGCTCTACTAATTTACCAGATTGACTACGCTACGTACCAGCAGCGTCGTCAGCTTTAACCTGTAAAAATGTAATTTCTGAACATTCTCTTACTCGCATGTAATAGAGTATTTCAGGGCAGGTTTAAATTAGGGATGAGAGAACCAAGGCATTTAACTGATGCAAACTCGGCTCTTTCTTTTTGGGGCTCAGAGGTAAGGCCCCTCCTCACAAATCTCTGACGTTCAACGCTAGGTTGTCAAGCCCGGTCGCTGCAGCAGCCTCCTGACGGCTCTGACATCAATCTCATGTAAATTTTGCATGTGGCCCATACTCGGGGAGCCAGCACAGCCCTGCGGTGCATCAGGGGCCATCTCACTCAGGATTCCCAGCTATTCATTTATTTCAAACTTGAAATGACAGTCTATACAAGAACAACAAAATCCAGCAGCATGGCAAAGATGCCAGGCACAGAAAGAACATTAACTAGCCCCTATTTCTAAGCAATAAAATCAACATCACCCTTTTACATCTTCAGGCCACTTGTCTAACGTCTCTCCACAGATTCCTACTGGCGTTGTGCAGCTATTTTCGGCAAGGTAAGGCAAGTCCATGAGCAAGGACCTCCCGTCTTACACTAGTGCCATGGTTCTCTACCAAGGGTCCATCCCTTCAGTTTTTCCTTTCTTCGCTTGGCCAGCTGGTGGAAAAAGGTCTCTACAGCACTCAGGACCTAGAAGCACCATGCTGAAATGTACCAGCTTTTATGAAAAACTATACACTTCCCAAGCACTAACTGTTGAAGGAGGGAACACTTTCGGTGCAATATATCACACACAAATTTTATATCGAAAACCCCGGCAGTGATATTGAACAAAAGACTGCAGGACATGGAGATTATTTTTAGAGTGAACAAAAATTTGGCAACCTGGTATGAGAGGTGTAAACAGAAAAGAGCCTCTACTTTGCTTTTAACAGCCCAGAAGCCGGACAGATTTTTTAGTGGTTGTTAGGAAATTATTTCTAGTGTGGTGTCAGCACACCTTCATACCTGCATAACACTGGTCTATACGTGATTGCACTAAAGGCCCCTGTGTCTTGAGAGGTCAAGCAGTAAATGAGGAGAACGTAATTTGTTAATTTTTGAACTATTAGAAACTACTTCTGTGATGGCATCATATCAAAGCATTTTTTCTAATTTTTTTTCTTAGTCCAAGAAAGCATTTCAAAGGAGGGGGATAGGAGTGGGATGGGTGGGTATGGAAGGATAAAAAGAAAGAAAAAGGAAAACCAGAGTGGTTTATTATTAATAAAGTAGCAGGTTTCAAATTCCACATTAATTAATTTCGACATGAGTTATTTTAGTATTGCAGAGATTTTTGAATGATGCAATGATCAACAGAAACAACTGTGCCACAATTGTATCTAAATGGAATTGTTACTGGTCATCAGCTCAGAAGACCACACTGACACAGCTAAGACTCATAATCCAAATCAAACACAACCAGTAGGAGAACTAAGGAAGTGTAAGAATAGTATTACAGGATTAAGAACATTCTAGAAAAAAAAGTGGAGTCGGTGGCAAATACAAGTAATTGGCTTTGAAAGTTTGACTTTTCTTCAATAGCATCAGAGACAACTCCAATGAGAACTTAGAAATGAGAACAGGTTTTGCAAGATGTTTGCTCCTAGCACAGTGCTTTTGTGATGAAGATCAACTCACCTACCAAATCACCGTTGTTTAGAATAGAGGTTTTTGTCTAGAATTCACGCTTTCTCTCCTTGACATTTCCGCCCCCCCCATCTTCCACTTGCTTTATTTTCTCACCATACTGAAAGTGGATGCCCAAACCATGAGCTGGTTTGCCCTTCCCAGAGCAGAGCAGTGGGAAAAGGACTCATCGCTAACCTCACGAGAGGCAGCTACCGCTGCTGGCAAAGGCAGGACCTGCAGTTAGATTTTTAAGATTAAAAAAAAAGAAAAAGGAAAAAAAAGGCAGGAGAGGAAAGCGGGGGATGACACCATTTTTTCAGCCCAGTTATTTGAGAGATAATTGCTGTAATTTTGTCTCTCCTCAATCTTCTCACTAGGCAAGCTAACTGAGGCAGCCAGAGCTCTAGTTCTTAGAAGTGCAATAATCCACACTTTTCCAGAATTTTTTTTTTCAGTTTGAAATTTACACCGGACCATTTCAAAATTCTAGGACAAGACCTAAAAACTGAAAAAAAAGTCAAAGGAACAGAAACAGAAAGATGGACAGAGAAGAGAGTAGATCAAACCATGTAGTGCTGGGAAAAAGGAAAAAAAATAGATGACAAAGATTTTTACGTTGTCTGGCACAGCTTTTCCCTGTTTTTAAAAATGTTCTTTATTTTCACAGCTTCAGCTGATATTTCTGGAATACGGAATTCGTGTTTTCTAGGTGGGGAACGCTGCCAAAGCTGTTAATCCCAGGCAGATGTAAAGTTGCGCCGCTATATTGTGATGCAGCTCCTTAAAAACAACTTAAAAGGATAAAAAAAAAAAAACCACAACAAAAACAACCGCCCAACAACCACCAGAAATATTCACTAACCCATATGGTCAATAATTGCTGTTTAATAGTCCTCCTATTACAAACCTAAAAGGCAGCAGCCAGAATTACCAGTAGAGTATTAATAAACAGGAATGAGTTAATAGTGCATAAAGACCTTCTAGTGGAACAGTGGGGGAGTTGAATATTCTTTTCTTAAGTCAGCTGTAAGTAATTACTACATGGTGTGCTCCTGACTATTACCATAACAGAGCAATTGGACGTGAAGAATGGATAATAGTATGGACACGGAGGTATTTTTAGAATATCAGCAGAGAAGCAGGTAAATGCCCTACTCAGGCACCAACCTTTAAATAAGTTTGAATAACTTTTCCTTATGACATCGAGCCAAGGCAGGATTTTGAAAAGATCAATCTAATAAATTATTTAAAGTAACTTTATAAAGACATGTCTGTGATATGTAAATAAGGGAAACAGGAAAAAAAAAAAATCTCACGCAGACATTAAGCGAGCAGCCAGCGTTACGGTAACTGCATAATCACAGGTTTCTCTCCGTTTCTTTTCGAGTAGTGCCTTCATCTGTTGGAGTGGGGACTGCGCTCCGCTCGCTTCCATTGGCGGCTCAGGTGAGAACTAAACATTCAAGTAAGGACTGGAACTGTGATTGCAGGAGTTGTGGGGCTTCTACAAGAGAGTTAGTCATCCTCAGTGATTTAATGACGCGTATCATTTATTTTAAAATATCGTGGCAGGAGCATCCACTGAGATGCTGCTTCCTGTTCAAAGGACTGTCCGTTACGTTATGCAGCAGGGCTTTTCCTGCACAGCTCCAGGCTGGGATACTGTCTGTCGACACCGCATATGCTCTCATATAAAAACAGCTTGAGACTTTTGATTCAGAGAGTAGTAATTTTGTAAATGCACAGAGATATGATTTAAGGAATATTTTGCATTTTTCAGCTATAGGTCTCTCTCCTGCTATGTTGCTACACAGGGCAGATGTTGATTTTTCAATTTGCAGGTTTGTTAAGCATCATGGAATGTTTTGGTTCTCAATCAAGAATATTTTTCCCAAGTGTTTGCAAAGGCCTATGCCTGAAAACAAATGTGTGTCCTTTCTGTTTCTTAGCAGCACGTGTTCTGCATTCCATAGAACATAAAACAGATAACGTGATGCCATTTATCGGACCAATATAGACATGTTAAGCCCTAGGATCTCAGAATGCACTGTATTTGCAGGTTATGCTCTACAGACATGTAAGACAAGCAGCAATTCCATTACGGTGTGTCATACCAACTGTTCTAGTCAGAAAATTAGTATATACCACACACTTCGATGTCCTCCCTACTGTGTCCATCCACTGATGCGCTGCTATATCGGTCAGCTCACAATAAAAACAACAGTCCCTGCATTGATAATTTTAATGGTGAGCAGTAGAGCAGGTGAGGAGTATGTGCGTATGTGTTCCCTCTTCCTCAGATTCCTTGTTTCTCATTTGCGTGCATACCAATGAACAGGAGAAAATAATTGTGTCTACCCTAACGACAGGAGAGGTTGTGATGCTGAGTTCCCCCACGGCATCTGCCGCTTCAACAGCGGTTGATGACCAATCTGCTGCAATGTCATTGATATTAGTCCTAGATTTCCATGTGACAACCAGCTAACAGCTACAGAAATCACGTTGCGCCAGATCGACCTCTGCATAAAGTTGCTGACTTCAGGGCATTTCATAAAGATGGGTTTGGCCCTTTGCAGTCTTCTGCCCCATTGAATCTGAACATTATGTGTTGTTCTTCGGCAGGCCACTGTTATCATAATGGAGAGCTGATGCTTTAATGTGGGTCAAACAAACAGCTAATTGTTCTTGAGCACGGCTTGAGCAAAAACAGAATGGAGAGGCTGCAGACGTTAATAATAGTACTTGCAGCGATTATAATAGATAGCTTCTATCAGAGGATTTAAAATCACTTTGCAGGCACGTTGCTAAGTGTTTTTGATACTCCCATTTGAAAGTGAGACCATCATCTTAAGACCACGCTCATACATTTAGATACAGGAGCAGTGAGAGTTTAAACAATTGAGAAAGCAATACAAGCTTTAGAGAGTCGCACTGAACGAGCCAACATGGAGTCAAAGCAAAAGTTAGTGAGGGCGCTTTCAAACAAACAAGCTAAATGAGAGGAAAACAAGTAGGGAACACCGAAAGAATAAAAAATACGTATGGGTAAAGGTTGGTGTTTTGGACTTAGGTTTTGGTGGGTTTGTTACTCCAAAATTAAAACACCACATTTGCTGCTTTCTGTCATTTTTCAGCACTACCGAGCACCCAGCAACTGCTTTTGCAATAGGACGGCACAGAGAAACCTGTGCGCATGGTTTGAGCTCCCCAGTCAAGACCAGGACTCGGCACCCTGTGCTGGATGGCAGAAGCAGCCTTTCTAAACGTAAGCAGTTTAAAGCACAGGACTGATTCTCACACGCCTAGAAAGGGTTTGGACATTTCTGGTACTGTAGATACACATACACAGTTTCACACTTACACACACACATTTATTAGAATATTAAACAATAATACTGCAGGCTATAACCTTATGGAGAAAATTCCATGGGAAGGTAGAGACTTATAGTCTTGAACAGGCAAGGCAGAGAAAGGGTGAGAAGGAAACACGAAGTGAAGTCACAAAATTGCAGCTGGAATCAAGGTCACCCAAACTGATGCAGAAACTGATTATGGGCAGAATAAATCTGTAGCTCTGGAGTTGACGGGGTGGGGGGAGACTGTGGCAAGAGTATGAAAAATAAGGTGACTTAACACTGCTGAAAAAGTTTCAATGCTCAAGAAAGCAACACAAGAAAGCTGATCTAAAAGACTGATAGCCAGAGAGGAAGGCACAGAACGCACGAGACCATGGTAGCTGCAGACAACTTTTTCTCTTTTGGACGATAACATTACAAAAATTTTACTGCCCTAGTTTCCTGCATCTTTCCATTCCTCAGCCACGTTCTTCAGAGGTCTTTCTGTAAAGACTAAGAGGGATGTAGTCAGCAAAAAGAAGACAACAGGGGCATTTCCACTTGTCTAGGACATTTGATGTATTTACAGAGAATCAAATTCAATTGTCTAAATTATTAGCCCTAGGGAAATTGTTTGGTAGTTCTCACTCAAGCTGTTACTCAGGATGCATTCTGTCCTTCAGAACAACCTGAAGCTAGTCCTGCAGTGTGAATTCTTCAAAAACAAGATAATGGATTATTTTAAATTGATTCTTCAGGAAGACTGGATATATTTCAAAGTTTTCCAGTGTGGAACACTGGCCTTACCTCTTCCAGCTTAAAATAAAATGGAATCACTGAAACAACAGTTATACGTAGAAGCATCTGGGCTAACAATACAGTCCCATTATACATTTCCACCACACTAAACTTCCAGAAGAATCCTCAAGTCGTCTGAGACCAGAACACAACTTTGATCAAGGTACCGGTCTCTCCCATCCCTTGGATATCTCTTGAGAAAGTACTGAGTATATTCAAGCTTCCTTCAGCGATGGGCTCAGTGCTAAGTTGCTGAAGATCCATAATTATGCATAATTTCTTTAAAATGGACTATTTTTGCTTTCTTGCTCTTGAAAGAGGTAGTAAAATGAAACACTTTTTAAAAAATCAGAACTGAATCAGTCACGCATAGCTGCAATTGTTGTTCGTATTTCACCGGCATCTCAACATCTCAGGCAAAAGTGGGACACTGGTCTCGGAGCATGGATTAAGAGACATCACCTTCCTCCAAAGAGCTTTCAGTTAGACAAGAGACACACACACGGGAGGAATTACATGGTATCCTTACCCCATATTGTACAGAGAGAGCGATTTGAACTCTGAGCCTTTATAAAGCACGTGACAAACTTTCAAAGGGTGATGAAGAACTTCAAAAATTGCAACAATTTTTAATTTCAACCAACTACTTTTATATCCAATATAAACTAAGGGCTGCAAAGAATCGCCTTCTGTCCCCACTTTTGCAGACGTAGTCACTTAGCTTAGACACATACTGGAGGATATTTTTTGGTAGGGAACAGGGTAATTGTTTTGCAAGCTGAACTGAGAAGCAGATAGTCTAGCTGCAACAAAATCACACAGCAACCCGCTGATCGCTGGGCAGAGAGGGCTTTAGCTGAGATGGTGCCTCCAAGTTTATCGAACACTTTTGCCCATGAACCTGCGTCGAAGTTGCTTTGCCCACATTAATCTCAAGTCAGCTGCTTTTCATTTATGGCTCAGCTTCACCAAGACACGTTATCAGAGAAGACGGTGATCCGAAGGCATAGGCAGTATTGACATAGTAATGAAATTACAGCCCGTAACATTTTGTGGTCTGTGCCCATGGTTTTGGCCAACTGTTGAATAAGATCAGTAACAGGCCTGGGCCGCCTGTATTAGAAAAGCAATTTAGAAAAAAAGGAGAGAATGAGACATTTTTGCAGGACGTCAGAGCAAACTCTGAGGAGAAGCAAAGTCATGGTCTTCACAGGCACCTAGGTTTGGCTAACAAAGGCTTCTGCTTCCCATGACACATGGGGTCTTGATCAACTTGTTCACTATCTGGAAAAGCTGTGTAAGCTGGGGAATGCTTGAAGACCAGAAAATTTACCCAGGACTGAATGGGATCAGGACAATTGGATACAACCTCTACCCAGCTCTCTGCCTCACTCCTTTCAGCTTTGCTGCAGAGATGATTCACTACCTGAGTTTCAGGGGTTGAACTGATGGATATTGAGAGAAAGCAGCATTGTTCTGGGGTGCCCACAACGCTGGCATGAGCAGCCCAGTGGTTCGACAAACAACAAGGGCTACCATACATTGCCACAGTTCTCATTTGTCAATCAGGGACCTCCAAACCACCATAACTTTTGAAGAGAGGCATCAAACAAGATTTCCACATTTTTAGTACTGCTCTTTGCCGGCAGGAATTCATCGTGTATAGTTGCCATTCATCCCATACACTGTGCAGTTGTGGGTATGCTGTGACTCCAGTCCAACTTCTGGTTTCATGCGGTATCACTCATTAACTGAGCGAAGCTGACACCAGCCTCATTTATTGGAATAGAACAGCTAGGCCTCGTTTTCCTCACTTACACTGACATGACGACCTGGAAATATTCCCCACCTCTCCCCACCGTTCTTTTTCTGGTTTTTCTTCAACTGCTTGAAACATGCACTACTTCTGCCTTGCTATTATTTCTACTCTCCAAACACACTTTTATTCTTCTCCCACTTAATTCATCCTTCATAATTACATAGTCCCTTAAGATCCTTTCATATTAGCCAGGTTCTTAGCTGCCCCTAATGGGCCATCCACTTACAGGTATCATCATTTGCCAACCTGGTCACATTTCTCCATGTACTGCACTTTGACAGGTAGTTTTCATTTTCTCTTAACTCTTCACGAGGTATCATTTCTCTTCGGCTGTCCCCAGACCGCAAAGCTTCTCAGTGCCTCACCACAGATCATGGCAGCAAAGTTTTAAAATTACATCTCCCATTGCTTCTTAATTTGTGGCAAGGTGTCCCACACCACCACAGCAGTGAGGAGATCACCAGAAGACTAAAAGTTGACAGACTCTTCTCAAGCCTTGCCAGAGATGAACAGTTTGGGACAATCCACTTTCCTGACTGCTCAGTCGGACCCATAATGGCTGTGGGGAGAGTATCTAAAGCTGGAAAGAACCACCAGGCCTTCCAAAAGTAGAGGAGATTAACAGATTGACATTCTCAAAATCCTTTTATGTTATTGCTGGTTTTTATTAAAAATATTGTTGGAATCCAACCTGTTTCTACGGAGAGGTTCAATTTCAACAAAACAGAATTTTCTGATGGAAAACATTCCATCACAAAAAACATTCAGTTCATCTACTGATGAATTTCCATGATTGTTTCCTGACTACAGCCCCGGACAACTGTATGAATCTTTCCTGAGGAAAAGGAGTTCCTTAGCTGGAAAAAGGCAAGGTGTTTATTCTTCCTGCAAAGTATGAGCAGAGCAGCAGCTGATTAATAGTGAAAATATCAAGAGAAATGTATGCTAAGTTTCAGCACAGAATTAATTTCTGAGAGTAAATATGTATAAATTCCTTACAGTAATAGAATGTGCTGCAAAATTCAACAGATTTCTCACTGTAATGGTGTAAGTAATCAAGGAATATATTAAGGAAGAATAACAAGAGAGAAGCACTGAAAAATACCTTTCAAAATTGCCTTCACTAACTACACAATGTTGCTACAGCAGTGGTCCCTACATTAATTTCATCCTGAATTTTTAGACTAGTAGATACAAGGAAGCAAAGCCTCAATATCTGACTTTGGGAGATCTGTATCAAATCACAAATTCTGAGGATCGTCCTGATCAGCTTGACGACAAGACAGAGGTAACAAGTATTTTAGAGCAAATACCTCAGAGAAAATATTTTGGCAATTTTCACTGTGGAACCTTCTTGAAATAAGGGCTACGCAGACACTGGGGGACAGAATCCAAAACTAAAATGCTCCCCTGCCCCATCCTCACAAGGACTGCTAAAGAAGTTCAAAATTCATGGGAAATGAGCATGCAGAAATCAACCCTGAAGGCCAGAGTTGGGCATACTCTGAATGAGGAGACTTCTTGGAAGAAAATTTAAGATTTAATCCACTTCAAGTAGAACAGTCAACTGATAGTCTGTTTGCCACCGAGTTTGCTTACTCAACAGCAACAAAAATAATGCAGCAATTACACTCATAAATGAAATACTATATATAAAGGATTAGCTCGAGCTTTTTGAGCAGAATTGTGCTGTCTAAAAGCCACACAGCCTGCCTACAAATACTAAATACAGAGAAAGTCTCGCTGACATGCACTATTTATTGACGTTTATGTAGTGCCAGTACATAAGCAAATAATTTAACCTTTTTCTGCATCTCAGTATTTCAGACTCAGTTTCTAATAATGACATCAAGCAGTTCCTAAATTAAATGCTACTACACCACTTCCCCAAACAGTGAAAACAAAACGGAGCACAAAAAAATACAGCAGCATTTTTTAGAAGATGTAATCATCAGCAAAAACGATGCATAAAGCCATTATTTTTTGCTGGGCTTTGTTGTGACAGTTACCATGGCTAACCCATTAACATATTTGCTGTACAAGTATGGTCATTCTATGGCCTTAATTAACTTTCAAGTGGAAAGTGCTGTGGCTTACCACTTATTAAATATCCACTACAATAAGTTACAGTTTTACCCTTCCAACCTCACTTAGCCAAGACACCTGGAAGAACCAGCTTTCTCTCTGACTATAATTCTGTAATTGCTTTTTACCGAAATTATGTTGAAACTGGCCCCCCTATGTAAATGTATTTTGCCTGGTTCATCTAAAATTGGCCACCCCTAATCAGATCTGGTTGATATTTGATTGAATAAGTGGAAAATTAAGTTTCTCTCTGATAACGCGTTGCTTTTTTCCTGCCTTTCATTATTTATAATGTAGGCATTTTTGTGTGGAAACTCGAAAGCGTGCCCCCTAGAGAACAGCAGGAGAGAGACATGTCGCAAAGGCTGCTTTGAAAGCTGATCTATACCACACAAACAGCACAGTTACACTGAGCAAAGCTAATTTCAGCAAGCGCTGTATTCACGAAGAAAGCGATTTGAGATTTAATAGAGTCAGATTAAGGTTTTGCAATCAGCAAGGCTGAGCTGTTAAGGTGTAGTCATAACGATATCGTTATTCTCATACGCCCGTGTGGCATGAGCATCGTCACGTAGCGCAATGCTCTGTGTGTTTAAACTTGTATACTGCCAGCTAAAAGCAACGGAATCCACCTCCGTCAGGCGTTCCGCTGAGTATAAAATAGGACTTGAGTTTGAAAAAAAAAATAATTCTACAAAGGGAACACTTGAAAAGGCCACAGGAGTGCACAACTGAAAAATATATAAAAATGCAAATTTCCCTAAACTTCGTCTTTGGATGGACTGAAGTATAAGTGAGAACTTCAACAAAGCTATAGAAAAAGATGACAGGTCTGAGTTTCAGAAATTTAAGGCAGCAGTAGGATTAGACACTTTGGGTTGTCTTGGCATACATTTCTTATGGGAGTTAATTCCATTTGACATGCAAGACCAAAGCAAGATTACAGAGGCATAGCCCCATGGCGAGGTGTATGCTGTAGCTAAAAGCTGGGATTTGAATAATTGTGCAGGCTTACTCCAAGAATCAGGCGAGAACAGAATGAATGGATTATTACAAGGAACTTTGTACATTTTTAACTGCTGGACTTAATAAAATACCCTGTGTGTAAGACTGGTATTATGGTCCTCTGCACTCACTCCAGTTGAAGTTTGTGGTAGGATCTATCAAATGTGAGGAAAAAAACAGAAGCTGTTATAAAAGAATGTGTAATGAAGAATTGGGAAGGGCCGTGCCCCACACGATTTTCTGAGGGGAGCAAATTTGGAGAGCTTCAGGACAAAATATTCAGACCCCCAAAAGTTAAAGGGAATTCATTTTGTGCATAAAAGAAGGCTGAAGGAACACAAGAGAGTGGATCGGAAAAATGAAGGGACCAAAAAAAAAAAAAAAAAAGGTGAGTTTTTATTTCACTGTTTCAGCTTGTTAGCTAGGTCATTTATTACGGAGAAAGATTACTAATCCACACATCATTTTTTTTTAAATTGACCTCTTCCCTTTGTGTCTGTGGAAGCACTTGTCTGTAAAAGGAGGTAATAGCTGACTGCTCCTTAGAGTCAGTGCTGCTTAATTAACTGTCCAGTGAGAATTATTGAAATACTTATATAATTCTTATTTAGCACTCATTAAAGTGAGGGATACAAATGCTGGACAATGAGAGGTTCAGGAAGGCTTTGAGAAGAGGGAGTTAGTACTCTAATAGCAAAGAATTATGAAAGCCTGCCCATTAACAGTAACAGAGCAGACCTTTCATTTTGAAAGTCACTGACTCAGATCTGGACTGACTTGCTATTTTTTAGAAAGCTCCTTCATTTAACCCCCTAGCAATAGACAATCTCCAATCCCTCCTGCCATCGCCAACCAGGCTGCGCAGTCGGTGTACAAAGGGGGTAAACGACACTTGCACCCCATGATGGTGTGATGGTCACCCAGCCCCATGCACCCTCGGCTGGGCTCAGCATGGCTGCCACCCCTCCAGCCTGCCCACAGCCCCCACGCACGCAGAGAGCTCGTCAGCCACTAAGAGCGTAATGAGGTAGGTAAGAGAGAACCAGCTGCGAGGATTTGTACTGAAACAGTATGAGCAAAGTACTGCATGACAGATGTCTGTGCATATCAAGACTCTACCTATACAGAAAATCTCAGGTGATGACCATTTTACCCTAAAAATAATCTCTATTTCATTTCAATGGGTGCTTTGGAAGCCTTCCATAGACGGTGATGAAGCTCCTGAATAACTTGGCAGCTTCCAAAACAGAGACGAAGAGCCTGCTGGGTACCAAGCAATGGCAAGATTCACCACCGCCTATATAATAGTGTGCAACATGGGCTATGGCAGCAACAGACTATCGTACAGAAAACGAGCTAAGTTCACCAGTACTTTTCACAAGACAAAATGAACATGCATGTGCATGTCCCATGCACAGTAACACCTTTTCTATAAGAAAAAGAATTAATTAGCCCAATTTCAGGGCGTTTCTTGTAGCAGAGCTGGGTTTACAGAGGTCATGTGCCTCAGCAAACTTACCAACAATAGAAAACAGTGTTACCAGCATCTTAGAAGCTTTGAAGGTTCATTCCTCCACAGAAGGTGCACTCCATTCCTCTCTCTAATCTGTATATTGTCAAAAGTTCTTGAATCTACAGGAATTCACTTAGAAATGAAGCTCAGATATCCTTTCTATTCATATAATGATTGATGAAACACCAGGGAAAATAAATTGAATTATGTTAAATCTCCCAGGGAAACATAATTAAGCTGTAAAGCATTCCCTTGAAATCCTTGTATCACTCAGGCTGTGTCTCCTACTACATGATCAATAATAATATTAATTAAAGATAATTATTTTGAAAGACTGGCATGAACTTTCAGCTTTTAGTACGTTTTATACTATTAAAAGCTAAGGATTTGTTTGGCTAGCATATCTGCGAAATCCTTCTGTATTTCTAGCACAAGGTTTCTAAAGTATCATGGCCGGGATTTTTGCTTTCTTTTTTGGTACCTAATGCAGTTCTTAATCTTAAATCTATTATTACTATCATGAAGAAATACAAACATTACAACCCTACCCTAAATACAGACGCTGACCAATGGCATGGATTATGCTGGTTTCAGTTTCTCTTTAACTGACATTTGAGGTGTTAGGTATTTGTACACGGCAGTTATGTTAAATGACCACCACCACCATGTTCCTCCATCACCAAATCAAGACACAGCACGTACTTCCAGTTCTCCAACCTGAAGATGAAGCAGGAGTTTGGGGAGAAAAATCATGGCAGACATAGCTCAAAAATAATTTGGGGATCAGGAGATAGCAGGAGGGAATCTAACTCGATACTAAAAAGGAATTGGTATCATCAATTTTGCAAAGGAATTTTGCCATAGAAGGAATTTGTGGACAACAAGGCTTTGGAAAAAATTGGATTGGTGGACAATAACTCTTATCAATGCAAAAAAACTCTGTAGATGATTATGTGGTTTTTTTTCACTATATAGAGATATAAATAATTAGAGTGTGTACATGTACCTGTATTTTTAGCATACGTATATATGAACACATATAAAAGACTGTAAATGTATTCTGGTTTTAACAACATACCCTTGTTTATGAAGGCTCACGATAAAAAAAAACCAAAAAGAAAAAGTAAAAAAGTCCCTTATATCTTTGCCAGAAAAATTAATTCAAATGAAATTGTGAAAATGACATAAAAAGGATGGCAGTTCTGAGTAAGTCTAAGATTCAACCCCAGGCACCATCCCTAAAGAGTGACCAAGACTTTCATCAAATGTCATAAGCTCTGTGCTGTGGATTTTCTTCAAAGGGAACTCTCACTGGGCAAACCGCTTCCAGTTTCACAACTGCTTGTCATAAACTCTCATATATGGGAGGGAGATGGACTTCTCAAATACGAGAGCAGATATTACAAAGAATACAAAGCGCTTCTGAAGAAAGTAGACAGCAAATTTGGAACACTAAATACTACTACAAAAGCAACAAACAGCAACAATAATTAGAAAACCTTGGTATTCCCGAAAGCGCGCCAACGCATTTGCGGTTTAGCAAAGTAACAGGATCCAAGACGTAGGTAAGTGGGGTGTTTGCTTGTTCTTTTAATAACAAAGGCATTGAGAAGTCAAATTTCAGACCCTGTGGAAGAAGGCACATAATTTCTCCCCAAAGGCAGAGGAAAGATTTCTCAGATGAGCTTCATCCTAAAAGAGATCAGAGTAAAATATGTGAAGCAAGATGACATAATGGGCTGTTGCTTAAATGCAGCCACCAATAGGAGCGTATTCTGAAAACTAGGCTGTGGGTAATTGAATGTAAGACGAAGTAAAAATATAGAAAAGGCCAAGCTGAAGCTGGAGAATAAAAATGCAGCGTGCGTAACAGCATTGAGAAGAGTAGAGCGCTGTAGAACTGATTAATAAGAGCAGCGAACAGTACAGAGTGGATTTGCAGAGATTAGAACGTCGCAGGCTTTGTCCAAGAGATTGTATGAAGTTCTTATTGGGTTTGAATTTAAATCGGTTACAATTTATCTAACACTATTAATGTTTCCCTTTGACCTTTAAATATATCTTCCCTCCACCCCCAAAAAAGGGCACTTTAACAGGTTTACACTCCACTATTTTATACCACGTGCGTGTGCGCATACGCACGCACATGCGGAGTCTATTATATTCCCTCACAGCGCAGGAAGAAATCAAGTAACCCATTACAAACAAACTGCTCTGACAGCAGCAGTCAAACTCTAGAGAACACGCACTTAGATAAACCCTTCAAGTCACGTTTCTGCATTAACAAGCCCAAAAATTAGAAGCACACCATTGCATAGGAGGGGCTTGCCAATTTTTGACGCCAAGCTCTCAAACACGCCACCGGAACACGCATTGTAGCGTGTGGTAGCACCACCTCAGCGAAGTTTAAATCACTAGCAAGAAATTTTTACGAAGAGATGAAACAAAAATGGAATGGGCAGTAAAACTGAAGATAATATTTTAAACCAGAAAACTATGGGCGGCAACAGGACAGCGAGTGGAGATGGCAGCATCAGAAAAACCCAGCATTCAGTGACAAGTTAATGATCGAGACCAATGGATTCTAAGGGGAAAACACCAGAATGCAGATTTAATTTTCTGGTTACAACGCTGCTTTTCAAGACATCTTTGAGGCAGGACTTCTACACCGCAGCTATTGCATTTTCATCATGTGAGATAGGGACCTGTACTCAGCCGCACGTAGGAAAAACAGGGGGGTTTATTTCCATCAAGGTAAAATATTTGCCACAAACTTAAAACCAGAAACAACCAGAGAGAAAGCCACAAGGACAAGGGTGTCCCTAAGGGCAAAGCACATAACGACTAGCAAAGAGAAGACGTTAAAATAAGTAAAACCATTGGTGCAGTTCCAACGTACACCCACGTTGTCAACAACAGAAACGCTGTTTGTCAGTCCCTAACCTCCTGCCACTTTAGGGGGGTTAGAAAGGAGTTTTAAGATGCCGTCATAGCAAGGTAGGTTTTTCTTACCTTACCTTTCCCTTTCTAGAAGTTGCAAATTAGAAAAGCAATTCCCTATGAATTCTGTGGAAGGGCTGGGCATGGAACAGAGTGAATCATCCTGTAGAGGTGACTGCACAGGGTAAAGTGGAATCGTCTAGAATACGGCATATGCCCAACATTGAGGGAGGTGAGTCCCACCCCACTCGTCCAGAAAGCTGAGAGTTGACCTAGTTGAGTCTTACCTGCAGCCAGCCTGGGCTGCTGCTCCTCTAGAGATTTTGGATACCTGTATGAATTCCCCTCTGGAGTTTGAGTAAATTTCAGAGTTTGGAAAAAATCTATATAATCTGTTTAACAAGTGAGAAGATAAAAGAAGAAAAGTCTAATTCTGAGTGTAGCTTTTCCTGTCTCCATGCACGCTCACCAATGGCTTTCCCTATATACAAAGTTGACTGAAGGGAGGGGTGGGATTGAATAACAAATTGATGTGATACAATCACATCATTCACAATCACATAATGGACTATATCCCAATTTTCAAAAGGCATAAAGTATCCTCATTAATACGATAAGTGCAGCAGTCAAATCAGTACTATGATTTTATCAGGGTTTTTGACTGTACATGAATTAGAATATAAAATGCATACAGAATTTTTAATGGGAAGGCTTTAACATTCTGTGAATGTATTTCTTACTGTCATTTACATGGCACTAAAGTGAAATTCCACATAAAAGCATAAAGAGAATACTCTATGCCCTAAATTATAGTTTTTCATAGTTGTCATGTCCACAGACTGGGAATCTTATTCACAAGCCGTAACGTTATCTTCCATCTGAAAAGCGTAAGGTATTGCTCTGTTTGTTTGGTACGGCTGGTGAGCAGAGTTGCCACACAATAAGGTCAGATGGTCAGGATGAAGCCTACAGAGATCTTCCAGGGATGCAGTTGTGTTCACTGCCTCTTCCACAACAGGTTGCTAAAGCCTGGACTTCCAGTTCTCATTCTCACCAGGGAGCTAAAATTGTTGCCATATTCAGAGAGATGATGTTACCATCTTTTAGCTCCTTCCGGTTTTCCACCCTACTTTCAGAACATTAGCTTAAAACAAAGTTTGCCAACAAGTATTTGTCTCTAATTCCAAAAGGAAGCGTTTTGTCTTTAAGAAACAAGTACAGACGGTTGCTGTATGCATCTACTTCACATTAAATTTTACCATAAAAATGAGCAATATCCGTTTTTACAGTCTAACCTATTTTCTCAGATCCAGTAGTTTCATGCTGCTTCAGATTTGATTAATCTCAAAGAAAAAGAGCCTGTAAACTCAGATTTGTTCTATACTCATCAAACTACCTGGCACAGATTGAGTGATGTTTCTGACCGATATATTACAGTTGGTCTAAATTCTTCTCAGCTCTAAATGCTGTCAATTAAAACACTGGGGTGTTTTCCCAGCGCAGCTGGAAGTGTTGGACTGTAATGTAGGTCCTGGAATGTAGGATAGTGTAACAGGCCACAGCGGCATCCACAGAACCACACCCTGCCTTCTTCTGGCTGCAGCTTTTCAAACAGATGCAGGTGAGTCCCTTCGAGGGGAACAGTGGCTTTTCAGCAGCACACAAGGTGCTTCCTGCTTTTCTCATTTTTCAAATATTGGATTTTAATTTTCTGTTCCTGTTCCCCCTCCCAACTCAGCATCTTCCCATTGGATCTACTGGCATCTGCAAGGACTTTTTTCAGCATATGTAGCATCCAGGCGTTTGGGAGGAGGAAAGATATGCAGCGTCTAAACATCTGAGGGAGAAAACCCAGGAAATCTTACTGGATTCATGGTAGAAGCAGCTACAGCCACATCTCTTGTCTGTGAATTTATAGGTACTTCCAGGCCAGAGAGCAGCAAATACCACCACTGTTCGATTCAGGTTCTGGTGAGCATTTACTCATGCTGGGGTAGGATGTCACTTCTTGAAAGACCGACACAGACTGTTGCATATGATCAGTGCTGGCTTTAGTACTGCGTAAGTCACTAAAAGACTGAGGACTTTAATGAATACAAAATAAAGAATTTGTAGGAAGTGATGCCTCCTGCAACTGCCTTTTTGCAGAGCAAACAACCCGCTACCCGGTTACAGAAAAGGAGATGGAGAAGCGAGAACGGTGCTTCTGATGTCATCTGCCAGGAGCAGGTTATGGAGGAAGAGAACTCCCTCCCCTCCTTTCAACTTTACCCTCGCTATAAACAACCGCATGTATCCAGGTCACTGCAAGTACGTATGTCAAGTTCCAGTTGGTTTCACTGTGCCAGGTTGTGCAGTTGTCATGAGGAAGAAGTCAAAGCCCTCCTCCCTCCTAGCATGCATTTCACAGTATTGGGAATGAGGACTTTAAAGAACCTCCCATTAGCTGAACTGACTTGGACCCCTGAAGTACAGCTGATTAATAGGAGAATTCTACCCATCCCCTGTCCAAGCTCTCAGACATTTCCAAACCCCACTGTGAAGTGACTGTACACAACAATCAGGAGCCTCTCACACACCACAGCCCAATCAGCACAATCTTTTCATAAAGATCCTCCGAACACCCTGTGTGACTTTACTGCTCCAGGTCTTTTTCCTCCTTGCTAAAACCATGTTGAACCTCATTTCTCTTCCCCCATTGTTTTTTTTCAGACCTCCCCTTTCTATCCCTCCTGATTCCAGACTATGGATTGAGAAAATATTTAGAGTGAATTGGGGCAGTTTTTTTCAAAATTATTTCTGTAGGTGTTCTCTGTCAATCCCATAGTTAAAGTCAAGGAGTTACAGGGCTGAGGAGGAACTAAAAATAATAGTCCTGGTTAGGGCATGGTATTATTGAGCATTTCACAGGTGATGGCCTACCCAGTCAGCTTTAATCCTGTTACATTCAGAAATTAAGAATATCTAGACTCTTGGATTGTGAAAAAGCCAAGGAAAAGCCCACATACTTTGGTATGTAGGACTGCTATCTAATTAATTAATGGAATATTCACCCAACAGGGGCCACATTTTCCCATACCAGAAAGGAATCGGTGCGTTGCTGTGGTGTTAAGTGGTGTGGTGTCAGTTTGCAGTATCATCTTTTAGGTGAGATATGAAACAGAGGGCTGGTCTATAATCGTATTCATAGAACACGGGGTATATTTTAATAAGTGCTAAGGCTGGCGGGCTCTACTGGCTTCACTGTTGACTAACTCGGTTCCAACTCTAAAATCGCCTTGCCATTTCCCTTGAACAGAGAAGTCGTACTCGCATCCTGCTCTAAAAATGCTGAAATGTCACAGTTTATGAAGAATCCTGCCATGCTGAAAGTGCTGCATTTCTCTCCCAGAGAGCTGATTCCCACATGTGGGGGCATAAGAGATGGGGCTGTTTCCAACCTGACCTTCTCGGGAACGCAGCAAGACAAACACACAAGAACCCAAGTCTGAAAGTGAAGTTTGTGCTACTAAGAGGTTATTTAGTTCTTTAGTGCAAAAGGTGATATGTAAACATGGAACATTTCACAAGACAAAGCTACAGGAGCAGCATTTTATAATTTTAAATACAATCTTTTTTTGTCTTTCAGCACCTTTCTGTTCTTCCTATGAATGCCTTTGGCTCTAACGAGATACAACAAATCAAATGAGCACGAAGGAAAAAAAGAAAGAATAACAATAACTTCTACACGTACACAATGTACAGTATGTTGATGAGTGAGTCTGTTTCTATCAGCAATTCAGTGTGCATACGTGAAAAATCTGATCAGCTGTTGGCGTGTAAAAGATATGTGAGTCTTGTCTTTACTTGAAGGCTTCTGATTAGGATTTTAGGTATTATTTCTGATGTTTTCCCAGATTGACATCCATGTTCTGCTTTGATAATGAATACCCCAAGAGAGCACAGAGACAAGGCTGGGTCTCAGAAGCTAGGAGCATTTCAATCAAAGATGGTTTGTTAATAATAAAGTAAGAAAAAAAGCCATTTGCTTCTTTTGCAGTGACTGCAGCGCTGACCCTCTCTTGGTCCTGCTAGGCCTGTCTGAGCAACAGCAGAGTTCAGTGGTAATTAAAGCAACAGTGTTGTGAAAAAAGTGTGAATTACTTTTACAAGAAGACTTGGATGTTGCTACCGACTGACAAAGCACAGCGGGAGAACTCTGCTGGATATTAAAGAGCTATGGTAGTCACTGTATTGTAAGGTGGCTTTTCAGCACAATGCAAAATTGTGACTTTTCACAAGTTTATACCTCAGGAACCATTTGAGTTATCGGCTTCAAATTTAGTATGTTTTATAAGGCACGGAGCAGACACCATAAATGTGTCACGCTTGGTAAAATCTGATCCTGTTTGAATTATGTGGACCCTAAATTCAATTTTTACCCTTCAATTATGACTTCACTGGGTAATTATTGCAACATTCCAGTTGTGCAAAATTACAGAAAGGGTCCCATCTTCAGACATGGCTCTGCAAATTACTGCGGTGTCAAATAGCCAGAATTTCCATTTTTGATACTTTTAAAATTAAAAAGCACAGCACCTCACATTTTTGGCATTGCACAGAGAATATATACCAGGTATTATTCAGCAGCCCTGTACTGTATAAATATCCTTTTAAGACAACATGGCTCTGTGAGGCAACACAAAGGGCCAGTTCTGACAAATGCTTCACATCTCAATGTTTCTTCTATAGTCATCGGAAAAAATGCATGTTACAGCAGTTTATTTTTTTGTAGACCAGGGGACGGACCCTGAAGTTAGTTTTATTCATAGATAGATTCACTGAAGACAGCAAACACAAATACAGTTATACCCATTATTCTGAGAAAATAAAGGTTAGAATCCAGCCCGATAATCCGGAGAATAAAGGGCGGGAATCCAACACAATGCGATGGTGTTGTCCTTCAGGGTGATATGATTTGATTCAACAGCCAGTACACTGGTTTCCGAATTAGTTTTCAGTACAGCGTGAGGAATTTATATAAGCAGCAATATAACATTTTCATTTTAAGATTTACTCAAGAGCTTGAAAAAGCAAATAAGAATTTTCTAAATATTCATTCAGGTCCTATTTTGAACAAAAATCTTGGACCTCCTCTGAGCAGTCCAGTTAATTTGAAATTTACAGGGTGTGTTTACTTGCATGACCTTTCAAAGTGAAGCTTAGCACTTTTTGTCCCAGCTGATGAACACAAGACTCCAAAGGAATTATGAAAATCTATTTATAAGCCTAGGACCACAGTCATATAATGAAACATAGCGTGAGATCTGGTTTTATCCCTGGGGTTAGAAGCCTCACTACCCAAGAAAACTTTTTCCTTCCCAAATTTGTCGAACGCGGTGCACGCTCTTCACTATTCTAGAGAATAAGGTCACTAGAGATCAAGGCAGGGTCTGGGCAGCCAGCAGGGAAAATGCTACTCGTTCGTTCAGCTTTGCAGTGCTGGGGTTACCCAAGACAAAAGGGTACAAACAGCCCTTCTGTTAGGTACAGCATTCCATAAGCTGTGTTCATGGATTCTTGTAGTGCAGTGAATCACTGTTGTATAAATCTAGTACCAGAAGAATCATTTTCCTCAAGTTTTGTTACATCAAATTAAAAACACAGATTTTGGAACGCCCACAGCTGGGGGGTGGAGGGGCGCGCGGTGCATGACTTTGAACGCAGAACCGCCACAGAATAAAGGGATCATGGAAATGCAAAAAACAAAGTTGGAAGAGGAGGGACACACAAAAAATAAATCATGTCAAAGAATCTGAGTCTCCTTCCTAGTATATGTTCAAGTGATGGGTATGTTCAGTGCACCTAGACAATGAACAGCATCGAAATATTTCTTAATGTTATTTTACCTGATTTTTTTTCCTGGATTTCTAGATAGGCAACATGCACCCTTTGTTCAACCCTTCCTATGTCTCTCAAAGCTTAGTTAGTTCCTAAGACCTGATGCAAGTCTTTTGTGCTAGAAAAAATAGGAAAAGCTTGCTAGAATTCAGAAATACAGTTCAAAACAATAAACCTCCACCTAAAAACTCAAATGCCCCATTATCTCTGTCAGATATATACCCAACGGTACATAAACATAATCAGATCTCCAGCATCAGCACTGTAAACACAGTATCAACACAAATGTCCATGAAACTAATCCTTTTAACCAGCACTGACTCCTAGGCTGCCCGGTTCTTATCCATGAATAATTCTGTCCTTGAAATGCAGACTTTGAACGATGCTTTTTGACTAATTTACGGTTAACAAACCTTTGGTGTCTGTAAAAACGACACCAAATACGAAAAAGCCTCATTCTCCCTAGCATATCCTATGTTCTTTTACTTTTCAGTCAAGGAAAGCTTGATTTTTGCAACGATCCAGCAAAAGGTTTAATGATGTGCTTAATATTGAGCATATGTAGTTGCTCATTTGCCTAAGTGCTTTGCTGGATGAAGGTCAGAGTGCTTTGAGCCTTAAAGGATGAAACCCAAATTTTGCCTCCCACCCTGAACACAACTAACCCAATAGCAGAATTGATTAAATCAGCAGAAAGCTTAGTGCTCAGTTTAGGACACTGAGTCAGTCAAGCCTCTTTCTTTACCATAACATCATGAAAGCTGCAGAACCTGCAACTGGAATTGACATAGAAAGACAGGACTGCTTGCTTTCTCCTGTGACCGATGGGTGGTCTCTTAATTACAGGTTGGAGCCATCACGCCTTGCATAAGCGTTTCAGAAGAGTGAATTGTGTTATTAACCAAAGGGCTGATGTGACTGGGTATTCCCAGCCACAGTCACGTGGCAAGGGTCAGGGTACGAGGAGGAGAAAATCCTCATCCCATCAAAGAAATCTTGATGTGTTGAGTCCAACAGTTGAGTTTAACTTTGCGGGAAGTTTCTCGTGCTGAGGGCCTGACAGAAACGGCCCACGGAGGGAAGGTTCCTTGAGCGAGACTATCTGTGTGAGTGGGAACTGCTCACCACCACCAAAAGTCACATCAGCCGCTTAACTTGCAAGCCCAGTACACTCTACAGGACAAAACCAGTGAGCAATGTGTCCAATGAGTAACAGAGACCCAGTTACTTTTTGATCCCATTTTATATCCTTCCCCTTTGAAGGGAAATGCAACAGATACAAATGCCTGTGACACGTCAGTCTTCGACTCCCTTTGTCAAACGGCAACAATTACAACCCAATTAAATGACAGTCCCACGCTAAATACACTGAAATGAAACCAGGCTTTTACAGCATCATTCCAGTCACATTCTCGCGCAGTTGGTTCTCACTCGGCAGTACTGCTCGGCTGAGCTGGTTTGCTTTGCTTGCTTTTTGATCAATTTTACAGTTAACCTGAACTTCTCTGATCAATCAGTTCTTTAGATATTCACAAGCTCAACCTTAGGAAGAGCCAGAAACCTTAATTTAATTACTATCCAGTGGGCTCAAATGAAAGTGTGCATATAAAAGCCAGTATTCATAGCAGTCAATTGTTTTCTTCAGTGGTGAGAACAGTATTTATACTGCGTGACCTTTACAGAGTAGAGGAGTAGTTGAAATACCTTTGACTGCTGTTTATGTGTAGACCTACGGATCCTGAGGTGTTATCAGGCAGTTCACATACCTACTTAGAAAACTTTCTCTCAATGTAACAATTCTGATTTCTGCTCCAGTAGGAAACAAATTTTCTTTTTTTTTTCCTGTTTAGAAAAGAGTTTACAATGTTGTTCCTTGTCTCTGAGCAATACAATATTCTGATGGTAAAAACATTAAGTCCCTACGTACAAAGAGCTCTGGCAGAGGTTAACTGTGAAGTTAACACTGCCCGCTTGGATTCAAAGCACAGAACTGAAACCTGTTCCTGTGCACGCAGAAGATGACCCATGCAAACAAAAATTTGGTTCCTGAGAAGTAGGTGGAAATGGGCACTCCTAGCATTGACATCAACTAGAAAAGTGAGGCAGGAAAAGCTTTCCAAGACAAAATTAGTCCATGTTATAGTTCCTCTCAAGGGCAGAGGTGTCCAGAACCAATCCTGCCAAGCACTGAACTCATCGAGTGGTACTAACGACTCATGTTACTTTTAAGGTCGGTGTTGCCTTTCCCAACCTTCAGCACCAGCCCCAGAATCAGAAGAAGGAGGGGATGCAGGAAAGATGAAAAAACAGAGAATGAGAACGCAAAAACAGTGCCTTTTGCATATAATCTTCATGACTGAGCAAACACGTCTGCTCCAAAAGCCTGAAAGCCTGCAGCCAGTCACCGACTTTTACTCCCTTACCATAGCACTAAACACACAGGGACAAACTACCACGTGAGAATAAAAGACCTACTTATTTTTTCTTTCTCGAATCAGCTGATAAACCATAAGACTTAAGTATGATCACATGACTGGGAAAGCAATTTGTTAAAATGACACAACAACGTATACAAAAGCATGTCCCTAATATACAACTTTCAGATAGATACAGATAGAACATGGGGCTTCTGGTGGCATTCCACCACCACACCTTTTAATGACTATGTAATGAACACACTTATCACCGACACCACATCTCTTATCACGTTAAACTGCGGAGACCTTCTGCTGTAAGTATCAAAGACACAAAATAGCTGTAGTAAGCTGATCCCTCAGCAAAGTAACCTAAGGACAACCTGTGGCCGTTTTACTGAAAATCTTCCCTTATAGTGCATTACAGATAAAACGGTTCATTCTCACCATACGAGCCTCAAAATACTAGACTATAAAAAGCACGTTTTATTTTAAAAAGTACCTATGGATTTTTATAAAATGAAGGTGCAGGCACTTCAGCAAATTACAGTCTTCTGGCACTCACAAACTGCCAGACGTGCAGCAGAGACGGGCGAGTTTGAGTCCATATGTAACTTATTTTTATCATGTCATCCTAACAAGGTAATTTTAACAATTAGACGCTGTTATAAATTATCACCTATAATAGTTTTGTTTCCAACCTGGATTTAAAGGATTCTGCCTACAGGACCTCACCTTTCTGCCAGCAAATAAAAGAAACGGGACAAGCAAGAAGGAAACACGGAACACGCAGAGTCAGCACCAAGCCGTGCCTGTGACTGCGAGGGAATGGCAAAACCCTCTGTGATCCACAGCCGTACAACTGGTATCCTCTCCTGTAGAGACTCCACTGTTGGTCTCACCACTTGGTTGCCTCAGCTAATCACCTCATTTGCCTGCTTCCACCGTTTGGTGAGAGAAAGAATGAGGCACGAAGGGGTGGCAAAGGCTGGTGGCACCGCGGGAATGAAAATTAAATGGAGATATGTGAGGTTCAGCTAACACAAGTAAAGATACGGTATTGTCTACACCGCTTTTTTGCCCAGTACATGAAGAGGTACGACCCCAGTGCAATGTGATGGCTCTGACAGGATATCCCAGTGCAATTAGATGCACAAAGTTGTGCTTTTCCCCAGTGGTAACACAAAACTCTGAGTATTGGCACATCTCAGAACATGAGTCCTAAAAATACCACGAGTGGGCAGAAACTCCTGCATGCAGATAAGCACACAAGCTGCATGTGGACTATGAGAATGGAGAAGACAACACACACAAAAATTAATATTAAACACCATCTATTAGGATAGCCATCAAATTATGATGCAAAATGAAAACTACTCCTCTACCACTTCAGAAAGACAGATCATTTACTCAGAGAGATTCTGGGCATTAAAAAACAGGCAGGAAATAGCAATCTCACAGCAGCTCCCCTCTCACTGGGCACAAGTGAGTGTGACTCTGTGGTAGAGCAGGGACTTTACCCCGAACTCCTGAAATATTTTCTCTGAGCCGACCACGCTGCTCTGCCTTCAGGGCAAGGCGTAGGACAGGCTTGCACCCAGCGAGCAGCACAAGCGTTCGGTGTGGGCTGTGCCTTTAAAGCGGTTCTTTTGTCCTGTCTGCAAGATGAATGCGGTGTGCTGAAACGGAGTTCCTTCAGCCCGGTTTGTACAGGTATGGCGACTGGCAACAGCTGAAGCCAGGTTTTGTAAGGCACAGCTCTTGAAGGTACCTCATATACTAGTGTAAGTGGTAAGTAAAATAAGAAGAAAATGATGACATTCTTCAAGAAACAGCTTTAGGTCCTTGAAAATGATTATTTCGGTTTGCCTGCAACTGTAAAAATGAGTTTCAGGTAATAGCTTTTCTTTTATATAGTAAATGATAGATGAGCATTTAAACATTGACTCATCCACCAACGAAGATATAAAGAACATAAAAACTCACTGTGCTAACAGGGAGTTTGAGTACTAAAGTCACCTGATTTTTCAACCTGGTGATTACACCATAAGGATGTTCATTTGTCTTTACTTCCACTCCAGTGTTCCAAAAAGTATATCTATTTCCACCAAAGACAATCAACCCTTCTAGCTTCTGCCATTTATATTGCTGCACTAACCCCCATAAGAGCCTCCCATTCAAAGTTCACGGGTCTTTTATGACCATGAAGTCTACAATTGGAATATTCTGACCTAAGGGTATCTAGAGAGCGCAAAAATACTAAAAGAAACCCTCCTCCAGTGTTCCCCCTCACTCAGCAGAGGATTAAATACCCTAAGAAAAAAAAATCCTGTGAAAAAAGCGCCTTATCCACTTTGATTACCAATAACAGCTCGCACAATCGGCTCCTCTTTTGGTCTCAGTGTGACAGGAATGAGAAGTAAAATCATTATGTTGGGCCTAAGATTTTTCAAATGGGGGAAAAAAATAATCTAAGCCTAAATAATAGAGTATCAGGAGGGAGTTCTATGATTATTAACACGGAAGTTTTCATTTTTCCTAGAAAATACCTTTCCAAAGCTTTATAATGAATACTGATACGAGAGAACTCCAACAGCACAAACAGAAGTTCACCTCATAATAACTATTATTTAACAGATCAGCTGAATTTTAACATTTCGAGAAACAATCTGTGTTCGTGGTGAGTCAGAGGTATAATTTCTTGTCGGGGTTTTATTTCAGTTGTCTCCTGCATTATGAAAGGAAACCATAGGAAGTAAGCCATTAAGATTGTGAGATGCTCATTGCAAGAAAATCTTACATTAGTTTTTTGGGGGCTTTGGGCTGGGTTGGTTTGTTTTGAATCAAGAAGAAAATCACTCAGTGCAACAGAACAGCCTGCGCTTTACATTTTCTGTTTTGAAGTATAAAATGTCTTAGCTTTCCCACTAACTTACCATAGATATGCTTGCCCAATGCAGCTCACTGCAAAGAAGTCCAGATCTTAGCTAATTTTAGCCATTATCTCTTCTCAAGTAAAAGCACACCTTTTATGTTTGATTCACCAAGCTCTATCTTGTTCAATAAAATGGATTCCTCCCGCTCAAATCCTTAGCAGACAGACAATATTGCCGTAAGCTTTGGAAGTGCCCTGCACGTGGCAGCCACTATCACAAAGGAAACAAACTATGAATTTATGTAAACATTTAAAAGTAGAAATTAATTTATAAAAATACTCACAGGCCTGTTCACTAGAAACTTACAAAAGAATCAGTCAATGAGGAGGTTAGAAAGAAAGTTATTTGGTTCAGGGATGTGACTGTTCCCCTCTCTGTTGACTGATGGGTGAAGAATATTGAGCTCATGAATTTGGTGAGGCTTGCTTTCTAGCATTCAAAACCTTTGGAAAATAGTTGGCTGCAAGTCTGTGTGAAAGCTACTACGTCCTACAACTGGTTTCCTGTGATCTGAATACAGAAATAAAAATAGACGAAGGATGCTGGAGAGCGTGTAAATTAACTAAGGTCTTTAATCACTGGCATTCCAGCAGTCAGAGAGTAATTCCTTAATCGGAGTGCAAGTATAGACCAAGGGTAGAGTCAGCATGAAAAGGAGCAAAAACAGAGTTCAAAGTGGAACGTGCTCTGTAACCTCTACGTGCAAACTTTGTCACAGCAGTACAACAAACGAGGCATGTCTGACAGTAGTGCAACAGGTCCAGCTTAGTCAAACGATTGTTGTTGCAGGACTCTTAAGATGCTTGTAACTTTGCCAGTTAAATTTAATAATTTGGGCCAAAATAGCCTCAAAATTAATTTTTTGCGAAGTTTAAGCAAAAATGGTAGGCCGGTTTCTCAAATGATGTTAAGGAGAAAACGTTGATGTTACAGATAAAATCAAAACACCTCTCCAACTCCACCTGCCTTTCACTGAGAAATACCCCTTCATGCTTTGGAACGCTGACTTTGATCCTGGCAAGGAAGTCATTGTGAGATCACAATTCTTTTGTTGTCTTTAGAGGGAAAAAAAAAAAAAAATAAAGGCTCCTCCTAGTCAACAGAGCCTTAGACTTGCATCAAAAGATTTCCCTGAAGATTCAGTCTGCTCTGAGGACATTGCAGTCTAGGGCTGCCAGGGCAGTGCAGAATGGCAGTGCCCCATCAGGCTCTTCTCTCTTCATACCCAGGTTCAAGGGCAGAGCAAGGACCCTCTGCTTTCCGTACTCCCCCTCCTGGCCCTCAACACCCCCAGCATATTTTGCTGACAAAAAAGGTCTCTGTGCAGCCATCACTGCACGGAGCATTCCCCAGAAGAGCTACCTCAAAGTGAGAGCTCAGGCCGAAGTGCAGGCACCCCTTCCAGCTGCATCTTTGTCTCATTCACTGTGAAAGAGAGTGTGAATCAAAAATAAACTGAGGCATGAATCTGTGGGCACAGGGATCCCCACCCACCTCTATTGACACAGACATCTGAAGACATCCAGTGAATAACTTGGAGTTTTCAGCAGCCTCAAATGGGGCATTTTTTGCCTTCAAGAGCACTTAACACTGTAACCTCAGCATTCTTCCAACATGGCTTTTAAATGTAATACCCTACTTGCATTTGGAAATGAACAGCCACCCTCCCACCAGGTTTCCAGCCCTAGTCACTCCCATTTTAAAAGAAACACCCTAAGGACTGACATACATAATTCAGATTTTGGATCACAGTAACCCCTCTGAAACCTCCTGTCTTGGCTGTCAAAGAAATTGACCTTTCTCAGTTTAAAGGTGCTTTCTCATAGGAATCCTCTCAAAATTTAAAGGTTTTTAACATCCTTCCAAGAAAAACAATACCCTAAAGTCTTTTGGACTCCAGTTCTGGGCTTCTGAATGTATTCATTTGTGATTAGTAATGTTGGGTCTGCCTAAGGTCATCAATCACTTGTCCAAAGGATAAATAAATATATATATATCATATCTTCTACACAGAAATACAATAAAACACATACATTTCATAAACACTAAGTAACCGTCTTCAAGAATCTCTTGAAATGTAACCCTGCATTTCAAGCCCTTTATGTGAGCCAGCTTCCACACAGTCTCCTTTTACAGCTTACATACACAATCTGAGTCACCAGACCGTTTAACTGGAGTTGAATGTTGTATGTAATTATACGTTATACCCCAATTTCCAAGATGCTGATCTTTGGAAACTTGTGCTGACTTTGAAAATAAGACCTAGCTGTACAAATAAATGGCATGTAAGTCACTCCCTACGTCCTTTCCACAGCACAGTACCTACATGGTTATATTCTACTTTCTCTCCCCACATCTGCACTCATTTTTGCTGTTCCTAAATTTCCAGTTTGTGAGACTGGATAATCTCACTCGAACTCAAATGAATTTCAGTGACCAAAGGGACCAAGATGCCCAGGTTATCCCATACGGTGCCCAAGCATGGAACCAAGTCATGCTGGGCCATATAAAATCATGACAAACAGGGTCCTTTCCTGCGTAAAGTCTGAACGGCTTTTGCCACTGACTCCGCTGACGGTGGAGAGAGACAGCCCTGATTGTATTCGTACCTCTGGCATCACTGAGGTACCTGGTGTTACAGGAGAAAATCCCACCCTCTGTCAGTGAGGACACTGGTTTTGCTGAGCAAGCAGTCTGCAGAAACAGTAAAATCCACAGGCAAATCCTGCAGATGTTGAGCAGTCCTCAGAGAAAAGCCTGAAAGTCCCTCTGCACAAGCCTCTCTGTCCCACACAGCACTGGCAGCATTTCCTTTTAGTCGCCTCCTCCCTTTTGCTTAGATTTCATCACCACACAGTGAAGAACTTCCACGACAGTTACTGCTGACTGCCCTAAATGCCCTGGCTGTTCCTCCGGACTATTTTGCAACTATGGGGCATCACTGGGGTCTTCAGCAGACAGCCACCAGGACCCTTAGCTCTACCAGCTGACAGCCACCACTGTTTATTAGCTCACGATGAACATCCCACAGCCCTTTCTTGCAGTCACAGAGCAAGCAGAAAGAGGAGATCACTATGCAGAGCCCAGATCACTAAGATGACCATGTGGATGTTTCGATTTCCTCCTTTCACATTCCACTGTAAGAAGGCATCTCAAAGTCATATAGAGAAGAAAATCATATTGATCAATTTCCTGCATGCATCTCTTCTGATCTAATGAAAAGCCTTTTAAAAAATCCTATTAATAATAACAAAACATCAACAATAATTATAAATAAATTAATGCAAGTAAGACTGTACCTTAACCCTCTGAATTTTACAAAACTCCACATGATTTTGGTTTGGGGAAGCATGGGAAGAGGAAGTGCATCCCTAGAAAGGAGGTTGGGACACACTGCAGGCACAACATGTGGCTGCTTGACCCTACCCATCCTTCTCCTGGCATACAGAGCAACTTCCAAATGAGCACACAAATTCAATTTTACTAAAAAAGGTTGCATTTTAAAAGATTTCCTCTTTATCTTGATAGGTGACTTCCTGCAAAGCTGCAAGTTCAGAGAGATTTTGACAGATCTTATAATTGCTTTTCATTTTGCCATTTGGAAGTTTAAAAAAAAAAGAAAAAAGAAAAGAAAAAACCAATGACAGATAAACAGGACATTATCACATAATATAGCAAAAGTTGTTTGGATGTGTTGTTGTTATCGTCTCCCTCCCAAAAATCAGATAATTGCATGTAACTAGTCACCATTACTTCAAACGAAATATGCTCTGCTGAAGCATGAAGAGGTTTTCTGGCACTCCTTTGAGTTCAACCCATCGCATTTTCACTTGACAACAGATACCTGTAGGTGTAACTTGTTTAATAGCACTATGGTTTGGCTGTACCGAAACCTCTCCTCAGCAAACCCTTCCTTCTCATGTCACTTTTCAAATAAATATCTGTAACTTTTATCTTGGAAATTCTCAGGTTCACTAAACAAATACGATCTCTGAACACAGGACTCTTTGTGCTTTATTTATTACAGATCATCTCCCCAGCACGTTACTTAAAAAGACCGCAGAAAGGAGAGAGGAGACAGTGTGACGAGCTTTCAGCTAAAACACTTAAACATACGTTACCTTTTTTGAGGTTTTTTGTTCTTGAATAAATTGATATAGTCAAGCCACTTAAACTGCTGGGTCATGTCCATCACTGGAAGGAGCAAGTTGCTATAAAAGCGAAGTATAAGTTTTGTCACAGAACATCAATACTAAAAATAACTAGGAAGACTGCTTGGGTGAAACGCTGGATCTGCAAAGTCAATGGCACAAGTTCTATTGACTTGCGCACAGAAATCATCCCCAGTGCTTTCAGATGACATTGAACCATGGATGTGCTCACGTGCTTACTCTGAGGTGGAAGAAAAGGCAAACACTTTGGTCTCTCCTTTCTTTCACAACTCTGAGTGGCAAAACATTCCTGTAAACATCTGATATATTAAAAAACCTGTAGATTTTTAAAAACATACTGGTAATGACATATTAGCTGCAGGTACAAAGCTGAGTTTTCACGGGGAAAAAAATACTTATTTGCTGTTTGGTCAGGGGGTTTTTTAATTGTTTTCCACTCCCTTGGCAAAATTCAAGCCAATGAGCCAAAACAGCCCAAACTTTCAGCAGTGCTATGACTGGGTACTAGCCTAATTCAAATAGGATGGCCACCAAAGAGGTTTAAATTCAGGTTTTCAGGAAGGACATTTAGACCTGGGCCTTTGCTTCAAAGCCATCTGCGTACCCAATATTCCCCACAAATTTTATAGGTGGGATTCAACTTGAAAGGCCGTGATCTGTAAATGTACTCTGCGTTTGCAGGAGAAACTTGATAAACACGAGCTGCTGCTGTTTCAGTGATGGAAAGCACAACCCAAAGACTATAGAGTTGAGCCACAGGCATGGAGTTAACATCCATTATGCTGCAGCATCAGAGACTAAGCCGGGGTCCAGCAGCATTCAATGCGCCATAGAGCTTCCTCTGGTGGGACGCAGGATGAGACCACCGAGATCTACAGAAGAAGCTTTCTCGTCCAAACCCCCTTCAGCAGGGGCAGCTTGTAAGCTATATAAAGGTTTAAACACCACAGTGTGTGGTGCTTTAGGACATCTGACCACCATCTCTCAAACTAAACTAAAAAACCAGGTAGTGAACTCACACAGTGGCACTACAGAGAGCTGCGTCTTGTGGCGTGAAACAACATGCCAGGGTTAACCACTGCCCTCCGGGATAGTAAAACACAATTAAGAACTTACCAAATGAGATATTTAACTATGTTGGAAACAGCGTTGCAACATTGTAGCAACAACGTATCAAAGCTCTGGGTAAGTCACAACAGCAGCCGCATTCCCTCAATTTTCAGGTATGTTTCCTCTGCCCCAGACTAACTTTGCCTCCCCGTTTGTCTTCATTTGCTTTAGTTCCTCCCTCTTCCATCTGCTCTGTCTTTCCTAGTCGCTGCCCATCGCCAACCCTGCTGTTGGGATTGATGCCACTAGTAGTGCCACACTGGAGCAAAACCAGGCACCAAACCCTCACTCATCCAGAAACTTCACTTCCTTAGGTCTGAACCAGACCTGACCAGCCAGAAGGACACTCTGCGTACACACAACTGCCAGAGCCGCCAGCGAAAACAGAACACCGATGCCATAAGTCAGCCCATGGAATAACACGTGCTGTATCATCTCAAGTGCCTCCCATCTGTCACTAAACAGTTAGTGCTGCCAACCCAATTCACCCTCACACTTACACGTAGAAAAAGGAATGTCCAAGTCACCTGGGCATTGACAACATGTCAATCGATACATAGCTGCATCTCCATGGGGCTGAGCGAAAGAACCCTCAAGAAGCTTCTCTACAGGTTTAGAAGGAGCAGACAGTAACACCTGTACAAATAACCTCCTTATTCCATAACTCGGAAGCCAAACTGAGAAGCAACATCAGCACCCTGATTTCAACTCAGGAGTTTCATGCTAAATTACACTTTACTTCTCTTTTGCTTTATTTCAAAATACTACTTTACAAAATTTCTTACGTTTCCATGCAAGTAACTCTGAAAACTCAAGTCTTTCTATTCTGATTTTAAATGAAAGGGTCATATATTTTAACAGTTGATTCCCTTTTGTGATTGCTGCCCATTCCTAAAACAGAAGCCATTAGCAGCTGTAAACTTTCCTTTCCTATAGTTGCATAACTTCAATGACAATTATAGATTATCATTAACATGATTAAATAAATTGGAATATTAAAAATAGAACTATAGAATGATAAAAGCAATGTAGATATTTTAGATATAACACAAAGTTTTAATTAAAACACAGAATCTTCAATTTGCTCCTAAATAAAACAGTAACCTTCACTTGATTGATTCTAGGAGTGTTGCTGATATATCTTGTTACAGTGGCGTGAATCACATATTAATTAACAATTTGAGTAATTAAAATATTTTTATTCTTTAAAGATATTAGAGATGGAGCCAAACACCTATCACATCTGTGCAAAATTTATGGTACCCAGCACTGAAGAAAATTTAGTGCTGAAGGAGATTTAGTCTGGCTGGCTACTGGATACTTCGAGGTAGGTATTTTAGCGTATTGCTGTAGGATGATATGCACAAACTGAGTTGATCCAAGAGATAAACCTGTTGTTTAGGGGGATATTTTTGATGCAGTCCTTACAACTGAGGGTAAATGAAGCCTCTTGCATGTTTACAGGAAATCCACTAGCGTTCACAGCTCCTGTCCAAACTCGGTGGCTCTACGAGCTCCAGAAGCAGTTCTTTGTGAGCATACCTGTACAGCATTGCCTTCTCGTCCTCAGAGGAATCAAGAGGTCCTTAGCGTACTTCAGCAACTCCCACGTTTATCTTCCTCACACACCTAATGGCCAAAATCCCGCCTTACTCAGGCCGCAACACCAGAAATACAGACACTGTCACTGTAGTTACTAAAACCACGCTCTGACCTTCTGATTCGCAGGCAGCGAGTTCCCCCGCGCTGTCCCCCGGCGCTGCCAGCCCAGGCTGTGCCTTGCCCCCCGACACCGTCCCCACAGCCTGGGCTCTGCGCCCCCGCTCCTCTGCGGAGCCCTGCTGCTGCCTCTCCTCTCCCACAGCCCGCCCCTCCCTTCCTGGGGGCTTCTCCTGCCCCCACGGCCCTTTATCAAACACCTTCTCCTCTCTTCCAGATTTCTGTCCGGCTGCTCTGAACAAAGCTCAGCACGTGCCTCACCGTTTGTCCGCTTCCAGCTGCGTGGACGTCCTGGTACTTTTTGTGCCTCCGTGACTTGAACGTGATCGTTCCCTCATGCGTTATTCCCCTTTGTCTTCCTGACACTTCTTTTTTATCAGTCTTCTGCCATCTGTATTTAACTCTCCTCCTGAGATGGGCTCCTGCCCTGGGTGCGGGTGCCCAGGCGGCAGCCGTGCTGCGAGGGGAGGCGGGAGCTGCCCCGCACCGGGCACGGCTGGTTCCGGCCGGTTCCAGCTGGTTCCGGCCGGTTCCGGCCCAGGCGCCACCAGCCCCTCAGGGGAAGTGGGTGTAAGAACGGACAAAATGGTGCCTGGCAGCAAGGCCTGAGGAAAACGCTGTGCGGAGCAGCCCCACGAGAGCAGCGGGGAGAGGAGGAGGAGGAGAGGGGGAGGAAGAAGAGGTGCTCCAGGCTTGGGGCTGAGCCCAGGGACTAGCACACCGCGCTGTCCACTCCAAACGTCTGATGAAAATTACACCTGTACCTAAACGCAGACGTCACTGCGGGGAGTACAAAAACACAGCGGTAGGACCTGTTCCTGTGCGCTGCTTCTCGCAAGTGCTCGTCACAACAACAGAGGTTTGCTGGGCGCCCGCGTGTGACCCGGGTTGTGCACGTTCAGGGGGAACTTCTGCTGCTATTCCAAGCCGTTTTCCCAACAAACCACACAAAAATCGGCAACCCTTTCCCGCGTTACTCGGGATCTTTCACATTCGCACGCTTCAGATACTCCCCAGAACTGCCAAACCACAGCACATAACACAATCTCGGTGCTTAAACTTTCACCCCAATCTGGGTTGAAAACAAGTTATTTCTGCGTTAGAACCCCGGCGTTCCTCACTGCGACAACCTCGCTCGCGCGTCTCCGGAACACCTTTCATTTCCCCTCAACGGGGAGAGAATGGCTCAACTGCAGACCACAGATCTTAAACAACCGGAGTCAAGTTGCAAAAGCCTGTGTTGGCAGGTCAACAGTTTGAACTCCTCTCTCTACACATCTTCGCTTGCCACCGGGTCAGCACAAATATTTGAGGGCTGAGCGCAGCTGTGAACAAAGCCAGCCAGGCCTGGGGAAGGGGCACCAATTCTTTCCCCTCAGGCAGCGTGTCTCGCGCGTCCACAGCAAACTACCTGAAAGCTGGCGCTACTGCCCCTTTACCCGCTCAGGCAAAATTATTCCGAGCATCTTGAAACCTGGGGTCTCCAGACCGGTCAGATACAGAAGGACCAGCTGAATATTGGCACAGAACCACGCGATTTGGCCCTTACCTTACTGTTTGAGACACAGTCCCGACCTAGATTGAACTGCTCCTCTTGACTGGAAGGACTACACAAACAACAGCATTACTTGGCGATTCGCAAGGTGTGTTTATATCAATATGTTAATCAGAAGTGTTTTGGAAGCCAACCTGGAGGATGCTCTTTGGAACCCTACCCCATGGACTCTGCTACTGGGAAACAGCTTGTGAGACCTGGCTAGAGTAAACACCCCAGTAAATACCCATTGAAGCAACAATTATAATTCTTCTTTTTCCCATCAGCTAAGAGAAAGTAAGAAAACAGCAGGAGTGTTATATATCATGTTCTACTTTAACACAAAATCTGGACTTCAGGCTCCTGGAGCTAAGGAGAATTTCTTTAACTTTCACCAGATGTTGAATACGTATTTTCCTCTCTGGGCCGTTACTGGAATAAATGTCTGACACTAAGCAGCGAATGCTACTGCAGGCCTGACTTCATCCAGTCCCCGGCATCCTCTAAAAAAGGTAAACAAACACTGAGTGTGCAGAGGATTAATGATCGCTAACCGATGTTTTCTTATGAGATCTGGGATAATTCAATGAAGACTGAAAAGATGAGGGAGGCAGAAATTAAACTAAACACTACTTTCACTGACCTTACGTGTCTTGAGACTTGCTTTTGTACATGACCTAGGTGCCGTGATTAAAGACTGCAGGAGAGGCAGAGCCCCTCCGCAGCTTTCAAAGCACACTCATGACATTACAACATCCAGCCATAACAGCAGAAGGCTACACCTGGATCTAATGGATTCTTATTGACCATGCGCAGAAAGTTCCTGCAGGAGCTAGACCCTGCCTGGAAAAGAAACTAGACTCGTAAATACCAGAGATCAGGAACCGAAAGTCGAAAATAAAAGAAGTATTCTGGGTTTGCATTTCCCCACAGCATTTTGAAATCCATTCTCAGGTATGTAAATCTTTCAGTTTTACTGATGTTAGCAAAGAGAGAAGAAAATAGATCTTCAAATTGTTAAAATAAAAATATAAGGTCGATCATTAAAGCACAGAATTTTATACCTGTCCATTATTCTCTTTACCTACATACTTGGGAGGAAGAGCGTATATACGAACACATGTGCACGGCTCTTTCCATCTGATAATTCCAGCCAATAAAGCTGTGAAAACGGCTAAGTCCCACCTTCAAAGCTATCGCTGCTGTTACAGATGAGTCCCTCTCTTTCTCACCCGTACACATACATGCTCACAGATGAGCTGCCAGCTCTATTTATGAGACTCCTCACACACAGAGAGCCGATAGCTCATCTGCATTTTATCAGGTGTCGGTATAATTAAAGCTTATTGCAAACAGAGATATTATTGGTGTAGTTTATTACTTGTCTATGAGCAAACGAACAAAGTAAGAAGCATAAATGAATTCAGTTTTACAGTACTTTGTTTTAAACAAATGTCACTACCTACATGCACACACCTAATTATCAGTTCTTACACATTCTGCCAAATATCAAGCCTATAGTTCATAAGCCAGACTCACGACAGGCAGTAAATATATTCTCCCTAATTTAAAATTTTATTGCAAAATACCCTCTGCACTATGTTAACCTACACTAAATCACACTCTGCAACACCCGCCTCACTGGTGTTTACTTACTCATTCGAAAAAACAGAAAGCAGTGCGAATTCCTACTTGCAGAGCTCTGCGCTAAAGCGACATCGCTGTCTGTACAAATTTTGACACAACAGTGCAGGATGAGAGACTAAAGCTGTACGTAAAATGCTCAAAGAATAGTCACAAGCCACTTTGTGGTTTTAGTCATGTTTTTTAAGACTCACGTTCAGAGCACAGGATCTGCACGAGCCTTTCAGAAGTTCCCCAGCAGTTCTGCTAAACTGTATTAAATGTAAATTTTTACCTAGATCAGGCATGATCCGCTGTTCTGCCGGGTGGGATTGTGTGTGGCGGTGTAAGCTACTGAAGGCCATCAGATACCTCCATAACAAAGCAGAGTGTGCTCAGGAATGTGTATGTGAGTGAGGTCGCTGGAAGGAACTCAAATTCAAGTCTCCCGCTTCTCAGGCAAGTGTTTTGCCACCAGCCAAGAGGTTGCTCAGTAGCTGAGCCCTTCAGAGCCTCTCTTATACTTAACCCACACTTCTTCATGGGCGCTTTGTTGTCTTCCAGCACTGTCTCTATTGTTGCTGCAGACAATGGGACACGGCAGCGATGGTCATCACGGTCATGTCCCATTTGCCAATGCGAATTATCTTCTGATCCTGCCCTTCGCAACGTTGGTCTCCGAGTGTCCCACGTTGAAAGGAGTCTGAAGCCATTATAACAAAAAGCACTGGAAGGGCTCGGACTGTTAAAGGCTACATCTGGGCTCAGCAACATGCATACTAATAACATCATTACAGCCGAGTGGTTTGGAGAGCGTGTTTACTTTGTTGTGGTTCCCATCACCTTCTAGAGCTGAATTGTTAATATGTGGTTTTAAATTCAAATAGCACACAGGGCTAATTTTCTTGTATTTGCCCAAAAATTAGGTTACATAGTTCATCTAATTCTCCCTCCACTTTTTCATGTGTGGGTGGTACTCCTTGTAGAGAGTACTTCTTTTCCATGACATTGAACTTGAACCTGACTGACCTTTCTATAATGAGTGAATTGAAAACATCTCCCTTTGGAATGTGGCTTGTAGATACTGGATACGCCAGTTTTTCTGCATTTGATGAATTAAAGGGGCAGAGTCCCTTTCACAGACCTAGACCAGGGCACTTACTTAAAAGCACACACAAAAAAAATCCTCCTACAGAGTCACTCTTCTTAATTAGAGACCCTCCACTACCATAAACAAAGACTCTCTTTTTTTTTTTTCCACCCCTCCTTTTTTGTTTCCGCATTTAAGCCCTCCGAAAGCAAAGCAACACACTTTTTAAAGTAACAGGGGTATAAGAAAATATTTAAGCAACACAGCCACACTTTTTTTGATTATTTTGAAGCTGACACTTCTACCTTTTCCTTCCTATTGTTCTATTTATCTGCCTGTTATTTTTTCCATGATCAAAGTTAAACAGAGCCGCATTCAAAACAAGACAAACAGAACAATCTAGAAATGCCTTTCTTTTAAACATTTATAAACTCGGGATTCATGCGTCCTCATTTTAGAAACAAAACAAAAACCAATAAGAACACCTCACTGATAGAAGGGAGCTGAAAAAGTCAGCAGCTGATAGCCCGGCACTACCGGCATCAGATCTTAATCATAATATATTCTCTGTGTGGTTTGTCAGAATCCATCATTCAAGAGTACCTTCAATGGACAGTAATTTGAGGTGTGGCTTATTAGATCACACGATCTTATGAATAATAAGAAGTTATGGAAAATTGCATCCAGGCCCGCTATCCAATTTTCACACGGTGTCACCCACTTATAGCGAGGCTGCATGTTTATGCATGATTTCTGTTTCATATGTATTGACTAGATCATTTTCCCTGTTGTCCTGAGAATTGATGACACACAGTGTATTAAGAATGATGACCTCCACAAGAGGGATAACACTTTCTCTAGATTACACTATTGTCAAAACATATTGAAATTTCCTTTACACATGTTACTGCCATATTTTTCTGCCTGAAAGACCCGTTAAAGTAAAATCTTGTCGCATTTTCTAAATAGGATCCCAAGGACAGGTATTCCTGTCACCATCCTCTCTCCCGCCCTCCAAATTTGTTTTAGTTGGAGTAATTCTGTCAAATGACCGCCTGACATAATTCCATACCTCAGAACAGCAGTGGGAACTGAGTTAGCCCTTCAGGGCAATTCTGATAACTTTTTGGAGGCTCAAATTTGCAAGACACCACTTCTGGCTGCCATACTTCAAGGATCCCTTTCCAGAAATAAATGAATTCTGTTATGTTTAGAATTGAATATTCAGCTTTATAACACACAGCTGATTCAAAGCCAAAGGACAGCATCCTGAATCAAAATTGTTTCCTGGAAACAGGTCCCATTCTTGCCATCAACAAAGCGATGCTGGCTGTTTAACTCTTCAATAACCCATCCAGAGCTCTAACGTGATCAACTTCAAGAGCGATTTCTCCTTTAGATAAAAATGCAAAGAGAACTCCTCCCCTTTACGCTAATTTAGCAAAGACAACTCTCCTCCCACCCTCCCCCCGATATTTTCCTATTAGTCTGTTCCCAAATTACACCAATCACCATGTAAGCATTATCTTTAATGCCTCCATTACAGCAAGCTCTCTCTGGGCCTCAAAGAAAAAAAAAAAAAAAATTCTTCCTTAAGGGGAGAAATCGGATTGAAGAAGCTCCATTTTAAGTAGATTATGCGAGTAAAATTCTAGTTGTAAAGAGTACCAAAAGTCAAAATCTCAAACAGAAAAGGTGTTCAAAGACTTGGGGCGGGGGAGAGAAAGAATAAGCAGATTTATAGGGGCGAGCTGTTTTCTATTTTCTTTTGGATACAGTTCCTACACTGGATCTTAAACTCGTAGCAGGAATAAGGATAAGTGTATATTCAAGCAAAAGATACGTGAAGCTTGTAATTGAAATTAATTATATATTCTTTACATTTGCCATTTCCCCGTTTAAAGCTGGACAGGTGGGAATGCTTTTGCTCTTAAGTTACAGAGCCAGGTTCAAGCCCTGTAAATCCATTCCAGTCAAACATTAGGCTTTCAGTGCACTCCCCCAGCCAGCTTTGTCCTCAAACAATTCCTTCACGACCTTACCCTGCTTAAAACCAGCCTGGCCCCATCCCCAGGCACCCTGGCTGGCTGCCCATCCACACATTTACGTCTGCCTTTTGAGTGTTTTTCAGAAGCCCATTAAATTGTGCCTTGGCAGGCCAGACGCGTTCAACTTGCCTAAGACCCAAAGAGAGAAGGTTATCAAATTCCCTCATCTTTGCCAGACACGCAAAGCTTTGAGCTCTCCAGCCCTGCGAGGAAGCTCTGCAGTTGCACAAAGTAAGATGTTGGAACTTGTAAACATGTCATACAAGATTCTAATACGCCCGTGGGGCACAGATAGGCACAAAAGTTGGGAGGGCCCGGGACGAAGCGCCTGTCCTCTTGATGGAGCTGTCTTAATGCAACTTTTTTTTTTTTTTTTTTTTTTGAGACAACACAATTGGAATGAGCTTCCCTAAAGAGGCTGACACCACTTTCTTACATCAACTGGTCTTGACAATTTTCTTTATATGATCTTCAGTAGATCTTCTTGGCTGAAAGAGGGAAACAGGGCGCAACACTCTTGCACCTTCTACTGGATAACAACAGAAAAGTGGAAGTTCTACAGTTCTGCTGTATAGGCAAGATTTAGAAAATGCCTATTACAAACTCCAGCGTATTTCCATCCTCAGGAGAGGGTGTTTGGTTTAAGCACTTTTCCCACTTCCCCATTCTCAACAAGGGGCTTTCACTGGCCTCTTTGCAATCCCGGCTCCTGAGCAATCAGAGTGGAACAGAATCCTGCCCACCAGTGATAAGTTTACACGACTCATGATGAGATGTCAATGTACCGCTCCGAGCACACAATTAAACCAACATATAACATGAAAGTAAAGTTCATTCACTGAAAACAATCCAAGGGAATGTGGGTTGTAATATGACCAGACATACAGCAATCAACCCAAAACTTGTGTTTAAAATACACACACGTGAAAATCAGAACTGCTCTGGACACCAGGTAATGCAAACTAGCCTTGCCAGACAGGAGCTGCAAAATACCTTCATTTCTCATACAGTGAAACCTGATAAAAATCACAACTGTTAAGGTCATACAGTATATCAGGTGGAATCACAGTCTTTAGAACTCCATTATTAATGCACACAACCTCACAATCAAAGAGGATAAGAGCACAGTTCCCAGATGCCAATGATTTGATCCTATCTTATTTGGCTGTTTACATTTAAATAATGTGGCCGTATAAATTTAAATAATAAGAACCACCAACAGATGGAATGTAGTGAAAAAAATGCGCCTTCTACGAGACCCTGAACATATACTACACGGTGCTTTACAATTTATTTGAGCAGAGCTCATATTAAAAAAAAAAAGAAAAAAAAAGACTCATTTCTTCTGCCATTATGGAAATAAAAGGACCGGTGCTTTAGTTCGTTGCTAGCACTGCCAAAGAAACATGCAGTTCTCTAACCTCCAGTACAATGTACCCATAAGGTACCAAGCATCAAAGCATATTAAAAGATATTAACTGCATATTTGCTTATGAACAAGATAAAAAGCTGTAGGGCCTCCAGGTTCTCAAGCTGTGAGTGGAACAGCTTTGCAATTTGCCTGCAAAACTGCATTTTGATCTTAATGAATATAAAATGGCTGCCATTAAAAGTAAAACAGATTATTTCAGGTCTTTTAGGGCCCATAGCTCTTTGACGGTCTTGGAGGGGCACTATGATCTTTCATTAAAATCTCACAGCAGGACTCCCTCACCAGCAAATCAAGCCTTGCAGCCGAGGAGATTGGCTACATTTAAAAGTAATTTTCAGAAATCTACACAGATTTTCAATTTGGTAATGAAAGCCATAAGAGAATGCAGGCAGCATTTTGTTGAATATTGTTACTAATCCAGCACTCACATTCGTTAGAAATTAAACTGCCCCGTAACTATCACGCTGATGGCAGCCTGCCATCCCGGCTCGGTTGTAATCTCCGTTTGTTAATGAGTAGCATGTGCTAATTGTTGTCAGCATCCCTGCCATACATCCCTTCCATAACAACGTCTTTTACCTGCTGGAAGGTGTCACCTCTCACACTGACAGCAGCCAGTTTGAGAGAGGAAATCTCAAAATAGTAGGACAAAAGCTTCAGTTTTGTTTGGCATAGCATGAAGTTTAAAGTACACAATTCCACACGGATATCCAGACCCTCCTGGCACCTCATCCTGCGCTCGCTACCTTGAGCGTTAATACATTAAGGTAAGACAAAGATGCTGCACGCTGTAACGGCACAGGGAAGAGCGTGGGTAAGTTCTCTATATCGTGACGTAAAGTAAGAGATGCAGCTCCCAGTAAAATGAAGTTGAAAGGTTTGAAAAGTTAGAGTGATCATATCTCATTACTGCAAACAATGTAAGGAGGGGAGAGTTAAAACAAACCTGAGCTGGAGCTGCGGTGAAGCCGGACTGGGACAAGAAAGATTGACTCGAGTTGAGTTAGTCGGAGCTGGCGACTGTGCTGCCCTCAGGTGGAAGGTCTGGTCGGGAGGGGGGCCTCCGCTTACAGTGTAAACACAGAAGAAATAAAAGAATAAAAAAAAACCAACCACCTCAGCCTTGGTGGATGCAACAACCAAGATACTCTGAAGTGTGAGCAAGACGGGTTATAAAACACGAATTCTCGAATAAACCAAATGGGAATGAATTATGGCAGAAGAGAACAATTTTCATCTAGCGAACTGTAAATTGGGTTTGTTTCCAGTTCATCTTTGCAATACAAGGTTGATGCTTGGCTTTTCATTTTATTTTTTAGCTGGGGGATTCTAACGGAAAATAACGACTTGAAATCACTAAAATCTTAGTGAGGAGCTCTAACACACGCTCCCCGTGACAGACACACATTCTCTGAAGCATAGTTAGTATCACCGCATCCCGTAGATCAGTTGTTCGACTGCCATAAGCGACAATATCGTATATTGCTACACGTTTAAAATTATTCTGATCAGGTTTGTACCCATACACAGGATCTTTAAAACAAACAAGAGAAAGAAGTGATACTGCAAGGTATCCTAACAGGAAACAGGCTTGTGCAATTTTGGTGTTCTCGTTCCCCAACAGGGACTTTCCGAGGGGTCTTAAGGGGTGCACAGAGTGCCCACCACACCTCTCCAATAACAAGACACCTCTTCACTCCGGGGTAGCCAGCTAAGCGGGTTACAGCATCCTCAGATTGCTCTAAATGGAGGTCAAATCAGAATATCAGCAACTTCAGTTACACAACACGCATGAACGATTACCCGCCACATCCAAGTGACCGGAAAGACAAAATATGAGCGATCAGCCCAATCTGCTGGAATCGGAAATGATAATTTTTGCCAGTTTCTTGCCTTTGGGGGGCAGAAGCCGTTAGCTGGAACACCTTTACATGTAATTTTAGACCTTTCTCACCAGTTTTGGTAGTTACCAGTTTAATTTTGAGAACAGCTTAATTTTCCCAGAGCAAAAGACAGCAACAAAAAGTGTGCTGCAGGTGTGATTTCGGGGTTTGATCTCCTGTTTTTCACTCAGCTGAACACTGGGTTTTCTAATTCCTCCGGCCACATACCTCCATACTCACGGTGACAGCAGTATCCTCATTATACACTATGCTTCACTATTGTATATACCCTGGGCTGAGTGATGTGACATTGCCAGCTCTGCCTAACACTTATCAGCACATAGACCAACAAATAATCTCCTTTTTCTTCTGTAACCAATGCAGAAGCGGCTGGTGAATGTACAGAGCACCAGCTTTTTCAAAGCTAAGGACGGGGGGCATCTCTAGCAAGGCTTTGCTGAACTCAGCAGAAGCAACCGCTAACTTTGGCCCCGTGTAGTCCGGGCTACTCCAGTGGGCAAGCTCAGCCTAGGTCACACCTAACCACTGATGTGGTTGGGCTCACACCAAGGGATGTGAAAACCTTGCCTTTCCCCACCTTGACATACTCTGCAGCTCAACTGCAAACCCACTGTCTCTTACTTAGGGACAGGTGTCCAAACTGCTCAGGATGCAGAGGAGGTCACGTGTGAATGCAGGCAGGAAACGCTGCTCTCACCCTCTAAGCAGTATAGTTATAATGTTCCCCTGCAGCAGGTGCCTCTCTGCTAACTCGCTCCAAACTGGCAGCAGTCCTACTGTGGCGGCGCTCAGCTGCATGTGGTTCCACGAGTACAACCCAGAGAGAGAGTAAATATTCATGTGATACCCTGTGATAAGGTGTCTGCAAGGCCTTCTGTATACAGAGGAGTTCACAGCAAGCCCAGGGCAGGCACGGAGAGTTCAGTCACATCGTTACCTGCAGTGGCAGATGCACCCCAAAATCCTTCTGCTAAATCATTCCATGCAAGTGCTCTCAGTGCAAGCTGAAGTGTCACACTGAGACCTAGTGCAGCGTTGCTACTGCGCTCTGAATTCACACCTTAGCGTGATGCATGCTAATATCCCTCTGGACGGGATGAGAGAAAGGGAACAGCTCTGCAAGGGCAACGCTCCTGCAGGTTCCTGAGCATGTGGATAAATTTAAGCTGTATTTCAAACACAGAGCTCAGGATCAATAGGTTTGGAACTTTACTCAAAAAACAATGGAAAAAGGGTGAGTGGTTTGGAGTTTGCCCATTTCTGTATTTGTTCTCCAGTCCCTCTTGCAGCAGCTTTCCATTCACACATTTTGCATCCAGATGTTACTGCTCGTTGTAGAAGTTGGTGAATTAGCTCAGGACTTTGAAATGCTGTTTCACATTCCTGAGGAAACAAGCCCTCCTGAAGAATTAGCTGTCCTAAGTATAGGAGCTGGCAAACAGGGAGGAGGAGAAAACAGGAGCAGGGTCAAAGGAATGAGGAGGGGAAAGTCACATAAACTTATAAATAAGTCTCACGTGGAGAGAAGTTTAACCAAACAGTAGGAGAACAGAGCTAATAAAGCTGGGGTACAACTTGGCATAATCGAACACGTTTTATACACACCAGATTTGGATTTCCTCTTTTCCACACCTGTCACACGATGATCTCAACTGAGGTTTTCCAAACAGAAGGAAAACAGCCCAAATTTTAAAATGAGCCAAGGGTCACAATGCTTCAGGGGATGCAGCACCCCCATGTGTTGCCTGTACAACTGCCTGCACAATCTCTTTGCACGCCGAAGGGAGTCGCCCAGCGTCACCACTTACTGCTCGATCTGGTCTGCAAGTTTCAGTTGAGCATGGCCCCACTGAGGTTACAACTTCAACAAATAAACCACATTCGATTCAAGGGTTTACATGGATTCACTCTAGATTCACAAGTTCAGATCTTCCTTGGAGGAAGTTTGATAGACAAGCTTCCGCCAAAGAGCTGGAATCTCACATAACTGGATCTCACGGAAGTATACGGCCAAAATCCAGCTTCAATAGGAACAGAATTTTACGTTAACTTGCCAAAAGAGAGATGGGGAACTGTAATATTAAACGTCATTGAGACAAAAATGGCTTGGAGCTGCAAAAGGCTACACATAAGCAATTTGTTAGTATCTCACCAAAAATGGCCCAAATCCGCCCTATTTTTTTTATTCTATAGCTAAAACAGCACAGAAAGTTCTACATTCACCATCTGATACATGCCTTGCTATATGATGGTGGATATATAAACAGAATCTGAAGATCTGTACTTAAATCTGTGAGACCAGTAAATATCTTAAATATTTTTGTTCTGTTGATCTCCCGACTGGACCACGAAACCAGCCAAGGCCCAGAGCTTCCAGAACAAGTCCGAGGTCCAGGCTGTGACAGTGCTTACTACCATTCCAAAACACCACAAATCTTCCCAGAGCTACTTCAAACTTGCTTTTCCCTTCCTGCTACACAGTTGTCTGCAGACACTCTGGTTTTTTTCCACCCTTATCTATTATTCAGAAAAAGAATTATTTCTAGAGAAGCTAATGCTTCTCTTCCCTAACTTTTATGATCAAGGTGACTTATAAACAGCTGCAATAAAAATGGTCGGGTGGTTTTTTTCTTTTCCCCCACACAAAAGCATTCTCAATAACAGTTCAGAGAGAGCAGAGAGGCTAAAGATACGTGACGTTCATAGATTTCACCCCCGAAGCCACAAAACCACACTAGCAATTTCTTCATTTGACCAAAATGAATGGTCATCACAAAAACAAATGTAAGTTTGGTATCGCTGGTTTGGCTGAGACAGCTTAGGGGCTTGAACTTAATAGACTTCCTCTGACAGATTGGGATCTTCTGGTACGTCTGCATCATCCTGTCACAGCAGATAGCCAAGTCCAAACCACAGGCACGGGACTGCCCTTGATCCATAACCTTAGAATACAAAATAACTGGCTAAAGAATGTAATAAGGCTCCCAAGGAATACCTTGAAGACAGTATTCATTTTACTTGGTGGTCTTTTATAGAGGGAGGGGAAAAAAGACGACAATTAAGCATTAAGAACTGATTGATGCTTAAACAAAATGCCCTAAATAGTAAAAGCACATTTCTGTATTCCAAAGGACCAGGCAAAGCCATCTCTAAGAAGGGATTAACTACTATCAGATGATATTACTACTGGATTAATGGTGTTTCGCATTCACTATATTTATTTTACATATATATATATATATAAGATCTCTTTTAAGGAGGATATAAGTGATTTCTACAAAACCTAAAAGCCAAAAAACTAGATTTTATTTTTACAGCACCATGATAGACAGTATTCTCTCCATTTATACATCCTTAATTTAAAGTATTATTCCCCCTTTGTCTGGAACCAGGCCTTGCATTTCAAGTCAGTGGTTTTGAGAGTACCACAGCCCATGGACATGGGAGAGCATGTATGACTGATGCTTTATATTCCAGTGGATATTTTAAGCCGTTCTTCTTTTAGAGAATTGTTTTGTAATAGATATACTAATGGTGATCATTTTACTTTATTGCTAGTCATCGCTGACTGAAATATTTTGCCAGATGAAAGTAATTACTATGACTGTATTACTTTTCTACCCTCTTTGGTGGATTGTACCTTAGATATTCAGAGTGTGAAATTCTGGATCCTCATTTGCAAAAAAACAAAAAAAAAAATAGTCACATTGTTCCATGCTCTGGCCTTAATTATGTAAAGCCCATGTAGATGTTATCCAGTTTCCTTCCCATCAGTGTATCTTACATCTAAAAAAGGTTACAGGAAAATTCCAATCAATGTAGAATGGTGCAGATGACAAAGCAGAGCGACACACTCACATGTTTGTGTTACAAATGAGAAAGAAGAATCTTCCACAACCAGAACTGAGCCACTCAGGTGGATTTTTAAAAGGATGCAAGGAACACCCTATTCTTATTCAACATGAGTTGCTACCAGCCAAAATTATACATTAGAGAAAATAATTTGTGGAGACATCCTCGGGATTATATCCCCTGGAGATGGAAAACGGGCCCGTGTTTCTCTCACAAAGCCATGTCTGCTTGGAGTAGCCTTTTTCAATTCAAATCATAGTAATATTGCACAATAAACTCACTGTTATAAATATTTACCATAATATCCATCTTCCTGGTTCTCCTGCCACCCTAACCAGCAGCCACGCTACCATAAATCAGGGGAAGTATTCTGCAGGAGCTGCCAGCAGCTGTCATTGTATTTCTGGAAACAGCCATTCAAGAGGAGGCAAATGACACAGAAGAGACGGTAGGAATTGTGGCAGACTCCACATTTCAAACTGCTACCCTCCTTCGACTCCACTTAGGAGGCAGATGTGGCATCCCAGCTTAAAGGTGTCCAGGGGATGCAGAGACTGGTGGAGTCACCAGCAATGTAACTGGGTCACCAAAAGGCTTTTGGCTTTTATCTCACTGAAAGCATTTTGATATCTGGGAGAAACTAACTTGGCCTGAAGGAGTGTGAGATGAACCACCTCCACTACCGACTCATGAAAAAAATCATTCCTTCAAGCACACATACAGCTTTTTTCTGTTGCTGGTTTTTTTTTTTTTTCTTGTCATGAATTACCAGTATCAACAAGTGGCAATTTTTTTCCGGGCACTGAAGTTGTTGCACTGCGTGAAGGACAACATTTTCCTGCAAAATTTGCAGAAGTCCATTGCAAAACTCATCTTTCCAAAAGAGAGACTTAGGCAATTGCTACCATCATGAACTGTGATGTCTCCTGCACGGCAGGCCCCGGTCACTGACACTGGATGAGGGTAAGAAGATTTTTAACTTCCCCAGCTGCTCCATAATCTACCAACCATTGTGAGCCAAGTACAAGCACTTCATAGTGGCTGCATAAACTCAACCGCCTTCAGTGATGCTCTTCAGAATAAGGAAAGGAGGGAGACAACAGACAGCTTAAAACTAAGATGAGGTGTTTCTGTACACAGAGCCTTCTTTCGCTTAAGCGATACCTCTGTTTCTTTGCCTTGGGGGAAAGAAAAAAAAAAAAATCTTCCCTTGGTTATCTGGAATGATGTGAACCAGAAATGTGGTTCAGAGGAACTAATCACAGCTACCAAAAAGCAAAACCTCTGTCGTCTTTGTTGTATTGTACAACAGCCCTCCACTCACACACAACAGGCTAGAAACAAGAGTAGTGGAGGACACATTTACCCCCTTTATTGTGGTATTTCACAGCAGAGTATCTGCAGTCGCTCAGTCTCCAAATACAAACACGTATCTGCCTCTCTACGGGAAATGCTTTCACGTCGATCCTTAGCAGGCAGGACTTTAAGCTTTTCTTCTGAAATATTTCCATCAGCATGATTTGTTCGTCAAGAAAAAGAAAGCTAAAATAAGATTTCTTACAAAAGGTAATTAAGCAGTATGATACGGTAATAAGTGGAATGAACAATAAGGAGTTGCACTAAAATACATGCCTCGTGCAGTAGAGGACCGGTGTTTCAGGAGATTAACAATTATGATCACCAGTCCTCTTCTGTTTCTGTAATACGCCACACAATCTTTTTTAAATTACTTTATTAACCTTTCCTCCTAGCACAGAAGTGCCCGATTATAGATAATATTTCAAAATCATCTGAGGTGTAAGTGTGTTTGATTTGCTCAGTAATTATTTGTCTACTTTATTACATTGACCAAGCACACAAGCTCCTTGACCAGTTTTATTTCAAGTCCAGTTAAGAACAGGGTCGTATCGTTTTGAGCGATCGCTCCCTTTGGGGCCCCGAGTACCTGACATTTCCTACGGGAGCTGGGAACTTGGACCCGAATCTCTCACACTTTAATCACGCAGAAATCAGGCAGGGTGCTGTTATTTAAGGTTAAGGAGCCGGTTCCTAACGAAAAGGGTGGGTGTGAAAGAAGTTTGCTTCTTCACTGCACTGCAGACCAAAGCCATTGAAGCACAGGCATGCAAATTTGCCTTTCTAAACCTAAAAAAGGGTGTAAAAACCCTATGTATTTGTCAATGCATGCTCTTTCATGATAATTTATTCCCAACGTTTCGCACGAGACATTATTTCGCTTTGGATGTGAAGTATTAGCCCATTACCAGCTCCGCCACTATCCGCAGCTTCATGCTAAACACATGGTGATCACAGAAAAATATGCGTTTCGTAAACCACGGGCCTGGAGAAAAACCAGCAAGCCTGAAAATAAAAAATGCAACAAAAAAGTTTTCCTGCTCTAACTCTGCAGCTTTGTAGGAAACGAAAATAATATTTACATTTTTTTTTTTTTTTTAAAGTTGCAAATGCCACGAGATGAAACACGGTACACAGCTTATTCCTGAGGGCCACCGCGAGGATAAAAGCATAAAGCCTGGGGACTTTGTTTACTGTCCACAATCAACAAATCCTGAAATCTCCATATGCAGCAGGTTTCTAAGCTCTGTTAGTAATACTGTATATTGCTGGTCAACTCAGTCACCCATAGAATTACAGTGCAGGGTATGGATGCCAGTATTTAGACCCAAACCGAGCATAAAAAACACAAGTAAAATTCAGTGTCAGCACAAAGTTGACAGCAAATGATTATAACAGCTTCGAAGCTTGAAAAAGAGTGTAAATAACTAGGATCCCCCCGCGGGCTCACTCAGCCTGCATACATAACAACTGTGATGGACAGCCACCATGGTAAAGTATAGGGAAAAAAAAAAAGTCACTCTGCAAAGATGCAAAAATTTCTCCTGCAACGAGTCTTAACTGTCACCTTTCTGACTAAATCAGCTACTTTTATAGAGAAAAAGTATCTGTATTGGAAGGTGCACATTTTCGGTACAGGCTGCTACTTAACAAGTAAACCATTAATATATTTTTTTAGTGCTAATAAGCCCCGAGATTTTTCATTTCTTTAAAACAAATGATTCAAAGCTACACCTTTCCAAGTCCTTTCTCTCAACCACCACCCAATTAACTACAGCAAAGAGACAACCCAGACCACGGAGCAAAAGAATTTCAAACAAGGCATGTACACGAACATAAAGAAAACACTCGTATCTACCAACACATAAATATCAGCACGCTTTTTCCTTGGGACTTCTGGGCTCCTACATATGTACACATACCGGCACAATATGCACATGTCGTAATGGCCTTAAAGTGCCGGCAAATTGCAAGCGGGTAGATGCTCTGGGTGCTCAGGCTGTCAGCCCTGTGACAGCACTGTGATTATGTGGGCCCCGCCGTTCCCGGCTGTACGCTGCGAGCGAGGCAGAGAGGAGTGAACAGCCAGCACCAGCATATGCCTACAAATTACTGCATTTTTAAAAATCAATTAACAAGCAAACTGCTTAATTAACCAACTCGCTTTTTCCCATTCTTTATTCTGTGTAAGCTTTCGATTTTGGATTAAAAAAAGAGCAGGTATTAAAACTTTCCTCTTGCCCATTTTGGTTATATTTATCCAAGCTAAGCAGATGATTTGAAACACCAGCCCTTGGTCATTGGACTGTTTGTTCTGAGAGCTGGATTCTAATTTGAGCTAAACCGGAGCTCATAAATAGGACATAGCAGAGCCATTTGTGATGATCAGGCAGTATCTACTGAGCAAAACAAGTACACCTAGCAAAAAGGAAAGAAAACTCTGGTCATGAGACAGCAAAAAAGCCATGATTAAGTTCACGGTGAGTTATAGAAAAACAGAACTTCTTGCCTTGCAAGATACCAAATGCTCTCTTCCTCCACTGAGCATAAAGAGTATTGAGCGTTCCACACTTTGTAGGTTGTGCTCATCAATCTGGTGAATCAGACACGGAAATTACGGCTTTATAATTTCGTGAAGTGAAAGAGTCACTACTAGGTCTCTGAAAATCCTGAACGTTTTCAAGGATGACCCTCAGCAGAGGGCTTACTTTCACCCAGAGCTACCCAAGCCTCATGTTTCGCTGGCGCTTTTTGATCTTCCCACTGCTGTTTATCCAGAAGCTTGCAATCGCTTCCCTCACTTGAAAGGGCCGTGATATCCAAAGGCCATTTCCGAAAGCCAGCACGGACACGAGTATTTGTTTTAGGCCACTCCGGTGTATTTGTGCGATAAAAATGCATCACACATTCGAGGTGGTCCCTCAAAAAAATTAATTGGAGTATACAAACGGTGGGACAGGTCAGTCTCGGGCGAACTTTTGCACTGTTACTCTGCTCAAGGAAACGCAGCTCTCGCCGTGACAGCTGACTTGGCTGAAATGGTAGAGGCGGGCGGGCACCCCGCGCTCTGTTTGGGGGCTGTTAACTGTACGTTTCCTTGCCACTGACTGACAAGAGACCCGCTCAGGAGAGAGCCTTAAGTAGTTCTCTGCACCTCAGCTTACCTCCAGAAAAGCAGCAAGATAATTACTAGCCTATTAAGTAGAGCTTTTTAGTTCCTTCAGAAAGCAAACAGTTCCGTCAGATTAAAGATAGGGACATTTTGCCCCATTTCACAATTTACACCTGACCTGGTAGAGCTGCTGTTCCGACCGAAAGAAGCTGATCGTTCCTTTTCTACTTTACCTTGACTCTGTGATGTGGCCTTAATGAAAACGCACTTGCTTTGAAACCAGTCTTACGAAACCCACCGACGACAGGCAGGTTATTCCTGACCCGGGCCAGCAGCCTCTGCAAAAATCTTAGGAAAAATACAGGGTACAGCAGCAGCAAAATTAAACAGTGGTGTTCACAGCAAAATAACTACTCTAGGAGGTGAAATTCAAAGCTGACTTTTAGTGTGTCTTCCTAGGAGGGACCAACGGAGCAGCAAGCAAAGAGGTACTTGTTAGCCATGCTAAGGGAAGCCGGAGCCGTAATCTCCCAGAAATAAAAGGCAGGACGGGAGATACAGGAGATATTATTCCATACCAGAATTAGCATAACCCAGCACATCGGAATATTAAAATTTAACAAGGATTTCAAACCATCCTTGTCTCATCGGCACAGAGTCATGTCACAGCTTTTTTTATTGGTTCAGCAGGATAGGTATAATTGTATCAATATTTTAATGCTTGATGCATATTGTCTGTGATAAATTGCTTGCATAAATAAAAAGCACCGATATTCAATTGCCAATGAAATAATCACACATCCTAGATCTTTATTATATCATGCATTATTTAATTACAATAATCAGAATCCTTTCGAAGGTAAAACAAGATTAAAAAGGTTTTGTTTTATTGGATCTATATATTTGATTTACACTTTATATGTTAGCTTTGCATTAAGAATTTATAAGGCATCAATTCAAATGGTGATATTACAAGAGTTTATCCCGTCTGTAATTAGTACAGTACTCTTAAAGTACTCTGGCTACAAGAGATAATATTTCAGTATTTTAATGAGCTTTTTAAGTATAATTGATGTAACAATCATTGAATTACACATTTCTACCTGAAGAATAACGAAGGAAACATTTTAACGAGAAATGTAATCATTATTAGCAAATGATCTACTAAACTGCCATTTACTGACATTTAAAAGCTTAATAGCAGAGAACTGTATTTTTGTACATCTGCATCACCACAGATGATTATCGTCTCCGTTGCTCAGGCTTTCTGGTATAACTTTCTCTGTCAGATTTTTGTTGTTAAATTTAAGAAAAGCTTTCTTTAACTTACAATTGTCAGCTTCCTCTGGAAACTATGGGGCTTGACATGTATACAGATAATTTAAATAAATTAGCCCCTTTTCAGCCTTCAGCATTTTTTCAGTATAAAAGGTCTCATTCTTGGGAGTATTCATGCTTGCATCAGCTTGATTTTGATGAATGCCCTGTAACCACCCTGATAGCACCTTAGACATGGCGATGCTACCACGGTGTTGACAGCACTACGTGAAACTACCACGTTTTCTTTATTAAAAACAAAAAAAAACCACCAAACAGACAAAAACCCCATCCCCAAAACACAACATTGAATTTTGGGACAGCCACTGCATGTGTGCCATGAGGAACACGGTACACTCCCTACCTCATCTCCTTGCTCACCTCTCCACAGGCACTCACCCACCATCCCCCTGATACCTCAACGCACACAGGAACTCCTCAACTCCATGCGCTGCAGAACAGCAACGTCTCACTCTCTCAACATTCCTCCTGACCCGCACATGGTTGTACTTTGGTACACTTCGGAACAGAAACCTGTCCCATGGACTGCAACAGTCTCTACACGGTAGGTGGTGGAGGTGGAGAGCAGCAACACCCTGTTCCCATACAGGAATACAACCGGTCATCACAGGTGGGACGTGAAACAGCAGCAACTGAGGCAACATCCCTTTATGAGTCTCCAGACCCACCCGGTGTAGAGTGAATGGAGATCTAGAAACAAGGCACGTTCTGCTCTGTACTAGTACGACGCCATGACATTATACTAGAGAAATACACATTTTTCTGAACTTCTTACTTCCTATTTAACCCAGTACGACTTATGTAGTTGTGTGCAATCAGGCAACTCTGCAGTTTGAGCAGGAGGAGGAGGATTTTACTAAAGTTAGAAACAGTCTGTGAAAAAATAGAAAAGGGTAACAAATCGCAGTGATACACAGACATAAACCAAGCACTGTACACAACATGGGATCTTAGAGATACCACTCAGTTTGCACAGAGCTACGTAAGGGTGGGCCTGATCTGCACTTAGGTTGAGATGTTTCTAAACCCAAATCAACAAGAAGCTCCTTGCTTTTAAATAGACAACGTTATTATTTCTGAACAATATTGGTCCATCATCACAGTGTGGTACTAGAGGTTTAATTTAAGGGGGTGAAAAACAAAGCCAAAATTGAGGTTCCACTCTGTTCTTTACACGTGGTGACTCAGTTTCTGAATAATACTTGGGAAAGCCGTGCACATAAAAGTAAATTAGCGAAGCAGTATTAGTATGAGGTTTCTCTCTCATGACTGCAGTTTCCACAGCCATCACTAGGAAAAAAATTCCCTCTGTTCCATGTGGGTCCTAAAAATTCCTGCTTTCCCAACCTGTACAGAGAGAAGAATCTAGAAAAGGGGCAGAAGAGAGGATGGGTGTAAAGATAACAGTTCTTTTACTAATAATGCTTTTTGCTAGCAGTGATAGAGAGGTTTGAGAAGATCTACAGTCTAATCCGAACAAACAAATACACCCCATGCCCCCCCACCCCACCAACCACAAAAACCCCACCAACCACAAAAACCCCACCAACCACAAAAACCCCACCAACCACAAAAACCCCACCAACCACAAAAACCCCACCAACCACAAAAACCCCACCAACCACAAAAACCCCACCAACCACGAAGCTAGAAAAAGATGACATTAGTCTCCTCACCAGGAAGATCTCCTCTGCAGACAGACAATTAGTTCCTATTCATAACACCACCAAAGATAATTCAGACTCATCAAGCTAATATCTCTGGTACCTGGACTGCCTCATTATCCTGTTTGAAAAAATTGGAAGAAAAACTTCCTAGAATGAGTAGTAGTGCACAAGGAGTCCTTCTGCTCCTTTAGGACAAGGAGAATTAGAAGGGATGGACGGGAAGGTATGAGCTCCCAAAAGGGTGCTTGTCACCAGACGTTGCCCAGATTTGCTTTCATACACAAAAAAGAACGAGGACTTGCAGCAAGTTGCCGCAGGTCCCATTCTGCTCCAGATCAAAATCCTGAAAGCTCAAATCAAAATTATTCAGCTCTACTTTTGCTTGCACTTCCCCTCACAGTCCCAAAAAGGTGGCAGCCTCATTTGCATAAAAAGTCTGTCTTCTCAGAGCTGGAAAAAGGATAGAGGACTCATGGAAAATCTGGAAATCATTTATTCCCTGAGAATTCACGCTGTAGCCTAATCCACAGCTGGTTTAGAAAGGCCAGCCTTTCCTCTCTAATGCCAAAAAATCTGGAAAGGCGACAAGGCCATAGACGGATCACCAGCAGCCTTGCAAGGAGCTACTGGTGCCAAATGGGATCGGCATTATATCTCCAATCCCTGTGCATCAAGGACAATGAACAAAAGTCTCCGTGCTCCCCTTGCTCGGGAAAGACGTTTCTGAACATCTTCACTTGGAGACAAAGCCTTTTAAGGTTCCCCAGCACGGCTCTAGCTGGGTCTTCTGGGGACTGCAAGCTTTCCAGGACAAAGCTAACGCCTAGTATTATTAAGCCAAGACTGGAGAGACCTTCATACAGGGGCTGACTGCACTTCATAAAAGTAAAACGTCTAGAAATCATATCATATATATGTGTGTATATACACACACACACATATATATATATAAAAACATGAGGCTCATACACAAGACACATTCTGAAAATCAGGTGTTGCGATGATTTAAGTGAGTTACCAGGGAATATCAGCAAAAGTGACAGAGCAACCAGAAGTGGACAAAGGTGAGTAATAAACCCCTGAAAAAAGCTTGAGCCAAAAGTACATCTAACCTGACTCCACTGAGGTGTTCTCACTGCTTGGAGGTGCAGTGCCAGTCTCATCTGGTTAATTCCAATTCAGCATTTCTTTGATATACCTTTTATAATTTCCAGTCTAATTATAATGAAAATCATTTTTCAATGTGATTTTTGTAATAAAAATGTTTCCTTCCTCATTACCTACGAACAGGATCTCGCACAGCTCCTGAGCATGCTTACCATGTGCATAGTGTGTCTTCTCTTTCTTAGCATTTAATCTCTTCCTAGTCTACAGATGTCAAGAGGTTCAGATTAAGCTTGTTAAAGATCTGCTTCACTCTAACTCACTGATGATTATTTATTTAGCAGTTTTATGTAACCCTGTCATTGATAAGCACTCTATTAATTTGCCGAGGGACAAATCAACACTAGTTATTTTTCTACTGGCTATTAGATTCAGTGCTGCTGTTTGTTACAAACCACTTGCCAGTTAATTATAAATTATGGGTCCTCTTTGCCTATATTAATTGATATCTCCTCTGCCTTTGTAATACTAGACAAATAAATTGAATGCAAGATTTATTAAGCGGCATGTGTCTTCCGTCTCTTGATTAGTATTCTTTACTTTTTAAACACCTATACTTATTTATACAGATTTGATGTCAGAGCAGCACATTAGAGAACTGATCCTTGGGGTGGTTTTGGGGAGACAGGAAGACTTATCTAACAGCTTCCCAGAAATTAGGCTGAAGTGACACGCCACTTCAGTTAGGCAATTTTTAAATGCTCCCTTTGATATAATAAAGTCTGAGGTTACAGGATTACTGCAGAGATGCAGCGTACACATATTTCACAGAAATGGGGTACGTACTCCTCTGCACTCAGTAAGCCCCGCGCACGTGCCGCTGCGTTCTGTACCTGTAGCATCTGTATGTCAAAGGGGCTTCGCTTGAGTGTGACGTTACGCACACACGGCACGCGCTCAGAAAAAGGGGTGTGTGGGTGCGCACACTCAGAGCTACACAGACCCCTCTCACACCTCGGGTAGTAGAAAGGGATTCTGCCAGCTATTTTTGTGCAGAAAGAAAGGATTTTCTGCAGAGTCTCATTCTCAAAACCTGAAGATGTAATGAGTGGTTTGAGAACAATCGACTGTGGCCATTTTTAATTGGCGTGAGTGTGAATTACATAAAGTAATCGTGGAGTCTCCTCCGTTCCTATATGATCACCAGCTACAGAGAACGCACCCTTTCAGAGAGCTGCTCTCAGTACACAGAGGAGCAAGAGTCACAACTTATGCCACGTACTTCTGAAGAGAAACTGAATTCTTTGGCTCCCTTGCCAGTGCCAAGTATAGAAATATAAAGCAAAACTCAGCTCTGGAGGAACTTCCTTGGTTTCATAGGAATTTCTAACAATTGCAGCACCGCTGGAATCGGCCCACGGAAACGACACGCTACAGCATTTCAGCGAGTTCGAATTATACAGCATCTTATTTCCACTCTCCAACCTTTAAAGTCCACTCTCCTATGAAATAAGGATGCGACACACGCAAGTGTCCATCAGGGTTATGAAAGGTTTCACCCTCCTGCCGCTTGACAGGTGTCAGGAACCACTGACCCCAGAGATTATGGTTACATCCCAAACCTAATTATGGACAGGGTTTTAATGCAATTAATAGCGTCATCTGCAGCGCCCTAAGTGTTCTGCTATACGTACTACATTAGAGAAATTCAAAGAATGCACATTCGTGACCCTGTGGATGAACGCGTGGCCGTAGTGAGCGCTCACAAGCAATAACCCTCTCATTAATTAACTCTTACAATGCACTGATTAGTATGGGTGTATGGGTGTGTATGTTTTCTACCAGGCAGAACATCATCTCTGGAGGCTGCCTCACAAAGAATAACAGCCATGCTACTACTCCAGCTCTCCTAATTCATGGTATAATCCACAGAGCTGCATAATCCCTGCCCTTTCGTAGGCAAAATACCCAGAAATATGCACCCACAAGCAACCTGTAGCTCAAGTGCCATTTCAAGTAACTGTGTGAAAATTACTGACCTGACTTATTGAAAACAAGTAGCAAAACGTAAATTAATTATAGGCACTCTGGCAAGGATACAGGAAGAACCTGGGGTTTGTATCAAGGAAAAAGCAATGGTCACCTATCAAGTACGATCATCTATTTAAGTTTAAAGACTCTAATTTCTGTTTTCTTGAGCATCTTTGTCTCCATATATGCTTCCAGAGCAGCTCTGATTAGAACAGTTAGACAAACCTTGCTTGAAAAATAAACACTAAATTTACTGAAGCTATTTGCCTACTTCAGCAAAGCCATTACTCAGATTTCATTCATTAATAAGGTCTGAAAACCATTTTGAAACCTGCAGACTGATAGCACAATGGAAACGGAAATCCAGTCACTAATAATAGTAGTAATGTTTTAAAAATAGATACACCTGTATTTTACCTTATTTGTAAAAATAAAAACAACTCTATCGCTTTGAGCAGGATTATGTGGAAGAACTGAGTATGACAAAACAACGTCAGAGCCACCCAAACCAGCAAAGTCCACCGGAAACTTTAAAGCAAATACAACTGCCGTGTGATCCGGCTGATGTAAAATGAGCTCGGGGGAACGAGCCCTGTCTCAAACAGGCTGCGACTGGACCCAAGCTGCTGGCGACACGGTCGATAGAAGACTTTCCAAAGAGCAACGAGTATTGTTGGGCAAAGTAGACGAACTAGGTGTCCCTTGGGTCTTAAACAGAAGCAGCAGACGTCAGAGATGAAAACCAGCTGAGAACAACTGCGGGCAGAGTTTAACTGGATACGGACTATTTGGCTATTTTTCAGAGAAACGGCAGTTGGTGCTCGTGGAGTCAGAAAGAGGAAGAGTGGTGATAAAGCACCTGGTAGGAGAGAAACGCGCACAGTTTACGGTCTGTGCAACACAGAGAGGTTTCTGGGGAAGGGGTCGGGGCGAGGGTACAATGTGCTGCAGAAAGCAGCATCTCCATCACGGCTCTTGGGGTTCAGCTTTGTGCCTAAGGTCACTGCAGAGCAACGGGCCCTTCTCCGCCCTGCGAGCAAGCGAGCGAAACTGCCAGCTACACCCAGAACCCTCTAAGTGGCACCTCAGCACTGCATCAAACATCCCCGGTGATGTCAGTGGACCCGAGGTAAGGAATGGGTAAACCATTTCAAATAAAATAGGAAATGACCTGAACTGCTGCTGTAAACCAATTTTTTTCCAGATTCACAGAAGTTCGAACAGCTTTCTTGTTCCGTTTTCCATTTTCTTTCAGAAGAAATGTAAAATTGAGGCCTTGACCACTCAAGGTCATTAAAAATCCCATTAACCTTTCCACAAGGTAGGGCTTAAGTAGGGTTAATTAAGCAATATTGCTTCACAAGGGTCTGAAGAAGCATTTTTCTTTCTAGTTTCAATATATATGCCAGGAGGTTTGCATGCCTCCCACAAGTTTTGTTTTAAATTTTGGGCCATGTCCCCCTCAAAAATAAATATGTTTTAAAAACCTCAAATAAACAGCAGAAAACCACGCGTGACCCCAAATTCACCTGGTTGTAACGTACACCCTGAAATGCACATGTCCCACTGAAAACCAGTGAGCGATACTCACGCTCTTGGAGATGAGACTCAGTGGCCAATAGAAGGGTTTATACACCACACAAAATGTTTTGAAACAATATTTGTACACTACAGAAATACCCTGAATTCCGGAAAGAAGTAAAGAAAATACTGAGTCATTTTCCTCAAACCATAAATAATCATTTACATTTATTCGCTGCTGGGTGCTGTGAGCATTCTCAGAAGAAGAACTCAAAGCAAAGATAAATCAGTCATAAAAAGTGAGAGAAATATGATAAACTCCGTATTAGGCCAGAGAAAAATCTGCCATACAGAGCTTGGAAACTGTCAGCATACAAGAGGAATCTGTGACTTCCATCTGTAACCGCCTTCAATCATCTTCCTTCACACCCTGCTCCAGAACTCCCCGTACTTACCATCAGCCTACCGTTAGCAGCAGCTACAGGCAGGAATAGCCAGCCAGAGTCACATTTGCAGTGCTCCTCTTTATGAATACAAGGGGAATCTAACTCAGAGCGCTGCAAAACTCAACTTTCTTTGTCACAGGAATCCAAAATTGTTTGCAGGCAGGAATTGTAGCAGAGGGATAACGTGACCCTCTAGTGCTATCTCGTCCTGCGATTCACAGCGCGACACTGAGCGCTCTTTGGGATTTAAACCTCGTGTGGTGGTAGGTCGTGGCAAAGCCACCTAAAAGCACACAGAAAAATAAACTTTTCTGTCTGTTTTGTTCAAGAACTTAATTATGGATTTAATTCAATCAGACAGTAGCAAACTCAAAACAGATAACGTTTGATTTTACAGTGAACAGACAGACTACAGGACTTCCTGCCACACTGCAGCCCTGCTAACAACTTGGCTAAACTAAAAACGTTACTTGTGAGTGCAAGCACATCTAAGAGCAAAATACACACACAATGCTAAAATAAAACACATTTTATCTGGCCCAGATTTATCGGAGAGGGGGAGGGCACTGCACCCCCACCCCCAACTAGCACCGCCGAGTGGCACGTGCTCTTACATCCCGTCGAAGGGTCGTTTGAAGTGATGCGTTCAGCCTCGCTATTTCTGAAACGCTTCGTCTTAAACACAACTAGAGGATGACAACAACTGCTTCCAGCCCAACTGTGGGTGATCTGAGGAAAGCCTCTCTGGAAAACGTAGTGGTTCATGTCAGAGAGAACATACGAATTAAAGTCTATTTGTCTAAACAGTTGAACATGAAATCAAAATATTTTACCCTACCTTGGATAAAGCTAATTGATTTTAATGACAGTTCTTAGTCCACACTGGGAATTACAAAGCTGGACGTATTTTGAATTCCCTTGTTCATCTACAACTAAAAAAAAAAATAGTGAATAAAAACGATGAAAAAACATCATCCTCAAATTTTCCAGGTTGGTTGTGGAGATACAGGGGTTCAGGCATCATAGGCTTATACAAAGGGTCCTTGAAGTCGTACTAAACATTCTGAGACCAAACTTCACCCATTGCTCACCAGGAATCCAACTTCTCCTCCTCCAGCATCTTTACAGACATAACCAACTCAACACCTTATAGCAACTGCTGTACCACAGAACCATCTCCATGCTACACAGAGAATTCAGGGGGAGAGGGGAGCCGTTTGCCCAGACCCACAGACCAACTCAGCGTTACACGCAGAATTAGGACACACGTAGTTCCAGCTCTCAAACCTACATCCATACCTCTAGATCACACTTCACTGCAAAATATTACCTGACAGGACCCATGTTTCTTGAAAGGGAAGTCAGTACTTGCTGCTGGAGTGGGAAATACTTCTCTTTGTTTAGCGGTGAATATTCATTTTATGAGGTGTGTGTCTGAAGATCATTATTAATGTCATCTCAGGATTTCATTAACACTACAAAAAACCCCAGAAGACAGTTTTGATGCAAAGCTTACTTTAAGTGGGTAAATTCCCTGTTTTTTCTCTTTCTTTTTTTTTTTTTTTTTAAGCCAGAAAGGGTGGATAAAAGACCTGTAAAATAAATGCTGAGTGAATAGGACTCTCGAGCTATAGAACTTGTGCTGTGAAAATTCTACTTTGTCTGGCAAACACTATTAAACAGAAATCTATGAACAGCAGTTTTTTTCCGTTTCATACAGGGCGAAAAAAAGAAATCGGATCTGACCCAGTGACTTCGATGACAATGGTAAGAGTCCTACTTTGTACAACGAGTTATAAAGACAGAATTTTTACTCTTGGGTGGGCATTTCAACATTCCTAGCAACAGAGCTTCACCACTAGACTTGCTGAGATCACTTACAGCTCCGGCTCTTGGCACCAGCGACTCTGGTATGTCCCAGCAGCCCTGAGGAGCTCTCCCGGGTTTTTGTTTTAGTTTCTAAATTACACAATACAATTAAGAAATTGTTGTCAAAGTGCAGGTTACTGCCATTTCCATCTCTATTTTTGAATGCTTCCTGGAATTTGAGGTTTGGGTACACAAACTTCAGACTTTTACGAAAATTTGGGTCATTCCGATTGGAATTCAACTGCAGGTGTCAGTGGTGAAGTGCCTCGAGGCTATCAAAATAACTGACTGTGTCACCTTGTCCTCCTAATGATCCTTATATATTTAACATAAACATCATAAAAGGAAGTGCTTATTCAAGCAGGACCGCTACATATGTTTACCTGGGCTTGGTTTTCTAACTTGCACTGACTATAAAAAAAAATAACTGGGAAGAGAAAAATAATGTTAACTGCTACAACAGAGCATCAAACTATGGATCTGGAAGTCTGGTGCTTGCTGAGGTTTCAGCTAAACCCCAGAAGCTACTCTTGTGGGGGGTCATAATGGCACATGCAACCTATTTTGAAACCATTTCTTTTCTTACAGTGCTGTGTGCTTCTCATTATCATGATAATATCCAGCATTTATATGGCTATTTACATCTTTTAAGCGCTGTACCAACAACTAATTAATCCTCACAACACCCTGTAGGGTAGGTAAGTATTATTATCCTCATTTTATAAATGGAGAAATTGAGACAGAGGGGTAAAAGCGACTTGCTGGAAGGCACTCAGCAAGTTATAGGCAGAACTCAAACGAAAGCACAGGGGGTTCCTGGCTCCCAGGCCCATGCACTGGCCGCTCAGTCAGACCTTGTTGCCTCTTACAAGAACTAGTGCCTGCTTTTAGAGTCATTGTTTATATCCAAACTTGTCCAAAAAACCCCCCCTGTACTACCCAGCATGCATTGCTTCCAGTACATGCTCAAGAGATCTCAATCATGACAACGTCGAGCAGCGGAAGAGCTTGTCCAGAGAGGATGTGCAGGCTCCGACCTTGGAGCTTCTCAAGACCCAACATGACAAAACTCTGAGCAACCTCATCTGATCTAATAGACGATCTCGCTTTAGGCAGGCTGTTCAATTAAATGCCTCCCAGTCTGAGTTATCTTGTTTTACGAAGCAGATGTGTTTTGTGATGGCGACAAGTTTTCCATCACTTCACCCCGTCACCTCTATTTCTCCTGGGTTCTTTGTACAGGTGCTCTGACTGCCCCTGTCCTTTGGCCAGCGTATCTATACGCAGCACTAGGGCTGAACCAACATAAAGAAATAAATATAATGCCATCATATGTCGTTTGGCAATGAACTAAAGAATTACATCATTTCTATAAACTATTTCCTTGTTTGTATCCAAATTTAAAATCATCACCAAATATGGCCTTTTCCACGAGAGAAGACAACCTCCAGATTTTCTTCCAGCTGTGTGTCCTGGCAAAATCTGATCAAGAACCAGAAAAAAGTGAAAATAAAATCTTGAGGGTTACAGTTAGGATCGCTGAGGGACAGGCTGAGGCTACGGGGTGTTGTCACTTAGATACACAAGCCCACACTCTGTATCACAGGACAGAGAGAAGTTCTGTCCCCATGCAGCCCTGTCTGCATCCGCAGCGCTGGGTTGGGGTCCAAATAAGAAATGGGCAATAGCAGTATAAATGCTTTTGGAACGATCCTCTGCTTAGTGACCCTCGTTGCTGCAGTATGACAGGTATCAAAGCTGGCAGCCCAGATCCCCAGAGCTGCTCAATCTCCTCAGCAGCAGTCAGTCATTTAGGGGAGCTCAGGTTCCTTTGGGGGAAAAAAAGCAACGACGTTTTTAAAAGTGCTGGGTATCCTGCGGTTCCCACTAAAATGAAACCGAGCTGTTTGAGAACTTTTGTTATTTCATTCTGATGCCTAATGGGAACTGTTGGATGCAAAATTGTTTTAGGAATTGAGCCTTAAACATCCTTATCAACTCCCCTGCCCTCCTACAAAAGATTGTTTGTATCCTTTTGCATAAACTTCAGCAAATAGAAGAAATTACAACACTTTGACTACTTGAAAGTAAAATTTGCAGCCGCGTTGTCAAGTAGGAGCCAAAAGATGAGGCCACACTAGAAGCAGATAACACCAAAAAGCGTCATGCTTTTATACACCTATTAGGCAGGTTAAAAGCCTGGATCACTGCTGCCTTGCTCTGTTCACAGCCACTTAGGTTAAGAAAGAAGGGGTTTAAAATATGAAGTTGATAGCACGGTTACCTTTCACCCACGCTTCTAACCCCTCAAGGACAAAACGGTGGACATCAGGCAGTAGAGTGGTACAAAACCTGATCCATATATCTACCTGGAGTCAAGCGGACTATTTTAGACTGAACTATATTTCCTAAAGAGAAAGGAGACCCCAACAAAGCCCGGAAGGAGCACCTCAGAGACATGAATTGTACAAGGGCTGTTTGTCAGGCACTTGTGGAAACTCTCACACTCTACATGAGGGTCACCGTTCAACCAATGCACTGAGAACTTCTCCACTAATCCGGCTCTGGAACAACCCACCGCGGTGCTGTCCCACACGGCTAACTACGACAAGGTAATAGCTAGACTTAGAGACGTGGCGAAGTTAGTTCAGTAGCAGTTCATCAGGTGCAGGAAAGAACGCACCATGATAATGCCAATAGCCTTTTAAAATAATACATACATATACACACACACACGAGCGCGCACACGTATAGCTCTGATATACATCAGTGTCTACAGGGTTCGCGTTTGTGATTACAGACAGCAATATAGACAAAGCCACTATGGTTAAACCCTTCGTGAGCGTTATTAAGCTGTTGACAATATGAGAATCAGATGAATTTACCACTGGTTCAGTAATTGTCTTTCATATATGAGCAACCCCCTACATACAACTTTTATGATTCATCATATTTATTTTTTGTTTCCTCAAGCAACATCTTTTATTAGTTGCACACTCACTACAGAAATTTAATTTCTGCGAGAGAACAACAAAGCAGTTGATTATTATTATTGAGAATCTGGTACAACACAGAGTGAAATAAAATCTATAAGGCATTAAAATGACAGATTAGGCAAGAGCTGTATTCATTTACAAGTGTTAGAACATCATGTTAATGCCTCACAAGCACAACATAAAATGAAAATCAACTCTTTCATGCTGCTTTACTAATACTGCAAAGCTCCACGGAGCACAAATAGTAGTCCCTGTTAAAGAGGCACTGTCCTTTTGTAGTTTTTACATGCAGCAGGTTTATCATTAACACTTGACGGAAAACTCTCTTCCGGTACTTACTAGCCATAAACTTCATATTTTTCCCACTTACGGATTTAAAGATGATTATTACCGATCTCTGCTGGACCAAGCGTATTGAGTATATGGCTGTCCCTTAATGAAATCTTAGATTTTGTGCACAAAATCTCTTTGGTTAGAAACGTTCATTTGAAAAGTGTTATATTAAAAAAACTTTGTTTTTCCCAGTCACCGCAAGGCTGCCACATCCAGATTTACATTCATATTAAATTTTACTGCAGCTTTATGTACTATCAAAATCTCTGAACAGAAAGTGACAGGACATGCAAATAGGAAGACTTGAAATATTCACTTCACTCAATCCAATCACTAGTGCTCGTATTTGATGGTGTTTGTATCCTTTTGATCATATTCTATGTTATTAATGTCATGATTTTTTGGACATATCACCGTTCTTTCCCCATTCTTTTTACTTAGACTCATACCTCATCATAGCTGAAAAGGAGGAAAATGATACACTGCTTTGGAATGTGATGTTATTTGTTCAAATTGCTGAATGTCTCGAGGAAAGGAAATCAGTGCATTTTGTGTAGTAACAACAACCGCATATACAAGTTGTTCTAATTCGTTCCTCCATAAATTCTTAATGATTAAACACGTGTAAACGTTCTGAGGGGTGTTTATACTCGAAAGGATACTTGTCACTCCTATAGCCAATGGGGCTATAGCAGTACAAAATTCAACATCGTATGAGAAAAAACGTAATGGGCTGGATAAACGTGTTCGGATTTAGCCTAGGCTGGATGCCACATGGCTGCAACCACCTTGCTGCGGTCACCCAAGCTGCCACCAGTCCGTCCTGCCTATGTAGAGCCATAACTTCTAAACTAAGACATCTTCTGACCGGATGAAGAGAAGCACAGGTCGGTCAGGCCTCGGTCCTGGCAAAGGAGCGGAAGATGAACGTCAGACCATCAGAAGTGAGAAGAGAAGGTGGGGGCTCTGCTGTGTGGGAAGTGACATTAGGAAAGAGGAACGAAGTATTTTTTTCTCCACAAGTGAGGGTAGGTGTCTGATTTCCATCTCTCGTTCCATCACTTAGTTCCCAGCCACCAAGTGAACATAGCATAAGGAACAATAGCACATCTAACAACATACTGGTAAAAATTTAAATTGTGTATCTAAACCCAATAAACTGTAAATCAATCAAATGCTGAAGCATATCTATCCTCATTCTGAATGATGCTGTAAGAACCTTACACACGCTGTACTTCATTAAGGGCTAACCCTTTTGGTGTAACATCCCCTCGATATACAAACAGCAAACGTTCCGACCTGACAAACTCACTAATTTCTAAGCAAGCCAGAAGCAATCAGTTATCCTGCGATGCTGGATAAGCCTGTGAATTACCTGTGACATGGAGAGTTCATCTTTACCCCACTTATTATATGTTATCCTTTGAGGAGATTGTAAATAAAAGAACAACAGGAAGACACTACCAACAGTGGATATAGACTTAAATATTTATCCACAAAACAGTGAGTGACATGATATAAATGCTAAAAAGCATCAAGAAATAATGAACGGTGCTTTCCCCAAAGGCATAGCTGAAGTTGTAACAGGATTTCCCCTCTCTTTCTTTGCACTTTAAAACGTGCTGTCCTCCTCTCGCTCGAAGGGTGACTGACAGCTGGGTGAGAATCCTCTGCAGGAACACTCATCTCATATGCTAACCTGCTTGGGTACCGCAATGATAATGTCACCATACCAAACTATCTTTTCCATAAACCTGAAAAATTATGTCCTCCAGCAAAAAAAGCTGCTCTTCTGCCCATGTAGTTTCTCTTCCAACCCATTCAGTTTTTAAATCAGCAAAAAATTCATCTTACTGACTCCCCTGAACCACTCCCACGACCAGATCCAGTGAAAACTTCCAACGAGGATGATGCGAGTTGCACACCAGACCGAGGTGAGCAGGCACCTCCACCTTTACATCCGGATCCACAGCCTACGACAGAGCACTGTTCTGAACCACGCTTCGCCCACGCAGAGCGTTATCTAACTTCCTCCCTACCCACCATCCGAACTTATAAACCGTGATTGTCAGCACAGTAGATTTCCTTTTTTCCATGAGTAGGAATCCTAACTAGGGGTGTGGGAATCATCTCCCCTACGGCAGCAGCCATCCTCTGCAAACCCACACCTAAGCCCCAGAGCTTATAGCGCTCCCTTCACGGACAATGTGCCATTTGGGGGCAGCTTTTCACCTGGCCTGTTTTAGAGAATCTGTTTTGTGATGAGACAACGGTTCACAGTTGACTACAAGGGGCCTGGACACAGTAGCCACAACGTAGATACTTGCATTTTGTCAGCTGAATTTCACTGATTTACTCTTCGCTGTCCGTGAGCTTCTATTTGAGTTTTAATCCCGCACTGACAACATTTCAAGACAGTTTCTAACTATTCGAGCAGTGAATATTTTAAGAAAGCTGATTCATATCATTAGATGATATCCTTCAAAAGCACTGCAGAAATCACTGCAAAATCCCTGAACCAGATGTTTTGACATTCTATACAGCCCAGGCACAATTTTTACTTTTTAAAAATGGATTAATGGAATTATCTCCCCTATTAAAATGTCATAAAGAACTTCAGAAACAAGGCTTGATAAGGAAGAGGTTTGGATTTTTCTACTAGACGTGTTCTTAAAGATAGATTGATAAAGTTCTGCAGAAAAAATTAAAAGTACAGATTAAAAAAAAATAAAACCCACAGTGGGCATGGAATAAATTACACAAGCTTTTAGGTTCAGAATATCATTCCACACTTTGCATGTAATTGCAAAGGAGGGGAGGAAGTCTGAAACTTAAAATGGAATGTGCACTTAGGTTTTTTTCCCCTGCTTTGCCCTGTTTTGTGGTTAGTGTTAAAACGTTACAGGGGTATTTTTTTTTTTTTTATAACAAAACATTTCAAACATTACATCCCAATAAAGATTAAGGAAGGGAAACTGCAACAGCTTCCCAGTTCTGCGGATCTTGTTGCTACAAGGAACTAGTAGCAATTACAATGTCTGGGAACAAAGGCAGGGAAAAATGCAAAAAATATATATAAGGAGAAAAAGAAATAGTACCATAAGGCAAGTGCCGTATTTTGGATGACGTGGACATGTAAACTGCTGGAAATAAAAGGGAGTAAGAAAACAGGGCAGCACTGCAAAGGAAGGTTATTTCTTCACGGAAAAGGGAAACCCAGGGAGAGATCGTACCTCGCCAACATCCAGTGGTCTCTCAAATACGGCCATCTGCACACAGGGTTTTTTTAAAAAAAAAAAAGTAAAGAACATGACATTTAATGAAAAGTCCAGATGTACATTTGTTCTCATGAAGAGTGTATTTCTGTACAAGCACCTTTATTGAACCACCAAGAATGATCAGAGCTGCAATTTACTTGATCTATCAGAGGACTGATAAAGAGTCAACCTATAATACACACATAGTTTTTATTGCCACGTGTTTCGTAAATGCCATTTTTAAAATCATTCCTTAATTCTAACCCATTACTACTTAGGTTTTTTCCCAAATGAGCCCTTCCACCAATGGCATTGCTGCACTCTCTTTCCTCTACCTTAAAGCAATGCAGGTATCTTCCCTTAAACTATTATCCACAAGCAAGCTTTGGATACCAGTGTCCTGCTGCGCAACGTACCAGGAATAGGGATCTATACGGAACTTCTCAACCTGACGCTAACTTCCCCAGTACTCAGCATTTTTGCCCCAGTTGCTGTCTGCCAGTCTCCCACGGAAGAGAGAAGGGAAGCTAGCCCAGCTTAAGGTTCAAATCCAAAATTCGAGAAGAATTCAACAGGAGAAAGAGGGAGCCTTCCAACAGCAAGTAGCAAGAACGAGATTCCAGGGATCTCCTACTGAAACAGGGCCAAGAGCTAACGTTGCGCAAAAATCTCAGATAATCTTTGATAAAGGAGTCTGTAAGGAAAGACACAAACGTGGCTTGAAAAATTAACCCATAAAGCTAGTTTACAGAATTTTGCGTGTGTTGCAAGCGCAAACGCCTAGCTGAGATAAAAGGCTGGCTAAGGACAAGCTCATGTTGAAAGACTTAGAGAGGCTCAACTTGGAAAGGCATCTGATAAGGAAAAGGGACAACTTACTACACCGTGAAAAGGGCCATTTGGCAATGCTTCTGCTGCTTCCTGTTGCAGAGCTCTCAAAGCACTGTGGTGCCCTTTCTTGTCGAGATATTTCTGCTTTCTGATGCAATAGACACCCTGGTCACCCATCTTGTTCGACAGCCCTGAAGGGGCCAGTTGCCTTCTTACCAGAATGGCTGTCCCTGTGCTTGGAGCAATTCCTTCACTTTCCTAGTCCCGGGAAGGAATGGGTGCCTGGATGAAAGTCACTCGGTTAAGGTTCAATCTATCGTAAAGAGATCGAGCCTATTATCAAAAGGAAATGTCTAAGACTGTGCCAACACCAATAACTGCTCCGTTACCTACAGCCGCAGATCTGTCTATTGCCATGACTACCTGCAGGTCCCAACAAGAGTCCTAGAAAGCACAACGGACCGTGGCAAACCGTCGTCTCCACCTTTGTCAGAAGGCACACTCACTTCCTCTCTGTTTTGTTGCATCTTCTCATCCACATTTTTCTTACTTGTAAGTTTTATCAGCTGTAGCATTCCCAAATTGCAACTAAATGAGAAACCAGGTAGAGGCTTCATCTTGATGCAGAAAGGTTGTCCGCCAGGTGAGCAAAGCCCATCTGCAGGAACGTAATTCACCTCTTTCCTACATCTTCTACCCTTCCATAGTGGGATGAACAAAGTTCCAGTGGGATTATGGGTCAAAAAACCTCAGGAACACAACACTCAGACCTAATTTTGTGATAAAAGTTTATAGAAATCAGAAAAATTCTTTTTGGGGGGTCTGTAATAGGAATTACATTATTGTTCCTGCTAAACTGTAGGATTTCCTTTGGTGTTTGGAACTTTGGCTGATGCTAATAACTTCATAGATCAACGTACGGTTTAATTGATGGAACAGATGGAAGACACAGACTCTGCAACATTAAAGAGTTATACTTAATGCATTGGAATAACTGTGACTTGCTTTTAAAATGATCTCCTAATCGTCTGGACACTTTAACAGTGGCATGAATTCTATCGGCTATTTTCACTCATACCGGTTCCCAAGTCTATAATACAATTTTATAGAACCGATGATTTCTGGTTTTATTAGTGGAAAAATATGTATGAATTACCAAAAAAGAAGAAAAGTTTTAAAGAGAGCTACACTCTGTAGGGCAGACAGCTCAGCATAACAAAGGTTGGGATAGTTCAGCTACCAGGTCAGCAAAGCACTGCAGTACACAGTTAAGCCTCCCCAGCTCACCAAAGAGTCTGAGCACCCATTTAGACCGCTGATGAAAATGAATGGTTTGCGTGGGGTCTCAACTCTCCAGAGGAGCACACTGAGCAAGAGAGACGGATCTTCCAAAATTAATGATAAATAAAAATGTATCTTAAAATGACAACATCTTAACATTGGATTCCCACGGGTCTTTAATGTTAATTACACACGATTATTTATATACAAGAGGATGGTGAATTTGTTGATAAACCAAGATTTCTCTTCAAGGCTGCATGACCCTAGGTTTTCTTGAAAAAAATCCTCCTCTCTGGCAGCACACAATAAATACTAACTTGATAATATTACCTCTCTTTCATCTATATCAGTATAGGTAGACAAAGTTTGACCAAGGTCTAACAAAGAAAGAACGGTAACTCGTATAAAGTGTCTGGGGCAGGAACGAGGTAGCCGGGGTACATTGAAAAAGAATGTGAACCTACCTTAATTTGTTTTACTGCTTTCAAGTTTAAAAAGGCATCACACTTCTTATGATCTCGTTACTGTAAATTATAACGTTTGCTATGGAAAATAAAGACTGGGGAATTAATTCAGGCTGAACAGTTTCTTCTGGAAAAGCTAAAACCAAGCCAGTTGTCCAGTGCCTAGAATAGCCTCACAAAACCTCAGAGGACTCAGCAAACACACCCCCATCCCCCCCAGACCCTCCTGCGTTCACTGCACCGTTGCATTACCGTGACCATGGGTCAGCCTAAAAGAACGGCCAAGTCCTGGCTTCTCCCTGGCTGTTCAGCGCTTTCCTGTGGGCTAAGTCAACAGCACGTTCCCCTCCTCGTCCCAGACTTCGGCTCTTGTTACACTCTAACAAGCAGCTTTCTGTAGTCTATGCTATGATACAACATTAGACATTAGATCAGCCCCAGTCTACCCCTATCTGTTTAAACATCTGTCTTGTAAACAGCACAAATAGGTTGACATAAACTGCTCCAAAAGGGCAGGCTTCAAAGACTCTAGTCCTCCCCGACTATATTTTAGAGGCACCAGCCATCTGAAAAGCATCCAACTCCTCCTGATCTCGAGTAGAGGTAGATGCTTGTGTATTTTTAAATCCTATTTGGCATTTTTTTTGTATCTCTAGGAGAGTAAATGTCAGGAATACCTGCCTTAGAGGTACCTAGTGGACACTCAGAATATGGTATTTCTTGTCAGTGCTAATTAGCACGGCACAATTAGAGGTGTAAGCACTTTCTAATCACTCATTAGTGAAAGTGTGAAGAAGCCCTACCCCATCATCTCCCTTTACGTACACCCCCACAAAGAACAGCTCTCAGTGGCGGGGGGTGACTGTGCCCAGCCCATTTCTTCCTCCCACTGCAGCAGGAGGTGACTCTTTACCCAGTAAAACCCATTCTGGTTTTTGTACAGAAGGGAACAACTAAGCAAAGCCACAGACCACTCGCTCGATACCTCTGCTGTTAACTACTAGCAAATTACCCAGTAACTGGACAATTCAGGAGGGATAATCAGAATAAGTGTCTCTGCAAACACGTTTCACAGCCCTTCAACATACCTCTGACACCTTGTTCTGCCTCATCTTACCCCATCAGGCTTCCGTCTTACTTTCAGTAAGCAAATGGCAAACTCTGCCCTAATAGCAGTTCAAAACAAAAGAAGCCCCTCCACTCCCACGTTAACATTCATCTGCCCTTGATTATGCAGGTAAAGTTGTTTTATGGGATGTCAATAGAATACAGCAAAACCGTCTCCCTGCCTGGTTGCAAAGGGAACGTACACTCTGGGAGCAGAGTGGTGTAAATTGTGGTGTTTCCTCATATATGAAATTCAACGGGCTTTTCATTTTCAGCATAAACCTAAACTCGTTAAAGTCAGCGTCTGGAAGCGCCGCTGCTATGAAACAGCAGTTTGCATTAAAATTACATTATATTGTTTTGACACGTCTGAAGCAAAGGTTAAAATCATCTTTTTGCTGGACATTGTTTCTGTAACACTGCCCCGCTGCAAAGCTCCCGTATGAACAAGCCCAGGATGAGGTGAAATATTTCTGATACAAATTTTATTTTTATGTGAAACTATTCAAACGCTGCTGTACAACATGAACTACCTGAACCAAATCAAATCCTCAGGTCAATTCCTTCTTCCGAGTGCTCCTTAGATAACAAAGTCTTGTTCTGCGAATCTGTTCAATATATTAAAGTTGATTCACTCGGACAGTGTGTAAGATATAATACATTAATCTGGGCCATTTCAATTTCTGAGGCTGGGACTATAAAACTGGTGTGCTGCATATCTAATTTTTTTTGAATACCTGATTTATGCGTCCCTCTGATGCATAGTGTCGATGGTATGGTGGATGCGGCTGCTGCATTAACAACGGGCTGCATCAGCACTCAAATCTTATCTTGTTAAATCAGACAAATGTAGCTCAATGAAAAGGAAGGAATAAATGCCTCGGATGGTTGAAAGGAGTGAATTTTAATCCTGTTTGTTAGGGGACTTTCATGGTGGGGGCTGCACGACTGAGGCAGGAATGTCCACCAAGAGCTTGTGGGACTATGAATTATTATACGCTTACACGTACAACTACGCATGCAGTATGTACAGAGACACAGTTTTTCATTTCATTGCTACGCAGACAGGTAAACATCCACACACCGACCCTCATCCATATACAAACACACGCATTTAAAACGGGGGAAAGAGATGCCTTTTAGGAAAAGTAGGTCTGTATTTACAAAGTGTGTATTGCCACCGCTTCCCGATGCAAGAACAACCATAATTGCCTCTTTGTGTATAATTTATCATTTTATGCGGTGAAACAAAAGTTATCACATGGACTAAGTATCCAGAAATAGATGAGATTTTCAGAGTAATTATATATGTTTAGATGATTTTGTGGATAGATGGAGTACGGCTGTCACTCTATACACAGTCAATATTAATTCTCAGGGAAAGAAAATGTTCCTGTGTTTGCACAATCAACGAGACCTTTAGAAATAAGCTTTCTGCCAGAGAAGGAAAAGTTTCAATGGCACACGCTTCGCAGGTTCAGCCTCGGTATTTACAATAAATGGAAGGTATTGTCGGAATTAATTCTTAGGGAAGACCCTGAATGGCTGATCTTCAATTTGAATTCCCTTCTCTAATAAATTCTTGTATTTTAGCTCTAAACCATAGGTTGGTAAAGAACCTTTGTTTATCAATAAAAATATATTTGGGAATAGTGAAGGATCACAAAGGTGCTGTAGAAGGCTACGAGTATTGCCGCACCAACGGCATAAAGCAGCTGCAGTACGGACGGAGCCAAGTTACACCCGGAATTATTTAATTGGCTCAAAGGTGAACTGAAAACATTATTTAAGCATGCATCAGTTTAGCCTTTATTGCCCACTTTCCTCTCCACGATGACTAATTATAACGGAAAAGAAAGGTCGCAAACAGTAGATCCCATCTTTGCACCCTCTTCCCCCATGCGCTAAACGACAAGGTCGCAGTTCTTCGCTTCCAACATCGTTACCACTCGTTGTGAGGATTGTTGTGATGTCACAAACAGTGCGGAATGATGTAGCATTAATGAGGAGGAGGGCTGAAAAGAGCCTGTCATGCACAAATACCGCATGTAACACCTCTCACATCTGAAAAGGACCTGGAACCAAGCCCTCGAGAAGAAAAGGAGCTATTTGAATGTTGTGCTTTCATTTCCCTTTTGGCGGAACATGAAAGCTCATCTTTAACTTCATGAAATATAAACATTTTAGCGTTCCTACCTTGAGTTAGCTTAACCCAGCCTTAAGATAGACAAAAAGAGAAGCAGTGAGACAGAGACCCAGGCATGACAGAGACAATTCATTATAGACCTTTTTGATCCAATTATCCAAGGAAGGTTGGGATACGCAGCCCAAATATGTGCGGGCTAACGGGAGAGAATACAAATAAAGGCTACGTTCTCATTTCTCCTAAAGGTTACAATGGCTTCCCTGTATGCCATGCATATCGACAAGGGTGCTGATCAATTCAAAGCCATGTACCTGTTCAGAGAACAAAGGGGAAAAACCCACATTTGTGCCAACAATTCCAAATTTCACTAAAACCCAAGAGTTAACGGCTCTGCGATGGAGAACTGTGCCGTGAAGAGGGAGGTCCTACTTCTTCACTAGCCTGGTGAGCACTCTCTAGTCTGGGAAACCAGAAGGGGTCTTCCAGGGTGAGAAAGGAAAAGGCTCTTTGTGCCTGTATGTTTTGGTGACACTGCGCTGCAGCGTAACGCTACAGAACGATCCGTGGATGACGTGCCTGAAGTGGTGTTGGTGGCTACAACTCTTGCTCTCAGCTGAGAGCCCTATTCAGGAGGAGCGGTGGGGAGACAAATAAAATGGCCAAACCTGGGGGAAAATACAGACAAAATGAGCAAATCAAGATAATTGTGCTAATTATCATAATGAAGGAAAAATTCTTGTGTTTGCATGAGGGCTCCCCCTCCCCCGTTCCGTGCATGATGCTGCCGATGCATTCAGGGCAAATGAGTTCCAGGCCTCGCTAGATGCTTGAATTTCTGTCAAAGTGGCTCCATTACGTATGCGTCCCCCAGGGTCACGCTGCATTAGCCGACTCCTTTATCCCATACGTGATCAACTAAGGAGTCAGCAGAGTGTGTTCCAAAAACGCCTTTGGAACGACATTTTCCGTGTCCGCCAGAACTTCAGCTCTGTTTAAAGCACAGGGGGTTTTCTAGTGTTTTTTCCTGGGTTTTTTTGTGTTATGTGGTAGAAAAATAAAACACGAAATGTCTTTAAGGTCACGGAACAGTGACCTCATTGGCTGGGCTAATTTGATTGTGCCAGAACAATAGCACTGTACTCCTCTGCCAGCCAAGTGCATGCTAATTATGCGATTTGCCCTTGATAAGACCTTGGTGGGTCATTCGGCAGTTGTGATCTGTCACTGACTTCTAATCATGTATTATCGTCTGGGTGAGTCAGAATGGTACCCTAAGCTTTCTGTCTTTACAGCAATGTGGCACTCTAATTACCTTATGCCAAGTGGATATGCAGAGACTGAATTAAGTGATCACTGTGATTGCCTTCAAAATCTTCTCTTTATCCTTTGTGTTGCTTCTCTGCAATTTACATTTTAAGATGCCGAGAAGCTTTTGGTGAGACTGAAAATGCCACTCTAAAAAATAATGATTTTTTAATTTAAAAAGCATAACACCAAATCTAAGTCATACCAATTCCTAGCAGTATTTAAATGCTGCTGAACGAGATACCTCTCTAAGAATCTTTCAGTAAACTTGTTGGAAATTATAAGACATCCTTTACCTTTTAATCTGCAACCAAAAGAGAAACAAAAGGAAAGAAGCCTAATCTTTTCCTAAAGTTTTTACAATTTTTAATTGCTATTTAATACTCAAAATTTATTATAAAGTGCTTTTCCACATTGATTATGCCTGTGAAATGTGGATGCCAATATAACAAATCCTGTAGATCAAATGTAAGGCTTAAAAAGCTTCATCGCTGTGTGCATCACGTTCGTTAATAACGGTAAAGGTGGGTGGACTCTGCAAGCCTGAGAAATTTGGGAGCAATTTTCTCAGCTATTCGTTAACTCGTTGCGTGGCAGTTTAAGGGATCTGTGGTAGGTGGCTATGAAAATGCTCCCTGTTTTACACCCAGTACTTTAAAAATCAGAGCTGTACCGTACTTCTCTATTGTTGCATAGCAACTCTAAAAACTACAAAGCAATCCGTTATGGTAAACCAGTTGTATTAACATCTGTATTTGCCCAAAGAATGATCTAATGCCTTTTGCAAAGAAAATGTGGTGATACGTCTCTAGGTTAAATAAAGTAATGATTTATAAATTTTGATAAGGTGCATTTGTCTGAATCATCCTTGAAAATATGAACTCTGAAGCGCTACCTGAAAGTTGTCATAAAACAGACAAAAAAAAAAATCCTCACAATGCTAAATTTATTGTACCACTAACAGAAAATAAGGATTTTCAAAGCTTTTCTGTATTGTATGTCAATATTGCAGTATAATTTTTTTTATAGAAACAAACTGAAAAAAAGGTCAATAAAAACCATAAAGGACAATTGAGAAAAAATTGCAAGCCTTATTTTCCTTGAATCACATGATGCACAAGCAGCATTATTTGCTGAAACCTTGGTTTGTTTGGGGGTTGGGGGGGAAGGAGAAAGACCGAGTGAGAGAGAAAAAAAAAAAAAAAAAAAAGAGACAGAGGGAGAGTGCCTAGAAATAAGATGCATTCCCTGGGTGGCAAAACAAAAGAGCCCAAGAAAAAAAAAAAAAAAAGAAAAAAAGCTGTAGAAAGTTGACACAGTCAAGAATAATGGCTAAATCTATCAAGTTTGATCAGGTCTGCTATAATGAAGTGGAGCTTCATATTCCAAGCAGGGACAATGAAGACAGAAGTCAGGCTCTAGAAATGTGCTGCTCACTTTGTGCTTGGAATATGCAGCAGCCAGCGGGGAGCCACGAGATAATTACACAGTATTTGTGTGGTTCCAGGAAGCTTCCTGCGCAGGTTGAATGCCCACGTTATATTAAAAGGCAGCACAGTGAAATGTTTTTAATGAATATTTTTGTCAGAGAAAGAAAAGGCATTTGAATGATTTTTGTGTATGCAGGGAACGAGAGGTGGAACATCACTGTCAAAATACAGGTACCTTTATTTATATTTACTCCATTATTTACAGTTTTAAGAGCCTAACGTCCTTTCAATAATACAAATCACAACACGAGGTTAATGTTATTTAGGGCTAATTGCACGCGCAGTCCCCTAACTAACGTTTGCTGTTAGTACGTTTTGCTGAAATCCTGCATCAAACTGGCTCGAAACTACTTTTATTTTTATTTCCAGTAGGAGCTGAAATGTTTAGACACATTTAATCAGAAAACTCAAAGAAGAAGTAACACAGATGTTGATACTTACTATTCAGTAGCCCTTGGCAGTGATAGATCTAAAACACAGGAATACATTATTTCAGCACTCTGTAATTCTCACCTAACAGATGTGAATAATCCACTGAATTAAAAAACCCCGACGAGATACTCATAAATACTCCTTTTGCAGGGAAAGCTACCGTATTGATCAAAACCCAGACTTTGGTAAAACAGTGGATTTGAAAGGCTTTGTGCTGCTTCAGATTTCAAGATTACCTACACCTAAGGAAGCCTCTGTTTTTCTGCTTACAATCGAATCACTTCTGGTATGCACAGACTGAGACAATTTGCTGTTCTGTGCTGCTGAGCATCCTCGTGCAAGATTAAATAAGGCCCTTTAGATTTCCCAGCGCCGTCTTCCACAAGAAACACAGGTACGTACCCTTGTTTCCTGCTCCAGATCAGCGACAGCAATTCACAGACATTTGGAGGGGGATCAAAATTTTAATTTTTATACAAATACCATGGTTGGTTTTATAATTAAGCTGCGATTCAACAGAGAGAAGCTCCCAGGCTGAGAAAGGACGCCCAGCAACGCCCCAGCCTGTCACCCAGGATCAGTGCAGCCCCTCCGCCCGCAGTGCCCCAACCTCCTTCCCACCCCAAAGGTACCCCTAGAGCTGGTCTACCGATTGCCAGATACCGCACAAGAGAGACAGGAGGTTTTGATGCTCTCTAGGGATTTCCTTAGACACGCATTTTAATAACTATATTATTTGGCAAAAGAAAAAAAAAGGAGAGAAAATAATATCTGGACAACTCAGAAACGCGTTATGATGCTTCAGGTAACCCACTGCAGCGGAAGACCCAAATGGTTCCTCCACATCATCATGACAAGAGAAAACTTTCACCCTTCTACGTTTTTAACTCCGTGCTTACAAAAAAGCATAGCGAGTCGTCGTGCTAATAGTCCTGGGTGTACAACAATAAAATAGAAGGATGCTCCACCCGAGTTAGGGTATTGAAGAAAACACCCGCATGGGTCAAGATAACACAGTCCAAGAGGTGGGTGGTTTTTTAAAGGACACTAGAAAATTGTGGAGTACTTCTGACATTTTCGATCAAAATCTGATAGATTTTAACATTCTAAGCAGTAGGGAGAAAGGTTGAAGCGTTACACAACAGAATAATTAGGGTCGCAAATTAATCCCCAGTGTAACTCCAGTTATTTCCCATTTTGCTACTGGATTTGAATCCATCTATCACTTGCCTTTTTTTTTTTTAAGCTTAAATTCCAAGTTGTGAAAATTCTTGCTCAGAAATGTTCACATTCACATCTTGATTTTTTTTTTTGTGCGTGTGTTTTTCAAGAGATCAAAATGAAACTTCCTTGAATCACTGAGCACTTCAGCAATGTTACTAACCCCTTGTGACTCGCAGGGATTGATTCTGCACTTTTGAAGAGGAGATGTACCATAGGTGGGAACAAATACTGATGCAAAAGGCAATAAAAGTGTTTCACGTATAACACCCCTCCCTGTTTTGTTTGCATTCCTAATTTAGCAAGACAGCAGTACATTTCCTGAACTGATCACAGGACTAAGCTGGAAATCCCTCTTCCAGAACTATCAGTGCTATGTTTTTACGAGGGCACTGAATGCGAATTCTCCACGCTCTTTGTCTACAGCAGCTCTAATTTAAAAGGAAATCTTTCCATTACCAGATGAAGAGGTAAACAGCTGTCACATCTGGAGCCCAAGCAAACATTCTAACCTACGCTCCATCTCCCTAAGCAAAACATCCTGAAGAACCTCCTCTGTCGTAAAGAAGGCAATGGGAGCTAAGTGATAGGTTTTTTTTTTTTTTGGTATGTTCTTAAAATTTTTGCAAACACTTGAGCCCATCTCTGAGACGGAGGGAAAGATAACAATTACTCCTGGGGAACTCTGTTTGAGGTTGCCTTTTTGTGATTAGAGCAAATAGTTGCAACTGATTGACCATGGCAACTCATGTTTGCTCAGTTTCTAACAGTTCACTCTACCAAATATGTTCTTAAATAACTAAACTATCTTGGCTACAGCTTACAGCGTACTTACCAGGAACACTGTACACCCACCACAGTATTCAGAGCCCGTGCTCTGTGTGCAGCTCAGTTTTGTTTCACTGTTGTTATAAATAAACTGAAAGAAGAATAAACTCATTGGGTCCCAGTCTCGTTTTCGTTACGCCTGTCCGTTTAATTCCATGTAAGCCAGTGCATTACACCAGATTTATAGGACTCTGAGTGACAACAGGATTCACTCAGCGCGATGGGATCCACTTGGGTTTACACTAGTTTAAGTGAGAGCAGAATTTAGCCTCTAAAACAGAAAGAAGAAATTTTAATACCATCATCGCTCTACACAGTCTTGCCTTACAGCAGCCATATAAACGAGCTAATGTAGGCAGAGTTTCTCTTTGCATCTGTATATTAGTTATTTTGCCAATATTTATAGGCCCATATCCCTCAGTGGAGGCAGAGCCGGGGATATCAACCATAGCTGTTAGTCCCGTTGCACGAGATGAGCTTTGTATCAAAGGAAAAAAGGCTCCTCTCCACCTCACATGCTTTATTTTATTCAACCAGCTCTTTTTCACATTGTTATATCCACTGAATATAGCACGGTTGGATTCAGAAGAGAACCTTAAGCGTTATCATAATGCTTAGAAGCAATGGCTTCACACTGTATAATCTATCAAAGGTGTCAGATTTACAAAATGCAGATTTTCTGTCACATTTGGGCACTATAAGCACTGTATCTTTTCACTAAGGTGCTGACTGCTGTTTTAATGAGGCCCTTTGGTGGCTGTAAAAAACTGAAAGGAGAGGATTATAGGGGTTACCCTAGGTATTGTCTATTTGTCTTACAAATTTCACACTAACTACCAATTACATCGCCATAAACCTTTTGGCTACTTCAAGCTATATGCCATATAATACATAAAAAATACGCTATGTTAACCTCTTCCATATTATACGAGTAACTACAGCCACTGATGCAAGTAACATATCTAATGAAGCCAATAATGAGCCTCTTTAAAAGTAGTCTTGTTATAGGAATAATATTAGAGCAGTTCAGTTAAAGGCTAAGGTCCATTATGGCATGCTTCCTATGTTCTCCGGTCCCAGGTCTGAAAAGATGCTGACACGCTAATTCAGGCTCAAGAAGGGCATTAATCTCACAACCTTCTCCTTGTCATGCTTAATGGGACATCTTGCCTAGGTGAAATGAACCTGATGTATTCAGGTAAACATAATTTAATAAGGAGGAAAAAAAAAAATAAGAAAGAAGTAGCCGGGGTCTGACATAACAGGAAGGGGAATATTTACAATTTGGTTTCAGTGGAGAGGATTGTTAACGTTTGACTGAGAAATAAGCAATGTAAGGAGAGAAAAGAAAAGGGCAAATAATGCGGAATTTGTTTAAAAAGGCATCGCTGAAATATTAGTGCATTTAAAGGAATATGTTAATTTGGAGGAGGAAGAGATGCGCTAATGTGGGGCTTAGAGCACTTGAGTGTAAAATAGATGTGAAGCTGTATAGTCTGATATTTAAAAGGCAAGCATGAATGTCAGTGAGTAGCTGTATATCCTCTTTTGGCCGCCATCAATCATAAGTCTAATAAGCCACCTAAAATTTTGTCACAAGATACGGAATAGGACCAACGGCAGCAGCTAAAGCGGCGCAGGTAAACGCAGGACGCCGCTCCCAACCCCAAAGCAGCACAGGAAGGCCCCTGCCCACAGAGTACCATGGGCCTGGTGTCCTGTGCCGCTCGATGTGAAGATGGTGAGGGCCATTCCTGATGATCTGAAATCATCGGATGCTCAAGGGGAATGAAACTACTCCGGATGCTTCCCAGTAATTGGAGTGGAGGGGGCGCTTCTGGAAAAGCAGAACAGGGCTGTTGTCCTCGACCTCCAGGTGTTTTTTAGTATTGTCCTCAATCTCTCTGCGTCTTTTACCAAACTACAGCTTCATTCCTTTCATTCCTGTACAGCCCAAGCATCACCACAGCATCCAAAGCTCAGGGGGGAAACCGTGGAAGTTCTGTGGCTGTTGCTGGATTTTCTTTTCATCTGTATCCGTAGTCACTCTATCACTGTGGGCTTGCGTAGCATCGCTAGGATGGGTAAACGCTGTTAAAACCGGATAAAATCGGGCAAATCTACAAGCGTTGCAGTTGTGGAGCGGCTGTGTCATGCTCCAGAAAGGGAACCAAACCCACTCTTCTTCCAACAGCTACCCGCCTTGCTACGCTTCCAGTTGCACCTGACAAGAGGAGCCTGAACCGCGCTTGTTCCACACCACTGAGAAGAAATCAAACCTTACCTTCTGACGAGCCGAAAAAGCAAGCATGGGAAGAGCACTGTTCAGTTGGGCCCTTCCAGGCACGTTCATACAGACGTTAATCTTCCCAGGCCTCGAAACTCATGCTCCAAACGGGCCTTTGCTGCCTCTCGGGCTCCCAATACACCTTTTGACCATAAACATCTGGGTATTTTATCTAGGCTGATTTTTGCAAGCGGTTTACTCTAAAGCCACTAATACATGCTGTTGCGATGGGGCTCAACGGTGCCTATTAGGTGCTGGTCACGCTGAGCGAGGGTGGGGATGCTGGAGACGGATGGCACCACGGGGGGCTGTAGGAGACACTCTGCTGCTGGAAGGCAGAAAACCTCCCGGAGCTCCCAGGTGCACAGAGGAGAGCACTCGCTATTAAATTATTTCACAGGGAGAGGCCTATTACCTCTGAAAGCTGATCCTGCTCTGAAAGGCTAGAGCAAAGGGACCATAACCCTCTTCGCGGGCAGACGGCGCGTCCAGAGGAATCGGTCCCAGGGCTCCCAAGCGCCCAAGGACTACAACGATACTAGCTCCGTGTGAAGCGTCGTGTTCGAGGCGCAGTTTCCCCACCCCACAGAACCCTGCGCCTGCCAGAGGATGGCCCAAAGAAATTGGTAATTTAGAAGTTCGGCAAAAAAGAGCCCAGCTCACGCCAGCAGCTTGTAAGAGATTTGGAAATAGAGCCTAGTGAGACACTTGCCCTGAGGACACCGTTCCGACATTGGAAAACGGGTACGGAGTTTAACACGCGAGCACGCAGGTCACTGACCGCAAAAAGTTAATGACGTTTCTTGTTCGAAGGCGGGTCCATTTCCTCACACCGTCGCTGACGTGCACTGAATTCCCTCACTCCAGCCCAAAGCCATCATTTCTGGCCAGCTTTCACACCGCCCCAAAAGCGCCGGCTAGCTTTGCCGGGTCAGTCTGCCCATGCTCATCACAAAAGCTCCCCCTTAACTTTGAGAGGAAGGGAGAGAGTCGCCGACAGCGCCAGCATTTGGATTCGACGCTTTCAAATGCGTTCTCTCTCCAACAGTTTAGCAGCAATAGTTCTTTTTTCCGGTCTCCCTCCTGAAGCTCCCCGGGTGTTGCCAGGCCACTCCCCTCACTTTTTTCCTTCCTTTTTCCCCATCCAAATGGGAACTGTGTTCTACTCTATATATAATCGTCCCTGCAGAGCTGGATAAAAAATGTCACCTTAGGCACCTGAATTAATAGTTTGGTTATGTACTCTGTTAAGTCTTTACTATAGATCAGCATAACTGCGCCAGACAGACAATTCTTCAGAGCTAATGCTTTAAAAAGGTGCCAAAGCCAGCACACTTTCGAGACCCCACCAAATTATCCAGAGTTATAAAAGAAGCAAAGCAAAACCAACCAAAACCATACAGGATTTCCTGCCCGCCCGCCCGCCCACCCCCCCTAGCTTTCCCCAGTACTACTGGAAATATAAAATGGTGGGAAAAAGTTGGCAGGAATAAATACTTCCATGGAGTTTCTAAAGCTGCAATTAATGTTAATGAAGCTGTACCTTATATGGCAAGGAGATATAGTATAAATGGGTAAGTAAGAAAAATGATCAGCCGTTGTGCTCTTCCAATATAGCACGTCGGGGTATTGCCAGTGTAAAGCGATCTTTATTTTAAACCATTAAATAAAACAATATAAATCTGCAAGCAGGTGTTTCTTGTTGCGGGAGTATCGCAAGTTGTAATGCAAACAACCGCATTTTAGCATCTATGCAGAGTGTGAAGTAAATTCACTGCTCACCGACGCATCGAGCGCAGGGAGGACACGATCAGCAGGAGCTTCCAGCACGACGATCCTATTAAGGCAGGAAGGATTCACGCGGCTGCGAGGGAAGGAGGCGCAGGCAGGTGATGGGAGCGGGCGTTTGCCGCGCAGGCACGGGCCCACTGTACATGCTAAGTTGTTGTTTTCTGCTCAGCTAAGCAGCAGAGAATTGATATGTTCGCAATGAAGTGCAATGACAATTAAATTGTAACTGACCTACATGTTACCGTCATTACGCTTTCTCTTTTTTACTGCTTTCCCTCTTATTTAATCACACAGTATGGGGTTTTTATTAGGCTGTAATGTTAAAATCTTCATCCATTTAGCCATAAATGTTTGACTGGATATCTATCAGACTTCCTCGCACTATACAAACAAAACCATTTTGCTGAATCATTGTTGACTTGTTTGTGGCCTAATTTAATGAGTGTAATAACTTACATTACTACCCAGTTAACATTTAGGAGCCCAGAAAAGACCTGCGAGCACACAGCAGACTCCTGTGTACGTTTTCTATTCCTACTACTCCTCTTTGCAGTACATTTTATACCATACCATGCACTTCCTGCAGCCCCGGCTTTGCTTTTGCCCAGCCCAGGTTGAGTAGCCAGGCTGCAATGCTAGAAACCAACATTTTGACGCAGTCTCCACTTTCTAAGCACCCAGTGCCTGCTTACGTAGCCAACAAAACATCAAGCGCAAGAAGCCTGAGCACGCACTCATTCCATCACGCTCGTGCAGGGAGCTGGATCACTGAGGAGGAAAGCAGCCAAACGACTCCCAGTACTTCGGTAGAACATGGTTTCTAGGTTAAACACAAAACTAGCGCAAGCTAAACCGCCTTTGCCAGGCCTTAGTTCAGACGAGGTGAAGCAAATATTGCTGCTGTGCGCTATCAAGGGCAAAACACAGGTCTTCGAGCCGGGGTCTGCAGAACAAAGAACATCTGGATGCCCAGGAGCCCTGGGGAGCCCTTGGCAGGAGCACACACAGGCTGGGGGACAGCCCGAAGCCATCGAACACCAGCAGTTGGGAGGCATCTTCATTTTAACTCTATTACCTTGAAAAGATCCTTCCTGTCCCTACCTGCACACTTTAAGCGTTCATCTAGCATCTGACAGTCCTGCAGATCAATTAAGTAATGAAATGAAGTCTCCATATTCATACACTAATTTAACACCTACTTGGCAAGACAGAGGCATTTTCCTGCTTGCAAGGCCATAACTCAGACACCGATACATACACCGAGGGACAAGCTGTGAAGTGCAAAAGTTGGAATTCTCCATTTCCCACAGAAAAATCCTCATGTGTACCAAAGGGATACCCCCAGTCAGGCTTGGGGAGAACGGGCGAGGAGTGGTTACTCTCTCTATATTTAAAGTAAATTCAGTGTAACCTGAGGAACCTATTCTTTCGCCTGTTACCTCCCTAGCCAAAACCGTCTTCATGCTTTTCCCCCCTCCTCACACCCTCCCTGTCTCTTTGCCCATAACACTGGATGAACTGAAGAGGGGGCAGGAAAAACAACACATCTTTTTGAAGGAATAAATAGATTGCAAGTGTCTTGAGGAATGGTGAGTAAAAGCAAAACTGTGTGTTTCATCACCTTGTAAAGGAGCCTGAGCACTGGGGTGTGGAATACGAGAAATCACGACTTTAAGATTTCCCAAATATATTAAAAAAAAAAAATCAATTAATGTTGTTGTAAATCTCCCCAGGTGCACCGCTGTTAGTGGAACACTTTGTCCATGGGAATCTCGACCATGAAACTTATTGTGCACTTAGTGCAAACTTTAATAAATACAGCAATGAAACCTCACTAGTGATGGTTATCAAGCCAGCATGCATTACCTCTGCCACTGATAGCTCTGCGTAGGGAAACAAAGCCTTACCAGGTCACCCCTCCCAGCTGTTCAGCAACACCGCATTCCCATCCTCAGAACCCATGTTCAATATGGGATTTTATTGTATTTAGCTCAGCAATTCTTTTAGTTCTAGGTCCCAACCTGCCTGTGCCATCACAATGCAGAGCTCCCTGAAAAACTCATCCTGAGGTAGACTCAAAAAAAGTCACAGAGCTTTTAAGGTCAGATTTATTACCACCACATTGCAAAGTTTAGTATCAGGGGAGGTAAAGATAATGAGCTAGAACCTGGCTGTGAACGCCATTTGATTTGAGCTGCACACACTGAGCTGAGCAGGAACCAAAGACGGACCACGCCGACAGCAGGGAACATTCACACGTGCGGGATTCCTTCAGCACCCGCAAGAATCTTTCCAAGGCACATATCAATGCTGTGGAGTGCTCAAACTTAGAAAAGTCTAAAATATTACTTATTGGCTACAGAGCTCCATGTTCGGCTTTGCAGTTTTAAATCTCTGTTAACCACAAAACTTGGGCACACGGGATGTTGCGTGTGTGGATGTGCTTAAAGCTGAAGTGGCAGCGACCCCATACAGAGCATTTTGGTTTGCAGCTGTTCCAAGCCACCGTCTGACCAACCTCTACATGACAGGTCTGAACACCAGGATTTTAAGTGCTTTTTGCCCCAGCAGTCAGAGCAGAAGGCTGCTGCTGCCCCTGACTCCAGAGGCTCCCTGAACCCGTCAGGTAGAACAAGAGGCCAGTACGACATACTGAGGACATCTGTAAGCAGAGGCTTGCAGGGGATGCAGGAACGATGAAACTCAAGGTAGACCATGCAGAAAAGCTAAATCCTGCCAAACTCTGCCCATGGTGTTTTTTTTCTGCCCAACATTTGCTGCATTTCAGTGGGAATCTGGTATCAAACCCTATTTCCACACTCAGCATCTTCTGTTAAGCTGAGCTGAACCCTTTTCACCTTCTACGGTAAGATGCCAAAGCTCCAATAACAACAAAATTTACACAATTGTCAAACCCAGAAGAATTCATACAGTATTTCCAACTGTTTCTCCGGAAATTACGAGCATCACACAAATGTGTTGAATGCACTGATTTTACTGTGAGGTTATCAAAGGTATAAAAAACTTTATCTCAACCTGAACTGCTCTGAATTTGATTTCAAGCATTCACAGTTTTTCTGAACTTGTGGTTGGAGGTTTGTTGGTTTTAAGTTAAAAAGGTCTAATCATTATTGTTGTGTGTTTATTATAATGAAATACTTCGCTCTTGTCTCTGAATATGTTCAAGTTAAACCAGGAATACACTGACAATTAAATCTGACATTTTATTTGGGTAGAACAAAACTTTTCAGCTGTTCTAAAATGTATTTTTTGTCATCTTTCCATTTACTATTAAAAAGGAAAAATGTATGTAGATCACACAGAAGCCGTTCATTTGGCTAACAACCCAAAAATTATTTTTACAACCATATGCAAAATACAGTGACTGTGATTTTGATACAAGGCTTTAAATGAACAGTTTCTCTTCCTGCCTCTATTTTCCCCTTTTTTATATTTTACTTTTTTTTTTTTAAGGATTTTTCATTATCCTATTTGGAAAGAAGCTCTCCTTTCCTCAGCAACTGTGTTCAAATGACACCTCCCTCTCTCTCTCTCCCAGGGTTTATGTTTCACCAGAATGACAACATTAAATAGCAACTCTACTTAACTATTTTTAAGGCCCTGATCAGTGTCAGTCATACAGTGATGGGAAGATGATTTCAAGTCTGAAATAGCCAAATAGCTGTGAAATCACATATATGAATCAGCCAGGCTTAGAGACAGTAGCAGCATCCTGTAAAAAGATTTTCCTCCCTTCACTCAACCTGTTATGCTGAAGAGTTAAAAATCCACCAGAGACACCCTACGTACCCGTAAAACATCTCAAAAAATCCAGAAAAATGTATTAATTCCATCCTTATTTCTCCATATTTAATTTAGGGCGAATAATCACATATGGATTTGCCACTTTGTAAAACGTTTACCTGAATTTCTGTATTTTTAGTGAATATCCTGAACTTCCAGCAACATGTCTTTACAACAGAAATATGAAATAGCCAATATTTGATTTTTATATAAACACACCCAACATTTGATGGTTATTTCTATTTTGGCCATTCAGTTTTCCCACAAAGCAAAGGGCTTCAGGGTTTGGGGTTTTAAGTCTGTAGCACGAAACACACTCTGTCTTTATTGATAACATAATATTGGTCTACGAAAGCCACGTAACAAATCATTTAATTGCAGGGAAGGTTTTTAGAAAGACACCCCAATTCAATACATAGCTCCATTTGGTTTTAAAAACCTTTAAACATCTCAGTAATAGCAAAATGTGTAACTTGACAAAGAACGGTGTATTTCAAAGCATTACCAGAGCCGTGATTATTAGTTTTATTTTGAATGGATAACAGCACACACCATGTGGCCCTGCGAGTCACACTGAAGATTTCTATTATTAAATCCAGCAACCTTGAATATTTGATGTGTTTTTCATTAGTACTTCTGACTCTCCTTATATTCCATTTGTAGGACCAAAAAACGCATCCAGGAGTAAAAAAAAAAAAAAATCTCATGGAACAAGCCTCTGTCTCACGAGTTTCTGCTTTTCCTCCTTACTTTATTACCTTCCCGACGTGGCACGGAAAGCACGACCCATATACGTAGAGCACAGAAAAATGTGATGCTCGTTACTAATCCTAACCCACCACTGGCAGCTTGGCACTTCTCACCCTGCTCCTCGTGCCCGAATTAACACACCGAAAGGCAAAGGCACCAGCCAGCTCCATAGCTCAGCTAGCGGGTTTGGCATCTGAGTCACCAGAAAGATGCAGGACCAACTGGAGAAGGAAGTCATTTTTGCCTTGGAGCAGGCACAGCCTAACAGGAAACAGCATCCTGCTTGCCCTTGGAAAAACAGCAGCGACTCGAGATAACTTTCAGGCTACAGTTCAGATAATTCCCCATTGCGCAGGACTCGGCCCCGGGGAATCCAGCAGGAAATGAGGGTAAGATTCATAACAGAATATAGTGTTCTGCAACTTTCTGAACAGAGGATCTGCAAAATGTCCAAAAACCAAAACAGCAACAAAATCCCACGTTATTTTTTAAATCTTCAGTCACTGCTGCTCGTTACGCTGCTATTCATGCTGCGTAGAAAGCCCTGGGAGGAGAACTGAGGCAGACTAACTGGGAGCCACCCTGGGACCTGGGGAATGAAACTGGAAGATTTCATGCTGGGTGAGCATACCTGATCTAGATGAAGTTAATCCTCTGGGTTTAAAAATAAATGAAAACGGTCTTCCAAATCACATGATCTTGAGCACAGAGAATGAACTGAGAACATGCAAGTCCCTTCCTCACCCCACTCCACCACCACCTCATCTGCTAAACTCAAAGGTCTCCCACACATCATCATCTTGGCAATTCAGAATTCTTCACAAGCTCCCTTTGTGTTTTCTAGTAACGTGGTCCCTCCAGAAGCCACATTTGCTGGAGGTCCCTCACAGGCCAGAACACACCATCCAGCCGCCTCATTGCCAAATGCTCCACTGTGACAACAGTGCACTGTCAGTACCATCAACTTCTCTCTGAAGTCAGTTTTATTTGGGTACTCCAGCTTAAATAACCTGAGCTCCTTCAAAATACCCCTCATGCCAGTGGGACAAGGCAGGTCTAGAATTAACTCTGCAATTCTCTTGCTAGCACAGCTAAACTGCAGTTGGGGTGAATTCCATCCACGCTGTGTGTCTGAAGGGACACCACTTCCAAAGCGTGAAGCTTCTTCCCCAACTCTGCAAAGGTACTTCAATTATTTAATCAGTTTGGCTGAAATTCACAAAGTATTAAATCGATAGTTTTTACTTTACATTCCTTATAAACGGCGTTTATTAATTTCAGGAAAGAGATTTGCCATTGTTACAGCAAGTTAAATTAGTACCACATGGCTACAGGCCCCCACTAAATGATTCTTTGGGACAAAATCAGTTCTTCAAAGACCTTTAGATGACACTAGAGATAAGACAACCAAATTTCTGTCCAGGAAGTTACAATTTATCAAAAACATAATAAACCATGGACGAAATACTCATTGTAAGCAGCACATAACGTGGTCCATGAAATGACATTTTCGCATCTCTCACTACGGCCATAGCGAAGCTTGCTGACAGTGCAGGGTAATGCTCCATTGATATTTAACAGTCCCCATCTACGCAGTGCTTTGTGATACCGTAACTTTATACACTCCAGCCCGTGCTCTCTCCGGCACTAAATCAGTCAACTTTGGCACACAACGCCGTTCCATTTTCTTTGCTTAACTTTAATGCCGTAGATGTTTTAACTTCCCAATATTATTAACTTTGGAAGTGGCTGGGGAAAACAATCACTCCTCAATTCTCCCTGCACTTCTCGGATACGCGTACAAGCACGCCCTTGGCTAAACCTCAGTGTGTTCTCCTGATCCTGAGGAAAAGGATGGTCTCTGCTGGTGAGCATAGCTATAGACATTTAACAACTGGAGGCTCTTTAACCTCGATGTAGTATAGACAAGAGTACATCAGCACCTCCTATAGGAAAATCTGGATAAGCACCACATAAAATAACAAAATAATAGATTCATCTTCCTGCAGCTAAAGATAAATATTAAATAATCCTATCTGCTTCTGGCTGAAAATTAATTTCTTCTAAGGCAAATAGTGTAATACGTATATGCGTTTCAATTCCCATTTGGCAAAAAGCCTATTTTCAGTATGCAGTACATAGACTTTTGAAATACTAGAACTGCGTTCATCACAGACACACTTAAACAAATAAAATTTTCTTCCTTCGTCTACCAGTTCACTGCAGTCTAATAAAATATATATATATAATTTAGAGCATTGGTATTCCCACCAAATCCAGACACCCAGACCAAAAGCAAAGCTCTTTTTTTTTTTTAAACTTTCCCTTTTTTCTTTGCAATATGAATAACAGGTAGCATCAGAAACACTGTGGTACATCCACACACCACCACGTGGTTCCCTGCAGCGGGATTTGAGAGCTAGTTCTGAGGAAGCTCTCCTGAGTACCGAGTACCACAAGCCAACACAGCTCAGCCTAAGCGGTGCTTCTGGTAGCCAGGCTACAAGTTCAGGTATCCCTATACTATTTAGATGTCATTAAAGGACCAAAAATTAACTGCCCATTTTTGTAGCCCTGCATATGTAACAACAAGAAACATGTATATTTGAAGACGAAGGCATCCATGCAGCACTCCTGATTAATTCACTACTTGAGGAAGAATGGGAAAGCAAACACAGAGCGCCCCAAACCAAAAGCCCAATACGCTCTCACTGTCTTGGCTCTGACACGGATGTCTCCATTGCCCAGAACCTTTTTCACCTTCCGTGCTGCAAAGCGCTCAGAAGATGCCACTCCGTGAGAACAGCTTCACCGTACCCTGATCACTTGCTGCTCCTGCGCTAGCGTGCACAACTTGCCAGGTGAAGTATTTTGACAGAAAGCCAAGGTGGTTTGACAGTACTGTCAGCTCCCTGGTAGCACACATTCTTTTCTACCCTTCCTCAGCAAACCCCTCTTCTCCTGTTTCAGGCACAGCATCTGACTGTCTCCTGCACCACCCTCCACAGATCTTCCTTGCCATAGCATATTTTATTCTGGACTGTTTTGTGGTCCAGCCTGGGCTCTGACAGGAAGTTTGTGGCACAGAGCTTTTTCTCTGAAAACTTTTTGAGATGTCTTCATCTCGGTATCTAACCCAGGACCTATTTGGTAGTATACGATCTAGCTGCTCTGATGCAGGATGCACGGAGAAGGCAGCAGACCTAGCTACCATGGTGACTGATGTTGTAAAAATATCCAAGTTGGCTGTACTGACAGATGGGTTAAATATATGGCTGCTTTATACCTGGATGGCAATCTGTTACTATATCTGCTACAGTTAGGCACACGAGGCGATGACAAATATGTAGATTGCAGCGGTAAGGAGAAGGAGGGATCCAGTTCTTAGCAAATGTAACGTGACAGAAAGCGTTTGTTGCCACTACTGAAATTTGCGTATCCCTGCACTGTGAAGTCTAACATGACCTTGGGCTGCCTGCTGCCTTGGAAACCAGTGGTCAGATACTCCCAGCACTGGGCATAACCAGCTAGAACACTTTGATTCAATGAAATTTCATGGAATCAAAATATTTCACACACTGGCTTCAGTGAATTTCTGTCAGGGACAGAGAGAGAGAGCACTCCTTAAAAAAACCAAACATCCTGGTGGTTTGGACACCAAGACGTTGGAGCTCCAGATTCAAATCCCTGTTGGACCAAGCGATCTGGAATTAAATCCATTGCACTTGAAGCCAACAACCGGCTAGCCAGGCTGCTAACAAAGTCAGAAGACTTAACTTTCAGACAGCTATAAAAAAAAAAAGCCATGGTTACTTTTCCATGTTGTATAACTCTTCATTGCAATCCCGCAGCCTTGAGAATTTTGCTCATTTGCCCAGAAGCAAAGCTCTCAGGGTACAAAAGCTACCTGTACAGAGCGTTTCAGGCAACGGCTGGTTTACAAAGGATCGAAAGCTTCAACATTGGGTAATGAGTGTTCCATTGCCTAATAACCTTGCTTTGGAGAAGCAGAAATTCATTTTCCTCAGAGACAATTTTGAGGTTACGAGGCTGAACAAAGAGAATCATTCTTGTGGGCATAACCGAACCAAATTAGCAAAGAGAAAACGTATTGGTGCCACGAGGTGTATTTTGACACGTCCTACCTCTGCAGTATGAGAGCTGGAGTTCAAAAAGAAAGCTTGGCGGATGGGACAGCTGCAGGACATCGCCAAGTCCTGCTTTCCACCCAACCAGCAAGGCCAGACCTTGAAATGAGTCCGTGCATTGGGTGTGGACTTCCCTCCGGCATCTACAAACCTAACCCTCCATTTACAGTTTAGCTCTTGGCATGCCCTGGAATTACAGAGGATGGCACAGTTTCAAAACACGCCTTTCATCCCCCAGAGCTGCCATGGCACACGAAGAACCACAGCTAGGATCCTGGCAATGGGTCAAACCAGAACTGATGGCGAGATCTTGCCAATCTCCCATGACTCCCCATTAAATTAATGCTCTTTATTAAAAACGTCTTTTCAATCACGTGCATTTCTTCGCATCCAGATATGAACATTCCTGAGATTTCTCAAGGTCAGCTGTGCACATGGCTGTCCCTTCCTCATATTTCAAAACCACTCAAACGACAACTTCTATTTCCGTCTCTGGGCGAAGAGCAAAGCCGCCCTTTGAAGGCACCAGCTGGGTCACACTTCCCAGTAACAGTCATTAGCAGGTAAGCCCAGGATTTTGATTTCAGCGTATTTGTATGGAAATCATCCTTTTGTTGTCATTTTAATCCTTACGGATCGTTTTATTCTCAGGCTCATAAACGCAAGAAAACAAATAAATACAGACACGTGTCTGCTAAACAATGCCGTGTGCCACCAGAAACGCTGTTATCACCCCGCGTCCTCCGAGGGCTACGGTCAGTGCTGGGCAGGCTGCCCACCCGCTCCTTCCTCTGCGGCAATCGTGTTTTTACAATTTCAAATTTAATACTTTTTCTAATATATTACACGTTACCTCCCATGTATTTAAACTGTACTTAAAAGCATGCTAAGAACTGGTAATTCTTTAATGGTTGTTCACTTACAAGCGATTGTGGGTCATTACACAATCATTTAAAGGGCATTAATGAGAACCATTTAATGGTTTTAGTAGAATATCATTGTAAGGGACAGGGGAAAAGTTACTGGCTGTAAATTTTTATGACCATTTCTTACAAAACGTATTACTTTAAAGATTTATGTATGTAACAATGAGTACAATAAAAGCCATGCTAAAAATAATTTGAAATCAAAGTGATGCATATAGATAAGGTTCTCCTTGCTGCAGTTTTGCATGCAGTCAGTAAGATTTTTCTTTCTTTTCTTCTAGATTCCTTATGACTTGCAGTGCAGCTTCAGATCTCCTTTATGAAAAGTCATAACAGGAAAAAACTGCGCAGGTCTACATTTTAACAAAGCATAAATTGTCCTTTACGGTCTTTATTTTATTTTTCACTTCTCACTTTTTTTTTTGGCATATAAAATCTACTTTTTTTTCAGTTTTTCCTCAGACACAGCACAAAGGTCTAGCCAGAATGTAAGGAGAATTACTTTTATAAAGCATCTTGAGCTGTACATTGGGTTGGCTTTTTATAAATGGAAAATAAAGGGAGAACTCTGCACGCCAAAATTAAAAGGTTGACTATTTCCCCACAGGGAAATTCTTTATTACTACACGAGACCAGAGCATACCTTCAAAACTACAGAAACTTATTTTGAAAACTATTCATATGGACGCATTAACCTTATTAAAGCGCTTTAATAACAAAACAGTCATCATATTGTGCCTGGGTTTGTCCATTTGTGATTCACATGGAATACATAATGAGGAAGACAATGCCCTTTTTTCCCTGGTATTCTTGCATAAGTAGGAGAATATTTCTAATTAAAAGGCAGAGTTAGTACAGCACATGAATTGAACTGAACCATATCTCTGGAAATGCTGATATTTTTACTGTTTGCATTAAGTAAGGATTGTATTTCTCTGTGAATCCGACCCAGTACCCATTACCAATAAGATTAAGATTTAAGATACCTTGGTCAAAAGATGGTGAATTATAACTTTTAATTAAAATGTAGGAAATAGTTTCTTTAAAATAAACATGGTAATACTTTCAAGATCATTAATTTTTTATGTAATGAACAACAAAACCAACCTGAATATTTTAAAGCGTGACATTGTAGAGCCAAGGAGAGGGGATTTTTCAAAACTTCAATGGAACAAGAGCAGGCAAAGCCGTTAATCTGCAGCTCTCCTGTCTTTGGAAACCCTGCTATTCTTTCACGATGAGTTTTAGCCTTGCTCTACCTCTCCAAAATTCGGTACAAATTCAAATTGAGATCACAGAGGTATCAGGGTCAGTAAGGGGGAGGCGGGCTGGTTATTATTACCATGTTTTCTCCACCTACGATTTGACTGTTTTCTTCCTATTTTGAAACGACTGAAGAAATCCAGGAGCTGACTGATCTGATTTGCTCCTATATTTGAAATTGCGTACAAAGAAATGTTACTAATGATTACATGAGGTGGTGGCCGTCTCACATTTACTACAGATAAACTTCCTATCGACCCCCCCAGTAATTCTTTTTGCTGTGCACCCTTTATGTTTGTTGCCCAAATTCTGCTTAATACAAGAGCAGAATGTAATGGATTTTATTGAAATATTGTCAAATATTTCAAATATTGGGAGGGAAACATAGGGCCCATGGAAGTCAGGAACTAAAGCCATAAGACAGATGAGAAGAATCCAGACGAAACTCACAGGCAATTCAGCGAGGGAAGATGTCACTGCATGTGGCAGAAGATGCACCTAAACATCCCAACTCCCATGAACAAAAATCATCGTGAATCCCTGACCATGGCGTGGCCATAAAACAGGGACTCGTGGGACTGGGATGAGATCAAAGGCACTTTTACCTGCATCCTGAACAGGGATTTAAAACCTGAATTTCCAAAAACAAAAGGGCGACGCACTAAAATCAATGGACCACTATATTCCCTGGTTTTGTGATCCTGTTCATTATTTGCATTCTTCAACCCTCTCCCGTTTTATTTTTCACTGGATATTAATCACTGCTAACTGTACTTTCCCCATACCAATTCTTCACCTCACCAGAAAACAGCACCTGCACTGGGAGCACAAAATTAGGAGATCCATAAAAAGGAGTGAAATGGCACACGGGTTTAGTGTGTCCGGCTTTCACCTCTCCGAATACAGGACTATGAAAGAGGAAGAGAAAACACGATGCAGAAATTTAAGTGAAGAGATACAGGGATACAGACAGGAAGAGAGGATGAAGATGGGTGAATGTAACTGAAAAAATGAAAAAACCCAGAAGTTGGGTGGACGAAAGATTCAGAATTACATGAAAACATTTTCCTTCTACACTTCCACACATTTGCATGTGCTACATGTGCTAAAATGAAGAGAAAGGTGAAGGCAAAGCACTGAAGTTGTTCACTTTTTCCTATAGCCCTACTAAAAAAAAGGAAATTAAATGCCATAAATATACTCAAACAATAAAGATTTGATTTACAGTAAGAACAGCAAATAAATTGTGAGTAACGATTTGAGGTTGTAGAGGTCTCCAAACACTACATGATTTTTATTTGTCATGTGTGTTGCAGTATCTAGATTCACTGAGGTAGATTCAGAACAGAGATTCTGCTCAGGGTTTTTAAGATATTTTGCTTGCGTTGAGCTTCCTCCCTCTCCATCAGACAACTACGTGGGCTGCACAGGCACCTTTGTAATTGAAATACTGCGAGTCCAACAACTGCAACACAATATGGTATGATACAATTACTGACGTCACACACACATGACTCTTCTTCAGACCTTTCTGAATTTAATAATTTTTACTAATGATCCTTTGGCTACTTATACAAACACAGACAAATATATCTGCAACTGACCCTGAGGTGGGTAGGAGCCTAAAATATCGTGTCGCAGCATGCGATGACAAGGAGAAGGTGTTCACCTTACCTTGAAAATACCTTAGTCCAGTAGGAAAACCGCTGTCCATGTAGATACAGAGACACATACACGGCTTTGATCCATTACCCTGTCCCTAAAATTGTTTCAAAGGGCCATTATATTCACAAAAGCTGTCTAAATTCTGAGTTCCCTCTTCTGGCTCTGCAAAACAAGTGACCTGAGAACGTATGGAAAATTTAAAAAATATAGGATTCAAAGATAATTAATATCCTGTATATTTTCAAGGTATCACAGTTTAAAGACACCTGTGAATGACAGGAAAAATTAAAACTAGCAGTGAAAGTAGCTGACAATAGCCACTGCACAAAAACCAAGGAGGAACTGCACAGAACCTGGGAGAGCCAGGGGGACATTTAAGGCCATGTAGATCCGTTGAGCTCCACTGATCTGATCCATGGTATCTTACATGCAGATATGGCCCCTGTCTTGGAAAAGTGATTTGGGATAAATGGTGACTTGGAGACTGTCACTGTAGAACTGCAGGGGCACATCCAAACCCAACCGTCCAAATGTGTGTGGCCAAGACTTGATAGGGATAAAGAAGAGAGCATTGGATGAGGAAAGCATCTCCTGAGAGGTGCTTTGTGGGTACCATTGCTAGATAAGTACAGTGCAGCTACAAACCAGACGCATCAGTCCTCATGCTGTAGGGAAAGCCTTTCTGCTAAGAAATACTTTTTTTTTTTTCCTCAGAAAACACAGAACTTGAGCTGTTAATATCTGATCTACAGGGGCACTGAAAGATAGAAGGGGTGTTTACTGCACCCAAGAAGACTCAGAAGTACTATATCAGGGCATTCTGATGATCAATAAAAGCTATTTTAAGATACAACAGCAATGAAAGACAGTTAGAAACAGGTTATTAAACATGATTATATTACAGACTGCAAAATTTCCATGGTGGGGAACTTGTTATAGAAATGGATAGAGAACCTACCACACACTGGAGCCCAGGCTCTCCCTGGCTTCTGGCTCCTACGAGAATACAGGAATAGCTGTTGCAGTACCTGGGGACACAGGTCGCTGTCACTGTTCTGGTGTGCTAACTTCTCTTGAAAAAAGTCATAGGGACTTTGCCAAGAAGCTAGGAAGGTGAGGGACTTTTGAGTCGTAGGGTGTTCCAATGATCCATTTGACATGCATGCAGCCATCAGGGTGCATATAGTGATTAAAACAGGTCTTTTGGAATGTCTGCATGAAAATCTAGAAGGGCAGGTAGGGAGGCTCCCTGTGTTTTGCCCTTCTTTCCCACACTATCTGCTGGTAGAACCTCTCAAGTTCTAGTATAACAGATCTATACGAAACAAAGTCCATTTTGACCTGCGTTTGTCTATATGCGTATACTCTCCTCACACCAAGTCACCTCTCTAAGCACTCTTGTCCCTACCATGCCCCTGGTCATGTGCACAGCAGAAAATACCAAACCATGTTTTATAGTAAAGCTTTGGGGTTTATAACCGAGGCAGATGATAAGCTTTTCTGTGAACGACTGCAAGACACAGCCCAGTAAGCCCCACCTGAAGGTGCGATCATGGTAGAACTGATGCACTGAATGATTTTTTTATTAATCTAGGAGCATATTTTTAGCTAACCATGATGCAAGCAGTGCATGCCATGAAGCAAATTAGGAATCAGAAACACCCCACCTTCAATCCTTGCCCAAGTGCTACCGACTCCCTGAATGACTTACCTCTTTGCTTTAGATTCCCCACGTGTAACTGGAGAATAACAACACTTCCCTACTTCACAGCAAGACTCTGGTGAGAACTAATTAATGTTTGTTGCACAACACTTTGAATTTGTAAAATGTCATTTACGCGATAAGTATTACTGCCATTACCATCAGTGTTGTCCCAGGTACCGCAGATACATAAAGCTGGCTGCTGTAAGAGCTACTTAATACGTTAAGAACAACGCACAAAATAGTGGGAAAAGTATCAAACCCTTTTCATTTTCTTAGGAACACCAAGAGCTTTAAAATAAAGTGGTTAGCAAACATCTGCTTGCCTTACAGATGTTTTTTGTTAGGGTCTGCATGTTCTGCCATGTTTGCTCTGCCTGGGTAGTACCTTGTCCCCCATGTAGCTGCTCCAACTGGTCATCAATAGGACCCATTGTGTAAGGGCAGTGGAACCCACCATGCCGGGAGCCAGCTGAAACTGAGATGTTGCAAGTGTGCAGTTTCCTGTGGAAACTTCGCTTCCTGTGGAACCTCATTTCCCTCTTTAATTTCATTTTCCCTTTCTAGACAGCAAAGGTAAGGTCATCAGCCAATGATGTAATATGCTAGTCCAAAATGTGCTGGAAAGCGTACCACATATGATAATAGCTATATTTAGTTATAAAAATTCAACATGAGCTGTATTTCCAAACCTATTTATATAACTCCTTCTGTGGGTAAATTACAAACTGTTATTTAAGTATTCATAGTGGTTGGGAGAAAAAGTCGTCTTAAATTATGTCCAAAAAGCAAGGATATGATTCTGCACATGAGGAGAGAGACTCAGAAGGTTTATTTCCTGCTGAAAGGCAGAGGTTCCTAGAAAAGCCTGTTAACTATAACTCTGGGACACACGCACATCCAGTCTGGCTCTTGTACCCTACCAACTCAGTACGCTCGGAAAAAATGAAACAGCAGCACCAAGGACTGTGGTTCTCTGGTAATTTTTTCCTCATTAACTTGAGGTTCAGGGGAATCAACTCCAATCAGGAAGATATTTACATCCAGATCAATGGGAAATGAGACTACCCAGCACGGATTGTGTTCTGCACAATATTTTAGTGTCCCAAACCTATTAAGTGCTACGAGATTTATACCATGAAGATCATGTACCATGCTATAATTTACATTTAAAAGTTGGCTTGCAGCTGCTTACCCTTGGCCTGTTCTTCCATTATATCCAAATTAATAATGTCTGTAACCTGCGCTTTCCTATGCTAAAGAAAATGAAAGAGTAGGGGGTGGGTGGGAAGGAAATAATGATGACAACAACAACAAAATCACCACTAAATGACAGAATTTCTGAACTCTTGTAATGGGCCTGAAAAACATCTCGCCTGATTAACACATCTCTGGTATTGTATGTGAAAAACAAAAGACTGTCAATGTATTTTTTTTTTTTTTGTATTTTTGACTTCTCAAGTAAGTTCCTCAGCAAGGGATCATCATGGCAGCTCACAGTATGTAAACTACAGCAGGCTCCAGTAAGATCTTCTGTTAAAGCACCAGTGATACTGCAAAGCACGGATAAAAGTGTAAATAAACAAACAGATATCAGGATATAAATCACAAATTAAAACTTGAGAAAATAGCCCTTGTAAACATGAAATGAAGGGTACCTTCACTTCAGACACTGCAAACTGAAGGACACAGTATCATTCCTTAATGCAGGTTTAAAATACTCCAACTTAGATTACAGAAGAGGAGAACTCCATGCAGAAGAAGCAGCAGTATATATTTTTGCTTTAATGTAATCATGGCAAGGGCTTTCAAACCAATAGCCAGGAAGGTCTCCGTTCCCAGAGCAAACAAGAGCTGAGTACAATGCAGGTAACAGCGGTGCAGGCCACGGTACCAGATGAGCATCAGCCCAAGCAAACCGGATTGCCACATCCCAACGGTTCAGTTCAGTTTGCACTGTCATTCGTTCAACTGCTGGCTCTGCTCACATCACCAGGAGAAGGGAGGGGGGCAAGAAGTAACATGAAGTATTAGAAAGCCTGCTATGAAACCTGCCTGGAGCAGATACGTTTGTTGTGAAACTAGGTCGAGACCAAAAGAACATCTCATGTAAGACAGGGCACATGAACACTGCACTGACTCAAAACAGAAGCGGGCACAGGTCATTAAGCATCCGAGGTAGAGAACGGATATCAGTGGGATACTCTAAACTTGAATTCACCTCATGAGGTAACAACCAAGTCCCCTGCCAATATACGGCATTTCTTCCTAGTAATAGACGACTCAATGGGACTGGAAGATCCAGGAAGTCAGAGCCCATCACAGAATGTAAATTACTGAGCCAGACTACCTAAGGCAGCACAAGTTCTGCTGCAAAGTCTCTCTCTCCTTTAGAAAAGGATAATAAAAAGCTGGAGTGGAAGAAGAGGTGATGTGTACAAGCTGATGGGAACTTAAGAACGTGCTGAAGACCAAAGAACGAGCAGGAGCAAGAACAAGACCAGCAGAAAGGGCCACAGGTTTTGTTAAACATACAGTGCCCTTAAGAGAAAGTACGCTTCACCCCCCTCTCGTAATAAGCGCACCAGACGCCATCTTTTATTTGCTATATAGCCACATCTTTGACCTATATTTTGAAAGCTATTAAGAATCCAGAATAAGGACAAACAAAAAGGAGGGGAAGAGGTTGGGGGGTTTGGTGGCGGTGTTTTTCCTCCTCTTCTCTTTTGTATAAATAGCACAGCCTGGAGCCATTCCTTACAGTCGCAAACATGTCGAAATGAGACCTTCAAAGACTGGAGGCTGAACTCTCCAGGGTGGACGCTCTTGTAATCATTAGGCTAAGCAGAAATATAAAATAGCTGTAAACAACAAACTTATAAAAGAGAACGTTAAATATCATGCCACCAAGTCAACAGGAGACCGCAGCGATCTGATGCACAAGTCACAGTCATGATGTGCACTGCATGCACATCGAAATGTAACTCGGTTTCCTTCCGTTTATCCCTTTGTGTGATGATGAAAGCCACCAAGGGAAGAAGAGAAGCAAGACAGTCAGTCATGGTAAGAACAAAACTTCCAACCGCCTTTTGCCCTCCTGGCAGCATCTGGAAGACAAAGAAATTAACCACACACTGCAAGTTTATTAAATAAAAAAAGGAGGCGAGTACTCCAAAAGCAGCACAATCCAGGAACAGCAGATTTAGTATTACATGATTGCTGTATCCACTTGTAAAGATGGAGCTTTTTCTAATGATAAAAACCTGAAGAGCGCAGCCCTTTAGCAGGCAAGAATAAGGTGTAGATTACTGCACATCCTCTCCCCTTAGAAAACCATCTCCAACTAGATGAGTTGGAGCAACTTGTCACTCTTGCCCCAAATCTGGGAAACTTGCTGCAGATGCTGCTGTGCATCTCAGCTGATGACGAATAAAAGAAACAGATGAATCCTCTCTTTCCTGAACTAAATGAACACCTTGATGTTCGTGCCCTGTGATTCCCAAACTAATGGCTGTGTGATCAAAAATGTGTAAAAGGCAAAAGAACACGGCAATAGCCCTGGACACAGGGCACGAGCTGCAGCCAGCTCCAGCCTATGTACGGTGACACACACTGGAGAATTTTTTCCCAGTGATATTAAATAAAATTTCATTCTCAAAAGAATGCCTACCACCACCATTAGAAAGTTAAAATAAAACAGATTCTGTGAATGTCGTTAGCTAAAAACATCTTAAACTCTTCAAATTAACAGTGAAATATATTCATGTAAAGGCAAAGAGATTAAATTAGAATTAATAATAAACTTGCTGCTTGCAGAAACGCTGCTTTATAAACTGCATATTTACCAAAAGCACGATCCCAAGAGCCTTGTGTTGCAACTACAGCACTTCTCTTTACCTTTGTATACTCTGAATAATAAGTTTGGGCTTAAAAATCTTCTACACTTTGTTGCACCCAGGATCTACGCACTCACATCGCATGAAACCGCGCACACTTCTAATCCTAGGCTGCCTGCCTCGGTGTCGCTGCAATTTAAGACAGTATCTGCAGAAGATATGCCAGCAGCATAGTGAAGGATGGGGACAGCAGAGGGGTCCACATGCAGTAGATCTATTTGTACTTGGAACTGAATTCTGTGTGTGATGAGGGGCTGTATTTTGCTTGAATGGGAGAGCCTAAAGATCTGCCTCTGAAAAAGGAGATGGTATTATTTCTCAGGTAAGTTGCACTTAACATATGAAAAACAAAATAAGTCTCTTGATTCACATACTACCAGGCAGAGAGAACCTAACAGCTGTAGGGACTTTGATTCATTAAGCTCCCACAACAAGGTGCCGGCATTGCTCTCCTTTAAGTGTCCCTCCTCAGCATAGTCACTAACATCATTTAATGCTGCTGTAATACCCACAGCAGCACCACAGTTTTGGAGGAAAGAAGTTCTTCGAACATTTACAGCCCCCCGCCCCAACAGCTAAGCCAACAGAAGCAGCTGTTCTCCTGCCTCAAGCGTGAGGCTCTCGTAGGCACCTTGACCACAGCCACAATACCTCTGTGAAGCTTGTAAAAAGACTCAACAAAAATACCTTAATAGTTCAAACCAGTAAGGATCTGATCCACACGACTCCTACGTCACGTAAGAAGTAATTCCTTCCGCTCCATTTTAAACTTCACTCAGTGCATCTATTGTTCCAGTATGGTTTAAAAACGTAGAGCTGAGTAACCACTTGGAAAAAGTCACAGCAAAGAAGTTTCTCACTCTACCCCCGATGCTTCTATGATACTGAAGAGTCAAAGCTCAGAAGCCAAGTTCCCTCTTCCTCCTCTGCCACAAACAACATCAGCCTTCCAAAAGGTAAAAATAGTAGGTACTGCTGTGTGTTTACCGTTACACAGCTCCTCTTGGAGTGAAGTTCCTGATGCTTATTGGATCTGAGGGTACAAATTCCCGAACTACCGGTACAACAGGCGCTCTGACCTGCCTTTCCATATAAATCACCCAGTTACAGCAACGCTACAGATTAGTAAGAGTCAATACAAAAAGTTTAAAGTACTTAAGTTAGAAGAATGTTCAGCAGCAGAACTCATTAAAGAGAGCAGTGTTGTCCCATAGCTCTCCCATGAAAAGGACCATGGCCGAGGCAACTCGGGAGGGATAACAACAGCCACGCAGCCATTTCAACCGGTACTGTAGCAACACTGATAGCAGAGGATTTTGTCTGGACTTGGGGCTGTCTCATAGGGCAATGGCTTCCAAAGGTCTACAAAGATTGATGCCCGGCTCCCACCGTCATTCATTTATTGCAGAGCTGTCAGGAACCCAACAAAGCTCTGGCTTCCCATATAATAAAGCAGTGAAAGTGGTCCACCAGGTAGCCACCCCAAAGAGATCTGCGATTCTTGATCTCACTTCCAGCCGTAACAGATGAACCTCTGTCAGAGGGAAGGGGTTGCCCCACAGAGACACGTTCTTAAACAGAATGGCTAAAGTGAAACCTCTGCTGAAGCGTTTCGCTGGATCACATCCAAACCGAGCCCCGATTCCTTCTGTTTTGACAGTTGTGAAAGGTAAAATAGAAAACACGTACAGTAAAAATACAATCAAAGTCTTTGCTACTTGAGTATCTGGAATTCTCTCCTGTTTATAAATAGTAAAAACGTATGTTTATGTAAAGGGAAACACTGATTTACTAGAACTGATTGCTTCACAGTCTAATTACTTTTCAACTGGCTGTTCCAAATTAAGATGTCATTGATGGCTTTTTGTGATCTATTTCATTTTAAGCAAATTTATTCTATAATAGAGCACATCATAATGGAAAGCAGAGTTCCCACTCTTCCCTCCTCTTTGTAGCCTGATATCTTGACAAGTAAATTAAATTTAGCAGTTAAAATGCTTCCATTAGTAATTTTATTAAGTTAATTAAGGAATCTCTCTTTCTGAATTTTAACTACATTCATTGCAGCACAACCTTGATTTATTTTTTTTTTTTTAATTCCATACATTCAGTATCCATGATGGTTTCTGGGACAAACAACTACCCATACAACACTAAGATTATGACAAACTTAACTAAGGAAAAACCAGATATATCTTTAAAAAAACCAAAACATCACTTTAAATTCTTTTCCTTTACAAAAAAATACGAGCCTCCTACTCAAACCTAGGGAGAACAATTGCTACGACCAATTCCAAAATCTACAAGCCGCAGCAGAAACTGCACATTGATAACATCTAACATCGGCAAAGATGTGTAAACCAGCATCAATAAAATGAGAATTAGCTGAACCCTCACCTGTTGCTTAGGCCAAACCCGTAACTCCTGTTTCAGGGAAAGTCTATGTTTTATAAACGGCGCATCTACCTTTTTCATCATTCACCACAGACAAAGCATGGATCTAACCAAACATTACGAGAACAACTGTTCTCTTTTATATCCCTCCTCCCTGAAATGTGGGGCTATGAGAAATCCCCAGAGATTTTCCATTACCTCCGAAGCAAAGAAGTCTGGGTAATTTATGCCCAAACTAAATTCATATATTGTAAACATGAACTAGTAAAGTGCTTTATTTTTTCAGCTGCCACCACTGCAATACGCAAGGAGCCTCTTGCAACATTTTCTGATAGTAAAAAAATCCAATTTGTCTCCTCAGCTAAAGCGAGGGGATTTTTCAATAAATAGTCAAACATTTAATCTGCCCCAGGACTAGGGCCAAACTAATGATAATGTCCACTTGTCATTCCATGGTCTGGTGAAAAAAAGTGTCTACAAAAAGTAAAATACGATTATTTAAACCCAAACGGTAACCACGAGGAAGGCTGACATTCATTGCAGACGACAAGGCCACCCAGGGGCATGGCTCAGCACAGGCAGATTAACACATACAGATGTAACAGTGCTCCCTATCACAGCTAAACACGCGTGAGTATAAGGAAGAAACAACAACTCTGAAGGGTGAACTATTCGCTGTACAAAACATCAGCTGATACAGGTAGGGGGGAAAAAAATTCTCAAGACGGCAATATTAAAATGGAAGAAAATGCTACAGGACTCTTGGATCCATCCCAAACCAGCACTAAGAGATGGTCCCTGATGTACTAAGAGAAAAAGCTTGGGGGAGGTTGGGTTTATGAGTATGGGGGGGGGGGATCACTTAGATAGATCAATTGTATAAGGGTCACACATTAAATTAATTCCTCGACCGTGACTTTGGACATCCTCTATTCTTTACTATGGGACTGGCCAACCTGTAGCACATGAGCCCCGTGTAGTCCACGAGTGGTTCAATCCCGCTCCCGCATCAGGACAGCATGGGCTGCCACGGCCCTCGCTTCCAAACGCATCTCTTCCCCGAATCCCTGGCTATCGGTGGCAGGGCTGTCCTCAGTCCCCCACCCCACAAAGGGGCTGATTCTCCAGTTCTCCCTGGTAACACAAACACACACGTACCATGGCTCCCAGCCATGAGAACACGTTGTCACAGGAACCATTCAATCTGCACAGCACTTATCCTGATCATCCAGATCTACATAGCATCTCTCAAACTTCTCTTCTCCTCATGTTGCCCACAGGAGCTTTCCAGCACACAGACAACGTGACAGGCAGGAAAGAATACCGGGCCAAGGATGAAGTAGAACTGGAAGTCTAAATAACTGCAACACGTACCATGTCTAATTATGTCACAGACAAAAATAGTCATTGAGTTGGCTATTTCAGATCATATTCATATTGTACTGGTGGAGAACTGTCTATCAAGATGTTGATCCTGCATCACAACACAGGTCCAAAAGCATGAGGAGCCTTCTGCCAAGTGTTTTTTCTGAAAGATGGGAACGAGGTCAAAATATGACAGAATTTCTCTATAAACAAGAGCAAACACGGAGAGCGTGGTTTTTTCATTAGTAATGGTCAGAGAATACTGAGAGAAATTTTTCCCAGCATAAGTTATGTTTTGTTATTAAATTTGTACCTTACCATCTATTTTTGTGGAAACAGAAAAGCCTCAGACAAATTCACCATTAAGAAAACATAAACAAAGTTCATCAATTTGAATAAAAAACCCCTTTGTTTCATATTTATAAATCAAAAGATTGTGGTTTTACCCCTGTAATTACAAAGTTGACACACTGCACTTAGAGCAAGATTTCAGTCACGGGGAAAAAAAAAATCTAATAAAGCTGGAAAACACACAAAGTCTTTAGGTCTGCTTTTCCTATATCAAAGCAAAATTAAGTGTAACTATTATATCATTCTTGATGTATCGTTGGCATTAAAAAAAAATAAAAGAAACTAAAAAATGTCCTCCCCACATCTCCAGTGATGAAAACTCCACGTTCCACAGGCAAGACAGTGGAGTGCTTCAGTACCTCTGGCACTGCAGATTTCTCAGGCAAATAATGCGAAATCTTGCTGCAAGCTGATTCGATTTCGTCCTTCCCCAGGCTCTGGCTGTGGAAAGCATATTGTTCCTTTCTGCTCTACAAGAGAGGTATTGAAGGGGGAAAAAAACCAAACAAATAAAACCCCCTTTCCATAATAATGAAGTTTTGTATTTTTGAGGGTGATTCTGTCTCAATTTCAAAGGAAGTGTTGACAAGCAAAACTTTGTACAGTCAATAAATTCCTTACCACATTTTTTCTTTTTAATACATTTTTCTAATACTCAGACACATATACAAGCTTGCAGAACCAACCAACCAATTTCCTTATCCCCAAGATGTATCATTCATTAATTACCTTCTGAACCTTAAAATTCTGAATTGATCTACAGATAACGATGATCAAGATACAATACACAAGTTCTCAATTCCTTTGGCCTGAAGCCTAAACTCTATTTTTACAGGCAGAAAGTTAAAAAAACCACAAACCAAACAAGCAGCATAAATATTCTCTGCAAATGGGTTTTCAAAAGCAGTCTGGACCAGAACAGTAGTGCCTTCACCACCCTGTTGTTTTAGAAGTGTTCTACAGGTCAACAAAGCTTCCAGAATTGATGTTATGGGCACAAAGATATGAGGAAAGGATAAGAATATCTGAAAAACAAAAAACCAACAACCTAGAACATGTATAGCCCTCATTTTCCTCATTTTTAATCATCTTTTCCACTTTACGGAAGCTCACCTGAGTAATGTACCTTTGTAACACGCCCTTTGAAAAGGGAAGGGACAGTATGAGACAAGTTACAGTCAACTTCCCATTAGGTTTGTAAGGCCTGAGAGCAGGATATTCAACTCCAAACAGAAGGATCCAGATTTTCACTACATGGAGAACAGCAACTTGCCAAACTTTATCTCGATCAGAAGGAAAAAGCAGAGACGTACAAGAAATTTGTAGGATTATATGCCTTGGACTGTCCCATATGTATTTTCAAGAACTGAGTTAAAAAAAAAAAAGTGGTTCCTGCTTCCACCTGCAGCCATCCACAAGTGTTATCTATTAAGTGATATTAGGAACAACAGTCTCTCTGACCCAGGAACCTGCTCCATCCCTGCATTCAGTCAGCCCAGAAAGCCTGGCAGTGTAGGAAATACTGTATCTTTCCTTCGAAGTTTCTGTTAGGCTTGTATTTTCTTTCAACACATCCAGTGATAAAAGAATTATGTGAACAAATGAAACAAATCCTGCTGAAAGCAGTTGCCATCCTAACTTCTGTTCTCCTCTGCTCCAAAAGAGGAAGCTATATGCAAAAGCCTCAGAAACCTAAAGCTGGAAGAGATCATGAGTGGTCGGAGCATCCATCCCTGGGCTCTGAGACAGGATCAGATGTGTTTGCAGGGCTTCAAACAGGTGGTTTTCCATCCTGTTATTTAACACCTCTATATGCAAGGTGATACAACCACTCTCAGCAGCCCATTCCCATGGTTAGGAAGTTTACATCTTTACTAAACAAAAATCAGCCTTGCTAATAATCAAGTCAATTTATTCTTGTACAACACTCAGATTGCTTCTTAACCTTTTACATTTTAAGACTATTCAAGTGCCTCTCTCAAACCACCTCCTTCTAAATTAAGCATACACAGTTATTTTGACCAAGCGATTTTCTACTTCCAACTCCCCTTGCTAAGGAGGTCCACAATTTTCATTTTTGCCTGTAGTACCTCTTCCATGATTCATCTCAGAAGAGTCACAAAGAAAGCACCGGTTGGCCCTCAGTTGGCTCTTTGAAAACACTCACCAAGTTCAGGACTCGGAGTGAGCCAGTCCCCCTCTCTCACCCTGGGGCAATTGTCTCTCCTCTATAGAGTCATTCAGCAATAATCTTTCAAGAAGGAACACCAGACTTCCCCCCTCAGTCTTACAGGACCTCTATCACACGTGGTGTTGCCTCTTCTGAAAAGCACCATTTAACAGTTCACACAAAACCAATGGGGGATGAGCTGAGGAAGGGTTCTTTTTTCTGAGACTCAATCTGGGCATACATTTACAGTGCTTGCTAGACAAGGGTAAGAGCTGAAAAAAACCCACACGCTTGCTTTTGCGGCAATGCAGAATACACTTAACCCTACAGAGCTGCATCACACCACACGCCACCGTGCCTCAGAATTCACGTTTTGGGCACTCTGGCACTTCTCAGAACAAATGCTAAAACACACAGACGCTCAACTTCCCATAGTGTTGAAAAAAAAAAACCAAAACAAAAAATCCTTAGGTGGGGGAGATACAGAACTCCTTTTCTCCTTAGCATTAAGTTGTCTCACTCTTTCTTATAGCTGTTTCCTTCATTAAAAATATACATATTTAAGTCAACGGCTTCTACTGACGTGCACTTAATCTACAAAGCCCAAAAGACACATACAGAACCAGTACGATCTTTCAATAACGTGCACCATACAGCATAACAAAGGAAGGATCTCGTAAAACTTACACATAAGATATAAACTTACTGTTGGAAGAAAGCCTCTGCATCCTCCACACACGGTGTTCAACAAAGGACTTCCTCTGCTCAGAGGTACTCACTCAAGACTAGCTCAAACCAGCTGAAGGAAATCTGAAAATCACATCTAGCCCTCCACCATTTGCTTTGTAGAAAATCGAGGAACAAAGCCTTACAGACTGATTTTAAATAAATCATAATGAATTACATGTGCAAATGCATCGACTACCAGTGGATGCCCAATTAAATAACTGATCGCAGCTGAAAGGCTGAAAATTGCAATTGCCTGCTGCAGTGGCCAGCCTTGCCCCGGGCATGCCCAGGTGTCCTGCTTGCTCAGGGAGCCGGCACTGGGGGCTTTCTACAGAGGGCCACCTGGAGAAAGCACCTGACTCAACCTGCATTCCAATTACATGACTGGGGTTTGGGTTTTTTTTTCCCCTAGGGGGTCTAAAAGTGTCTCTAAGAACTTTCTAGAGCCTGGTATAAAATTGGTCTTAATGTGATAACTGGACTTATAAAACATCCATTCGGTTAAAAACATTTGGCACAATTAGAAACCAGTGCTTCTCTCCCAAACTCTCTCATGAAGACCAACACCCTGTGTAACTCCACTCCAAATGAAAAAGCGCAATGATTTAGCCGTGAGCATTTGTGGAAGTTGCCAGAACACTAGATTAATTCTGCACTTTTTCCCTAAGTTAAACAGAAGTATTGCATGAGGTGCTAACTTCTTTTCTTAAAGATCTTCCTTTCTATTCCAATTTTACCCTGCCAGCAAGGGCAAACAGCACACCGAGATGTTTGGAGACCTTACCTCATGACAACAAACAAATACACTGTGAGGTCAGAAGGGACTGTTATCTTTATCTCATTTGATTCCAAACTTTATTTTTCCCGTCACCGGGGCCAGGATTTCATCCCTGTTTCACATCTGCTTTGCTGGATCGTTCCTGCTTTACGTAATTCTCACAAAACTTTTTTCCCACCAAAAACAACAAGCGCTGCTGTGTAACTCAGAAAACATGTTTGCAGAGATCGAACCTTTCAGAATCTAACACCTTCTTTCTTTTAAAGAAAATCACAACCCTGCCTATTCCAAGTTGGAAAGCGTATCACTATCAGAGAACATGCCGGCTGACACACAGGGATGATTTTGGGGTCAGAGGGGAAGGATTTGTTCTCTTCTATTTTCCGACTGTTATTCTTGTACTATAGTAGAGATGCCCTGTCAAACAGAGCCTGTAAATTCAGCAATAATATAAATAACTGAGAAGCTAAATACCTAAATATCTGAATTCCATTTATTATTTAGAATATCCCGAGTTATGGTAAGCAGAGGAGAGCATGAAACCAAAGCTGTGGAGTGTAAGAGAACAACAGTACTTCGTGCCTCTACTGCACTGCACGTCTGGACAGAACTAGCTGAGACGTTTGCTGTTCCAAGGAGCTCGCGATCTAAACAGCTGCCGATCTCTAACAAACCTGTTGCAACTCCCATTCAAGCTGTGCTCTTCGTGGGGATTTACCTGACAGGCTGGGTGTTGCGTGGCTATATATAAACTGCGTTTATAAACTTATTACATCTGTACATTAAGCACCTTTCCAGGCATGCGTATGGCCAGGTGACAGCTGACAGTTTCATGATCCTCCAAGAACTCTTGAGGCTGGTGTAATACCGGGCTAAAACCCATTTCACAGTATCTGCCAGTTTTGGTCCTTCAGGATTTGAAGGGGACGAATGCGAAGCAGCGGTAAACGCAGTTATACTGGAGGTGGACAGGCTGTGACTAAGGACCATGATGGTTCTCTTTGGAAGGTAGTCGGCTGGTGGAATTGTAGTTCTAATGAAATCATCAATAGTAATCCTGTTATCAGGAGCTTGAAAACCCTGTTTAATGAACTAGACAGTAACAAAGAAAATAAAAATACTTTAGAAGCTACAGTATGAGAAGATGATAATGGGTCCAGATTTCACGTCCAGGATGAAGTGCTCAGGGATGGCATTACCACCGAGCAGTGTTATGACCTACCAGGGGACTGCTGATTTGGAAATCCTCCTGTAATCAGCAATTGGAAATGGCGACTTGCTTTACTTGCAGAAATTCTGTGTCCTGCAGCACATAAAACGGTCAACAATGCAGTCATGTCTGCGTGGAAAAGTTTGCCGGGTTTTAAATAATGTGGTGCTGAAAGAAACACATATTACTACTGGCAAGAAGGGCTGAATTTCACACCCCACCATGATTCCTAATGCCTTTGATCCCTTTTCACAGCAGACCCAAACATACGGTGTGTCGCAGTTCCACAGCACCAGAACCTTTGCACAGGTACCACGCTTTGGGGGACCCTTTTTTTTTTTTTAAAGGACACTGTATTTTCTTCAAATTGATGTGACTAGGATGCTGCTACGTGTTTCACACAGAATACAGGAACATACAGGAACTGGAACAGCGCACAAGTTTTTGCAAGTAATTCCTTTTTATGGGGAAAGAAGGCAATGCAGCAGCGCAGAGCTGAAATCTTCACCAGTTGCCTGTATCACAGCGAGACCAGCTAGAGCAGAATCTCAGAGACGGCAGAAATAGGAAGATAATTTCCTCAGCCTACTGTTGTGAAATTTAGTAAACGAGACTTTCCCCCTGCCAAATGAGACAGAAGATTCGATTTGCCCACCCCAGCGGATAAGGGGGAAAATCAAGATGGATAGTTTCACCTGTAAACCTTTAATAACAACAGCTCGTTCTGGCAGATCCCAGAACGCTTCCGAAGCACTTTTAAAACACGGGGGATGTGGGACGAGAAAGGACTCGCCTTTCTGGCAGCCTGTTAGCAGGACAGCGGCAGCACCAGCGTCCGGAAGCCCCGACAAGTGAGACGATGCCTGTCGGACCTAGGGCATCTCTCCCACTGCCCGACCAGGGACCGACAGGGCCTGCAGGGCTGTCCATCCCTCTGCTGCAACCCTGCAAGGACTCCCGGCTAGCCCGAGAGATGAAACAGCAACCTAACCTAGTTAAAGGAGACTCTGCAGGGTAGCCTATTGGTTACCGGCCTTTTGATAGACGCATAAGTGATCAGGACTTGATACAGGGCCATATTTGAGCAACAGAGCTGCTGGAAGCAAGTTACATCTGAGTAGACAACTGGTCCATTCAGTCTCCCCCGTGACAACTTCATCTATCACTCCTGTTTCAGCCAGAATGCCCAGGGCTTACTTGTAGGGGGCTGGCTACAGGTTTGATGATGAATCACAATATACCTCTAGGAAGAGAGGTTAGCGAAGAGGGGGATGCAATTCCCCTTCGTTGCATGCAGAGTACAAATTGGAACATGGAAAAGGTCCGAGTTTGCTATAGGAACCTCCTGACTAAACACACAGCTTAAACACCAGGATGGAGAAGGTCCATAATTCCTGCTGGGATGCCTGTTTGCTGCGGAACACTCCTGATAGAAAAGGGACAGGGACATCTTCACCTTTACATTCAGCAGAGGACAATGCTAGTTCCATTCTTTCCCTGGAGAAGAAAGCGACTACAGCAACACGGGCCTCTTCTACAATAATGTCCCCTGACATCCCCTAAGTCCTCTTCCCTCAGGCAGTTCGTCCCCATTGTAAACTTTCCTCCAACACAATCACTGATTTAAAGTCAAAATCTGGCTGGTGTTGCAGGAGACCTAACGTCTGACCAAGGGACGTTACTCAGGACTACGCTTCCAAGTGCAAAGGGAGGAACGGCATTGGGTCTCAATGTCTAAGTGAGGCATTGCTGTTTGCAGAGGAAATCCACTTATACAAAGTTTTTTGATCGTTCATTATTCAGCACAACATATTAATCAATGTAAATATGATCAGTGCAGTCAGGCTCTTAAAGGTGACATTGGAGCAACGTACGTCCTGGCTGAAGATCTACCAAACCAACCGCTAAGGTGGCAATGAAAGTAGCAAGGAAAGTCATCCCCAGCTAAAAATGTCACAAGTTTTAAGGATGTTTTCAAGGGTCAGGACAAAGACTCTGACATTGAAGCGTGTGGCTGCTATTACTGGCTTCATCACCACTGAGAATTCAAAGTAAGATATCGTCCTGTCACGAATAACATGATCCTATTCTTGAAAATGATTCCAAAAACTGACCGGACATTTCTAGCTCCTCCTGAGATGGAAAATGCCAGTAAAAAAAGTGCCAAAAGAAAAAGGCTTAAAAGAAATAAAATGACACATCTATGGGGATTTCTCAGGAAACCGAATTCTAACATGTCTATTACTTTATAACACCTGCCCACACTTACACATAAAAAATTCCATATTTAGTAGTCACTAGATTTTATGAAGAGATACTATGTCCTTAGATTCACCCACATTTCCTATGACTTCCTTTAAAGAAGAGTTGCAAGAATATATTGTTTACAATTATATTATTCGATTTTGTTTCTAGCAAATATATTATTACAGAGGAAATATTGTGCCGAGGGAAAACATGACACTCTAGTACAACTCAACTGCATCGTCATTGTCATGTGCTCTTGTTGAAACAAACCAAGCTCAGTTCCAGGAGGACTCAAACACCCTCACGTGAAGATGAGGACTCTGAAGAAAGAAGATGAAAAAAGTGCTTATCTTTGATGGACGGAGACTGTAGTTACAGAGACTGACTTCTGGGTCCTCGGGAGAAACCGACTGAAGGTATTGCTAGGGAATATTTAGGTCAGAGTGAAAGATCTGTTTCTCATATAGCAGGCACTGCAGATGGTGGAGGAAAGCTGCAATATGTCAGACTTCACAAACCGCTCCAACTCTGGTGATGAAAATTATGGCAGAGGACATGACTGAATAGATGTTCACAGCTCTGCACTCAGCCCGGTTGTCTTCGATGTGCCACCAGACGCTCATGGCCAGCAGCACCCTCAAGTCAAGGTCATTCAGCACTAGCCTTACCAATCTCCGGGACATGAAAAAGAAAAGGGCCCAGCAGCCGTGGCAGCACTGGCCAGAGACACTGTCTGGACACAGGTCTCAATGAAAGAGAACATGTTTGGTCAGGAACAAGTGAGTTTGGACAAGAACCCTGCACTTTTCCCACTCTTATTTACACTACGATGAAATCCATTCCACATACACGTGGGTGGTTATGATTCTAAAGAAATACTAGCTGTGCTTTCACAAATTCGCTGCTGGGCAACTCCACTGCCCACACGCAGAGCTGCCAGTCCTGTTTCGGTGCCCTGCCGTCATGCACCTGAGATGCACCACTCTCAGTCTTGCTGCCCAGACTAGTTATCTGGCTCTTTCATTGTTGCTCACTCTCTGCTCAACGGATCATTATTCCAAATCCCTCTGTTTCTTCTCGTGACAGACAATTGGTACTCCAGCATTCATTGCAGCTTTGTGTTAAGGATATATAGGAACAAAATACAAATGCAGTTTATGAACTTGTGATTAAAGATGTTTCATACACCCACATTGTTGTAGTTGAAAATGCAGTCTACAGTTTCAACCAGAACATGACTGTAAATTCAACTGAAACCATTTTCTCTGCTTAGAATTTTCATTACTTCAAATGCATAAAATAAGGAAATACTAAACACAATAAAATTTCCATTGTGTACTCACTCCAGAAACCTGAACATTGGCTTGTCCCAGGATACCAGCTAAAGAACAAATTTCATTAAACGTTGTTGATATAATATAAAACCGAGATGATGAAGGAGGTGTTCACATGGAATTAACAGAGTTAGGAGAAAGCTTTGCATAGAGAGGAAGGACTTTTAATGCATGTATAAAAGTGATAAAAACGTTATACATGGACACAAAGAAACTTCTTGAAAGACTGTGGGTATCACTTTAATGTAATGCAGTTACTTTCTACCCTGTGTGATTTCAGGAGTATTTTAAACAGTCCGGCATGAGTCCAGCAAAAGGTTTGATGGTTTATTTTTTGCTTATTTATTTTACTGCAGGAGGAGGAATTACTATTGATCTAGTTAATGAAATTGAACTAGCTACGTCACAAAGAAAACGGGAGTTAAAGATCAGAGTGTGACTGAACCGTGAGAAGTCACTTGGGAGCAGATTTACATGTGAGATTTGAATCAGCCAGGTTCAGATAGCCCGGGCTCGCCGTCGCTCCTGATGCCATTTTTCCCTTCTGATCAGCTTTCTGTCTTGAGCGATACCTGAACAATAGGAAATACAAGGCACTGGGGCCCAGGACACTGGCAGCCTCCTGGGGCCATTGCGATTTTCAAAAATACTTACCTTACCCTGATATCAACAGTAATTAGGTGCTCGTTCATTTTTTAATGCCTAACATGCAACTATGTGCATTTGCAGAGAGCAAAATACCTTTAAAACTGAGCCCTCGGTCTTGCTCTGAATTTAGCCACTTAGATGCCGCAGAAGTCCCTTTGGGGGAAGGAAGCAATAGGAGAACTACAGACAGGGAAAGCTGGGAGTGTGATGTGGACACCGTCGGAATTTGTTGTCTAGACTTGGACTAGGTTGGAGAAATCTGCATGGAAACATTGTCCTCTTTGCTCACATCCTTTGTTTCTTGAAAGTTGTCGTCTGCAATGGAAACCCCTGCAAAGTTTTTCAAACTACTGGAAAATAGGAAAAGGAAAACCCCAGCAAAGTCTCATCCTCCCCATGCAGTGATGTTTGGTCAGAGCACTCTCTGGGTGCAAGAGAGCCCATATCCCCCCCACCGCCTCAGCGTGGAACTTCTCTGGGACTTGGTGCTGGGCTCACACAAGCCCTTGCTGGTCCCTGCTAAGGAGCAAGAACAACTGAGCTGTGCTCCTCAGTCCAGCAATCCAAAATAAAACTACCCACATCATACTTTGAAATTTGCTGATATGAAACACTATGTAAATGCAAATTATTGCCCTAATACTAGGTTTTTAAAAAGTTGTACTCTAAGAGCTCTAGCCTTACTGAATCCCAGCATTCATTAAAAGCACTTTTACAGAAAATAGATGGAATTGTTTGGAAAGCATTCTTGTGTTAAAGTTTACAGGCTCAAAATCTGAGCAACCGGCATGATAATATATCCTCTTAATCTAACACGTATTTACAAAATCTATGCAAATCTCTATAAAGTCGGAGTTGTTTTTCCAAAGAAAAAATGACTTAGCTCCTTTTTGTCGGTACTAAATATTCAACGCCAATAGGCCAGCATGCACGAGTAACCCTGTAATAATAAACCAGTATGCCCACATGAGAGGGGCAGAAAGGAAACAGATTTCAGGTCTAAGCTTCTAAGAATGTTTTGTAAGGAAAACTAAGGAAAACATTCCATTTTCTCATAAAGAGACCTAAGAAGTTTCTCTTAAGGTTTACAGCCAAGCAGCTACACTAGGACATTTTCCCTTGTCCACTTGTCTTATTCCCTAGCAAAAACCCTACCGGTTTTGCAGGGCTGCAAATCAGGATCAGGAGTAACTCTCAGAGTGCCAGAATGGAAGGCCAAGGAATGTTACCTGGATCACAAAGGCTTTGCAGCCGTTCCTTCGGAGCACTTTGCAACATCCGAATGGATCACAAATGCTGTAGTTTTATCCATTTGATCTCTGCTAGGAGCTACCTGGTTTCATGGCAAACCGTAGCACAAACAGAGAGTCAGTCCCAGGACTCCTACAATGGGGTCCCTACTTGCTTGGAGAGTTCATGAACTTCTCCCAGCATTCCGGTTTGGGTCCCCAGCAAAAGCAGTCGAGCTTGGCTTGGACTTGCTAATGAGCGTGTGGAGCATTGCATTCAATAACCAAAACCAGCAGCGACCATCAAAGCGTAAAAGGAAAAAAGAGAAGGGAAGCTGAAAGAGAAAATGGTTGTGTTTGCTAACGGTGGCACTTACAAATGGTGTGATAAGGAACTCGGTTCAGTTTCGCAGTCCCCAGGATGGTAAACATCCTTCTTCTTCTGAGTGAGTGCAGGGCCCAAGCTTTCTGCCAACATTTTCTGTTCACTTTGAAACCTCACTTCAACACTATAAACATCGGTGCCTACGTGCAAGGTAGAAATGAATAACGCAGCTATTCCGTTTAAACAGACCACGCTGAATCTTTAACCCTTTTTAGGTGGCATGACCAGCGGGTTCAGGCATGCAGTCTGTTGGGACAGTGTGAGACCTTTGTTGCTGTTGAGGAAACTCTGGCTTGATGCCTCTATCCATCTAAATAACTGAAATGAAAGAGCATTGAAATTAGAACCACGTGAGGTCTCCAGACTTGTATTTCCACTGTGCAGGATAAACAGGAACATTTCACCTCTCGCGGGACTATTCAGGCGTACGGTGCCGTGTCTCGTTAGCCCAACGATAGGTTCCCCTGAACCTTCCAAGGAAAGGGAAATGGGGTTCCTGCCTCCAATTCAAACAGTGTACTTTCAAATACCAGCCAAGAACATTCATCCTTTAGGTACCTCTCCTTTCCTAGGTACCACCAGTGCAGAAGGCCACCGAAATGTGGCCGTGTTAGAGGTGTTTCCTGAAAAGGAAGGGCCTGTTGATGCATTCTAGCACATGGTCTTTGGGCAGCCAGGCACAGACTTACCGTAAATTATATTTTATAATGCTTGTTTTATCAAATGAAAATGATATTGAGAAGGGGCATAATCCTGGATGTTAAATAAATTACCGGGATGAAAAAGGAGCCCGATTCACTTTATAAGCTATTAATAACTGGCTTTTGCAAATATCATTAGTGAGTAAACCCCAATTATAATGCTTTTTGCAGTCTTATAAATCGCAATGTAAATGTATTAAGATAAACCTTGAATTCCAAGTCTTTCACGTACCCATTTGAAAACATAAATAAGGGTTGCCCCAAGGGAATGAGGAGTTCAGTATCCCTGTTGCTCTCGAATGCTTTTTGTTCTTCTTTATGCTTTTTGCATCATTCGTGGAATGGCAAGGAGCACAGTGCTTGGAGCCCACGGTGCCCGTCTCTTCACTGGGGGTACATCCCTGAGCTGAACAATGATCCCCAGTCACACAGTGGCAGCGCCTTCCTCATGAGATGGGATATATAATCTGTTGAGAGGATGCTGGAAGGAAAGGGTTTCCCTTAGCCTCTCCACTTAGCCTTTCGTACCTATACAGAAGCCTTTGCACTACACATGCCTTCAGCATGGCTACAAAATACCCTTTGCTTGGCTTTCCCATGTCAGAATGAAGCTTCTTCCCACATCAGCTGCAGAAGAGATGCTTTAACTCTACCCTTGGATTCAAGGATTTGTACAGAAAACGAGTAGAAGTATGGAGTTATCATAGTGTTCCAGTGCCTCTCTGTTAATGGATATTAACATCTTCCAGCGACACTTAAACACATTTATTTTCTGGTCATATGGGTCCACAGAAATATTTAAACTATACGATTTGCGGTGATACCTCAAGAAACAGCTCACCTGTTTTGATAACAAACTTATAAATGCGTGGAGGTGGGTGACAAGATATTCTCGAGCGACAAGACATTCTGGATGTCATTTACACAGAAAAGTTGAACTTTTCTTTGAAACCTGTGACATACTCAGTGATTAAATGTGGAGATGCAGTACAGAGAAAGAAAATCAACGCTAATTTAGGCTGCTTTTCTTGGTTTTCATTAAATAGCTATTTTTCAGGACAATGTCCTTACATACGTTTTTCAAATCTCATGTTCACTACAAGATCCTTGGCAAAATGGGTGTAACTGAAGCACCGCCACAAAAATGACCATTTTAAGGAAATATTTCTCTGTTCCTATGTTCATAAAAATACTTAAAAATTTCTGAATGTCTGAGTATATTTATAATCCTACAGGTTTTTTTTGTATTTTTCCCATATTATGAATCTCAAAAACATTTTCAAAATCTGATTCATTGTATAGTGGCTAATCCAGTTGCCATTAAAGCTGACCTTTATGCCAGATTCTGATTCCTCTTAAAATAGTCCAGATTCAGGAACACATGCACCAATGACAACTGAAATATATGACATTTTTCAAAACACACAGAGAGGAGAATCAGGTCAACTTTGCTTCTGGCAGCAATCTGGAAATTCTGTAAGAACCACAGCCCTCCGGAGACCTCACGACATAAGCTATGCAAGAACATCCTTTGCTGAAGTTTTTCAACAAGTCTACCTACAAACCACCCCTTGTCTCTGAGCATGAAATGCAGATGCCACAGAAAAACAAAGCAACAGAGAAAATGTCTGAAGCTCAGAAGAGTTTTAAAGATTCATGTTTTGAGGATCCCAGACTGCCTTACAAATCTCAGTCAGCTCTGCTGGTCTAGCATCCAGCTCAGAACCAAAGTCTTCCGATACCCACTCAGCTCTGATGTTCACTTTCTTTATGGACTTGGACACGATGAGCAAGGCTAAATTCAGTCGTGGCATAAGACAGATAGGTGTATGGCTCCCACACCTGATTACCTGAGTATTGACTTTTCTTCTGTATTATGTTACATTATATTATATTGTATGATATGCACAAACACTTCACTCCCTAAAATAAAAGGCAGCAAAATTATCCCCATATTAAAAATAGGCAACGGAGGCTACTGAGCTGACTAGCATCACTCTGACAGTTTCCTTAAGAAAAATTAATTAATCAAGGATTAACAGGTAAAGCCACTTTTCCTGTGTGCAGGTCTTACTTTCAACAGAGCATCCTTGACTTTACAAGAGGCCCTGCCTTCCTCCAAAATTCAGGCTCCAATTCTTAATTCCTAATTAATTCCTTAATTTTCTTAAATGTAAATGGGAAGCATAAATATTATGTTCAAAAGCACCAAAACAATGGTGATGAGGGACAAAGAGGCATGTTCCCTTGTTCACTCCAAAGCTGCGAGGGCAATACTGAAGGCACTTTGGATGGGGGAAATGGTTCCTGACATCAGAAGTTATTTCAAACCAAATGATTGGCTCATCCCCAGGCAGAGACAACGATCTTGTATATTCAAGCCCATTAGGCATACAGAGCAAATTATCACACATAAATACATTGTACTTTAAGATAAAAGCATGGCGTCCCCAAAACACGCTAGAAAATTAGCATCTGAGTTCCAAAGACTGCAGTAAGCTAAACGCACTTCTGGGGGAAAAACCACCTGGCTTCACCGAATTCTAACTCGCTCCCTCTCGTTTAGCTATGTGGAAATGACACCTAGATTTTTTAACACAATGCAACTGTCCTCCCTACGCCTCTAGCTTCTTTTTTTGGTGTCGCTGGTTGTTCCAGAACTGCCAGGACAAGAAGAAGATGAAGGAATTCTGGGTGTTTACTACTGGTGCAGATAAGATTTACATCTGACATCCCAGAATAATGACACCTACGCTAGCAACTAAGATACTCTTGTTTCAGAACCAAGCAACTTTTAGAATCCCCTTTTAAGCTTTGCAGCCACAGAAGACTCTTAATAATTGATTATAATTGATTTTAACCTTGTCCTAACCTGGGCAAAATGGCAAAGCCAATCATCTTTGTCCAGAAGGGATATGAGAAAAGAGCCCCCAATACACATCTTTAAAAGCTCCAGACATGAGCAGAAGATAAAATATTTAGTCTGCAGAAGCCTTGACCTCCCAATTCTAGCCAGTTTTGAACTTGAATTGATTTCCGACAAGGCATCTGGGAGATGATTACAACAAAATGCACTAAAGCTGGGCAGCCTTTATTTTAACATCCCAGCAGCTTAACCTGTTAATAACAGCAATTGTTTTAGATACAATACCAATTTCGGTAACAGACACTAGAAATGGATAACGGCAACGCAGCAACGGTGGCATTAGAGCACAGCCATTCACAAGCCTCTCGTTAAGGTTGTGTCAGCCCTTCCATCACAACCCCCTGTTTTCAGGGGCTTAAAACTCAGCTGTGAGAATACCAGCCAGGGCTGAGACGCTGCAGGCGAGCCGTCTTGTCTTGGGCAAAATGCCGACTGAAGCCAAAGGGAGTTTTCCCCAAGTAAGGGTGAGCACTGGCAGAGCTTGGTCATCAGGCAAAGAATTTATTATGGAATATGAGACGAAAATACTGGAGCTACACATTTCCTAAAGACTAGCTATGACTTTACTCAAAGGGCTCTGCAAGTAACCACGTTCCAAATGAGATTCCAGAGCTACTTCTGCTTCTGCATGACCCTGAAGATACTCTAAGTCTTTGAAAGAAAAGGCCAGATGTGTGGATCACTTCTGGGTAGAGACTTGCTGACCTTATTTAGAGACGCAAGTCAATGGAATTAATGTCATGAATGAAGGAAATAGGATATGGCCTTATGTTGCACTAATGTTAAAACCAGACATCATCAGCCCCAAAATCACCCGTGTATCTAAAACCAAAGCCCTAACATTACATGATTTGTCTCCCATTTTCACTATGTCCACCGCCTAGTCCGTATCTCCTGTTGTAAATATTTTATGTACTAATATACTTGTTTATCCTTCACTCACAGCAAACTCTGAACAAAGAATGAAAAGTACAGACTGTATTTTCACATGCATAAAGGAAGGCATGGAGTCTCGCCATGATACACGAAATAGAAATATTTATAAATGTACAAAAATGAAATTATGAGAGCGCACACCACACTGGCAGCAAGAGCAGGAAGGTAGAATGGCTTATACCTGCTCGTGCTTCTTCCCATCGCACTTGCCCGGCAGCAGGTAGTCAGCACCTTCAACTCGTGGAGTTCTCTTTAGTACTTTACTATGTAGGTTTGATATTAATAGAACATTAAGGAAAAAAGAAAAGCTTTTACAAAGGTGCTGTTGTTTGAAGAATTTGCCAGGCAAATGTTGGAGACGTCGGTTGTGTGTATGTCCTGTGAGAGCCTAGAAGCAAACCCAAAATGCACTATATTATAAACACTGCCTAACCCCATCAGAATGAATGAAGCAGCGGCACAGACTGGTGGAATATTCCTCATTGTAATATGCAGCTATTGCTTTAAGCAGAGACATGGTAAGCTCAGATACCGTCTTCCATGCTGCGCATGAATTCCTGAGCGTGTTTTTTGACTTCACCCCTTTTCCATTCGGGTTTGAGGATAAACAAGTGTGTAAATGAAAAACAATTCTGCATTTATTACTAAAACAATATCGAGATTTTCACGAGTAACCCGCAGACAATTACAGCTGTTGGTACCATATTTTCACCATGGAAACTTTTGTTTTACTTAACAATTGAAATTACAATCAGATGTGCTCATCCCTTGTTGAAGTAATGAACAATGGTGCATCTGAGAGAGAAATTCAAAGTGCATCATTTATCTTATCCTATTTTCAATTAGGCCGAATGAAGTGTGAGATGGTTCCAAACTACACCACAGGAACAGGGCAAGTAAATTTATTACCACTAGAGTGCTAATCTTAGCAGATGGCAAAAAAATATTTTTAGCGTGAAATATGCTAAAGCAATAAATCTAAACAAGGTAGATGTTATCAACTAATATCTCCCTGGTGTGAGGTAAAACTCCTGCATGACAACTCAGCGTTCCTATAAACTCTGGGTGAATGCTGTAAGATATAAGTCTCTCTATAGGATGAAAAATAACAGAAATTAGCAGGAAAAGCCTTCAACGTGTAGTTTACTATGGTATACCTCATAGAGGAAAGAGAGGTGCGGAATTTTGCTTAGCAAGATCTTTTTTTCCCTCTAGACAATACATTTTTTTCTTACAGGAAATTTTTTATTGACTCTGGGAAAAATATAAATCTAGTAATTCTCTCCTGCTTTGAAAAAAAACACTACCTGTTTTTTTAAATAGAAAATAAAAAGACAAACATTATAATACTCATAAGAGGAAAACAGGTGAAACTTGGAGGAAAAAGGATACAAAGAAAGCCCTTCACTTGCCAATCTATAAGTATAACAAAAACCATAATAACAAGCAACAGTAGAATGAAAAATGGTTTCCATTGTTACCAACAGCACATTACAAAACACTTGAAATTCAGAACTTGGAGTCCTGCACCTTTGCAGCAATGCAGACACTAGAAATGCATGGAGTAAAAAATGCTCGGGAAGCCATGCTGGTAGGTAACATACTGTCATCAAACCAGTTCATTAAATGACAACAAAATTAAAATTAGCAAGCACTTGCCTCAGGTAACAATGCCTTTACTTGTTTAAAACTCACACTGTTGCTCCCCTTTGTGATGGATCGTGAAAATAAATGATAGGCTCCCAAGTATAAATGAATAGAAGAAGTGGTCCAGAAGTCAGGATTTCAGCCAAAACCTTTGCCTGAAACCATGAATAACAGCATCAACCTTCTGCTTTGAAAGAGGAAAACAAAACCATACTAAACTTAAAAATATATTTAATATATTTGAATGTGCGTTTCAATTTTCTTAACAGTGTTACTTCCTGCGCAAAGGACGGATTGGGCAAATCCACAACCGTCAGGAAACCTTTACCACTGACCACCAGGAATTGGAAGAAATTCCTGGGCAGCCACTTCCAGGGCAGCAGAAAATCAACAACAGGGCGGAAAGGTGTTCAATAGAGGGAAGTTTCCAGAAGAGGGATTGCGGTCTGGGGCGAAAAGGGCCAGGTGCTTGCCCAAAGCTGTATTTGTCCCTAACGATGCCAAGTGATAAAGCACACGTGAAACATACTGCGTGCATTAACAAAAGCACTTCAGCAAGTAACTGCTCACCTCCTGCTGCAGAACTGGCCTCCTCCATATCTCTGTATTTGTCTTCTTCTCACACTAGAAATATTTTTAATAATGTCTTACCTGTTTTTATTCGCCTCCATAGCTTAAAAAAAAAAAAAAGAAAATTGTTCCCCTTAGGAGTCACGCCATAGTTTTTTTGCTTTATTCCACTTTTTTCAAGCATCAGGTAAAAAGTATTTAAAGAATTAAATAACTGATCATAAACTACCAAGCAGGACATGTGTGGCTCCCAAGTATCCCATCAGATTCAGCTAGCTAGGTAATGAAGTGGAACTGATAACCAGCTTATAGGCCACAATTAGACCAAAGAACAACAGGAATGGAAGAACTTCATACATTGAAAACAGGATAGAATTTATATATTGCAGGCTAGAGAATTAGCCAGAACTATTCCACTCCCCAATCTTCCCAAGGGAAGCCCGTCCGAATTGAAATTGGTATAATACATTACCCAAAACATTGCTGTAATCTTCATTTTCAGATCGCTTGGTTGCTTGGCTCAACTTTTTATTTAAAATACATCAGAGCAGAAGTAAAAATGAGGAACGCGGTTTTTGTCTCAACAAAAGCTAAAAAGCTCAGTTCCATAGTTTTTACTCCACAGCAGAGCCTGGCAAGAGGAGATCTGCCTGAATGAAGGCTACAAGATGAGGTCCACGGCATTTAAATAACTTCCTTATCTAATAAAATATAAAAACTGCAGCTATAAAAATCACAGAATTAATCTATATTGTGTCTTTACAGTTTTGCTTCAATAATAGATGTAAAATAAATTCAGGTTTTAAAAGCAATAATTTTGTTGCTCTAAGGTTTGGGTCTTGCATTTTTATGCCTCGATTAAGAATTTCCTTAATTTGCTCCGTTCGGGTATGTCCTAGTCTCACGGGCTGACCATACAAAGACACAATCGATTCAGAGAGGTTTTTTAAAAAGCCTCAGAAACTTTTTACAAACCTTCAGATGAAACATGAGTCCGCAAAGTTTAGATCAGGATTCAAACTCTGCCAGCAGCTGCGGCTGAGATGGCATATGCTGGAGAGGGCTCCCTGGCTGCCACATGGGCACAGGAGAGCGTTTTTTCCAACGGAAAGATGCTCAGATCAAGAGTCTCGGTTGTGCCAACATCAAGTCCAGCAGTTCGACTGGTGCAGAATCAAGATTTCAGACGCAATATGCCCAGGAGAAACCTCCGAGGAGGCTTCAATTGGGGGGAAAAAAAAAGAAGGAAAAGATTATGCACAATAAGGGAGCAGAAGAAAATCACAGACCTAATTTAAGCTGGGGTTACCTTGGCATCAGAAGCCATGAAGAAGGTGTACTGGGAGCTGAGTGATGGATGACATGCGAAGAGGAAATACAGACACGGCAGCCTGGGAGCCGGAGTGAGCAGCGCAGAGCTGTGAGCCAAGCGCTCCGCCAACCCTGCCTCCCCGGGCAGGAGATCCTGGGGGTGACAGCGGGGCCTCTGCGGCAGCAATTACCATCAGGAGGGCTGGTCTTTGTGCCCCAAACAAAACCGCTCAATGCTGGCACCCTGCTCTCGAGGCGACAGGGACCACCTACAGGCTATAGCGTTACCCCAGACAGGTGTTCTGCAAAGCCCACTGCCTTGGCTCAGACCTGGGGACTGTCCAGAACACGTCCCCGATGTGGCGGCACCGGGGAGGTGTGTGGAGTCCGGCAGCAGTGCGGACCCCGAAAATAGTAACAGCAAAAACCAAACAGCTCAGAAAAGCAAAGCAAGGCGCCTCTATATAATTCCTGAAAAGGATTTATAACCAATATAAACATGGATCATAAACCCATTGGCAAATAGATACAAGCTAGTGCAGAAAGCTGCTTAGTTTCTGTGTCGGGACTCTGAGTTCTGCATGAATGCAGAGTGGCCAGGAGATCAGCTCCCGCTCCTCGGGACACATAATACTGCGGCTTGAGAACGTACCAGCTCTGCTGAGCAGAGACTCGATTTCTGATCCTTTTCAATGCTTGGATTCATGTTCAAGGACAGGGCACTCAAGTAATCTTACGAACGCACTTGGTGCTAAATGTCCGGATGAAAGATTTTCATAAAAAGAAGCAGCTTGCGGCATCTGGCCACTCTGCTTCCATTCAGCACACTGCTGAAGGACTTAAATGGAGATATATACCGAGGGGTCACCACCCAAAGTGTAATATGCATGGCAGGGAAGCTTTCAATCACCTGTCATACGGAGTCAAGTTGCTATAAATCTCAGGAACAAGATGGTTTTTTCTTCGCTATGTTTTTATGAGAAACAGGTTACTGATAATAACTGCTCTGACACTTCGACCTACTTCCTAGTGAATTTTGCATTAGTATTTTACTATACATACACTGTGGGGATAAAATTGTGCTCTCAGAAGTGCGTGCTGGATGCCAGCTTCAGTACGCTTTTCTGCTTAGATGCAGAGCTCTTACACTGCTGCCAACGCGGGCTCGACAGCTGGGTGTGAGCACAGCACCAGCCGTGAGACCTGCCTATAACAAGGGCTGTGATTCAAACTTGCCCTCAACGTACTCAACTTGTGGCAAGTCCACGTGGCTCCAGATTTTACTTTCAGTTACTTCTGGTATATCTTTTCCTATTGCAGAAGCCTTTATAACACAAGCCTGGTTGAGACAGAACCATACGACAATGGAAAGACAGCGTGTGGCTGACAAGCAAACAAAACCAATGCTGTCATTTTACTGGAGGTCAGTTGACAGGGTCTATTTTCTCTGGTTTTAGTTGCATTTTTCAGCTGTAAATCCAGGTGTTGGGAGATGCTCAGGAGTTCAGAAGCACGCCTGCTTGTTGGGCTATGCCCCTGTTGCCCAGCGGTGCAATTCCCATTCAATGAGATCACCAGATACCTCACAGGTGAAAGAAGAACATAAAAGACATGGTACTAGAGATTGGTCTCATTAGAAGAGGTCCTCAGTGCAAATCAGAGGGAAGCTTCATGCAGGGGGAACATCTGTGTTGTGTGTTTCTTTAAGTTTTGGGAGTTTAAAGCATCGACTATAGAGGAACAGCAAATCACAAGAAACACAAGCATCATCGTGCTAACATATAATTCTGAAAAATAATTCACCTGTTTCAGAGTAGAAAATGTTGAGGGAAGCCATGTCATCGCTATTACTTGTGTTATTTAACCAATCTATTCTTTCTAATAAAGGACCGGGAGAAATAAAACAGCATTGATCTTTATTTATTGACTTCCCAGTGAGTATAGTTAAAGTTGACACGAATCAATCACAATAAAGTTAAAAGGATAATATAGCGTAATATGACCCAAGATTGTGCTGCAAGTTTAATTACTGAAACTCAAAGTTTTAGCATACGTAGAGCAGTGAAGAGAAACGGCCAGTTATTAGCAGAGATTAGTGGGTGCACTGTAAGATCACAAGAGGTTCGGGAAGGGCTGCGACAGCAGGTTTCTAGAGCAGTTCCTACACAGGAAAGAGGTCTGACACGTAGGGCGTGATGTAGGACTTTCAGTCATTTCACCAGTATCTAAAGATTTACCAGTTTGGGATTTATTTTTTTTTAAAAAATGATCTTCGGTATCCAAGCACGAAGTAGTGCAGCAGGCGTTCAGTCAAAAGTCTTCAGCGACACAGAAAAAGCCACACAAAATCATTACATCACACAGCTTAAAAAAGAATCAGTCCGGGGTATCAAACCGTCAAGGCCAGACCATCACCAAGAGGCCACATCTGCACACCGTGGGCACTCAGCTGGATGTGTGGCTCACAAAGAACATTCTCCTGGCTGTGAACAGCGCAGGGTTTATCGTGTCGTCGTGTCACTGCACTGCGTACTTTCAAAAAACACAGGCTCCGTCCTTTGCTTTTCTGTCGTGCCAGGTGATTTACACAGAACAGGGGATTTCTTTGAGGAGGTCGTCTCCACCCCTCCACCCTATCCTACATTTTACCCACACTCAGTGATCTGTGAGGGGAAGGATAGGGAAATCCTTGATGCTTATAAACATTTTTAAAAGTTTTCTCAGCCAAAGCAGATAGGAAATATAGAAAGGTAAGGGGAAATAGGTCTCTTTCTAAGGGAATAAGTTGCTCTTTGATTCCTTTTCTCTTCCATTTATTGCCATTAATTTAAAACTTTCCAGGCATTCTGCAGGCAGTAAAATGGGCCAAAATATTCTTTGCTGTCAAAAGTAAATCTGTTCATAATTTTGCTTACGAGACACGCTTTCAGGGAGCATTGGCAAACGGCAAATATACATGGCAACGGAGATCACTTCTGCCGTATGCTGTTTAAACATGGGAAACAAGAAGAAACAAGAAGCCTTTTGAGACAAGGGAAAGCAATATTAAAATCACAATTAACAGGACAAATCTAGTTTTCCTCAGCAACTCTCTGTTATGCGTAAGCTACTGCCACTACCTTATCGTTAACTTCGTAACAGTGTGTGTGTGTCCTCTCAGAGAAGAAAACAAGACCTGTTGCACAAAAGCATCCTGTGGGTTTAAGACTGGAGAAAATGATGCTCTTCTCATTAGTTAAACGATGATGAAGGTCTCTGTCTTTTAAGATGTCTCAGAAACTTTTCTGTAAACTGATTCATACCGATTTTCCAACATTACCCCTTTTACACTAAGCCTCAAAGGAAATAAAAACCACCGTATAACTAGTTACTGCTTTCACCTGGACTCTTCTCATACACAAGCAGACAGATCCTTCTCTGCCCTAAAAAGAAGAAAACCCTTCCTGTTGTAAAGTGGTCCTAGGGATAAAGGAAAAGAGAGTGGAGGAGATCTAGTCTGCGTGGACATGGACATTTACATATCAGGGTGGTCGTAGGTCAGGTAAGATCCGGAAGAACATGACCGAACCCAAAGAACACAGTTTTATAAAGCCCATTCTGCCTGCCTGGACAGCTGGGCGGCCACGATCTCAGTCCTGCCCTGGGAGTAAGCCACATGGTGCACAAGTGCAACACCACCACAGTGCCGCAGACCTGGAGCTGAGATGGGGAGAGGAGAGATCAGCGCTTCCCCCTCTCCCACCATCCAAGATCCACTGTATTCAAACCACTAGGAGAGACTTCTGTGTAGGCAGGGATACTGGTGAGTAACATTTCTTCCAGTATAATCCCTTCTCGGGGTGGGGAGGGTGGGGTGTTTGTGGGTTTTTCCCTTCCCCTAGGCTCCTCAGGGCGGAAACAAAAGGGGGAACAGGGCTTAAAGTTGGTTGATGTCATTTGGAACAAGGACACATTTGGGGAAGGTGGAGGGAAATTATGTCGTGCAATTTCTTTTCAGCATCGTGTCCCTGTTGCCTGGTGATGATGGCACCCTCCAGGGCATTCAATATCAAGCCTTGCAGGAGGACTAAACTGACTCAAACACTGGAGTAGAAATGAAAATAAAGGCAACCTTGCCTAAATCTCAAAATGGGAAACATTATATTAATTGGTTAATGTCATCAAAAACTAATTACCATAGCTATAATTTTCCTAGCCAGCCCTTATTTTCCCCCTACTGATAAATAATAATTATCTATTGGCTACAATAAAGTGATAGTCACAAAAGCACAATCCATTAAGATTTAATTGTTCTGCCTACAAGTGAAAGTTTATGCTTGTAGAAGATCCCATTGGGATTTGCAGCGTTAGTACCAAGCTCTGAAAAAGTTTTGTCAAATGTTGGGCATGAGGTAGCTCACCAGTTGGTGTCATCGTACTACGGGTAGCTCTGATACATTGCTGCGACGGCCTAGGGACACAAACGAGACAAGGTTTGTGGTGGGCACAGCCTTGTGGTGGTACCAAGGACAGTTGGGAAAACAACCAACCTTTCAGGCACACCAAGCAAGAGTGACCAAAGACTTTTCACATGCAATTTGTCCCAGTTAGCGGGCCGTCAACAGAGCTGCTGCAGGAGCAGGAAAGGACTCGGATGCAGCCTCACAAACTGGTACTTCCCTTCTGTGGGAGAACAAATCTACCCGAGTGCCCTGAACAGGCAGAGATCAGCTTTCCTTCTAAGGCCAGCTCAGCTGGGCAGAGCAAAGGCTGGGCCCACTCTTCCCGAGACCTGACTGGCTGCGCCGGGAAGCAGCAGCAGGGTCCTTCGGGACGGTGCTCTCTGTTTTCCACTTTCACCCATAACGCAGACTTGTGCAAACGCCTTTCATGCCTCGTGCAGTGGCGCGGGGCAGCTGCCAGAACTGTTGTCTGAATATGGCAGATAAACCACTGGACTCTTTTGCTCCGCACGTGTACAGAGAACAGTACTGAACCCTCACTCGCCATCCCTTACCTTTGGAAATACTGCGGGGAGTAATGCTGGGCGTATCTTCAGTTTTCCTACTGAGCCAAACCAACCTTCGCCTATGGCAAACTGAAACTAAAGCCTTTTGCCACAATGCAAATGGATTTTTAAGATACAAATAGCACTTACAATTAGCTCAAACCTCAGCAGCCAGTGGTGACGTTAAAGAAATGCTTGGCCAGAGCAAACGCTGAGTCATATAAAACTGACAAAATAATATGGGCAGTTATCACGAAAATGCATTATTTATCACTGAAACCCATCGACGCCTGTGCTTACACAGGAACCCTCCTGTGATATTGAAGGCCAAAGTATCTTCTCTCTCTAACAACAGTGTTGTATCTTTGGCAACTCTAGCAGGAACTCAGAAAATCAATAGCACTTCATGAGCAAGGTCTCGGTCTTCTTCTTTTACGAGGATTCTGTCAATGCAAGTGGCCATTACTGTACTTTAAAGGCATGATATAAAATTGCTTCAACAAGATATAAGACACACGGTTTGAAAGAACCTGGTGAGAGTATTTTAGTCAAAGTTAAATAGTTTCATCACGTAATTACTTCTATTGGCACATCTCCAGCTGGATACACTCATGCAGGGTATGCGCTTTCTGTGATGGGGTGGGGAAATTGTAAGGGAGGGCTGTCGATTTGATTCAGGTTGATCTAAACAAGGTCAAACTGCTAAAATGGAGCCACAACCAAGCATCCAATACTATTGACAGGAACACAGTAACAACAAAGTTGCTGTCTTTTTTTTTTAGTGTCTTTTTCTTTTTTCCCCTTTCTTTTTCTTTTTTTTCTTTCTTTTCGTCTTCTTCTCCCCCCCCCCCTTTTTTTTTTTTAGCTAAGTGATCTGAAAGTAGTTTTAGTTTTATAGCTGAGAAATGTGCCATCCTGATTTGCAGACTGGTAATTCATTTTTTAAGGACTGTTTAGAATTTATTCAGGGGGAAAAGGAAGCTGTGCTGGTTCCTATAACTGATTCACATTATATGACGAAATGTAACTTCTGTATTTTATGGGATTTTATGAATTCCACTAAAACCATTAGCTGGTTGTTTCTTTGTGATTAAATTTAACCACTTATGCAATACTTTAAACTGATGACAGTCTCGCCCGTATTTATGTTTTCTTTTGTTTAAAATGCACATATCTCAGAAAACTATCACGTCACAGAGTAACAAAAAAGACACTTCCATTGATGCTCTGTGAATGGAACAGAGCCCTGTGAGTACCAAAAATATCACCTAAAAATAGAAGGGTTAAAATACTTTCAGCAAGGAGAGGGCCACCCACAGCAGAGGAGAGATTTAACATCATTTCTTTCCCTGAAACGACTTTTAAAGTGCTGAATACCTTTACTCCCTGACTCAACAGCACTCCCAGGCGCGTCTACACTGTACACACGCCAGTTCACTCCCAGCTGGATTGGGTTTTGAAGAGTGCTCCCTTCAGTCCGAACCTTCCTGGTGGGGGTTCTAGCTCAGTGTAGGCTCACTGCCATTAGCTAGATGAGGTGAACCAAGACTTGTTTGGCCTTATGAAGCCGAAGTTGTCCCCAAAGTTGTCCCCAAAGCTATCGCAACAGGCTTGGCAGCATCATGTCACATGGCCTCATTTTATGCCCCAAACGTGTACCAGCTCTCCTCAGGGTCAGGCTATAAAAACGCTGCTTTTGTGAGTTCAACCACATCATTTCATGCTTTTTAACGGAGAATACTGGCTGCAGCCACGCCACGCAGCCGCAGAGGGTCAGATGTTGTGTAATGTGGCCATGAACAGTCTGCAAGAGAAAAACCATCATCACTGGGGACATAAGTCACTGTGCACCATTTGGTCTGGGAATCGGAGAACAGACCTTGATCCTAAGTGAACTGAAACGATTGATATGTTGTTATCTACGGAACAAAACCTCTGCTTGTATACACACGGGCAGATAACGCAGACACACTACGAAGAGAGGAGTTTCCCATATTAAATTGCCTTTTTGAAGCTACTTTGATGACTGCACTTGTCCTCTAATCAAGTTCGGTTCGCTTTTTTTCTGACTTCACACAAATGAACTCATCAAACAGTTTCTTGCTTTATTTTTATTCCATAATTAGCTGGTCTGAAGCTTAAGACAAGAAATATTTAGGCCTGGAACAATGACAGAAGTAAAAATGAATACTGTATCACCCAGCAAAGCCAGACATAGGGTTTCTGACCTCCATAAAAACCCTTTCCCTCTATTTCCAGTGAGACACTCTCATATATATCTCTGCGAGCTATGTCAAGGTCTCTTAGAAATTTTTCTAATGCATTCATTGTAAATTCTGTGGCGCTCTCTCTCTCTAAGGCTACACAGTTCCTTTGGACTGAGGAGTTAAAGGGTCAGGAATATGATAAACAGTATTGACAACACTTCTAAAAATAATTTTTCTATATCTGAAACATTCCCCCTCAAATGTTAACTGCTTAGGTATGATATATTTAACAAATCCTTGCAGTTCTTCTGGAGGCTGAGATTGTCCAGACTTCACACCAACAAGCCTCTTAGAGCACACCATGGAGCTCTGCACCTCAGCTGAGGGACGGTAATACTGACTTTCATCATCAGACTCCATGCCAAATATTATTTCACAAATTGCGGAAGATGATGATGCGCTCCACACAATTTATAAAGTGGTAAATTATATGGATTTGATTTGTCACCTTTTCTCAGAGGCTCCCAAAATACATATTTTTTTTTTTAACGCATTAACGAAACATTTTTGTTTTCATGATTCCTGTTAATTTATAAGACCTCTGGGTTTCTCCTTGATTTCCATAAGACCATCCCCTCTATCAAAAGGCATTTCAGTTGCTAGTATAGGTCAAGACTATCAGCACGTGAGCTCTGCCTTGTGGCACTGCCATGGTGAGAATGGAAAGTGCAAAGACAATGCTGATTCACATAACACAAGGCAACAAAGGGAAAGCTGAGGATCTGTCCATCCCATGTCTACATCCCAGCCAGAGACCGAGGGAGAGAAGGAGAGGTGTTGCAGTAACCCTGAGGAGCTGCCTTCTGCCAGGTTGCCCAGCCCAGCTGATGGTCATTCACAAAGGTACTTGTGCCATACCCCAGCATATGCACAAACGTGATCTAAACAGTACAAGGTATAGCGGATTTGGCTCATGAAAAAAAAGAATTTAAAAAATACAGGTATTTATTCCCCTTCCCATTCATTTCAGGTGTTGTTAACCTCTGTGCTTTGTCCTCCTACTCTTCACTTAACAACCCCTTAAACTTTTGAATCCTTGGGTGGGAATTTCAGCTCACACATGAACATCTAAGTGCTGTTTTCCAGGCATTGCAAGAGCATAACATGTTAAATAACTAGCCATTAATGTCAAAAAATCAAGCTTTACCATACATTTTTGGCATTAATTTTATAAGTGCCATAAAACAAGCTTTTTACTGGGTAGTTTTGGTATATAATTTCTTCCACAAGAAGAACAGTCTCTGTATAGTTAACACATGTGGCGGGGTAAGGAAGCATAAAAACAACATCACTGTAAAGTTCATACTAAATGATGGAAATAATAACTAGAATAGGTGTAATTTGAGTAGCAGCCTGAAACAACAGGCAGAGAGCGGAGCGGCGCAAAACCAGACGAACTGCAAAGGGAAGCGGTCAAACCCGGGGAGTCGAGCACAAAAAGAGGAGGGGCACATTTTTTGGTCCATTTTTTTCAGTCAAAACCACACTTGCCGTGGAGAACAGAAATGCCTGCAGGAACTCCTGTGACACTGACGAAGGAGACTGAACGGATTCCTGCGGGACGAGGTCGGCAGCTCGGCAAGGGCGTGAGCTGACTTGCGGGAGAGGCACGGGTGAGCGTGTGTGCTCAGGTACGGGGGCTGCGTGCGAGGGAGGCGATGGACACCTGTGCATCTTCGAGCGGGCCCAAGCCCTGTAATTTTCCAAGGAGAACGGCGCGATGTTATTTAGCACAGGTGTCTCTGTAATTGCGGGACGGAGCGAAATCAGCGCTCAATGGCCCACAGCGTCACCCCTCCGCCGGCACAACGTGACAAGTAGGCTGCCGTGCAGCAAAAAGAAAAGTAGGGATCGGTACGATCCACCGCGCAAAAAAGCCTTTTAGCTACCCACTGCCTCGCCTGGGTGACAGATATTTCTTCGAGTGGTGCAGTTTCTGTGCCAAACCAAGTTTCCTCAGTCAGGAAAATAAATTTCATACTCGTGTCGCAGGAGCCATCTTACAATGCTTCTGTTTCTTTCAGAAGTAATTATGTTCCCCACGTACAAAGGTGTATGCCAGACCAATACAGTCTTTCAGGCTTTTCCATTCCAACTGCATTGCACCTTTAGAAAAAAAGGGATTTGTTTCTGAGGACAAATGACGAGTAAATCAAACAGTAATTTTAAGCAGCGGTGTGAACCTCAGCGCTATGAGGCAAGTTCACTGCGTTCCAGTTCTATTCTTGCACAGAAATATGTGAAACCACGAAATCCCGCAAAACTCCAGACTGAGGGAGAGTAAAAAACTTTATGTCCAAAGGAAGTAATACTTCTGCCATAAATCTAGAGGTAGAAACGCCGCAAAAAGAGGAAAATCTGTTTCCTCTTCCCCCGCAGGATTTTCTTTTCCCTTCCCACCACTTACATAGCTACTTGAGAAAGTCAAAATAAAATATTTAAAAGGATTAAAAAGAAGTAAATGTGCTCTTTAGGAGAACAACTTGCTCACATACACATTAATAACTTCTGGTTGATTGATTGATGCTGCAGTAAACTAAATCTGAAAGTGAAACCATCAAGTCAAACACCAACCCAAATTCATTTCTGTCTATCGTCTGGCGTTGACTAACACCCAAGAGTAGCCCAGGCTGCTGAGGACTAGAACAGCTCTCACGTGAGGAGAGGCTGAGGGACGTGGGACCATACAGCCTGCAGAAAAGAAGTCTCGGGGGGAATCTCATCAGTGTGTACAAACACTTGATGGGAGGGAGAGAGAAGGTGGAGCCAGGCTCTGATCAGGTGTCCAGAGACAGAACAAGAGGCACTGAGCAGAAAGTGAAATACAGGAATTTTTGTTTAAGTAGAGAAAAAACTGCTTTTTACTGTAAACATGATGGTACACTGGAGCAGGTTGCCCAGAGAGGTTGTGTCCATCCTTGGAGATACTCAAAACCCAACTGGACAGGGCGCTGAGCAACCCGCTCCAGGTGACGCAGCTCTGAGCAGAGGGTTGGACTAGGCCATCGCCAGTGGTGCCTTCCCACCTCAACAGAATGGGGCTAACCTGACCACGTCTCACTTAGACCCACCCAGACTTGGCCTCAGTCTTTTGTCCAACAGTTTTGATTGCTAATCACGCAGCGAAACCGTGCCTTCCACCCGATAACCTGAACAGTCCATGCAGCTGCAGTGTGTGCACACACTGCTGTGGCCTTGGAAAATGGTGGAAGGTGCTTGGTCTCTGAGACAGCTGTGTTCCAGTCCACCACGGGATGAATAAAACCAAGATGAATTAGCACTGTACCCTGAAAAGTCCCTTTGGGAGCTCCCATCGATGGGAAGACAGATCAGGAACCTGTAAAGCCCATGTATTTCCAGCAAGAGCCCCCAGGTGAGGAGGAGCCCAGAGGTTCCACCAAGGATTTGGGGTTATCGCCACCTGGGCTTTCAAGTTCTTGAAAATTTAGAAACAGTTAAAAATTCAAAACCTCCTGACAGCTTTAAGCTTTCGTATTAGTTCTGATTCTAACCTATGGTTGTTAAGGCTATGTACAAATATTACTGCCCTTAAACACATGGCAAATAATATGGTTGGAACCACAACCAAACCGCCATCTTCATCTAGCGCGCCTTCAGCTAGAAAAACACGCAAACAAGAGGCTATAAATGCCAGCAGGGAGCATCCTCTGGGTTTAAAGACACGAGGAGACACACACAGACAAACACCTTTAATGCCAAACACACAAAAAGAAATGTCCCCAAACCTCAGAGGTTTTAAACTTACCGAAAATGAGAAGGAAAACCCAAAGTGAACCTGTTTAGTTTGAAAACATGAGGTATTTTACAATATAGGCAAACAGTTCATTGTGTATTAAAACAGCGCGGTCTTTGAAAAGGTCTTTATTGCTTTTTATTCTAAAAAAAAAAAAAAAAAGGTCACGCATTTGCTCTGTATGTTCTCATCCTCTCAGATTTCTGACTAATTCTCCTCTAACGGCAGTTGGACCCCGCTACGCAGATCAATTAGGAAACAACACTATCATTATAAAACCCCACACAGAAGAGCAACGTGGGGCTTTGCAGCAAGTATATAATTGTGATAGCCTCAAAGATGCCTGAAAGGCAACCATAGGGAAGCTGACCGTGCATTTCTTGCTAAAGACAATAAACTTACCCCAAATTCTCCTAAAATTAAGAACGAAACGTTCAGTTGAAAATATCAAATGAGAGTTATTAAGACACTTTTTCAAAATTGATAATTCAGAATTTTTCAATAAGTTTCCTATTAGTCTTCCCCCATCCCCCTAAATACCGTTATTTTTTCCCAGCTGTATAAATAGTCTTGGAGAGTATGGCCTGAATGAATGCACCGTTCAGAAAACAACATAATTACAGCCATTTCCAGCAAACTGGGTGCCAAAAAAGTTACAAATTAATTGAAGGTTAGCACTGAAAATTAAATCCTAGTCAGCTTGAAGTCATTTTTTAGGCTTGTTTATATAAAATTAAATAGGAAGTTCAGTCTTCCAGTGTTCCATCAGCTTAGTGGAGAGATTTTTAAGGTTCAGCTGAACAAGTGGTTTGTACTGTTCTGTCATGTGAAAAACTCCACATTTCTCCCTGGGGGTATTTCTGGTTCTCAGCCTGCTGCCCAGGTTCTCCAAATGGAGAGGCCAGTAAAACTTCTTCCCCAGTCCTCCTGGCCATGCACTCGCTCCAGAAGAGAGAAAAACCTATTCAGGTTGACCCTAGTCCTTACTAAGTAAGTTTACACCTTCGAACTCACAACCACACACTTCTCTTTCTGGCCCTTTTTGTTTCTCTGTTAGCTCTTTTATATCTATATCCAAAATATATCAGTTAAAAATTTTTACTTCCAGTGTCGAAAAAGCAAGGAAGCAGAAAGCGTGATTTTAGGACACACAATTTTAAGTAATTCAGATATCTCCAAGGAGCCCAAACACAAAAAAAAATTAACAAGAGAATATATAACATGCCAGCATCCAGAATCCCAATTAAATGACCACACTGAAGTCAAAGAGCCCAGTAATAACAATAATGTTCAGAAAACCTCTTCCATCCATCCAACTTGGAAGCAGTTACGGAGCTCTCAGCCTCCTTGTTTCTTTGGTCATCCCTTTGTGGAGGAAGAGTATCTGGAGATGAAGAATCAGGTGCATTTTCATGCTGTAGGCATACATCAGAGATGGGCTGACATTTTACATTTAAAATCAATTCCCAGAGTTATCTGGAAACATATTTTTACTTTACATGAAATCCCCAAAGCCGTTTCTATCTTTGCTTGAAAGCACTGCCCACCTGTGTCTTGGGTTTGTACACTATCCATGTTGGGCAAAACATTCACACAGGATCTTGGCAATTAAACCGGCATGTCGGTGTTTTGCGTGAAAGGGATACAAACATGCCCGTGTTGAGAGGGAAAATCCAGGAGGCTTTCCAGCATGTAGAAATCCAGCTTTTGGTCCAAGGAGGATGGTCCTCTGTTCAGCTCCCTTCTTCTCTCCTGAATCAAAGGACCTCCCTGAGGAGGAATCTTCTGCTAGTTAGATTTTCCACTCCCTTTGGGAATCTGCTAAGCCTTCCTCATCCTAAATGAATTTCAACTTTCATCTCCAACTCCCAGGAAACTGCTGTAACCATCACGCTGAGAAGGGATAACCACTCTCTTTCCTCCTATTCGGCAACGAGGTAACAAAAAGCAGAAAGAGTCCCCTGAAAGAAAGTTACCAAGAGAGGCCGAAAAGAGACTGACGGAGCGGTTAAGGGATTCCCACGAGAAGGAGGAGGCGGCCAGGGTCTGGGTGTCTACTTGAGGGGCTTGTCTGTCAACCATCGGATATTAAAGGCGCTCAGCAGAGAGCAGAGACTTGCCCTCTGCCCCTGCTCCCACCTCAGTGCCCGGACCACTGCACGACGCAGTCGCGTTCGACTTGAGCACCCCGCCGGCACTGCTGAACTTACCAACGTAACATCACCATGGTAAGAATATCATCGTCAAAACTGACAGGGAAGGCCGAAAAAGACATTTGGTATTTGTTTCCTGAGTGACTATTACTCCAATATCCAATTATGTTCAGCATAATTAGCCTGTTGGGCATTTTGAAAAAATAACTGGGGAGGCTTTAGGTCAAAAGGCTCTTGCCCGGAAAAGCTGAGGTTTGAAAACGTTGCTGGCAAGTGTGTTCTGATGTATTCTCAGCCTCTGCATTCCCTGGTTTTGTTGTTCTTTTTTTATCCCTGAAGGGTATATAAAGGGCATCTAAAACTTTAGTCAATAGATCCATTATTATGATTGGCTGAAAACCATAAAATGCATCCATCAAGCCATTGTGTTGCATCTTGTGTTAAATTATGGTGATAAATAGTCCTTTTTTCATGACGTCACCTACTAATCTATTCAGAAATCCATTCACCGCTGCCATTATGCATCACTCACGCTCATGCCAGCTTGCTGAAAAATCCTCCGCATGACACGGCCCTGCAAGACTGCGCGTTACTCTGTGGAGACAAATATTTTCTGTTGCTTTTATGTCCTATTGTGAAACAATTGTTTTTCTGGTTCCCAGAGTTACCCCAAGCGTGCAGTAATGTCCTCAGCTACCAGCTTTGGGCATTGTAGCTCATGTACTTTTAATTGTTTACAACTTACATCAGGACTGGATTGAGTCCATTTGTACTCATATTGTTTTATCACTACAAGATGATACATTTTGCCACCTTCTTCTAGGTCAAAATTGAATCCTATTGAGAGCTTTTGAACAGAGAACTAATATTCACCGGAGCTGAGCTGGGGATGTATAGCAATTTTATTATTATGTTTGGGATTTTGCTTTGAATTTAGACAAACCTTTCTTGTATAATTAGATTTCATAACACTTGAATTACAGCTTACAAAACCAACAATGAACAAGAATAAAAATATTTGGCTAAAATTACTTTAAATCAAACGATTGCCTATGAAAACAAAGAACATTAGCAGCTTTAGGGGTTTTTTCATGTTTCCTTATTATTATACATCCATCTTATCTTTTGTTTAAATAAACTGTCTTTTCCTTCCCTCATTTACTAAAGAACAGAAGAGACAGGATAAGTCGGGGCCAGCTTTTGTAAGACACTGCTCTTACATTTTGGCACTAACTGAAGAAAATTAGGGACGTGTTCTAAGGATTGCAGAAATACCTTGTAGTTACAATTCTCATTTTAAATTAAAAAAAAACAAAACTAGGCTTATTTCCTGCTCCTAAAATCTACGCAAAATAAATGGGGAAAGGATGATGTGACGGAGCAGTGTCAAAAGCAAGAACCAATAGCAAAAACATCGTATCGTTTCAGACTCATACAATCTTCTTTTCTTGTTATTATCAGCAATATAACATAAAAACAAAACTCGAGAAAGCATATAGCACCTCTTCCCACACAGAATACACAAGGATCTGCATCACTTAAGGCACAGAAAGCAGCTACTTTTTTTTTTTTTTCCCCTCTCTTTGGTGTTTCCAGCACCACTAAATGTTGAATTAAGCCTGGGGGAAGCTGGCTTCAGCTCAAGGGATGAACACAACCCGAACGGATGCAGTGATGATTCTTCTCATCGCCCCTCTGAAGGAGGGACCTCTGAAGGATCAGGCTGAAGAGAGAGGGTGCTCTTATCAGCTGGACGTTTTTCAGAGCTGTATCTGAGCACCACCCTTTTGTCGACGGTTGGTTTTGGTGGTGGTGATGCTGCGGAGAGCTTTCTACTAAATGCAGACCTCCTCCTTTTCCTTATCCTATGGGTTGAAGAGCTTCCACATTTCATCACTCTAAAAAACAGAGAGAAGGAAGGAAACAGAGAGCACAGTCTGTGCTCATCCAGAGGCCAAGAGCCGAGATGCCACCTGCCAAAGTAGCCGTCCCCAGCCAGAGCCATGCCACCTGTTTGACACAAAAGACAGTCCGTGAGCGGCGGCACAACCCCACGTGCAGCACAGCACTTCCTACCTCCTGCTCCACTGACGAAACATCTCTGCCCATAATCAGCAGGAGAAAGTCAAGTTCTTTCACCTGCACTGCTGTAACGCAAGAATAGACGGAGCTGCCTCCAGAGACACACCAACCTTTTTTATACACGGCTTTTTGCAGCGCCATCAAAGATGCACTGCAAGAAGCAGCCTGATTCCTTTCCTTACGCACAGCTCTTCTTTGCTGTTGAGGGACTCGTTCCAAAAGGTTTGGGGGAGAAAGCTGAAAAGTGAAAATTAGCATTCTAATATTTAGAAGAAGGGATTTAGCCTTCTGAATCATCCCCAAATGATTATGCAGAAGAACTACACTTAAACCTAAAGCTCACCAATATACTAAATCCTTGTAATAGAATCTGCAGAGCTACTTAGCGGAAGAGAATAATGCCTTGTGCCCCTTTTCCTCTCTTTCCTGTTGTAGCTCTAACCTCCGCCCCGTGTCATTACTTCTCCTGGTAAAATGATGAAAGAAGGCACTGTGCAGTTAATAAATTGGATTGGATTGGATTGGATTGGAAGGACTAAAAACCTAAATATGTCTGAGCATTCAGCAAAAAGATTTGAGGTGGAAGAAGGAAGTTTACTTCTAGAACCCCTAGAAAGCTCTGAAACTGTAGAAATACAGCTGAAGCACTTCTGGGGAATGCAAATTGTCAACATCATTTTCAAATTCTTTTCAAATTCAAATTCCAGCTTCTGTTGAGAGCTGACGTACAGTACATAAGGTGCACTTTGGGTAGCGTCAGCTAGGAACATTTATAGAAACTTTCTTTTTTTTCATCCACTGAAAAAGTAAAGCCTAAGTATGATACATTCAAGGATGATTTGCAAAATTTTGGCTTTTGCTTATGTAAGCAGACTGTCAGCTGAAACCGAAGATGCTCGTGAGACTTGAAACTTGGAAATGCACTTGAAGGGGCTGACCAGAACCGAACATTTGGAAAAGATCCATGTGCCAAGGGTCCTCAAACCAGGACACCACGCTAGGAGAGCAACGGGAATTTGATGAAAGCAGAGTCATCTGGAAGATTTTCTTCACATTTGATGTCTCTCAATCTGTATTCTCAATCGAGACCAGCAGACTAAATACTGAGATACAGGTGGGGAACAAAAGGTGGGGTTTGATGCAGTATTAATCCAAGGGCAGGGAAGACCCACCATCTCTGAAATGACCTGTTAATTTTCACCACGGCTGTCACGAAACAGTGTGAGAACTCCATTCAGAGCCTAATTTTCAGAGGCGCTTAGCACTTGTTGCTGCTGTACAGAGGGTTCAAACAGGGCTAGGGTGCTACAGGAAAAACAGCCACCCGATTTAGGCAGCCTTTTACACTACACCTTCGGGTTTTGTACCTTCAAAACCTGATTATAACATGGTTTAGTTCTTCCCTGCTTCGTAAGGGTAAGAGCTGCTGATGACTGAGGCAATAAATACCATCCTGAGGAGTGTCACATGAAAAAGCAGTAATTTTACTTTTTCAAAAGCCTATACCGCCGTTACCTTATTGAGTGTTATTTACAGCTGGGCGCAGCAGCGGAGAGCTGTGCTTTACTTTTCCAAGAGATGTACTATTGCTCTATGAAATCAAGCACACTTGTCTTATTCCACTGACTTCTGAGGGACTATTTCTGTGAGGTGAGAGATATATTTATCCCACTGCCTGCCACCCACTGTATTTACCTGCTAAGTGTCTATAGTACTAGGTGATAGTATCTATAGTACGAGGTGATAATGTGCTATTCTGTTTTCAACAATCCAGAGTGCAATGGAATACACCATTAATTCTGATAGGTCTGCGAGGACACCTTTGAAAATGTTTTAAAAGATAGATTAGTGTCTCATCAAGGCAGAGATTAAGTGAAAATACTTTCAGATTTGTCATGCAGCATTGTATCTGTTGGGTTATTTATTATTTCATAGCACACGTAAAGTAATAGATCAAATATACTTTAGAGACTCCTCGGAGATACGAGTGCCTTTTAGGGTATTTAAATATACTGGCCAGCAAAACTGCAGCTTGGCATTTTACTTTCTTCCTAAGACAACAAAGAGGCTGTCACTGCCTGTGGAGACACCGCCGTGTCTAAGTGCGCCTGACTAAGTGCGCTGCATGTGCTGGCTAAGAAAGCTGAATTCCCCCTTTGGCCCCTGGCTAGACCCTGCAGAGCAGCCCTCCGGTCTACCGGGTCGCATCACGCACGCCTCGCCTGAAGTTTAACTGTCAGACCGGGTTTTGAGGGGCTATCTTTCATCATCTCCAATTGCGAGCCATGGGGCAAACACTAGACACTCCGAGGGAGCTGGCCACCGGCACTGTCCTGCGCACAGCGCGGCTTCTCCTGCACGGGCGCAAGCGGGGCAGAGGGACGGACGGAGCAGGCAGCAACGCAGTGGAAAAAGAACTTACTTCTCCCTTCTCTCTTCTTCATATGATTTCACATAAGCAAATATGGGAAGTAATACCACAGCATATTGTTTGCAATATGCTCTCTTGGCCATAGGGAAAGGAAACAGTTCGGGGATTCTTTTAAAAGCGGTTAGCATGACATATAGTCTTTATATTTTGCTTAGATGATGCCTGCCTTCTGCTCGTCTTATTTATTTAGGTTTCACGTCCTCTTAGCAAGAGTGCTCCTCTCAAATACGTTTTGAAAATCCAGTAAATAAAGAGTTCTACTGTAAAATAATTAAGACATTATTAACATTTGTCCTTACAGCTTCTCAGTCCCCTAATTTCCTTGCCAAAATATTCTGAAAACACAAAGTTCCCTACCATAACACTTGCCTTGCTCCAGATACTTTGTCTATAGAGAACAATTAAAGAAAATCAGAATGACAGTGATTATCAAAGGCAAAAGATGATATCGTATTCAATGAACAAAAATAGGATACGAGACCTCAAAATTATCTGTATGCAAATATCAAAGTTAAAATGAAGGAATGGGAGTTAAAAAGAAATCATTAAGTAACAAAAGGCTTTTTTTCCCATGCCCTTCAGATCATTCCTGGCCTTCTGATTTGAAAAGAGGATGACAGAAAGAGAGTAGGAGGTTGTCTAAAATTTCACACTGGAAACAAACAGGGACAGACAATGAGAGGATAAGTGTGCTGAAAACTGTGGTTCTCCACTAAGGAATGTTAATGTACAAGTGAAGCCTATAGAAGGAGAAATCGCCAGAAACAACAAAGGGAAAATGTAGATGTGACAGAGCGGGAGATGCCAGGCAGCAATCAAAGCAAACAGATATATAACCTAGTTATCCAGACATACAGTATAACTCCTATTATCCTCCCATTATTATGAGGATAGTGGCATGTGCCGGGAAGTCATACACAATGTCCCAGGACACACTTGAAACACGGCAGAGAAGCTCTTGACTTCAAGGATCCTATATTCAGTCTCCAGTGAAGACACAGGGTGAGATACTGCAGATCTAAAGACTATCATATAGTTAAAAGCTGTCAGAGGAGAAAAGGGGAGATCAGCTGTCTTGAGAGATAAGCCGAAACACTGGCTCTCCACAGCAATACACAGAAATTAGGACTTAATAAGGTTCCCACACAGCTACAGTCTGACACACAAAATGTGTGTTCTCTATATTTACAGCTTAAAGATGTGTATTTTCTCACAAATGCTTTTATTAAGATAAAACTAAGGTTAACTAATCTGAGGGGTGAGCGGCATTTGTCAGTCTGGCTGTGGTGACACCTGGGTGTGAAAACCTGCAGGTTCTCTTTTTGTCCAGTTTGCCAAGTGCAACCACAGCCGCGTTGGGCTGGTTTGGTTACAGCCTACTTCATGGTGGACATGCTCCTTTCGAACTCAAGGAACGCCTCGGCAGTGCCATTTGTAGCGCGGGACGGAATGGAGTTCTCCTCCAGCGAGCGATTTGCAAGGGCTGAGCTGTCGGCGAAGAACACGTTAGCTCAGAGTATTGTCAAGTATGAGCTGCTTCTCTTCTCCTTGTCAAAGCAATCCTTTTCTCACCCTTTTGTGTGTTTATTAATCTCTTACAAATCGGATTCCAACAAAACCTCCAGTTTCTTTCCCCAGTCTTTGTCCATGCAGGATGACTCCTTCGTTTTAATGGTTAATTGGGTAGTTTGTTTCTGGTTCTGACCTCACACCACCGTTTTGGGAGTAATTTTACCTATGAGCCAAGCTACACTTGGCCAGATGCAGGCGTTAAAGTACCAGATACATGCACTGAAGTGCCAGCATTTCTAGCATCCTCGTCAGGCTTGGTGTAGAATACACAGGGTGAGCCCCATCAGCTGATCAATAACAAGAGACAGGAAAAGGTTAGAGTTTAAAACCCTCTTTCCAGCACCCATTCTTACCAATACCTTGTCCAAACACGAATCCCAAAAGGAGTGAAAGAAAGAATTTTTTATTTCCCCAGAAGCACGAGCTAATATATTCCCCCGTGAAGATGGAGGAAAGTGGAATACATATTTCAGTCTGATGCCTCCGCAGCACTTTGTGAAAACAAACCAATTTCGCTGAGAGAGTTGTCATCCGGCAGCTATTTCCCCACCTTCCCTTTATTCCAAAGCCATTTCAGGTGCCGTACTTTACACCTCTGCATGCAGGTTAAAATATTTTACAACAGCTGCGTTTCAACAGCAGAACACAGTCACTCAGTAGACAAAGATGTGCTCAGAGCTTCATGAATACATTCAGCAGTTAGGAATTGGGGAGAGAGGAGCACAGGGAAATGGGTTTAGTGTTTGCATTCATTTCTGGGCATGAAACATTTTTCTCTCATTTAAAGAACTGTATTTGACTAGTTTGACATGTTGAAGATCCAGCTGGAGAGCAGCACCAGATGAGACCATGCTTACCAGCAACAAGAAAACGTCTCCAGTGCATGTTTCCTTGCCAGTGGTTTCTAGAAAGTGACAGGCTGTGCGGGGATCCGCGGATCAGCTGTTTCATTGTGCTCATTCGACATTCAGGCGCTTGAGAAGGCACATGCTGGTGAACTCACCCAACTGCTAAGTAGATCAGCACTATAATAGCAAACGGAGGGGAAACTTTCACAGGAGGGTTAGAAAGATGGCAGCAGAGCCCTCCCGACGCCTAAAATACTGACTGCTGCACTGGGAAGCCACGCTGACCACTTCATTACGTATACAGGACTGCTGCAACGCTTTGACTACATCTGTGGTAATAAATTTAGTAGTGCCGGGGAGTATTCCTGGGCACCGAGACAAGATTGTCTACACTTAGGTTTCAGTGCTCCCTCTAGCCCAGCTTGGACCAGGGTCAACTACTACTCTCCCAAACCATTCCTGGGTGCACTTCAGGACTTCATGTAGGGTAGATGCCATTCCCAGCTGGCAATTTACAACAGTACGGAGGTAGCCCAAGTGTCTAGATGTTCCAGAAATGAAGAGGCTTACACAATTTACAGGGGGATGTATTGGTAACTATACAGAAAGCCAGGATTCCCATAAAAGAAAGAACTGAATGCACAGGCCTGGAACTTAAGAAGGTGACTTCCCACACCCGGGACCTGCTCTCTTTAGTTAAATACGTAATTTAAAAATTCAGATTCATATTCAAGGATAAAATCACCCTCTCCACTTTCTCTTTCTATATGGCTGTCCACTCCCTATACAGTGGACTCCATATACACTAGGACAGTGATTTCTAATTTTAGAAATTAATTTGGTGCTTAAACTTAAGCAGACTCAACATTCACCAGAGTTCTCATTGAGGTACCTAGACTTGTTGCTGGCTTTCCACAAACATATAATTCCTTGGATCATTCTGTTAAGCAATCTTGATCAACAAGAAACTTCAGCCACAAAAAAAATGCCCTTCCTTATTGCATGTCTTTGTTTTATACGAAAAAACCCAGGAAATTCAGGTTCAAATTATATCCCTATCAGGGACTTCTGGTAGAAAACTTCAGAGAAAACTTTGACAACGAGGTAACCAATGCTTATGCCCTCATCCTCCAGCCTCTGGGACGCAGTATTTCTTTTGGTATGAGCCATTTTGTCCTTCCCTATCGTATCAAACCTCTTCCTCGACTCCCAAGATCTGTAGCAAGCCTCTGTCACTTCCCAGTGATCTGCCTCCCCAGAGCACGCGAGGATTGGCACTGGTCTGCACATACATCTGCTCATGGCTGGGTCCATCAGGCACTTCAGCATCGGCGTTTCTACACGAGGCAGCTAGTGCTAAAGCTGAGGCCAGAGGCCAACAGAAAGATGCTCATCAGCTTTCAGACTCGTCCTGTCTCTTCACCTCTGATTAGTCAGCTCTTAAATGTCCTGGCTGGAGGATGCCACTCGCTCCCTGTTTGATTGAGAAGGTGGATAAAGCTGCTAGTGTCAAGGGACAATAGATGCTACTGTGCTTCTGGCTTTTCTCTGACTAACAGACTGCCATTGATGAAGTTGCTGGTGGTGTCGTTTTCTCAGCTGTCTTAGGTCAGCGGCCGCTAACTAGTCTGGTAAGAAGCGAGCTTGGATGTGTCTACAGATCACAAGGAAAAGCAAGGCCACAAGTCTCCTCTGCAGAAGATGAGACGTCAGTACCAGCTCCTTTAGTTAAAAAGTATTTCATAATGCACAGAAATACATAACTGTTGGGTTGAACAGGAAATTGCTTTCTCCCTATGGAAGCTACGATTTCCACAGAACAAAGAATTCCTCAAGACAGAGCAATGACAAAACTTACCATGTACCATCCTGAACCTATCCCACTAGAACAGAAGAATTATCTTAGCGATTTTGGGATTCTTTCAGAGCTGTACTACGTTTTGCTTCTTTTTAGGTTTTAAATTATTTTTCGTTATTTTTAAATGGTTTCAAAATCAGACACTCGGGGACACATTTACCAAATCTCAAATTGGTAAATTGGTAAAAAAATTCCCTGCATGGAAGATAAGCTTTAGAGGGCAGTAACAGCAAAGTGGACACAATTCACCAAGAATAAATAAATGAATGAATAAATAAATAAATGCAATATGGACAAGCAGTCAGAATCTCTGTCAAAGATGTACGGTGCCTTGGGTATAAATCAGTGTAGCTCCACTGACTTTAATGACATCAGGCCAGTTCCAGACAGCTTGACACCTAACCGAGTTTGGGCTGTTAGCAGTCCCATCAAAGCCATAATCAGCTGCTTTCGGGTGTTCGCCTGGCTGCCGGCACCCAACATCTATTCTTCATCTGCACCTGAAAATAACTTCAGGGCACCCAAAAAGGAAGGTAATGTCTGGAAAAAGTGTTCATGTTTTTGTCTGAAGTGAGGTAAATAGATCAAGATTGTTGGGTTTTTTTCCCAAAAACCAAACAACATAGGAGTGTTCTGAATTATTTTTCTATAAAAAAGAGAAGAGGCTCAAAATATAAAACTTTTTCATTATGATTTTTAAGACATTACAATTCTTCACTAACACTCAGGCTGGGTAATGCTTCTGAGATGATCTGACCAGCTATTTCTGACTGCAAATCAGGGGACATGATTAGATCCTAAGTGGCTTAAGACCTGGCTGCTTTGGAAACCTCTTCTCTTCTTATTGTCATTTCGGCAAAGACCAGCAGAGCTGCTCGACTTGGAATCTCTTTCATACAAACAAGGGGAATTGTTTCAGCTTTGTATTCCTCGCAGACAATCCTCAGTTCTGGAATTTTATCCTTTCTGACTCAAAGACCCACTTCATTAACCTTCTGGGGGTATGGCAAAGACTGTCTATTTTAATTAAGCAATTCGAGAAGTGGGCAGCTGAAGGCCAAAGAATCTGGGCTATTATTGCTGCTGCATTCTTACTTGTATTGTTATATAAAGGTCCTCAGAAAATAGGATAACCTTCTTTTAAATATTGAATAAATCAAAATAAACAGCAGTACGTTAACAGAGGGCAAAGGCACGGACAGAAAGCTGACTGACCGAGGCTTGGCACCGTCCTGAAAGTTGTCTGTTATTATGTGAAGAGACAAAGAAAGCAAATTGCATGGGGACCCACAAATTTTTGTTTTACCCCTTGTGGTTATATCTCTGATCACAAATAAAGATGGTTTAGCTTTTGTTACTAAAAGGGTTGAGAAAGAACATTCACTTCATAAAATATAGACCGAAGAAAATATAAAATTACCGGGGCCAGAGCCTCCTGGGCCCGACAGAACCATGGGCTGAATTCATCTTTCCTGAAATGACCTAACTTTTAAAAGTCTCGTGGAGGAATGGTTTGCTGAATTATAGATTGTAATGTTTCCTCCCAGATGCTGTTTTCCTTAAAAGGTCCTTCTCCCTGTCTCCCATTGTTCTCTGACAATTCCTTCCCAGTGGAAACACTAGTTGTGTTCCAGGTCCTCTTTGGCACAGGAAGGATTCACCGCTTCACCCTAAAGACAATTTCGCCCAGATTTCGCATTTTGCCTGTACGAGCAGTCGAAGCACGCTCTCTATCCAACGCCACGCCTTCGTTTCGCAGCGAGTGACAAGCGTGTGCCATTCCACCTGCAGTTCCTTCAGATCGGAGTACCACTGGCTGAGATCAAATAACGCATAGAGACCATCTGACACAACCAACAAAGGCACTTGATGCCCACATTAACACATCCTCGTTGTCAGATGTCATTTGACAAGAACACTGGGGCAAGCGGTAGGCAAACTCTGCAGGTTCGGAAGTACCAACTCGGTACATTGGTTAGGGGCCTTTTAAAAGAAAATGTGCCATTATGAGATAATGGCTGTGTCTAAGGTTCATAAAGGAACATAAAGAAGTGAAGTGTTCAAACTACGTTCCTCACTTCTACTGTTTCTGCTTAACTGGTCGTCTATCCAAGACCACCAAACATTGTAAAGTGTATTTTAGCACCAGGGAAACGACCAGCAATAACGAGAGAGCAACAATGACAGCCTGTCCCCACTGAACAGTCCCCCGTAATAAAACCACGCTTACAATCTGTGCTCCTCCCGTGTTTTCTGGAGGCAGCATGAATCTAACAGTTAACTCCTGTAAATCCCTGTAGCTCTGCAGCGATCACCAATTTAAAACAGATAAGGATTGGTCAATGAGTCTTTAACGAGAGCTGGTTTATCACTATTGGGTTTATGCAACTGTTACACAGAAATGCCATCGGAAGAAAACATTTGAAAAGCCAGCTGATGGAGAAAAACCATAACTAGTATCAAAGAACGAACTGGTACATGGAAAAGGCTCAAGAACCTCATCTAGTGCTCAGGTACATTGCTCCTGAACGCGGCCCCGGGGAAGCTGTGGGGCTCTGCAGGGAACATACAGCCTGCGTGTTGTCGTTGTATTTTGAACTCTGTCGGAGGAGCCAGTATCAATGACCTGAACAAATAAAGCCTGGAAATCCGGGGAAATCCCTGTTACCTTTTCTCCAGCCACAGATGATCTCACAGGCAGCACAACCACCGCAGATCCCATCCTATGTTTGGGAAGCAGGCTTTAGGGAGTCTGCTGGGACACAAACTCAGAATAACAAAGACATCAAACAGTTCCATAGAAGATCTGGGGATATCCTTCCCATTCCCAAGCAGGATTCAGTCCCTTGTTAGGTATTTCTGAAGGTAAAAAAGTGACTCCTCCTCCTCGCAGAACTGCACCTAAGCGTGAGTGCGCCTGCCAGCACGCAGCACCACGAGCCTCCGCAGCATCTCAGCTCCGGGGGTAACAGGCTTGCTCGGCACCCCGGCGTTTCTTTGTGTGATTTGGTTTTTATTCGTCCTAAAAGATATCGCTCGATTTGCGCAGGAGCAGCTCCCACACTGTCATAGCTGCTGCCCGGAGGGCCTGGTGTACTCCCCATCACCTACACCCACCGCACGAGGCAAATGGTTTCGCTCCCTAATTTGTAGAGGTGTGGATGAAGTTTTGAGGCAACTCACCGCTCACCAATAACATATGTCCGTCTTGGAAAAGACACTTTCGTTTTCCCCCCCAGAGATCTTCCAAGTGGTTCACTATGTATTTAAATAAGAAATACAAACACGATGCTAGAACTATAGGGTATGAATTCAGTTCTACTACGGTAATTGTGTTCCTCACGTTTTTAAAAAATGGCTCAAAGAAAAGTCTTTCAAAACAGCGTTGCAAACCTACGGGGGCTTATAGATAAAATCACATGTACGATTTCATGTTAAGTAATAAAGAGTTAATGGTAATTAAAAAAACACATGACTTTAGGAGTTGCTGAATCATTTTTTTAATTCAGCACTCACATTTATAATGGTAGATTTTTTAATTTCACAGAAGCTTTGCTTATTATCAAACATTTCCGAGAAGGTTTACAGCCATAAATTGTGGATTTTTCTGTATACAGTGATTCTATTGTTACGATTTAACCTAAAGAATACTAAATTAAAATTGATCTACTAAATGGGTTAAGGATAGCATACTTATTCAAGATTTCAACCCTATTTCATGCTTAGACAGGCAGATCTTAATTATACACAAAAGAATACAAATGTTATTAGCATGATAATAATTATTTAGAAGTCGTCCTCTTTAAAAAAAAATTAAAGCACTATTGTCATTCGTGCAGCCACATTTTTCAATGGAATGACAGCTACGCTAGTCATAGATATGTTCAAAGAACATATACAATATTCAAAGCTGTGCAGCCGACATGTTATCAGGATAAGCTAGAGTAGGTACCGCCAGGAACGCGCCGCACACTAATCATTATGTCCTACCCACGGTACTACATGCAAATACAATCCTTTGTGACATTTTGTCAAATATTTTGAGGTTTCTCCACTTATCGGTTCTCCCTTTGCGCTCATTAACATACAGCCACCCAGAAACGGGAGTCGCGAATTGCTTGTGCTCGGGTTCTTCACGAGGATAACACCATGACAAATTAATGAAAGGGAAATTAGGGAGTCGAGTATTTCCAAGTCTAACAGAGGAGTCGGAGGGCAGCAAAATTTAAGTTCGCCTTTGCAACAGGGTTTCCTTGTAACTGGTGCAGAAAATGCAGCGTTTCAGGCTGCATCTGTGCTCTCCAAGACGTAAACACTGCAGAGAGTCCCCAGCACATGACACACTCGATAAATCAATTTATAGGTGCTGCGTTTCCCTAGCCCGCGCTGCAGGTCAATACCGGCTGTCAATGAGCCCCTCTTCTATCAGACCGAGAAAATGTAAAAATGGCTCAGGACGAGACAGTTGGCTACCGTACAGGCGAGGCATTTCTCAGCATTGATTTGCCAGAAGTGTTTCTGTTGCCTTGTTGCTCTAGGCTGGCATTTTTAATTATTTCTGAGACAAATGGATCATTCATACACAGAAAATCTGTAGGGCTTCTTGTCAAATTAATAAAATAATAATGAAAGCAGTCGTTTTGGACTGCACACTGTCAAAATACCTGAAAAGCTCTACGGTAGTCTACATGTTTAAGCAAACTAAATGCTTCTCCGTGTTATTTTAAATCCTAAGTGCTACGACATAAAATAGATTGTACAGTGTCCATTGTATACAATGACACCTACTGTGACAAAACCGACGATGTTTAATGACCTTTTTAAATCTTATACCTAGAGTCCATAAAAGCATTGTAATTCAGTTGTAAAACACACTTTAATAATCAAAATGCAGCTGTTAAAATAGCATTGCTCATAATTCTAACTTCAGGCGATTTTTTTGTTTTTAATGCAGAAGAGCAGACCACAGTTTAAAATTCCTATGAGGTCACTATTGGCCATTACAGTGGTTTTTTGCAACTTAATAATAGATGTTTTAAAGTTTAAGTGCAGCCTCAGGCACTCATAAGCATTTATTACAAATCGCTGGTTGCCTCCCTTATGCAGAGAGGAATAACATTTACATACAGTAGCACAGATTAATAAGATAAAAAATTTGAAAAAGCCGTCAGTCAGGGAGCGAAACCGGTGCTAATAAAGCCCACTATATTCTTCGGAAATATCAAGCCGTCTGTTCCAATATTTTGCCATTCCCCATGAGGTATACAAATCCAAATCAGATAAGACTCAAGCAATGCCAAAGACATGCTGCTCTGCTCTCCAGTGGCATCCAGCTGAATCTTTTATTTATCTTCAGAGCAATTGTACATTCTCATCTACTAAAGACTGAAATAAACCAAACGTCCCTCGTCTGAAAGTTCCATAAAACGGGGCCCGCTTCTTCCTTGTTTGCTAAACCTCGGTTAGCGACTACAACGCCGCGCAAAGCGCGCGCTGGAGGACGTACGTCTAACCGCAGGCGTGGGAGGGCGGTGGTAGCGGCGAGTTGAAAAGCGCCACGTCTCGCTGTACTTTAGAGCGATGCTCACACGAAGCAGAACACGGAGGAAATCAAATTGCCGAAGCAAAGGGAATCCAACTAGTCTTACACTTTTCTGCTTTCTCTTCGAAAGGCAGCGCGGCTGCCGGCGGTGTGAGGCGAGGGAAAGCGCAGCCCGGGTAAACCGGCGCGCGCAACGTGGCATCATGATTAAACGGCAAAGGTACTTGGTACAACAAATCACTTGGTAAATCAAATAAACTACAGCATAAACACCAGAACGTAAAATCATTGCTGCACCCTTGTAATGCCAATAATTGGAAGAGTACGGCGTTAAGAACTGCCAGTCAGGAGGAGACCCATCAGTAATTTTCAGTAAGGTTTCTCCCAAAGAGAAAACCCATTTATTTACACAAGCAGTTGTACGACTCTCCTCCTCAGCAGGCTTGTGAGTTGAAGACAAAAAAGGGATACGGTTTCCTTCTCATTTTTCTTCAAGAACGCTGTCATATTAACATTGAATAATTACTAAAAATTGTAATACACCGGTGTAATAGTACCTTTTGCCAAATTGCATTAATCAAAAAGTGAGCCCACTGCAATCAAGTAATTAAGTGTAAAAAAATTCGGCGTATTTGCATAGCATATCTGCCCAGGATTGTTTGCTGTACCGCAGTGGGTTTCATTCCTGGGGTTTTTTTGTTTGGTTGGTTTGGTTTAGTGGCAGAGATGCAAAGCAAAAAGGTAAGTAAATGGGAGCAAAAGGGTGCCCAAGACCGGGCGAGGAATGACAGCCACCTTGTCTACTCTGAGTACCGGCACAAGGAAATAAATCCTGCCCGACCTCCTCGGGAAAGCAGACTATTGTTCACCAGGAGAAGTAGTAAACACGGCTGCTTAATTGCACACAAGCAAGCACTCGGCTACATCGGGCTTATGACCCAAAAATAAGGAGTTTCTTGTTCTGGAGGGTTTCTTTAGGGCGGGGGGAAACACCACAGTAAACAGAGCAAAGAGCGTTTCAGGTACATATTACACTGGGTGAAGTCAGAAAGAGCTCCTTTGTGCACCGTCACAAAGCACCCTTTACTGCTAACGGAATAAATGCACACACCATTATTGCCAGAGTCTTTTGTCTCCCAAGTTTCTTTCCGAGGTGAGCAAAGGTTTCTTTTCCAGACCAGCATCTAAACTTGTAGAAACACCGCACCAAAAAAATAAACCGATTAAGCGGGAAGATGAATTTTCTGAGAAGAAGGGGGCTTTTTGCTGATTTTTGCGGTGTTTGTCGGAACGGGGTCTGTAAAGCGTGCTTTCTGCCACCAGTCTGTCCTAGGCTAGCTGTGAATAGTGCCCATTTTGAGATTAGGAGATTAGGTTATTCATCACTTGAGATGCTCCCTGCTGTGCTGCTACTATCAGAGCGCAGCCAAATCAAAACATCTCTGGAAGGCATTTCAGAATAATTGAATGCATCATAATTTCCCTATTAATACATATCTCATATTACAGATTATGCATGAAATGTTCACATTATCTGTTACTTTTTGTTAACGCCTTGCTCCTTGCCAGTAAATTTAATACACAGAGTGAATCAGCATGCCATGATGAAGGGATAGGTTACTGATAGCCATTTTTTCAGGATTCAGTAGAAAATTAAAGTAAATCGATCATTTTATAGCCCCACTGGAATGTCTACAAGGGCATGTTGCTAAGCAAATGGTAATTTAAATGTACTGTGTAATTTTTCTAAGCAATTTACTGAAAGCAGATTTTATTTCTCACTTACTTAATATCAGATGCTCTTTATCTGTTAGTGCATGATGTATTAGTTATAGAAAAATTATTAATCTATGGTTTAATCAAATGGCAAATATACGGTGATTTGACAGCTAGTTGTATACATATTAGGATGTCTTAATTCACATGAATTACAGTAATAGCACTTGCTATTATCTTAAAAGACACAAGATGATTAAATTACATACATAAAAAACACAGTACATTCCAGGTAAGTCGGCATAAATCCTACAGAAACAATAATCCAGCTGTCTGTTATATTTCACAAAAAACAGTGATACTTGTCATTTACTTTTGATTTTATTTTTTTGCATGACTAGATCTACTCTTCCCAAAGTTATCTCGCACCTGAAAATCCAGTACACCTTAATGGCACCTCTAGAATTCACCGCAACTGGAAATGAAATTGCGAAAACAAAAATTGGGATGGGATTACAAAGATGTCATGACTGTTGCGAGGCGATTAATTGCCAGCTGGATGGGAGCTGTGCCCAGTTTATAGATTCACGGCACATATACTGCTTTTAACAAAGAATATTTAACGGATACCTCAGGTAACTCCTAGCCCTTTTGCAGGCAAACTGCCAGTTGGCTTTCTGTGCAAGTTGTGCCTCACAGGCAGGAGGATCAGGTTCATTAGAGTATTTTAACTTTAAGAATTATTCCAAGTTATGTGAATAGTTTAAAAACCAAGAAAGGCCAGGGAAAATAATCTCCCCTTTCCACCCCCCACACCCCTCCCCAGCTCTGAAATGTGCTTGCTGACAGCCTTCATTTTTATGAAATACAAAGAAGCCTCCATTTATCCTCAGGTTCCTTGGAATGGATGTAGGGTCCTCCTACCGCTGATGCACAAAATGTATTATTGTCATTAATGAAAAAGTTAATGGGCCATTTTCTTATATATCAATTTACATTTTACAATTTGAGTATACAAATGATATGTACAGCAGAGAGCTGATTATTTTTGCTCAAGGAAATAGTTTTAATGTGTTTTATGGACATCAAATGTTGTGAATAATGATGCATCCACAGAATGCAAATAGGATGACAGTTCTTGTGCTGTGATCAACAGTCCTTGGATAAAAGGTCTGCAGTGACAATAATATTCTACGGAGGGTCTGAACAGTAAAAAATGGGAAACAAGAGGATACCAGGATGCTCAAAATGTACATCAGGAGATAGATTTGAAATTGTCACTAACATCATTATTTCACAAGTACAGTGTAATGGCAATTTACAAGTGAAATATACTCCAAAATCCCATTTTATTCCGTGGTGTTGCACAGCAAATCATTTCTCTAGCCTTTTTAAATAGCTTTTTCTCAGGTTGAAACTTTTGTTTTCAACCAAATATGCTTATCTAGTGCATGCCCTGTGGTACACAAGGCCAGCAAAAATTTATTAGTAGCGCCTCCCAGATGCATCACACTGTTAATCTTACAGAGAGCCTGTGCAGTTAGGAGTGACCACGCTACATCTCTCCACCCCGTGGCGCTTGGAGCGGGGTGCGTCCATCAAAAGATTCAGAGTGGCCCCAGTACCAGCTCTGTAAAAGGCTGATCTCCCCAGAAGAGGAATTTTCCTAATTCCCAGCAGGAGGTCCCAAAGGGGACTGGTTGCATCCATGGAGTGAAGTGGTCACTATGTCTGAGACCTAAAACCACGCTGGTTCAAACGCAGGCGGCTCTACCTGGTAGATGAGAGATGTGGAGCAGCTCTGTCGAGCAGGAGCGCTGACGCACACCCCGGTTACGCATATCACAATCTTCTACCACACTCACGAGGAAAATTTCACACAATATGTTTAGAACATATTTGAAAATAAGGTAGGAGAACATGATCAGACAGAACTAAAGCGTTAAAGCGGTTCCTTCCACAACACTGCACTGATTTTCACCAGGACGTGTTTGTGCATTGTTACCAAACCTGCAAAGTGTTTTCTAGAGTTTCGCACTCCGGCTATAAAAGGAGGTGCCATTATTGCAGTTTTTAAATTACTGCTTATGCTTCAGCAAAATGCGACACAGGACTTTTATTTCTTTTTCCCCCAAACCCAGTGCTGATAAACAAACTCTGCGGTGCCAGCACTCCGCAGGTAGTTTCAGATTTCAAGATACACTAGAGTTACAGTGGCCTGTGTAAATCAATCTTAACCCACAGTATTAGAAACAGAGCTACCCAAAAGGTACTCCGTTCATAAAGCAGAGGGGAGGAAAAGAAAGACCAGATGTTGTGCTGTGGTTCACCTTTGCTAGGAGTGCTGGGTGCGGTGCCCCGAACTCCTGGCTGTGCCAGCTGTAAGAGACAGAGAGTATCAGGCTCACGGTGGGTTTTGAAAAGGCATTTTAAAACCGTAGAGAGAATAACTGCTCTGCAAGCATAGCTAAAGCAGCACGAAGCTCCGCTGAAGGCTCAAATGTTGCCAAAAGACAACTACATGCCACATTCAAAAAAATGCTCAATAATCTGTACAAAAACCTTGCCAAATGCTTTCCTTGGTCTCCCCACACCACTGGGTGTTGCACCTGAGCACCATTATAAGGAAAGAAAATAGCGAGGTTTGGGATGTTCATCGATGTGTGCCCGAATTAAAATCCAGGTGATAACCAGAGCTGTACATGAGCTGAGAAATGGTGTATAGATGTAGATCTAGAGACACAAACTGGGGCTGGGAAACCTCCAGGAAACTACAGTGGGCCACTTCAAACAGATCTCCTCCACTTCCCAAAATTCAGGCTGACGACACGTAGAGGCTCCAGTGCTCTGTCTAGAAATCACGATCAAGAACAAATTCAAGTTGATGTGATTCAGTTGATAAAACCTGAATGGCAGGTTCAGGGCCTTGCTCTCTAGTACCACCTGGGGGTTCTTCTCCGAAAGGAAACAGGTCGGATTTTCCTTCCAGCGTACCCCAGCTACCCGGTACGCTGGAACGAGCGTACAGAGCCCATGGGTGGCAGTTACGGTTTGCATCCACGCAGGCGGGAGGACAGCAAAGCCTGTTGGCCACCTTTGATGCCCTCTTTGCAACCCAAAATTGGGTAGGGCACATTTGTCACTACTGATCTTTATTTTGTAGGAGACCAAGGCTGATTATTCCATGCTTGCCACAGTGTAATTCAGATAAGTCTATCTGGTCACATCAACAACAAAAAAACATTTTTTAGCTAGTGCTGGGGAATCTAATTAAGCATGAAGCAAACTATCAGCATTTTGGACACCATGGAATCTCTGAACAACTACTCAGATCCTAATGTTACCCATTACACTAAATCTCAGTAGTATTTCAACAGCTTTACACACAAAACACCATCATGGAAGTGTGTTAACTATCCTTTCAGCTGATCATCTCTACGAAGCCAAGATTACATGAAGTGACAATCCGGTGCCATCACCCTGTTCCTTTAGTTAGCATCTCTAATTTCTTCCAATCCTCCTTCCAAGAAAACCAAGCTTCTGATCAGCGGCGAAGGGCTCAGCCGTGCAGCGCTAACCCAGCCTAGAGGAACTGCCACAAACAGAGCAGGGCAGTTGTCTGCTTTGAGCTCAAGAGGCTTGTTGCAACACATCTGCACTGATCCCACCTCCAGACGAAGAGCCAGACGCTAACAGTTAGAGGCTCTCACGTGAAAAGACCATGAAGATTTCACTCTGCTCGCAGAGACCTCCGCAGTAGAGCAATGCAGCTGGGGCCGGGAGAACAAAATGTACATTTCAGAGTCATGGGAAAAATACAGAGAAGAGAAGAAACATCCCCCCAAAGTAATCCAAGTTAATAAAACATGATTCTGCTAAACACGACAGGCACAATCTTCTTTTTTTCCTGTTAAGTTAGCAATCCATCCTGAAAAATATAACAAATACCCCACTGCACATTGATGCATTTTGTAACAATACAGAACCCTCCACTGGCAAAACCACTTGTAATCAAGAGTAAGATTTACTGGATTTTAGGATCTGTGCATTGAAATGCAACTTCTCTGACTAATACTAATAATTCTCTTTTTTTAGCATTCTGTATCGAACTATAACCTAACTGTGTCAAGGAAGCTGAAAACAAAATTTGCTGAAAGAAAACTTGAACAGCTTCCTCCAAACAGAAGAGGTCTCTGGCTTTGACTTCAAATTGACAGGTAACATTGCTCACATTCTACTCCTGATCACAACGCCCTACATCTCACTGATGACAAACGGAGGGGTATGTGGGCAATCTGCGTGTGCATCTTCCCCCCGAAGACATCAGGCATTAAGAGGATGTTTGCCTTTACGCATATGGTAAAGTGGTTTGATGAACAGGGATAAATACCGGTTTGCCTGTACCGAAAGGGTTTTTTGGGCTGCAGGTCACCTTTGTGTTTACAAAAACACAAACAGCAGATATTTATTTTCAGTTACCTGCTTCTTGTTGTTTATTATTAACTCGCTAAACAAGATCTCAGCATGTTTCAGAATATGGAAAAAATACCACTATAGATGAAAACTAGTAAAGGCAGTGTGGGCCTAAATAAAAGGAAGCATTTTCTATAACTTTTTTTGTACAAAAATTAATTTTGAGCATGATCTTTTTGTACCTAACACACCAAGTACGTTCAGTTGAGAGGTGGAGAGATGGGGTTCCAATTAAAGAAGATAAACGGGATATTTAGAAAAGCAAGGATAAATGCTGATGCAAGTATCAGGCTATGATTAGTACCTCTACTCCAGGAACCGATCACTAAAGCGAGTAACTAGAACCGGCCGGATATTTACACGTTAGCCAAAACTCCGGGCTGATCTGCCAACAAGCTGAGAACTCCGTGACAACACCAAAGCCTCCTGCAATTCCTGCGCCCTAACCACCAGGACAAATTTTCTGAAGCTTTAAGTCTAGTAAGTCAATGTTCAAGGTGCACCAACAGATCAGCTCTGGTTTGCTTAAGTCCAGCCCGATGCCTCACTCACTAATTCACCTGCCACCCCTTTAAAGCCATCGGATTTAAAGGTCTGTCAGCAGAGGTGACTGAAAATTGTCAGCCTTTTCTCGGGAGCTCTGAGCAACCTCACTGCAGGAGCTGTCCGTCACCATTGCTTCTTCCAAAGCCTGAGGAGATCCGCTTCCCTGGAGCAGCACGAGCTTGTGCAGACACCCTGCTTAACCTCCACAGCTGTAGAAGGAAGAGGAGCAGTAATTTTTGAACAATGCATTTACTTAATTATGCCAGTGGGTATCATTTTCACATTTTGCTTTTTGTGGAAATCATCTACTTCATTTTAAAGGTGTAAAAATTGAACCTCGTGAAGGTTAAACGGCTTGTCAAGAATTACTGTAATCCTGATTCTGACACTAACTAGCTGTGCCAATTTGGATTTGTCACTTCATTTCTCCAAGCCGCTCCTTCCCCGCTTGTAATGTCACTTCCAAACTTTATTTAGTGGCAAAGTGCTAATGTAAGTGCAAAGTATTACTAATCCTGTGTGCGGCAGACACTGGGATGTAATTCAAGATCTTCTGGCTCCCAGTCCTGTGCTTAACTCTGCAGATCTTGAGACTGCCGAGGACTCTCTTCCCTCTTTCTGTTTTTTAACATATGCAATTTCAGACAAAGGGTTGGTGGGGTCTATTGTGAACCTTGTTGTGAAAAATCTTTCTGCCAATTTTAAACCTTTCATTTCTGGAAACTCATTGAAAAAGAACACAACTTTTTAACTAAAGAAGAAAAAACATTAAAATATTTGGGGCAGTCTGTTCATTAATATTCTGCCAAACTGGCAGTAGGAGTGGATAGCTACGGACAGACAGACAGACAGAGAAAACCTAAATGGCAATTAAAGGCTGTTGTTTTAATTGGGCTGGGAGGGGAAAAGCAGGAAGATACGACCTGCAGCTCTGTGGTTTACTCAAGTTATCATCTTCCTGCCTGAGGTGAAAATTACGGTGCAACCTCCTTGCAGATTTTCACCTTTCCAGCTATCTTGCAGTAAGCCGCATTCATCTTTAAGCACTGAACAAACCAGCATGCCGAGGCACAGCCAGAACCCAGGGCTCGTTTGTTCCACACCGGGTTATTGTCGCTTTTTGATGTTTTAATTGGTTGTAAAGTTTTTCTGTCTCATGGTTTCCTCCTGACCTCCAAGTCAACAAATCAACACGTGTCGACGCGTGTGGAGGGTACTACTCCTGCACAAAGCTGGAAAACAGTTTCTGTGCGTATTCCCCAAACCATCAGCTGACCTGGGGCTGCAAACTTGTACAAGGCATGACAGGTACTGACGAGACCTAGCAACAACAACCCTCTGTGCGTGGTCAGTGGTCAAGCAAGGACCAGGTGCTTCCATTCCTCCACACAGTTCAGACATCTCTCAGCTCTATTCTCCAGACCAGATATACTTCACAGTACCAGAAGCACTGACAACATCATTTGCCATATCTTCTTCGGAAAGCTTCAAAACCACATCTGGATTATTCAGGCAACTGGCAAGCGACCCTCCCTCTAACACCACAAGCATTTTCCATTCTGCAGCGGTGTCCGCTGTAAGCAGAGTTGTGACAACAGTCAATTTGAGGTCTGCCGGAGCATATTTAATTACAGATAACACTATTTATGTGTCGGATGTGTCTGATAAAAAAAAAAAACATCTGATGAGGACCAATGTCCCATGCTTTCATTATAAGCAGTTGCAAGTGGACAATAAACACATGACGCAACGCATTATTCCCTTTTGGTCTGACTTTCACCAGAAGTTCACTTGATTCTTCTCCTTCCTTGAAGCACCTATCTTTTTTGAGCATTAGTTTCTTTGTGTTTAGCGTGGAAGGTACCTACCAGGGCTAAGAAGAGATGAGCTCCTACAAAGGAGACCAGAAAGTTCGCTGTGGCTCACGACTGTCATTCTCTCTTGCCCTTTAGTAGTGAGTTTCACAGAAGAAGAAAGAGAACACAGAAACAACCATCAGTTTGTTACTGTCCGTTGGAGCTGAGATTTGTTTCTTTCATTAAGGAGCCAGGATTGATTTCTAGGTCAAAGTCATGTTGCATAATTCTACCATTTTCAGTTCAGAAACCAGAGAGTGAATTTGACCCACCATTTTGTCCTGAAAGAGATAGCACAGCGCGTTACAAATCCACACGGTTTGCTACGGCGCAGTGAGTTTAACACAGCCCTGCTCGGGGAGTTCAGACATGCTGAAGCAATTCATGGGGTAGATCTGCAGCTTGCTTAAATAGCTGTGGTTCCCACGGGCTTCGTGAAACTCTGACCAATTTACAGAGCGGAGGATACGGCTCATTGTGTGCAACAGAAAAGGGCTCTGCCCTGGCTCTGAGTACAGGCGTGATCACGGCAGTGGGCTTGAGAAACGGGCTTTGGGTCTTTGGGGGATGCCGAGGCTCACAGAGGAAAGGTTACAACTGGCCACTTGCTTGTTTAACTCCACCGGCTTCCTTATACAAAATCCTATTTACTCTGCGGCTCTTCGGCGGCAAGAAGAGTAAATATTAGCTTAATGTAGAGATTCTAAGAAACACTGAATGGGAAAAAAAAGCAGCAGGAGAAGAAGTAATAAAATGAGCATTTAACTCAGATTAAGTGCTTTAATTTGATTATTAACATTTTTTGCTTATTGTGAAGTTGCATCCAGAATTTCCAAGCAGAAACAGTGCTAGTATTAGGCATTAAACGAGCTTCCTCATGAGAGACAGACAAACAGGAGTAAAAGCATCAGGTGTGCAAGCGAGGAAGGTAAATCTCCAGTTTGTTTGTGGGGAGCGGGCATGCAGCCAGTTCTCCAGGGAGAGAGTCACTTATCTTCTGTGGCTGAGGCAAAGGGACAAGAGCAGCGCTGGAGAGGGCTTGGGTTTTTTAAGGTGAACTGCACAGTGGAACCAATAAACCAGGGAGACTGGTTGCCAAAGCACAGCCAACTGCCGTTGCCTTTTGCGCGTTAACAATTTTTATTTTCCTTCTGGCTGCCACCAAACTTATTACAGACCAATAGAGGATGGCAGTGGATGAGAGAGATAAGAACTCCTCGAGATACACAACTGAAAAACTAAACTTCGGAGAACCTGAAGTGACAAGTGAGTATCTGGCTGGAAAGAGAGCTGGGATAATTAGTTGTGATGTAATAAAATGAAATGTGCGCCAGAAGTGATAAGGCTGAACTTAACAAAAAGTAAAGAAATAACATATTTTTCTTTCTTTCGAGATTCAGTGGGCCAAACCCAGCTCCTGAATAAGCAGATGAAAGTGTCAGTAACTTCAATGGATTTGCATGTGCTTAAACCACTTTCAGTGGTTTGATCTCTTCCCAGTGCCTTACAGAAACAGAGGAGTTAGTTCAGCAGCACTCGGAATCAGCATGACTTCTGCCCATCTTAAACAATAGCGAAAAACGGGTGCTTTTAATTTAGAAGCAGTGCCAGATTCACTGTCATTCAAATCCACATTGGTAAACCCCTTTCTAAGGCTTTTTTCCCCCTTTTTGTTCAGGAACCTGCCAATTTTACATTAGATACTCTTCATTCCAGGAATATCTGCCAGTCATTTTGATCCTGGCAGCTCTCCTTTATTAATTGATTAACTACTGGAATAATCTACCAGTATGTAACAGACTTCCATCCCCAAATAAATACTCTGGAAAATAAATACATTTAACTGTTCCAGATGAAGCCTGAAATTCACGTGCATTGACCACAAAACATGGGTCTCTGTAAATACTGCAAAGTGCTGCTGAATACAATATACCCAGGAATATGCTTTTTTGCTCTTGTTATTAGTTCATATTCTATTACAGAATTTGTGGAATACATAATATATATTACATTAAATGTGTTAGGTGGAGAAGATTATAGAACTTGAAATAATTAATCTGATGTTAGAATTTACCCTTCCATTTTAACTAACTACTCACTGGGTCTCCCTGAGCCCAATCTTGTACAGGGCTGAACCTGACTGTGTTTAACCTGCGCTGACCAGTTCAGTGCAAAGAACTGTGATTTTTCCATAGACTCACAGAACAGCCCAGGTTGGAAGGGACCTCAAGGAGGAAAAAAATCTAGAACCTCAACCTGAGGAAGTTCAAAGCCACTAAAATGGAGGCAGTGACACCTTTCAGAAAAGAGTAAATATTCATAGAAACGGAGTGAGAGAATAACAGGGAACCTTCTTCCCTAGCCTGGCAATAAGGATGGCGTTGAAGGAGAAAGACGACCTGTAGACTAAATCCTTGTCTCACCAAGATTTGACATTTGATCTGATGCCTCTTAGAATGAAAAAGGCATGAACACTCCATTTTTTTTTTTTCTAAAAGTGTATTCTTTCATTTTCCTCAGATTTGCACCCATAAAACTACTGTAGTCTCAGCAAACACTGGTATTTTGAAATTAAACCCCAAACTAACAAAGTTTCCGGTTTTTAAAATATCACTTGATTGCCGGGGAATATTCTGCAGAGCTGCATTATTGGTGTACGCACGGTCATATTAAGTAGGAAGACCTAATGACAGAGGTCAGTCAAAGCACAGGGAGGTCAGGTGCACAACTATTTATTTAATGACTCTGAAATTACTAACTACTCATTTTACAGAACATCATCCCAACCCTCACTGATGTAAAAGCCAGACAGAAATATTCCAAACCCAGTTTGGGATTTTTTTTAAAACTTGCTAAGTTCCAAGTTCCTTCCAGCTCCAATGCTTACTGTGTAAGATAAAAGTTCACTTTAGAGCCACATAAATCAAAATAACTAAGATCCTCCTAGGAAGAAAAATGTAGAATTTCTTAACACATAGAACAATGTTTAAGCAGTACAGAGTAAGCAAATTCACACATGGGAACAGCTGAAGTCAAGTCTAAATATATACGCTTCATTTGAAAACGGTACTTTTAAAGGAGTTCAGTGGTTTCACAGACTAAAGAGGTAGCATGGGGAGTCTAAAGCACTCCAGGGATTTCAGATGGAATCCCACTGTGGCTTATCAAGTGGGAAATCATAACCTTAAAAGAAGTGAATTTCTAGGCCTTGACTTGCTGAGCAATGAGGTGCCTCTTTGGCTGAAGTATCTCATGTAGGAACAAAAAAAAAAAAAACCATCCACATGAAGAACTCTGAGTAGTGCTGCAAGATCACTGTAAAGCCAAGGCAGACCTGTGGCTAGACTGGAGATCCGTGTTCTCCCAGAGCACCTCGCGGACAATAAGAATGCAGTGTCCTAGAAGAAATTATAAATTATGCTTCACTACTCAAAGGTTGCCACTACATGAGAAGTCATTTAATGTAGTCAGCACGGTAGCTGGAAAGAAAACTTGTGGAAACAGAATTCAGACGTTTTGCTCATTCTAAAACAATGCCCCCATTTGATTTTCCATTCCTTTCCTCTAGGAATGGATATTCTCATCTTACTTTACCTATGGTTCCGTTCTACTGTAATGCATTTAGAAATCTTGCTCTACTAGAAGAATCAACTGTCTCCTTAGTAAATATAGTTTGAAATATTGTCAATGCTTTATACAAAATCTATCATGAGATAAAAGACACCAACGAACACGGTATGAGTTGTAAGAACGACCAGCTTCACGTGCTGTAGGATGGACGGACAACGAACGAGTGTAAGAACTGACTCTCATTGGACACCCCCTTCAGACCAGAACCTCTATGGAGAGCCAACGCCGTGGAGTGGCCGTGCCGGGAATGCAGGCAGCGACCATCCTCCAGCGCCTACGGGAAGCCACCCAAGGGCTGCTGGAGTTTTCTGCTTATATGTTTATATTGCAGGGCAAAGTTGCAGCAATTTTAAAAGTAATCATTGCTGAATTCTCATGGCAAAACCTGCACGGATTACAACTCTATATTCTTTATTATCAATTTTGAGCGCAGCGTAACTGTCATTTTGTGTTACACAGGAAAAAAAAAGAATTTGTCCTATTCATGTCTCTACACAGCTTAATAGATTCAACTGTGACTTACAGAGAAGAAATATTTATGGAAAACAATAGTCCCTTAAACTAAGCCCACTTTAAAGTGTATTCTGCCTAAATTTTCTATTAGCATTAATTACAGTTTTCAGCGGCATTTTTCCTTTTTATTTTAAAAAAAGTTGTTTACAATTACATTTTTCATGAAAACCAGCAATGAAAACCATAGTGTATCCTTTGATGATCAACACACTAACTAATTCCACTAATGCTGAGTAGCATGTGCTGAAATCATGGATTATCTTAAAATATAATTTTACTAGCTCTGCTATGTAATTTGTTAAGCATTTAGTAATAAGTATGGCTAATAAAATATGAAAAAAATATTTAGAAAATGAACCACAGTTTTAATATAATTTTAATTAATGGGAGTGCAATTGCAGTGGTTTAAATTACATTCCCAGTGGTAAAAAGCCTTTCAAACCTAATTTGTAAGCCAAGATGGTGGCTTTAATGACTGGCAGCAAAGTTTCTTCAACAGATTTCATGGGGCATGATCCAAAGATAATAGGTTTTCAGCCCAATGACAATCCAATTACAATGCCAATCAAAGCCAACTTCATGCACTCTAATTATCAGATTTAGCTGTCAGTTCAAATACAAACATAACACTTTTATTTAAATAAAAATTTAATTTAGAAAAAAAGAAGACTTCATGTGTGATTTATTGAGACTGCCAGAGCAATCTAACTTATTTCTCCAGTAATATAATAAAATCAGTCTTGTATTAAAAATGTGAAAACTTTTCATTCTCCTGCATGTGCTATGCTGTATTATTCAGGAGTTAATTTAAGCAAAAAAGCATAACATAACATGGCAGCAGATATTTGCAGACTAGAAGTAGGTTAAATAGAGTAGCAAGGTTTCAATGAGACAAAACTCCAAGTGAATAAATGACAAAACCTAATTAGTTTTTTACCAGTAATCAGGAAGAGCTATGTTAAGACCACAACCCATTTGTGGAGGTCTACAGCACGCATAATCTACTGGAGCTCTCCTCGCTTCGGCGTATGATGAGTGTGTAAACGCAGAGCTTTTCGTTACACGCACGCGCTTATTCGTATACACGTGGAAGAAATATGTAAGTTATAAAAAACCCACAGAAAATGTTATGTTAAAATAAATTTAGTGTTCGAAATAGAAGCATCTCCCAGCTGAAATGGCCCCATGGTACCACCAACTGCAACCTTGCTGTTATTCTCTCTCTCTATCAAAAGTTATTATTTATTAATTAACATAATTATAAAGATCTCAATAGAGGAAGGAAAAGCTAGTTCAGGACTCTGTATGCTATAATACATTACAGCACAATTATCAACTCAGGCTTGGTTGAAACAGAGGTAATTGTCCCATAACGTATTTCACATATATAAAATCCTGTCTTCCCACAACTAAAAGAAACAGGAGAAAAGAATTACAGAAGGAGCAATTATTATACCATTCGTTATAGAATGTGAACTAATTTCCACTTGCCATTTACTCCCCCTGTTGTATATCAGCTCCTAAATGTTTGGTTATAGCTAACACACCACAGGTATTAGATTCCTCAGGCTCTTATCTTCAGTGGATTCCAAAGAAATACGTTCACTGCAGATAACAAAGGCGATTCCTATATTAGGGCTGACAGAAACAAAAGATAACATTACGATAGGTGCAAATGCTACGAACAGTAACACACTTATTGACAACCCAAATTTTTGAAATTAATTCCTACAGCTTTCACTATAACCAAACACTGAAAGTGAAAGAAAAATCCTGTTCTCACCTTTTATTTTAATCATTTGCATTCCTTCGGCTATGACAGTATTCTTTATCATGAAATTCACGCCATGCCAGCCTCACCTTCCTACTTTTCATTATCTAATTCCCAATACATTTCATTCCTCTCCCTCTCTCTCCTTCACGTCTCCATTACATCACTCGCCGCAACTCCACGGGACTCAACTTCATGGCCACTACATAAATGCAAAGGAAAAGGATTTCAGGAACTGGAAGAAATGGCAAGAAGAGGTGCCACGTTTATATATAGTTCTGAGATGATCATAAATCTGAAGATGGAGCTACCAGATCCTTGAACTCACCATCATTTCTCATGATTTGGGGGTTCTAAATAGCCATGTAGTCTTTGCATTTGAATCCATTACGACTTCAGCGTTCAGCCAACAAAGAAACATAAAATTTAATGGCAGAGCTAAGTTCAGTAGCGTTACATTTAAACTGCTCTCTGGAGACAACCACCAAAGCTAGGCAGCTTCCCCATTTCTTGGCCTCTTTTTCCCTCCCCTTTGGCAGTTGTCTGACAGCCCCTCTACTTCTAAGCACCTCTACCAGAAAGTCCCTCCATGAGATGGGACAGGAGCATCCTGATGCAATCTCAAGACCAGCTACTATCTCAGAAAAGTTAGGAAATTCTCAATTGCATTTTGTCAAGGTCACGACATTCCTCTGCTCCCTCCAGCCAAAGTTGGAAGTTAAGAACTCAGCTCTGTCGCTGGTTCAACTTGTGTCATCACTGTTGTTTGGCTAAGTCATTGCTTTCTATATTTTTGTCTATATAATATTGTAAGTTAAGAAAAGGAAGGTAATAACGATGTACCTTTTGCATGTGGAACAGCACAAAAGAGAACCATGGCGTATATAACAGACACCTCAACAGCCTGGTCTGGGGTCAGCTTTAAGAGCCCCTAGATTTTGTTTGCATTACTTGCCAGACGTAACAGTAAAATTTCCTGACATATAACATGAGAGCCAGAGCCATAATCTATCATCATTGTTACGACGACTATCTGAATTACTACTACTACTACTTTTATTCTCTAACTCACTCAGGCATCGATAATTGGAAAGACAATTCTGAAAGCCTATTCACAATTTGACCATGTTACACGTTGTGAATTTAGGAAGTACACTGAAAAATTTTCCTTTACTACTTGCTGTTCAGGTTTGATCTACTCGCTTTGTTCACACTCACCTGGCCACACAACATAGAAGATACTGTCAGTAAGGACATTCGGAGTCGATCTAAACGTGCCTACATCCATTGACATTAACAGGATCTACAGACACCTGTCTCAGACGGTGAATCTAGCTCATACATGTGTTTTGTTGTTTAGTATCCAGAGTTTAAACATGGCTATTAACTGCTTTTTAGGTTTGTAGTATTTTATAGCAAGAGAAAAGAAAGAAAACTTGAAAAGTAATAAGCAAATTCTTTTGTTTGTATAATTCTTCTGCATCGTCCAAGACTTTTTTCCTGCCACATTACGGTAGAGATGAACATTTTGGAAACAACAGCTAGCCAACTCCTAGAAGCTATTAAAAATGTTTTCCAAGGTAAAGCATCATGCCAAGAACAATACTAACACTCAGCATGGAGTAAGACATAAGAAAATACAGCAAGACATGCCAGGAAATTATTCCGCTAACCTCTATTAATGGAAAGCTCTGAAGTGCAGTACGTCCCTCGGACGGACTCCACACAAAGAGTGTGAACCTGCCCGTGGATGGACTGTGCCGTTCAAACACAGCTAAGGGATTTTTTTTTTTTTGCTGAAGACAGGTAAAAGCTGATCAACTACTTCTATGTGCATCTCAACAGAATTTTACCAGCTTGCAAGCGACTGCACAATGGTTTTTTTCTGGTTGATACACTCAGTCATCACATATGCAAAATGGAAACCCAGATTTAACTAGTTAGCTCAGACTGTGGACTGGGATACACCCAGTTCTAACGGACATGGTTACACTGCATCATCAGTGCTTGTAAAAACACTGCCCCGCTGTTTAATTAAATCTTCAAGTGCACATATTTCTCCCTATTCTCAAGAACGACTTTGTGTACTACACAAGCAGTAGAGGCCCCATTTACAAATTACCAACCTTGCCCTTCGTTTTGAAAACAAGGTTTGAATTCTGAAAGCAGTCTGACCTGTATTCCTGATTTTCTTTATTCTTTGAGGATAACGACCTTTCACAGAATAAATGACTTTTTATCAGCTTGACCTGGAGAAAAATATGACACGGATTTCTACTTATACACTCTTTTCTGATTTTGATGTGGATCCAACTCTGCCGTCTTTATTCAGGACATCAGATGAGGTCCTCAGTGCCTAAACAGATCTAGAGCCTAAGGAAATCCGCAATAAGCGATTACAAGTTCTAGACAAGGGTGAACTGGAAAGATGGGGGGGCTGACTTCGTTTCATTAAGATAATGCAGTGGGAAAGGTGAATAAGTGAAAGAGTGCACGTGCATGAGAGAAAGAGCTCAGCAAACATCCTTCTGAAATTAGATGGATCCTCAGTTTTGTGTTACCTTGCTTGCCCTTCAGGACAAGCAGAGAGGCAAAGGAGGTAATTTTTTTTTTTTTTTTTTTTTTTTTAGAAAGTTGTTCTTCTGAGGATGCTCCTGGCTAGTAAAGGACGGTCATTTCTCAATGACAGCGCTCTTTGAGAGGAGTAGCGCTCATACACAGTCTAACTAGGACATACACATGTCTCATCGCTCGAGACTTGCAAATTTTCCTCTGCTCTTCCCCTCCTCCTGCTTGATAGGGGACGTGCCAGGAAAAACGCACGCACCAGTATTTCGGTATCACTCATCACAAGGGACAGGGGGAAAGTTGACTGGGAACAGAAAGTATTTGTGGAGAAGGAAAGAAGGTCACTTACTAGTAACCAGCATTCCTCAAGCTCCCGTGACCCCAACTACTAATTTCCCCAGGAGGATCTCACATTTCCTCACAGAAGAGACACAGCAGCGTTGCTCTGTCCAGTACTGCACAGGCTCTTGAAGCATCAGAGGAGCAGCAGCATTTGTGAATGGAGCTCCTCAGAGCTGCACCCGAGATAACGGCAAATCCAGACTTCAGCCAAACCTGCCCCAGTCTGTTGCCTCAGGTATTGAGGTTTCTATCCAGATAATTCCCATTTCCAGGAATAAAGCAAGTCATTTCTTGCTAGCTCGCACTAGCTCCAAAAACCAGAGTAATTTTTTTGACATCATCGGTGTTTTTAACAGGGACCAATTCAACTCAAGTATATAGTAATATTTTTACTAATTTGAGGCACTTGTCTGATTTTAAAAGATGCATATTGCTCTGTTACACTGCAGATAGAAGGTGCAAATACCACAGGCAAACGGGATGAATGCTGCTCATCTTGGATCAAGAAACACAGCAGGTCAAGCCGGGTGGGGTTCTATTATTGCTTTACACTGGAATCTGTGTAAATAGGTTTTAAGTTGTTACTCGGAGCCAAATGAAGTCTGAGACTTTTAAAACCAACTAGAGGTGTTAGCAGCCTCTCTTCCCTGAAACAGGATTTCAGCTTGCACCGTTAAACCCCTTTGTCAACTCTGAGTTGGGCTACTTGGGCTGCAGGTTGAAATCTCCCGTGTTGTTAAGCAAAACCGAGGTGATGGGAATGTAAACATCTGACTTGGTATACGCTTGTTCCTTCAGCAAAACAGAGCTTTCGCCTTAGCAAGCCGCAGCAGTATAACACGTTGTAAAAACAGTAACAATAGCAAAAATTATTAAACATTTATCTCTCCCGCGAGTGAACATCTGGCATGTATCAAAATGCCGCCCTGGGGATTTAGCACCAGAACCTTTAAGGTTTTAAGCAACAATGCCTAGAGAGGGCAATAATAGAGCATATTCCACGCAGGTTTTTTAATCACTGGCCTCTTGAAAATATCAAGAGCAGAAGTTGAACCACATATAACTTTATAAATGAAACGTTAGCATTCTCGTGCGCAACAGAGGCAAAAAAACATCAACTGCATTTTTAATTAACTAAGAAATTTTAAAATCATACAAAACATGACATTGCGGATAGCAAACAGATGTGATAAGAGGTTCTCTTTTTAGTTCTCACATGAAGGACACTTTGCTAAGGAGGACTTTTCTGACCTAGGAATTTTTCTGATGGTTTTCAGCTCACTACCTCTACGAAGCTTTTTTTCTTTTTCACCCAAGTCTTACAGAAGTTGCAGGAAGCCACTACGAAAAGCCAGTCAAATATTACGTCCCTACAAGACAGGTAGACATGCACACCCCTACACAATCACCACGTGACAGCTCCAGGTCCAGCCAGAGATGCTCAAAGATTTATAGTCCTCACAGTCTCAACACTACAAATAACCTAAAAGCTGCCACCTACAACTGACGCTGTTTTTCATCATAAACTGGGGAATCCTCCTAACTCAGCAGGGGACAAGTTGCCTCCTGCATCACCAAACCTCAGCATCAACCGCAAGTTCCCATCCAACGACCGGCTCAGCACGCGAAGCAGAGCAATTTCGGGGCCAGCAGTGCTTAGCTGGCACACCATATTCTAGAGGAGATAACGTATATGGGGGCATTAAAATTGCATCTTCAATCTTTTCTTTTAAAACGCATTTAGAAAAACGTATGAATCTGCTTCTAAATCTCTCAAGGAGCTCTAAATCAACCACTAGGGAAGAGGGAGAGGAGCGAGCGTGTGGGGGGGTGGTTTATGGTTACATAAGTCTTGTTTTTGTAGGGACAAGACGAAGATTTATGGAATGCAAGGAAGGAATGCGTGTAATGTGAATGATATTGGGAAGCCACAGAGAAAAACCTGAGAGCGAAGACTAAAGTCCATGGCCTCACATGGCTCGTGTTGGGTCAAACACAAACGCGCGAGGAGAAGAGCAGAGGGTTCTGTTTGGAGTCATATAATAAGAAATGATTACACGACTTCATAGCCATGTTCTGAAGCAGCGCTTCCCTCGCTCCCTTTAATAACTACACAGCTTTTTTTCAAATGGAAGAAGGAAAACTTGAAAATTTTGTGATTAACGTTATTATTTACAAGTCTGTCCCAGGTCATTAACTCATAACTAATGCTGCTAGTGTCTGAAGTAAGAAGCACAACAACTAAATAATTCCCAATTGCTTCTTTACAGTGTTTTAAGATCTGTTAATATTTTTGTAAAATTTTACTCTGTATGCTAGCATTAAAAATAAAGAAATAAAATGCTTCAGCTATTTCCCTTATCCAAGTGCTTTTCTAATGTATTTGAGGTTCTATATATGCCCATAACAGATTTCCTTTCTTCGTAAAATAGCCAAGAAAGTTTATGTATAGATTGTCAAACAGGAGGTTCTAAAACAGTACATTTTGGAGGAGATAAAGATACTGAAACAAACAGAATTATAGAGGGGCTCTAAGTTAGTCTAATGCTTCCAGAGAATAGTATTTCTGGTTAGCAGAAAGGATCCTGCTCATGAATTCAAGACGGATTAAAACAATGGTGGATTTGATGCAAGAAAGTAACGGAAGGGAGAGAGCAAAGGATGCTGTCATGGGGAAAGGGAGGCAGAAACCAATGACTGACAGACTCTAATGAAAAATAAACATCTTGAGGAGGAAATTATGACCAATAGATTACTTGCCCATTGTTTAAAACCACCCAAAATTATATCCTATACAGGGCGCAAACATCTTTTTTGATACTGAAGACTCAGCAGATGTTGGTACCAAAGGACAGTGCTAGAGAAGGACAGGTCGCAGGTGACAGACGATGCTGTAGAAGGAAGGTGAAACTCACAGTCTCGTGTGAGGTGTGACGCAGGTTTTCCTAGTCACAGGAAAGCAGTACTGCCGTTATCCCACAAAAATACCCAGCTATTGCGGCGCTAAGGAACCTAAGTTTAAAACTGTATTTGTAGCATGAAATGAAATTTTGATGCCAAAGTAAAATAAACGTCGAGCACACTCAGTCAATCATCTGTATCATTCTTTATGGCTCTCATTTATATTTGATATTGAATTGCTCACTTTTTAAAATTCAAATAACCCCCTCATCGATCCGGCCCTGAGTGATTTTACTGAACATGTCTTTTTAGTATCTAACACAGTGTGATTTTGTTCCACATACGTTGTGCACTAGCTGATTCCATCCTAACCTCACAAAACATATTAAGCTTAATAAATATATTTATGAGAATTACTTTGTATAGTCCTTATGCAATCAGCCATGCTGTGTATGATAGCCCAAGACGATGAAAACCCATTGACTTTTTGTAGCAAATTAGTCTACCACCTAATCGGTGAACCCTGCTAAGCTTTTGAATTATGACGAGAACCAGCAGCTCAGTTAGAACACTCAAATGAATTATATCAATTCATAAACTTGTTCATGTCCAGATTTCATTAGCCACACATTAACAGCATTTTATGTTTATTACTGCTCTGACATAATCTATAAATAACTGAAATGCTAATCATAGTGTTCTGCCAGGCATCATCATTTAATCATAAAGAGATACATTATTATAAACTATAATAGATAATAACAAGTCTGGGTCAATGGCCGCATATTAAAAGATCACAATTATATCCTATAAGGGTATGTACCTCATACATTTGGTGACACAAAGGTCCATATCTAATCACTTGCAAATGTTTCCCCTCTGACATACTTACAGTACAAGGTGACACAATTAAGAAAATATGCTTGTAAAACAGGGCAATCTTTGAGCATCAAAGTAAACAGAGAACAATTAATAGTGAGGGAAAACATCACAGCACTTGCCAATGGCAGTTCTATTTAACTCCTCATTTCTGGGTTTGTTTTTCTCTGCTAAAAGACTTCAGAATCACAACACTGGGCGAGTTTATTACGCCGACTTAGCTCCTGCAGCAGCCACTGAGCCAGGGCTGAAAACGCAAACCAACAGGTTACGTCACCTTTCTTTTGCAACCCTGTTGTCTACTGCAGAGCATCCTTCCAGTGGCCTCATGGCATAAAAAACCCGTGCCAGTCAATGATGGGCTGCATGTTCTCTTGGAAAGAGCACCTAGGGAGCACAGCTACCCCCCAGGTCCGGTCCGCAGTCCCCTCTCCTGGTCAGGCATTCGGACCTTACAGCTGCTGCTTTTTTTTTTTTTCTTGTTGCAAAACAGGATCTAGATTATATATTTAACTTAGGAAGATGCTGGAATCAGTAGCTTCCCGACTGATGGTAGTTCCATGTTTTTACTGAGGTAAAATGTCCTGACAAAATACCAGTTACTAAACAAATAATTTCCATGAGAGCTTTATCAACTGAACTAGTTCTAAGTGAGAAATTAGTCTGACCCAGGGACCAAGAATTAATTGCAGATTATTATAATAAAGTTGTTTTCTGCGGGTTTATTTTTTTTGTCGGTTTTGTGTTGTTGGTTTTTTTAAAAAAGGGAATTAGACTAATTTAAAGCTTTAGTGGAATAGGAAGCAGAGATGTAGCCTGTCATTGCGAGCTCTTGCACCTCATAGCTCAGGGTGAACTGAGGGAGATAAAGAAAGGAATGTAAAACACTATGGAAACCAACCTCTGGAGACTTAATATTCTGATCAGCTCACCTCCGAACATCTGGCTCTTAAATGTTCAAGCACAAAAACAAGAGAGCTAATGAAAGCAGTACATATTATCTCTCCCATCAATGTACCTCACAAACACCTGCTAAAATTAAAACAAATTGAATCTTGATTGCTGATTAAGTACCCCTTCTTTAGCTGGATATTCTGTCATTATTTGCCCTGGCGCACAATGCATAAACTGATGAAAAGCTTGTGGTGGGCTGCAGCAGCAAAGGTTGATAAAAGACGATTGAGACATCGATGCATGTAAACTGCAGCACATTAACTTTATGTACTCCAGCCCTCAAAAAGTTCGGTTTAGATTTTTTTCCTCATTTCCAGGGCAAAAATTAGTTTCATTTCAAATGGAAATCACATAAACTGAACACCCTTTTTCTCCAGAACGCTCACATCCCAGAGAGGAGTTGATAGATGGACCTCACAATATTTACTAACACCGCTGCCCAGCTACTGAGCTGAAAAAAATCCCTCTGAGCAGCACTACTGTGCCTGGTGTGCTTCTCAGGTGTTACTTAGTACGTGTGAACTATTTTTCAAGCAGTTCTACATGTATGCCCATGAAAACAGAACACAAAACCTGCTCAGGAATGTATGGCCTCTATTTATCTTAAATAAAGATGACGCTTAGGCAATGGCAAGAGAAAGGTTCTACAGTTTACTGCCAATAAACTAGGGGAACGCTCTGCTTGCACACTTCGGGCAGGATAAAAACATCCATCAGGATTTTCATCACACCAATATAAATACCCTCCTCCATGAACACTGATGACAGATGTGTGGCTAATCTACCATGTTAACTTCATTTGAGAAGTTGTGGTTTTGTTCAAACTTTATTAGTTAAACCTGAATTGATCCCAATACATTTTAAGTCAGTATTTAATCTAGTTTAAGTATGTTTCCAGATACCATAAACTCTTCAGACATTGCTGCGTTTACTACAGCTATATGTATTCATGCAAATTGCACTGTTAAAATAATCAACTTTTATTTGACTCACAGTTCTCCAATAATCAAAAAACCCAGCAACGTGACAGTGTGTAAATCCTTCTTAACAATAGCATCTACCAAACCTGGTTCTTGACTGACACCCAGGTCATAACAGCACATGTGTTTGGCATATGTATTTCATCAGTGGTGATTATAATGTGAACCAAGAATTAGCTTCAAAATGATGGGTTACTTAAAGATCTGGAAGAGGACATTTAAACAAAAGAAAAGAAATGTCCTGAATCACTTACTATAGCTTAACTTTTTTTTTCCCCCCTTATTGCATTCTAAATTATTTAAATATACTATTAGACATCATATTGGAAAAAAACAGATGTTTTCTAATTATGAACTGATTTTACAGTGTGATGGTGTCACATATTTAAATTACAAATACACATTTTTAGCATTCCAGCTGTGCCTTACAAGAGTTTAATTTGCTTCTCGTGATATGTCACACTGCACCTGCCTTTTAAAACTCCTATAAATGTAAAACATTAGCCAAACACAAGTATTAAGACATGCTGATGAATTCTAAAGATTTTTAGCATCTTATGGAAGATGAAGTTTATATAAAGATTTAATAATGAACCAGAAAAACGTTTATTTAAAATAACATTTACAAATATTTTAGGGAAGTACCAAATGGGACTGATGACTCGTGTGTATGTACACAGGCGGCACAGAGGATTAAATCTGTGCTCCTCGCGTACACAAGGTATTCTGCAGCCCCCTAGAAACTAATGAGGTTAAACACTGACGATACAGTAAAATGTTGTGGGAAGTCAGCTGTGCTCTCAGCCACGACACACACGCAGAGGTGGACATTAGTTGCACTGTTATCAACGGCAGAAATGCTGGCCAGAGCATAAGAGCTATTCGTGTGAAGGTTATCCACACCTAAATAAGAGCAGGTAGATCGTCGGTGATGATGCTGTTGATACAATATTTCTGGGAATAAAAGAGCGATAGTTTCCAGGAGGACAGATTTTAAACTTTGAAGTAATTAGCTGGTGATTCACAGAAACATGACGCTACAGTGGGGGTATTGTACACTCCCTAGAAACAACTCCCACCTTGTACACTCCCTAGAAACAACAAGTACCCGTCTGGATTTGTATGCGGGTATAAAAGAGAGAAAGTGTAAACAACTCCTGGAGAAAATGTAATGCCGCAGATGCACCTTTTAAACCTGGTCGTCTAACAACAAAGAGGAAACTTTTGAAGCACCAGTCATCTTATGATTACAAAGACGTATCAAAGACTCTTGTAGACTAACACAGATGCTCCTTCAGAGCTGGTTACTAACTGCACACTTTCCAAACACGCCCAGGGACCTACTCGCTACCAGTCAAATCCTACGGAAGTAAATTAAAGGAAGCTTTTGCACTGACATGGATACAAATGGGTGCAGGTTCTACTGAAAAACTCGTTGTGGCAACCTGGACGGGATGCTGGTTACTGAACGGGGCTGGCAGAAAGGGGACGAGCCCTATCTTCCTGCCTCCTTGAAGAAGCATGGCCATTCCCCGTACCATAACACATCGCAGGAATTGTTTTCCCCAATCTGTCTTCCTTGCAACCTCGGCTGGCATCGCAAAGCCCTCAGCGTGCACACCAGCTCTTCACTCGCGCCAAAATGAAATGGCAAAGGGAAAAGTGGAAGGAGGGCAGGGAAAGCCCAGCGGGAGACATGACAGCGAGGCAGCTGTGCTAAGAAAACTGTGTTGTAATGTACTTCAAAATGTAAGATTTTAGCAGCTACACATAACCATGCCTGCAATTCAAACGCTTCCATGCAGTTCAGTGTGCGTGGGAATAAACGTGAGGGCATTCGGACTACCCAAAGAGTTCCAAGTCCTTTGGACACATTTTACAGAGACATTTTCAGGGCAAGGCTGTGCTGCAGAACAGAAGGATTCTTCCTCAGGAGACCTTTCAAAGATGCCTGCTCGAGTTTTGACATGTGCTTTTTGTTTCGACGCTGCACGATGCGGTAGTCTGTCGTAGACTGCAGTGGCATAAATAGGCAGGCAGAGATCGTGGATGCTTTGCTGGAGGTAAAAAGCGGATGCTCTGCAGATCTCGAGATTTTCAAGCAGTCATTAGGGAAATTACTTTTGCTTCTCTGCCATGAAGTTCATCGTACATGCAGCAAAAATTCTACACTGTGCAGGCCAAGTCATTTTGCAGGAAGTTGCACATTACGCAACACACATACTAGAGGCAGAGTAACTGCTTTACGTGCACCTTTCTGGTTTGTACCACGTTAGGAAACTTACTGGAATATTTGCCTTGCATTTTGTGCCATGAATTTTTTAATTTTAACTTAATGGAGTCTCAAAGCAATACTACTTAAACAACAGAAAACTCTCAAAACTGTCTGAATTTCTCTAGACTTGTGATTTCAATTGCTGACAATACTTTAATTTTCATTAAACATGGCAAGCCAAATTTCCTCTATTTAACGTAGCTTCTGTAGGCTATCACTGCACATCATACAGTAAAATGGTTAACCACAGAAGATGGAGCTCGGATAAACCAAGCCTGTTCCGGTCAGGGAGCTTGAGTCAAGCTTTACCTTTTGATTTCGTCTTTGAAAAGTGCGTTATCTTTTTACCCCACCATACCTTGACAGAAAAAATCTGCAGAAGGATTACTTCACGCCAAAGAAAGGGTGGGTCACACTCACCTTCATTCTTGCCCCACCAGTCAGAAAGGGCACAAGGGTGGGTAAGACGTGAAGCAGATCATGCTATGTCAGGCGTTACTGTGGAGGATACTGTCCTGCTCGAACCGAGGGAATACACTGACCTGCTCTGCAAACACTCAAACGTACAGTAGTTAAGACGCATGACAGATAAATGATATTTAGATGCCACTGGACCTACCCTAATTCCCCATCAAGTCAGAACTTCCTCATTGACTCTCTTTGGAAAAGAGTCAGGTTTGTGGTCTATCACAGGTCGAGGGGATCTTTAAGGCATTTCTGTGCCTGTTCTTGACATAATACAGACAAAAAGCAAAAACCCCACAAATTTTATTTTTTGCTCCAGGATTTGGCATTGTTAGAGGATCATCCCTGACTCTTCCACACTCTTTTTATTGAAGGAGGAAAAAAGAAATCAAGTCTTCAGTCCATGTCCCAGGAATGCTTTGTCTGGGTTTTCACGCTATTGCTCCCTGTATCATGAAAGTAATATCAAATTGAAAATTTTTCTGTTCAGCAACTTCAGCAACTCTAAATTAAGAGAATCTGTAGTTTATTGGCTTTCAATGCTTGAGCAGGTTGAGAATGTGTAAGCAAGAAAGATTTCATTTAGAAAGAGCAGTGCAATGTCCATGATACCAAGAGAGACATTAAGAGAGATTAGGCCATCTTCATAAACTACTTTTCGGCTACTAGATTATCAAAAATAATGAATGCCACTAATTAAAGGAAACAATTTTTGAAATAAAGGAAATTCATTTTTAACTCGGTAGTAGCCCGTGGATATAAAATTGTATGATAACTCATAAAAGCATTAGCCTTGTGTCATGTTACTGTACTGAACCCAGCTGGATCACAACCCTTCAGCTGGTCAGAAAACGCACTGGATGTTTTCTGTAGTTGCTTCTCCGATCTCAGAAGCAGAGCCTACTACTGGAAGCTCAGCCAAAGCATCTACAGAGAGAATTTAGCTCTGCACTCTTCCTTTGGAGTCCATGCAGTGATCACTCAACTGAAGTGGTCTCTGCAGAGGTGCTTCAGAAGCGCTCTGCAGCGGAGAAGTGATCCATACCAGGATCTGCCTTCTGAAGAACTGGTTTCAGGGGTTTTCCCCCAAGAGGCAGCTGGCAGTAGAGCCAGGTTTGCCATCGAGGTAAAGTGACAGAGAGGAGTTGGGGTCAGTATGTGGTGATTTATCCCTGCTGAGGTCACCAAACATACTGAAATTTCATGCAAATAGTCAAATGCAGGTAAAAAATTGAATATTTAGAGACATGATGAGAGAGATTAATCACTTTACACTGTGCATGACAAAATGGTAGAAAAAATACAAAAATACTTATTAAAAATAAAGCCACTTAAGAATTTGAAATATAGAACACAAAGAATAATCTACAATTTCTAAAGCATTGGTAAATATGAACCAATTACTTATTATTTCATTAAAGCGGCAATGGGAAGGACCAATTCCTAAGTCTCAGTGCTTGCCTCCTGGGGTCCTAGATAGCTTTTCCTGTCAAATTAAAAGGAAAAAAAGATAAATAAACATGAGAAATTAAGATTGTCTAGGTATATGAAGGAGAAAGGAAGAGAAACAAAGAAATAATGTTCCACAATTATTACCGGAGCTAAGAGAAACAAAATTACTTGATCATAAATTCAGGATAATCTGGTTTTCTTTATGAGTTTCCATTTTATTAATGAAAGGAAGGTAACACCTTAGTGTACCCGGATGAATTAAAATGCCTATTTGTAGAAGCAATCCTCCATGGGGGTCTTTAATAGAATCTGTGAACAATTCTGGAGTCAGATAATTTAGCTGTAAAAAGGCAATATTAATAGCTCACCTCTCTGAGTACACAGACCCGTCTGGACAAAAGCGGAAAGAGGGGAATACTGGCATGAAAGCCTGCGCGGCTTCTTTGCATTATCCGAACTTCCTTGCAGCCAAGAGGCTTCACACACAAGCAGCTCGTTTTAAAAAGGGGAGGAAGTCGACAAGCCGAGAATCTGTAAATTCTCTGTCTGCCTTGTTTATCGAATTCAACATACACATCGAGCGAGCTCTGAGCAGGAGCGCGCTTGGAAGAGAGTATTAAACGCCTGAACAGACCAGCTTTGCTTTCGTGTAACCCCGCAGCCAGTCCTCTTCAGCGCGAACTTCCCTCAGCCAGTATCGCAGAGAGGGGCAGACGCGCAGCGGCGCAAACAGTCCCATTTCCAGCACCAAGCTCAGGCGAGCTGTTCAGGGACGCTGAGGATCTGTCCCTGAGGCTCGTCGCATTAGCTCTATTCAGCTGAAATCCAACAGCCTCTGGTCAGACCTTGGGGGGGTTCGCTTTTGTTGTTTTGTTCTGCGCCTGATATGTGGTCTGCTCCTGCGGATGGCAAGAAGTTGGAATACAATGCTCTCTCCAAGTCTGCAGGACAAAAAAGTGGGATGCTATTTCACAGTTTTTTCTTTTTTTTTTTTTACCTCATTATTCTGAAAAAAAACCCAAATCTTCACTTAAATATAATTGTTCAAAAACTTCGACTCAACTCCTTAGCAGGATTAATACACCTGAAAAAATATCGAGGTATTTTATCTGCATCAGCTCTTGAAATAAAGTTCCCATAAATTTTCACAGTCTTTGTCCTGGAAAATGTACGTACATCACAAACGTAACTTATTTTAATGATCTAACGTACCGAAAAAGACAATGACTTCAAGACTGCAAAATATTTATTTACTTCCTAATTTTAAAGAGGGTTTTCTCATTAAATTTTTAACCTATTAGAAGAGAATATTTAAAATTTACAAAATATCTTCTATCACCTTATTTTGAATAAATCTGACAAAGATTTTGCTCATGAAAATTCCAATCGGATTTTATTAACTGCAGTTAAATTCCAGACATGGCAGACGGTCTCTGTGAATAGAAATACGGCCAGAAAAAAAAGAGGAGAGGAAACAGTTCAGCCTACCTGTGGGTACCTGCTCCTGCCTATACTACAGAAGTTGGATAATTTCAGACTTGAGAGAATCAGGGGCTCCGTTACTTGGGGTTTAAAATGGTACCAGCGCTCTCTTCTCTGAGAAGAGGGTTGCAAGAGGTTTACATCAGCCCCTGGCAATTTTCACGTTTCCTAAGGATCGAGATGGGGATTGGTGTTGAACCATGAGAAGAACCACAAAACCACGTGTTTACTAAGGAACGGTAAAAAGAGCTGCTTGGAAAGTTTCAACAGAAACTATAGAAAACTAACTTTTGCAACTCGGTCAAATTGTTTTGAATTATGAACTGGTTTCATGACTGGAAGAAAAGTATTATCAAAACAACAAATATTGGAGCCTGCCAATTTTTCTGTTACGTATAATAGTACTTCTGGTTCATTCCCCCTCCCCATTCCTCATCGTTTCTACAGACTGAGCTCTCCAGTAAGATTTAATCTCCCATGATGAGACTGTCCCTTTCTACTTAGAAAAGCAACTGGGGGCGGGGGGCGGGTAAGAAAAAAAAGAGCAAGAGCACAAGAGTGCACACCCAAATACTCGAGAGAGCAACGTAGCACGTGAGGAAAGAGAGCCTGCGTAAGACCAGCAGCACATTATCTGCAAGTCCACGTAGCCCTCATGGCAATATAATGAATTACATTAACTGAGACATTCTGATTTTCTCGTGAAATACTTAGATTTTCTCTTAAAATAAAAGATTCTCACAAGCTGCTAAAAGAAAAAGCCAAACCTCCTCTCCTGACTGCAGCTATTCACCAGGTAAAACACGGGATGCTGCCCTAACCAAACCTCCCAATGACTGCTCCACCAGCCCACGACTGGTACCGGTGACCACGGAAATCTGATTTCAAATCGGGTATCACTCCAAACAAGCCCTCAAAACCTGGCAGTGATCTTTAACGAATACTTCTGGAATGTCTTATTTCACACATTTTATTCAGCTTCACCACAGAAAAAAGAAATTCTACCGTTCTCAATAAACACTTGAGTAGAAATGAAAACAAACCAAATGTGGCAGATCATGACAAATGTATTTTTCTTCTACAGGAAAGGTGAAGGTGACACATAAGGCTTAATCCACGCAGAAATGACTCTCAGGAAAATCTGTTACTACAGAATTCCAACACACACCAGTGAGTAAAGCCCAGGAGTTTGTCCCGCTTCTGAATTCCAACCCACAGCCTATAGGGAGTTACCAACAAGTTGCAACGTGACGAATCCATTGTCGAGAACAGGTAAGCAATAAGCCAGTGCCTTTTTCTTTCCTTCTTCTTTATTTTAATACTAATTCAGTCTTCTCATTGGGCTATTAGATTTTGATGTTGCAATTTAAACCTTTTATCAGAAATAAATCTTTGAGTTCTATTATCGTGTAACACTTCTGTATGACACACGTGCATTTCAAAAAGCTGGAAGATAAAAATGGGAATGAAAATAGCCTTTTTTCGCGGGCCACTATGAAAGTTTTCACACCGCTACATTACAGCTATAATATAGTACCTTTAATAATGTCATTACTATTCCATAATAAGGAAGGAATATGTTATGCCATATTAATCAAGAATTCTGTTTTGCTAACTTATTAAAATCATGCATTTGAAATTGCATATTATTTTAGTGCCATCTTGTAGCTGGTTTATAATGACCTAAACTTTACTGATAGTTTCTCACTCGCCTGAGACCTCATGAAATTTGCAGATCCTGTTGATTCTTTCTTAAGTCGGCTTTTACGATCACTAATCTACTGGCAAAAAACACTTGACACAATTTAAGCGGTCACTGACTTTGGGTTTGTTGAAGGTAATATTCCAGCAGAGGAAGATAGGGAAGAAGTAAGTGAAATGAGTGAAAGTAGCTGTGAAATCTGGAGGAAACCTGCAGAATGGCAGAAACATGAGGAATCTGTTTCTCCCTGAGCCAGCATCAATGATTCATTAGCCACTTGCTAAAACTCAATAATCAGTTCATGAATTGCTGAGTTCAACCATTATGAAAACAATATACAGAATCAGTAAATAATGGCCTCTGATGAATCTGCTGTACTGTGTTGCTTTTGGAAGAATAACAATAGAAAGATCCAGAATACAAGTAGAAAAGGGAAGCAAATGAACCCAATAAATCATACGGAAGCCTAACTTTGTACTGCATACCTGAGTTTTCTCTGTGCACCCAACTTCATTAGGAGCTCTGCATACCTGGTTTTCCAAAAACGAGCTCATTTTCAAAACCTGCGTTTCAGATTCTGCTGTAACATGCTAATTCTCACAATGAAAAGGAATAATTTGGGGGGGAATTGTCTCGTTGTGGGGTTTTTTTCACATGTTCTGAAGTCAGAAAATTCTCTCTACGTTGAGCAACAATGGTAGAAGCATTTTTCACATGCAGCAATATGTTCTCACTGCAACATCTCAGAAGAAGTCCAGTGGGGCTCATGTTCTGTGCAGGTAATATCCACATAGAAAAGGAAGCCTCAGTTGACAACATCAGAAAAAAAAAAGACCCCATTTCTAAGACTATCTAAGCAATGTTTTGAAACTATGATTAACGAGATCATGTTTAGAGTTCTAGTATTAGTTACACACATTTATGCCAAAGCTAAATTTGATATAATCAGGGATTTCTTTAAAGTGCTGGACTGGAAGGTAATGAGTTTCACGAATTTCTCCAGCACTCAGGAGCAAACAGGATCTTCACAGAATCTCAGGACCAAGCATCTTCCTTTCTCTGAATTGGAACCCTCGCTGCCTCTGTTTTTTAAGTTTAAATATGGAGGTTTGCTTCTGTGAATGGGGTTCCAAAGGAAATTAAAAAAACCCTTCGGTCCCTTCCAGCGTGTATTTTGAAAAATTTAGCTTCCCTAAGGCCTTAACAAAAGGAAATTCTACTTGTGGGAAGAGATGATTAATCCGAGACGCTCCGGTGTAGTGTGTGGTGTAATGATGAAAAGGCTGCTCAACAGGTCTAAGCCTTTGGAAGGAAGGGTCCTAGGTGTGGTTCATGAAGCATCTTTAGCTCTTGACATAGCAGAGGGCACCTCGGAATAATACAGCCTCTCTCCAGGGAACAAAATGAATTTCCAAGCCTTTTCTTTACCAGGTTAACATTTGACAAGCTTGCTTTAGTGCTCTCATTCTCCCCAAGAATCTCAGATGAGGAGGACCGAAAAAGTTTGTGGCAGAGAGAGACAGAAGGAAAAGAAACTGAGATTTTCAAAACAGCCTGCCAGAAAGCACACTTCCTCTCCTTGCTGCAGGCATCAGGTAATGAGTACAACTGGATGCACTGCGGATTATTCTAGAAGCTCGGGCCAAAGAAAATGGGTTTTGCTCAGCTTTTATACACAAAGACATACACAAAATCTTCTGAAATCTTATCGTTTAGGTGTATGGGCTGAAAATTGAGTAATGCTGAAATCCTAGTGCTCCGCAGAGCCAGCAGCAGTCTATTAGTGCACCTGCAGCAACACATTAATTTTCCTACTGCTGATTTATTATTTACGTGATACCACAAATGCGCATAACCCTTTAAAGGAAACCGAAGGTGTAGCCCCTGTCCAGAAGATCTGCCGCTCTAAGTTCATCCTGATATCGATACAAATAATGGAACACACTTTTGCTCTCTAAAGTGGCAGTCAAAGCAAATAGGACATTCTGAGCTGGGCTCTGGCAGCCTTTTGTATTGCTTTCATTAGAGTGTCAGACTAAAAAAATAATGTGACAAAGGAAGGGTGGCTGGTGAGCTGGCAATCATACAACGTCTAAAGATCTGAGCTCTTCTGTAATGATCATATGTGATTTACAGAATCAAAGGGTCAGATTCTGCCCTCAATTACGCACCTATTGCTAGGTGGTACACCACCACATGGCACGTGAATTAGAGAGATGATTATATTTCTAAAGAAACAGAAAAATGGTGTGTGGCCTTCAAAGTAACAAATTCAGTGTTGATCCTCTATTAAATAATAGCATATAAGTGTACCAAAATATCAATGCATCTTCAGTGCATTTCTTCTTTTAATAGATAGAGTTGGAGCAACAGAACTGCCGCAGTCTCTGTCTCTAGTCTAATATTCTGTGTTTCCCGTTTGTCTCTAGTCTAATATTCTGCGCAGGACTACGCTCCACAAGCCGAACTTTGCCAAAGAAAAAATCGTTGTCATTTCAGCCTGCTGGAAGATGGAAGCGTTGGCTGAGGCTGTCAGCAGTTCCCCATCTCTGCTGTTGGTAAAGCCCTGCCCTTCTAATGTTATCACGGTACGAGAGCTGCCGCAAATGCTCATTTCTGTTGCCTCTTGTCACTAATGCTCACACCTTCTAAAAAAGGAGGAATGACTTTACTCCTCAGGAACCTTTATCAGATGCACAAGTTATTTAAGTTGGTATGAAGGCGCTCTCAGCCCCAGCAGTCAGAAACACTATGCATTTCAGCTGCTGGTTGCTGCTCTGGGTGATACGGTCACCACCCTGCCAGCCCAAACTTGTTGAGTTTCTCCACTGACTTTAGAGGGGCTTCATTCAGTTCCCCCGACAGGGACCCTCGGGAGAAGTGGAACTGAAAGTCAGCAGAACTGAACTCTCGGCTGGCTAGAGAGATGTCTGCTATTCTTATTACATAAACACAGGACCAAGAAGAGAAAGTGACTGTTGATACACACAGCTTCGCATCCACACTTCGGGAAGTAGCTGGTACAGTCTCTTTTAGGAAAATGCATTCAATCGCTTTCTCCAAAAACATATGCACATGCATACGCATACATATAAAACTGAAAAAGAGAGGGCTGTCATATCCAAAATTTGTATAGAAACAAATTTCCTTTAATGACTGCTTTGACTACAGGCTTTTGAATTGCCTGCCCACCTACCTGCATTTGATTCTGACCCGTAAAGGCCACTCTCCCGCCACAACCAGCAGCGAACGCCGGCGTTAGGGGAAATACTGTGTAAACAGAAGTAAACTCTAATTGACAGATACACAGATTTTCATCTTAAATGCACGCTTTTAGGACTTCAAAGGGTGCTTCAAAATTATCAGCGTACTATAGCACTTGTTTTGAAAAGCCATTAATATTTACTGTAGGAATTCTTCTGCTTTCCAAAATAGTAATATTTATGTAATTATTTGTAAATAAATGTAATGACTTTTTTACTTTAAGCGACAGATAAATTCTGACTTTCAACTGGGACAAAAACCACACGCACGTAAAGTTAGGGACAGTTGGGAGAGCAATTCAATCAACAAATGGAATTGCAAACCAGAGGAAACAACGGACAAGGAAACGAAATAACGAGTAGGACTATTAAAGAACAGCTCCATTGATCTGGACATGCCAGGGAAAAGTCACCGCCCCAACCTCTCCGTGTCTCTGCCATCTACCTGGAATAAACTACGCCCTGATTCGGTTGTAAGCACCGTGTTCCCGTGTCATTTTAGAGGAATTTTCTGGATCTTCCCTTTCTTAGTTAATACACACGCACACACACAGAACATATGTTAATAACTTCAGACCACAAATTTAATTTATCTCAGCTTTCCACCTGACATCATTCCTTGTCATGTGGCGCATACCCATCCGTAAACAAAATGGGGATTCATTACCATAGCAACAGAGAGTGTGACTTTGATCAGCTTCAATGATTATTTGTAGGCACACACGTTTACAGATATCAAAATCCTAAGTGAAGGCTGATTACCCTTTTTTTTTTTTTCCCAAATGAAAGCAGTTAAGTTGGTTTATATGTATGAGAAGGAATGCTTGCTAAAGACACTAAAAAATACCTCTGCGCGGAAAATGATGCCACTGGCCATTAGCCCGGTGTCACTTCCAGTTACTTGGGAACATATATATTCCTAATACGAATAATTTGATGTATGTGTCCTGTGACCAATAAAGTATTTTCGGTTTGTTCCCTGGCAGATGTGATACTTAAGGCTGCGCATGCAGGTGTTTGGGGGGCTGGCTCGTGTGGGATGAGAAGAGGTGGTAGCCTGTAGCTTGACAGAAAGAGAGAGAAAAAAATCTGAACAATGTGTTGAAAAAGACTACACTCAGAGCTGCAGGACCAGCTGTTTTTTTCTAATTAGAATAACAAAAATAGCATATTCTAAAATGTTTTTTTCTCAAAAGCAATGAATGCTTTAGGAACTATGAGGAAAGAGCTCTAAAACCTATTTAAATGAAGGAATGTTTCAGGAGCCATATGGAGAAGAAAAAGAAAAGGCGAAAGTAGAGAAATGGCTTATTTTTAGCTAAATCTGAAGCATTTCAATTCTTCATCCAGTGTTACACAGGAATTATCTTACTTTTAAACTTCCAAAAACGTCAGGGCTGATGTTGCCTATTGTATCACAGCTTAAACAAGATATTTTAAAATACTTAGAGCACTTCGGTGATGCGTGCTTCCAGGCGTTGTAAATTCCGTGATATGCCCTGAACATGCACTGAGATATATTACTTATGATCTATCTGTGCTCCAGGAATGTATGATAGCTGCACATAATGAACTATGTGACAAACACTCCAAACACACACTGTATCATCAGTCTTTTTTCCTCTTCTCTTTTTTTCTTTCTTTTTTATTTTTTCCCCTCCTTTTCCTGAAGCACTGATGATTCAAAACTTTGACTAGAGGAATAACATTTGTAACAGCTACGGCGTTCTGGACATCTGCACCGTTAGAGTACTTCAGAATAAAGTCACATGGCCATAGGGAAATTTCACAGAATTAAAATCACAGTGTCTTGCCAAGGTGTATAACTAGTTTGTTTTCAGCTGTTCTCCTCATGAATAATTACCAGGCAGGCATATCCTAAAGCTAGCACAAGCTGTCATTCCACCAGAAATATTCAATATTTAAAACGGAATTTAGAATTTCATAAATGAAAATAATTATGGCACAGGCAAAATAGCACAGTTCAGGTGCTGTCATGTACGTCCTGCCTCTCCACGAGGCTTCCCAGAATCAACATGTTAGAGCCATACTAAATTATTTTTACAACGCAAAGGAAACGATGCAAATGCAAGTGGAATTCAAGGTGTTTTTTCCCCCAGAACTAATACTTCGCTGGCGTTTTACTGACTAGTCCTTTATCGAGCACAGAAAGCGAAAACACAGTACGGTCCCAAGACTTCCATCTGTTTCAGTCCATTTGGATCAAACATGCTACGTGTATTCTTTTCCACTGCCGTACGTGTGAGCGAGAGCCAACAGCCAAAGCTGGACCAGGAAAACGAGAGGCAGGAATAAGACGGAGGTGCAAGAGATGCGCTTTACCTTGAAGCCTTCCTTAGACCCTTCACTACCCGTGCTGGTCCCTAACACGAAGCACAGACCGATGTAGCGTCCATGGGAGAGCCCAGAAGTCTTTGGGCAATGACTACTCACCATCAGCGTCCCACCTCTCTCACTCACCCACGGCACAGGCAGTAGTCGTGGCCATCAAATAGTGCCGACCGGAGTCTCGCTGCCCCACCAACAACCTTGTCTGCTTCAAGATCAGTTGTGACCTCTCTGTTATGTCGGCAAATATCAAGTCACAGACCTGCGTTTTCTGTTTTTGCATCCCAGAGGGACAAAAAAAGGGAGAGTGCGAGCCAAGAGAAAAGTGCACTTTCCTTTCACACGAGGCTTAATATTGGCACATTATTATAGTATTACGAAAACCTTTATTGGAGCTTAAATAATGCCCTGAAATAGATATTGTGCTGGTTAATAAATTACATTTTCAAATGAGAGAGATTTTATCACCAAAACATCTCATGATTAATTTCTAATGTGAAGCTTATGGCCCTAACTTAAAAGATTTGATTTTGCATTTGTGTTCAAAGGTTGAGCACTTAGTAAAGTTTATATAAGAAACTAGCTGATTTTCTCTTCCCCACATTGAAAAAAAATTGCTAACCTGTTAATCCACTATAACTTCATAACCTCAATTACAGCTCTTGAGATGAAGGTGATTGAAAATAAGTATTTTTCCCCACTTGCAAAAAGCAGGTCATACCTTCCAAAGAAATTCTGTTTTAAAAATTGGCAATGATACATTAATGGCACAATTAGAATTGGTCAGAAATGCTCTATAAGATGTGCTTCCCATTTTTCAACCAGTTCTAGCTATAACTACTTGGAGTTTTAACGTGCCGAGTAGTACCATTGTAGTAAACAGGGTTATTTTTATAGGAAGTAAGAGGAGAAAATATAAAGTTATATGTGCTATGAGGAAAAAGCTAGTAAAAAAGCCAGGGTATTAAAATCAGGGACTCACAGCTCCCAAACCGAAGTATGCACCATGAGGCCAAACTTCTCTAATAATTTTTTAATTAATAATTTATATTAATCAGCATTTTACCAAACGTGGCCCACTGCTAGTATTTATGGCACACCGTTTTCTGATAGGTTTGATGAATTCACCTTCGCTGCTTGTGAGCAGCCCGCGATCCATCTAATCACGTTCTCAAATGACCGAAGGAGTCGATAAAACAAGGGTGCCAGAGCGCAACAGGCAAAGCTGCAACTCGGTTTCTCAGTTTTTCTGGAAATGTTCAACTTTCAGAGATTAAAATCTAATTCTTTAGCTGATTATTCCCAAGATCAACTCAGATTGCAAACATACACCCATTTTGTTAATATTCTCAAAAAATGAACCAAAATGTTGCTTTTCTAATTCGTAGCCAATCAATAATCAAGACCTACATGATTCGCAAGTTAAAAAAAAATTGAACAAAAAAATGCTAAAGGAAATTGAAATGCGCACAAAAATATATGCAATTTAGATTATTTAATCCTACCGCTTAGCAGAATGTGTGTTTAACTGTAAGCACAAAAATGACTCCAGCCTAGTGACACAGCGACCCTTCTCAAGCGCCTGGGTTGGTTTCTCTCCTGTTACTTGTCAAGCACATTCGGGGTTACTCTAAAACCACAGCAGCTGTAACCTGCTTGGGGGAGGCAAAGCGCACAGCAGCCACCCGCCAGCGGGGCTGTTCGGCTTTTTAAGCCTGGGGGTGAGATAAAAGTAAAAATGAAATTATTTGTGCATTCAGTGACTCCTGCATCAAAATCACTTAAAAAAAAAAAAAGTTATTTTCTGGTGACTACATAAATTGTTGCTGTGAAAAACACTTCCCTGCGATCCTAAAATCTGGACAAAAATGAGAAACTTTCTCCTAAATCCCTCTTGTCAATGCCAACTTCCTAACGGTTCTCCTTTTTCCCTGCAATACTTCCCCAAGCCGTGTCCGTGGCGGGTATTTCGTACCCCGCCCTCCTCCCCGGGGTTGCTGGAGCTCCACCTTCCCTCTGCCATTTGCAATCCACTTTAATAACTGCTTCTCCACCCCAGCGGAAATTTGCCGTTGTCTGTAGGGGAAGGAGAAGAGATTTTCAGTGAGCTCAGCCGCACAGGTTTTTGTCTCGTTTTAATCAGGTTGTTGGTTGCACAATTCCACACTGATTGTGTAATCAGAAAGCAAGAAGAAACGGAACACAAATGAATTACTAGGGACAATTTGTCCTCGTAATGGGGTCATGAAGCACAGAGACAGACATTTATAATACTCTATCAAATTACATTGTGCAAGGAAGTATGTTCAGAGAAAGTATGTTTTAATTGCAAGCGCAATACTTCTTCAAATTGGGGAAAAATTGCTACCCCCTTTTTTTTATTATAATAATAATAGTAATAGTACTAGTTGTTGTTATTATTAGTATCATCATTATTACCATTATCATTATCATTATCTAAATTTAGCATCAATATGCACAGAAGTGCCTGCCCAGGGCAGCCATCCCCTGCTGCTAAGGAGCGTGTGTGTATGTGTGTGCGCACAAAATTTAGGACTGTAAGATTTTCCAATTATTGTTTTTTCTGTAGGTTCTTCCTGACCACCACCGTGTAAAATAAAGAGACCGGACCAGCAAACCAGCAGCAGTTTGTCGTCATGTATGTGACAGCAGCTATACTGTGGTCTCAGTGAGGGTGTTGCAGATACAGATTTTATTCTATATTCTATTTTCTGTGATTTGAATAAAGAGAAAGCGTAAGGTTTGGGGTGTTTTTAAGCTTTTTTAATCTAAACAAAGACTTAAGGAACAGCATCCCGGTGATGAGGAGGATGTTGTTAGGCTACACTATTCACCTTATAATTGTAAATTAAGTTTCAATAGGTGCAAAGGCAAACACAACCCTTTTCTAATCCATTACCACGAATGGCACAATGCCGCAGGTATTAGACACGCCTGTCCGTTAGATGAATTTAAAGCTGTTACCAATTTTGTCAAACCTTTCTTTTTCCATAAACAAGGGGGGTCCCTCCTCCCAGCCCTGCTTCTCTGGGATAACAGCAAGTAGCTTTGAAAATGCAGAGGAATAAGAAGCTTTGAAATTACTCAGCTTTTGCTTCAACAGTCCTGTGAATCCCCGGAGCACAAGAATACATTCGTAAGGAGGAGGAAAACACATGGCAAAGGGGAAGTTTGGTCATGTAATTCTCTAACTCAAATTTCATTTTACTTACTAAACTCTTGCTTAAAAAGAAAAATTAAAAAAAAAAACCAAACCAAACATTGCCAGCTTTCAGATGTGTCCCCTACTCACCCAAGGGTTTCTGGCTACACTACAACATCTTTCTTACCACAAGGTGGCATCTTCTTATTTTTATATAAAACATGGGAATATTTACATAATTTGAATAATTTTCTACACCTGAACGTTTCTAATCTTTTTATGAAGGCCATTTAGCGTCTGTGCCGACACCCAGCAACGATGCTAGAGTTCACTGCACTCATGGAAGCATCTTTTGCTGCTTTTCACCTCCCTTTTCACAGCCGCTGTATACGTACTGAATCCCTTCACTGACCAACGTGCTGACAAGACTCAGAGGAACACACAAAAACTCCTTCCAAATTCGGGGACAACCCAAATTCAGACTTTACAGCACACGCTCAGAAATGCTGAGCTTTCTCCCCAAAGCCCTCTTGACAGAGTAGGTGACCGGAGTAACGTGACCAGTCTCTCAGCACGCAGACAGTTTAGAATACTGAAGCCAAGGAACTTTACACTCCCCACTCCAGATGCATAAACCAATCCTAGAAACACCAAAAAATGCACTAGAAGCATCAGCAGGTTTTTTTCAATCTGCCCAGATGGCTACTGATAGAACCCATATGAGAAGGAAAAAGGGGAAAGTTTCAAGTCTCTCTCATAACTTTCATTTTGCAGTTATTAGTCTCCTTCCAAAGGCGAAGAATTTCATCTGATCAGAAGAGCATAATGTCTACTGACCATGTGCAACTTAACACAAGTGGAAATTACTACAGCAGCCAGAAATCAGCCGGCTGAGTTCCCATGGCAGAACTTGATCCCCCCGCTATGACGTCGCTTTCAAAGCAAAAAAGGAATTTTTTTTTTTTTTAAAAAATACTACAACTTCCTTAGACATGATCCTAGGTCTACTCATTCAGCTGCAAAGCTGCCGTTGACTTCAAAAGGCTACGGACTCAGGCTCCTGCCCCGTAATTAAGACAAATTTAACTAGATTGGAACATCGCAAATGGAGGGAAATTTTATGCCAAAACTTTTTCAGGAAGAAATTCAAAAATTCATGCTTCTGAAATGTTTTAGAAATTCTTTCCTGCTTCCTCAAAGTGGTCCTAACTATGAAATTTTATTTCACAAAATAATCTATTTCTAAGTTAAGGGGCTTTTCTTTATCTTTTCAAAGGAAATTAGTTTGGTTTCTTAATTTGAGACAATTTACTTTAGAACCTACCTCAAAGAAATTTTTATTTTAAATGCTTGATTCCGAAACTAAGGTTTCTGAGTCAAAGGGAAGAATTTTCTCCTTTACAGTCAATGGTTTCAGTTCTAGGTGCAGTAATTCAGAATATTTCTGAATATTTCAGAATATTTCTGAACCTGATTCTTGCACCCCACTCTAAATGAGATATTGGAGCCATATTTTTGATTTCCATGTAATTCCACAAGAAGCAGAATGTCCGACTGTTTACCACACATAATGTAAAGCCATGGCTGCAGTTTCGTTAAAGCAGTCTGTGCTCTCGGTTTCCTCTGTGTCCCAACCCAGAGGCCAGCAGAGGCCGGGGGACGAACAGCTCCTGACCCGCTCAGCTCTAAATGAGTAACTTCACTTGAGAGCTGAACTACCTATCAGTTTAAGAGTGAGACGAGAACGTCATCGTCTGCAAATACAAATGAAGCAATAGGTCTAGCCATTACGTTTACTCCCAATTATTTGCAGCTGCAAAAACATACAGACAATATTTTTCACATACAAAATTCCATTTTTGCCCCCAGACAAAAATCAGTTCCTATCTCTTATCTGCTGTTCTGGTAGAGCCTTCAGAAACCACAAATTACAGCAGGAACCTTCTATCTGAACTAATGTCTAGCAGACCATCTGCAAATAAAATTATTTCAAAAATTATTCAGTGAAGCCACGTCACTTTAAAAGGACAAGTATGATTATTGCTTCTAATGTTACCCGAGAACTGAAAATAAATAAAAAACCCCCAGCACTCTTGCATGTACAAGTAACAGGATGCTTACATTAATGCAATTAATAATACAAACACTAATACAAAAAACCTAATACAAAACAGCACATCACACTGGCAGGAAACACTGGAGTGAATTTTAAAGGGTATTCTTTCGACAAACTATCCCATAAAAATTACATAGTTTTGATGTAACAGCAAGTAGTTAAGAATAAAACCGATGGCCCCACTATAATTTTCTGCCGTAGCCCTTTTTTGTGTGCTGTTTGGGTTTACCTGCCAGGTACCCACACCACACTGTTACTCTACGTCTACCCAAAGACTGGTTTTAAGCCGTTAGGCATTCCCTTAGGGCCAAGTGCAGCATTTTGTAAGGTCTGGTGAGAGCTGTAAAATCCCTTCTGCCACCCCTAATCCTTCCACGATGGGGCTCCCACCCTCTCCTCATGCCTCCTGACGGCTTCAGAGAGCCAGGGGTATGGAGCAGTCACCTGCCACCACCCTCAGCAATTCTCTAGACATTTAGAGCCAAAAAATCAGAGACAGGAGCTGTTTAACTTGTACAGAGAAAAGCGTGAACGAGCCCACCTTTGCCATTCCAGTGGAGTGGCTCTAACAAAGTACCTGAAGCTCTGGCCAAACCCAGGAAACACTGGCACGAAGATCAATTTCACTTTACAGAACATGATCTTACTAATAACTTTCTTCTATATTTTACCCTTCACACTAGATAAATCAATATATTCAGCTTTGAAACTGGTGAACACCCCACAGAACAGACATACACTGTAAACACCACATTTTTTGGTCTTCAAATATAACTTGCCTTCACCTTTTAGCATCTGAAGTTCTTCCCTAAGCTGCACAACCACCACTCAAATGATACCCGGTCCAGCAGCACCTCTGCTGTAGCTGTTGTCACCGCGCCGCTTCCATATTATCCTAAGCTCTCTTTCTATACCAGTCTATAGTGAAAGAAGCCCCAATGCCATTAACTGTTCCCATGGCTCACACCCAAGACACTGCTATTATTTGACGTTACAAAGCGGCACTGAAGGAATTCAAAATCCCACTATGGTCAGCGTTAGTAGGTGACTCTTGCATGGCAGCTATCTCAAGCCACCTCTCCATGAATTGCAAGGGAGGTATCAATAATTTCCAGCTGAACCAATACAGTTTGCCTAGGAATCACTTCCTCCACGTGTTAGTATCCAAAAATGAAAGGCAGATCTTCTCTTTTGGTATCTTAAGGCCTAGTCTGTTTTCGAATAAATAAATGGAGCAGACAGCCTATATCTCCTTATATTTTACTCTACATTTCCTTTAATTTCTCAATGCAAAATTATTTAGCGGAGAGTCATTAATCGAATTTCTTCTGAGAGAGAAGCATTATTAGATATGTTAAATCTCAACAATGTTGCTTCAAAACAGCTGTAGCCATGGATTTTTTTAAGCTTTAATTGAACATCTGTGCACTTTAATTAATTTCAACAAAATGCAAAGGAAAAAAAAAAGCAACAGTAGGTACGATGAATTTAACGAACTGATTTTAGTTTCCCAAGCTCTCAAATAATGACTCCTCTACGTACACATCAGATTGCAAACAGCAGCATCAAGTAGCACGAAGTTCATTATACATTTCCAAATGCAATTTCATTTCGTAAGATAGAAACGATGTATGAAAACCAATATTTGCACATGTATTCTACAGTGCTCTGTTCCTCTCCTTGGTCAAGGCCAGCTTTACCGAGCTTATTTATCATACAGCTACACTGCACGAGGGGAGGCTGCTGCACCTAGGTCACACTCGCAGCAGCCAGAGAAGCTGATGAAGGCAGGATTGCCTTTACTCCTGTGCCCATCAGGGGAAGCAGCAGCCAGCTCCAGCTGCAGGAAGGCCTCCAGCCTGGCCCAGGAGTTACTCAGAAGCCAAACCCTAGCCACAGTATCTTAGTCAGCCTCTTGAACGCTGAACAGTAATTACTTGTTTAAAGTTTAAAAGAAGACAGTGATGTTTCTTTTTCCCCAAAGCTCCAGCACCAAGAACTCTCCACAGAGACGTTCTCCTCAGTGGGAAGGCATTCGCTCTCCCCTCGAGCACCCCTGCTCCAGCCTTTGCAGCAGGGAGGGGAGACACCCTGCGCACCCTGCCTGGAGGAATGCTTAGAGCACGGGCCAGCGCACAGGGAGTGTGCAGCACAGCCGCCCCAGGCACTCCTGCGAAGACGGAGCTCTGGTGATGTAGAGGCCCTGTACCAGGAGGGGACTCCAGGCACAGGACACCAAGCAGGCATTTGTCCATGAACCAAGAGGTTCTGTTCTGTCTTTCAGCGATAACCGTGCTCAACGCTTCCTGTTAACCACTTGATGACAGCCTTCGTTCCAGATGTAGTTTCTAAGAATCAGTGTCCTTACTCTAGCAGCTCTGAGCCACGGCTTTGGAAGTCCCCCCCTCTTTTATTTGTAGAGCTGGTAACTGCTGCTCTCTGAACCATCATCCTGTGAAAAAAAGGTCTAATTGATCAGAATTTTATTCACAGACATTTCCACACTCAAGGCGTAGAAGGCTATTACCTTACAATTAACAATGCCCCAAAATACACACAGACAACCGCCTCAGCAGGGCTCATACGTTGCACAACACAAGGACTCGTGTCCCTACAGTCAGAAGCACTGAAGCTACAAGCCACAAGTGATATGGTGCAAGGCATGCTTGGCCTGCGACAGCTGCCATCACACCATTTAAACCTGCCCTGAGGGAAAAACAGCATCAGCTCCTGACCAAATGATATGAACGGGGTGAGGTTGAAGCTTCGGAGTCTTTTCAGGTCTCCTTTAAAAGCTACTTGACCAAGGGATGATGGCACTCACTAAACAGCTTAAAAAGTAACCTGTGAAGAACCTTAGGTATGGGACATAGAGTAAAGGTATAAATAACATGTAGAAAGCAAGTAACTTCTTCCAGAGACCCCTTATTTACATTTTTTTCCCCTACAAAGGTACAGCACCGTTCATACTTCACTAAAGCTTTATTGTTTGTTTCTCTGTAAAACCTTCCAGCTACTACTCCAAATTAAAGAGAACAGCTGTCAAGGAAAAAACCCACAACTTTAAAGATGGATTCAAGGATGGCATACCGTAATTCAAAAGCTCTCTTGTTGAATCAGATAATCGTAACTACTAGAGACCATTTTGAAATACTTTTTACAGTCTTAGGACTATTAATGTCATGTTCAAATCACACTGAGGCTGTTCTGGGGTTTGTTGTTGTTGTTTTACCATTCAGTGACTCACTGGCACATTTCCAGCGCAGGATGCATTTGAATAATACATGGCATGCCCTTTAGCTAGCATCGCAACGCCAGCTTGAAAACCAGGTAAGAAGTTCCTCCGTATACACTGCCAGTGTTCAGCTGCTCATAATCTATAGCGTTAACAATTCATCATCGAACCCAGAGACTTGCTGCCAACTTATCAAAGTGGCCACTGGATGCATATGATCTAGTCTGAGCATCTGGCTCTTCACTGTTCCTGACATTAGCACAGACAACAGAATCAGTGGACTATTGAATGCAATTACAGTAAGCGCGACAGACAATAAAGATTGATAGCGCCTTCTCTTTTTATCACATACAAAACTAGTGGGGGTTAAAGCTTTGCCTTGAGCTGCCTTCATTTAACAATGATTGAAAATATGCAATTGTGATGGTAAAACACTGCAGCCTGTACCACTTCATTTACTGGACACATTATCAAATTAAATGAAAAGTGAACTGCCAAAAGCAACAGTTATTATATATTAATGATGAATATTTACTTAGTATTGTTCACAAATCATACCGAGAACAAAATCCTTCTTGTTATCTTCTTCGCAGGCTACAGATGAGTAGCTTAACATTTCTATGTTTATGTTAAATCTTCTGTCTCCAAACCTCTAAATACAGACATGTGCGGTTGGGTTTGTGACTATCCATGTGGTTATCAACGTGTAATTAATAAATGCTCCAGTAGCAAATGGATCCTAATTGCTGCAGGGATTCTTCACCTCAAATCACAGTTGGTATTCTTGAAAGTACTTAACTAACCAGAGAAGCTGAGGAAAATTAGTATTTTGTTTCCAGCAGGCTTTGCATCGTGGGTCACAGGACGTGCAACAACTTCTAACAAATGGAAAATCCAGAAGCGGCCAACACTGTGGATTTATCGTCCCACGTCGATTGGATTTCAATTTGGTCTTTGGTTACTGCTTACTGGGTGAGTTAAAAACACATTGGAACCTCACAGATAAGAAAGCAGAGTTATGCAAGTAATTGATTGTTTTGCCTACAACGGGAACTCCCTCTTTCACAGAAGCCACGCTACCACCACCAGCCTTTCCTTGAACTCCAGCCAGATCATCCTCCAATGGGTGGCCATGATCGAACTACCGAGTGACAGAGCTGGTAGCTTCTCTGTGGCCGTATCGATCATTTGAATAGATAAAATAAGGAATTTCTTTATCTGAATGTCACGTAAGAATTAGTACCATAGAGAAATTAAATTAAGAGAAAAGGAGCTTTTTACATCCTCAAAATAAAACAAAACAGTAACTACACTGTCAGCACCATAAAAAAAATCTCTTGTCAATTTTAGATCAACTGCGATAAAGTAGTAGTTGGACAACATGTGGTCCTGGTACTGCCTGCTTTGGGGTTACATATACAACAAATGCAAACATATGGTCCTTGTCAGGCAATGATATCCGTGAAGGCAGATTTTTGCCTGTGTGAAGAGCTCTGCTTCAGAAACGCTCTCGATGCAGGCACTGTGCAAGTGGCATGCTGAGGTAGCTGAGACTAAATGACTAAACTGAGAAGTTTAAATAAAAATAGGCATTTGCTTTTTTCCCTCTGTACAGCTCCGGGTAGTAAAATAAAGCCATTCACAGAACACTCACTAATCCACGTGAACTGCATCCTCCCAACTTTTCTTTTTCCCTTAAACAAACTGATTATATTCCAGGAATTTGATTTCTACAAATTGTTGACGTAAAGGCACTGCGGACTAAACAATACAGGAGAGGAAAATTGCGGGGAAAAGTTTGTCTTTCTGGCCATCTGCTAGCACATAACCCATAAAAGTGACAAACACACAAACATGCCACGATGGAAAACTACGTGCTGATCCCACATAATAAATTGCAAAAGCGACATGCTGGATGGTACCCTTTAACAATAGTGCAAAAATAACTGTAGGAAACTCTGGCTAAGCTGGCCCACAGACAGTTTTGGAAAGGATGATGCATCAACAGAAAAACTATGAGTAGAACAAATGAATTATCTTAATCCTACTGAAAACAGGAAACTGAGGACACTTCTCTTTTCAAATGACACTTATTATCACTCTCCCCCCTTTTTAAGCAGAAAACAGAGCTAAATTTAACCAAATATTTTTCAGGAAACACACAACCATTCTATTATGTTCACATTTACTTGCTGGAAGTACCAAGAGAAACACTAAGCAGATTTTTTTTTTTCCATCTAAGCCACTTTTTCCACTTGAATTTCCACATAAAGAAAGAATTGGTTCCACAAAGCCACAGAACTCTTGAAGCCTGGTTCTTCTACGATTGCTTTTTGTCCTCCCATGCCACCTCATTACCTTTGTCATGTAAAGGACAGCAAGGAACGCTGTGGCATGTCCTGAGCCATGCACACACTGACCGGGCAGCAGGCTGCTGCCAACAGGGAGCAAAGTTACCAAACAAGTCCTGTCCATCTTTTCCTCGGTGAGGTGCTTCTGAGGTATCCGTCCCGTATCCAGACACCGGGAATTATGCAACTCATAAAACATAATTAATTTGAAACTTTGATCTCCTTCACAAGAAGGTTTACAAACACTAAAGCCACTGCAGGACCAGCCCGGTGCCATGAACATTTAGCACATAGAATCATTGATAGAAAGAAGCAATTGCATCACGTTTACAGAAATCAATAAATGTAGATATAAAGTGATATGGACTCGGACTTTCACAAACTTTAGTTTGCATTTCCATACTTCCCCAGTGTATTTCAGTGAAGATATTGTCCAGCTGCTGTCATACTTCACCAGGAGAAGAATAATCAAGTCAGACATAGAACGGAGTGACTGGAGTGGAGAGATTCTGTTAAGATCTTCTCTGAAGTGCAGAGGAATCAAGCATATTTTTTTCTTTCTCATTTTGCCATTCCTACTGTGTCAAACAAAAACACAAAACCAACCATCAAACCCAAGAATGAAGTCTCACTTCGTTTCCTCCGCTATTGCCAAAAGAAGCACCAATTCCCAAGCCACCTTTCTGCACTCAAGCGTTCCCATGAACCCAGCGTACGCTCTTTTCTCCAGAAAAGGGAGGTACGTTATAGCCAACACCAAAGAGCGGAAGGACACATTGGCACGACATGCTTCCCCACATCGGAGCTCAGTAACATTAGCAAGATATACATGAATTTTAGAACCCTATCTACAAGGCCATTTGCTCACTGATTTTGAAATTTTGCCATAGGACGGACAGAATAGGTCACACAGCCGAAATAATAATGGAACAAAGAAAATATTCTAGTATCTATTCCAGACCACTCTAGATCTTAAACCTACTGGTCCAAGCACAAAGGGGAACCCAACGCTCTTGAATTCCCTTCAAACTCTGACACAGACCTTTGCTGTGGCATCCAACAAGGAATCAAACACCTTGTCTGCATCTGCAAGCCTGCCTAAACAACGCTCTAATTTATTCATCCTTTAGAATATCTCACAGGTAATAATCCTTTATCCACAAATATTTCAAGTTTGGGGAAAAGCGCTTGTTTCAGCCAGTTTGTCAGAGGCATGAAATAGGCAATATCACGCAAGAGGAGAAATCTGAAAACAATATTTCGTGGGGAATGGAAAAACTGCTGTTATATAACATAAGCAGCCCAATGTAGTCATGCTCTAATATTTCCCAAAAGCTAAATCATGTTATTTTGAGACTACCTTTAGCATCATACTCTCTTGGTCAAAGAGTGATTCAGTTCCTCGCGATGTCACAGGAAGAAAAATGGCCTCGGTATGAAATATGCAAAATATAAACCTGTTAAATTCTGAAATAGTTTCTACTCATCACCTACTTCATTTAAAAATAGTTTCTTCAAAAACACTTAACTGAGCCTTTTACACACACTTTTATCAACTGAAGTCTCAAAAGCTGCTACCGCTTTTATTGCCATTACACGTTATGTATTAGTTCTTTTTATTTCAGAGGGACAATCAATATGCATAAAGCTAACCTTGTGTCCAATTACTTTGCAGGGTTACAGCCCACGTTAAACAAGTCCCAGAGAAAAGGACACACAAAAGGTTTGGGGTTTCCTGCCAGTATATCTCCATGACTAAAAAAGGACAATTGTTCATAGTGACATGAACTTCATGGCTGCGTGAGGGTGACTTGATCGCAACGAAATCTGGTGGAGGCCATCTGTTCGCTTAACCTCACACCTCATCACAGGACTTCTTTCCTTGCTTGTATCCACTACAACTGTCAGATGCCCATTGTTCACATGTGACATTTTGCAAGCGTGATGAAGCATCTTCAAAAGTTAATTACAGCTGTACTGGGCTTCTTCATCAGAGGCAACAATGTAAATGTTCTATTTCATGGTGACACCAATTCACATCATGTCCTTAGCGAGGGTCCAGAGCAGAGACATGCAAAAATCTCTCTTAAGTTACTTTGCTGAGAGGCACATGGTTTTGTAGACACCCTCCAAAACCCATTGGGAAAGACTGAAAACGCCTGGAGATCAGCATGTTCCTCTGGAGATCCCTATCTCCCTTCACTGACCGCAGAGGAAGCCCAGCACAACTAACTTCCTACCTTAGGCACCTTGCACAAGGACCTAAAGCCAAGAAGGTGGGTCAAGATCCTGCAAGAGAAGCTAGCAAATAGGAACAGGTCTTTGGCAGCCTCCCCACGTGAGCTGGAGTCAAGTACTTGGGCTGTCTCTGTTTCAATTCCGCGTGTGTGAAAAAAGGATAACATTACTGCCCCAACTCACAAGGGCATAATAAACACATTAATGATTATTATGCCCTCTGAAAATATGGTAATGAAGGTTGTAAGTATAAGCACCATCATTAGAAATGTTTCTATGCATTTATTTTCACTTACCAGCTCTCCCTGTTTTGCAGAGCATCCTTAAGCAGTGATCTTGCAGCAGAACTTGGAATGACCCTCAACCCAGGCCCACCAGAAGCTTAAAAGCGTTTGTGGGAAAGGGCTCAGCGGATGCACCTTCACAGCAACACAGATGTGCGACTCTGCTTGGCCAGAGCAATCCCCACTTGGCTGACGGCCGCAGAGGATCACGACAGATGCTTCTGGGTTTATTTCTTTAATTACGTTTCGCAAGCACAGTAATTTCTTAGAGTCTCCTCAACTTCTAAATTCCATTTCCACCTCCATTCTCTGACAGCTCCCCTTGGCACAACAAATGTAACTTCAAAAGAGGACACGGGGGACACCAACCGCAGTGTGCAAAAGCCTTCTGCAACGAGCCTGCAGCGTACCCTGCTCAGCTTCAGCAGGAGAGCGCACCGAGCAGGAAGGCAGAGTCTGCTCTCCAGCCCCAGAAAACAGTTGCGGAAAAGCCTTACAGCCGTGCCGTATCCCACCTCGCTTTCCTGCACCATGTCACACACAGGAGAACGCTGTACCACAGTGACATCGCTTTTCTTCATTAGGCATTTAAAAGCAAAAAGACTCCAATTAAAATCCTTTAAAAAGGATATTTTTAGTCAACTCTGAGATAGAGCAGGCAGCTAAAAATTGGTTCCCCATCCCGAGAACCCCTTCTCTGACTTCCTCTTAAAGCTGAAAATCACCGTATTTGACACAGGGTGCATAAAGAGCTTCAAGATGCAGAGCGCGTTGATGAGAAAGTGAGAAAGAGGAGGAAAATGGCAAATAGTGGACTAGTCCTTACTCAGGTCTACAAGATCCAGCACAGAAAACTCTGGTGAAAAATAATGGGCGTATAGCTCAAAGCGCAAACAGAGGAAACCTGGACTGGGGGCAAAACAATAACGAGAACATTACCTTCAAAATTCACAGCCTAGTCGCTCGTTCGCCAGATCTCCTCAAAGCAGCTGCTTCACACTCTGGAAATTAAAATAATAATAAAAACATAATTAAGACAAATACATTTATTATTATAATAATTCTGGAACGTCTTTATAATAAGAGTTAATAAAACAACAATCTTCCCCTCCGTGGAGCCCCATGGCTGCTCGGGAACACACGGCAGAGCTCAGCGAGGCCACATGGGCATTTGGAGAAGCCAAACCAGTTTAGCAAGCACATTAGCAGCGGGGCACGGTTAGTTTACCAGGAGATAATTGCTTCTCCCCCCACTTCCCTAAATATGATAAAAAAATGAATTATTTAAAAATTAAAGGCATTTCGAGTAACAGCCCTCCAAATGCATCATATTTATTTCTTCTTCCATCATTCAGAGTTTATGGCATTGTTTGGGTTTTGGTGGGCTTTGGGTTGGTTTTTTTTCCTCCCGCAGTTTACTTAGTATTAGGCTCGCGCTGATCTCATCAATAAGAAATGAATTTTGGTAACTTTCAAACCCACTATATTATTTTTCCTTTTATTTGTAGTGAGTTTTTCTTCTCTCAGTGGTATTACTGCAATAAGTCAGTCATTATTTCTTTATGTTTTCCCTCCTTTCTTTAGTATTTCATTTCCCTTTACAGCACATCTCATGATCACAAAGAAAACAGAGACACTTATTTCTTTTAACAGTTGAAATTGCTGCAAGTGATTTAACTGTCATTTAATCTGATTCCTCTCTTCTGTCTGTGGAGAAATATGTTTAATGTACTGGAAATTATGTTAATAAGAAAAAGCATTATCTCATTTAATGAAATAAATATACAAATATTTCAAAATAAAATAAAGAGGCAATCTGCACTGAGGAAAAAATGTCTCTTATGGTTTGCATAAAATAAACAAATGAGAAAAATTAATGAATACATTGAAATATACTGACAAAAATTATGCCTTGACTCAAAAGGGAAAAAAATAAAAGAGAAGGTGACTGAATTGCATCTCACCTAATCAAATGCTTTTGGAGAAAACACAGAAGGAAGCTTAAAGGATCAGAGTACAAATTTTTTTTTTATATTATTTTATTACCCCAGGCTAAACTTTTTTCCCCTCCTTTAAAAAGCCGTCAGTTTTCCTGCCTTTTTTTTTTTTATTTTCTTCAATCAGTGTTGAAATAATATTTATTGTTTAATGACTGCAATTGCTTCATTCTTTAATTAGCTTTGATCCTTTGCCACAAAACATATTTAATTTATGGCAAGGAACTTTGAACCCCTCAGATTTAGTTAATCGTAACAGTCAATAACTCCGTTTCTAAGCTTTTACATGATGAAGTATGTAAGTAGCACGCACGAAGGTTAAACAAATATTGTTAGTGGTGAGAGAAAAACTTGTAGCAATTATGTAATAAAAGCATGACCACTGCAACAGAAACACATAATTAGCGATTTAATTACAGACATCAAAACAAACTAAAGATGTCAATAAAAAAAATCTTCTGTGACAAACTGATTTCATTTCCCTGGCCTGCAATTCCGGATTTTAATGTATTTCTTTATGTTTTCTTGTTTTCCAGACATAAACAGCACAAAAGGCAATGGAAATACTCGGTGTCCTCTGTTCGGGTGTGACCGCGGTAGCAAGCTGATTAAATCCCGGCAGGAGTTAGGGCCTTAAATCCACCCCACGGTGGATTTGTGATCTACCGCCCTTCCAGAAGAGCCAGCAGCGATGCGGATGCTGTGCAGCAAACTCATTTGGGGGGTTCCAGGCATTTGCCTCGCATCCCTTCTCAAGGCACTCTGTACACGCACTGGTTTCTCTCCTTGACTCCCCCCCTCCTGACAAAGTGAGATGGCTCACGACAACCCCAGCTCAGTCCCTTCTGCTACCGAGAATGACAAGCAAGAGCAGGATGTGGGGAGCGCTCGGGTTCCTCTCCTACCCGGAAGGTGTGGTTTCTCTTTCCTATGGTTCTCCTTTCGGTTTACGGGCTTGCCGATCTGAGTTGGAGCAGGACAGACGCCATGCAGTGAATATCTGGGGTTAGTATTAAACAGGTCACCTTTTTGGTTTAAAAAAGCATCGAAAAATCCTTACAATGAAATTCTAAATGCACTGAAGTCAGCAGCAAAACTCCCACCAGCTTCAGCGGGGATTTCAACCGCTGTTTCCAGAGGCTCTCTTAATCCTAGTCTACTTTTAGAGGTTTAAGACGTTCTTTTCCTTCCGAAACATGGAGAAAATCACAACTCTAGATAGGCCACTCCTTACAGAAATCTTCCATCCCGAGGTCCTGCACCTGATTCCTTCCGATTGGATGCTGAAGCTGCTTGTAAGCATTATATTATATACAAAGCAAAGCACACAGAAAGCGTTTGCTCTGAAGCGTAGATTATCATTCATGGAAAACATTAATCCATTTAAACCAATTTAGAATCACTGATTTTTATATATATACACACACACATACATACAAAACGAGACTCTGTACGAATACCAGGATTTGGTTTTAATGATGTACTTCCTTTTTCTGCTAAATTCCAATTCTACAGAAAATATTCCCTATAGCTTTTGTGATCAGGGTTTACCGAGCTATTCAGGAGAGGATAACCCTACATATTCACAGCTTTATTTTTCTAATTGGAGGTTTACCGGGCATTTAAAAACAAAAAACCTAAACCCCATTGTATTTCTTTTATAACTAGAGTGAAGAATGTTCAGCAGCACAAATGAATCAGGAAATTACTCTCCTGCCGTGAAAAAACATTACGCTGTTAACATGCAGATATGCACGTAAAAACCCCCACTAATTCAATAAGACGAGAAAGTAGGAGGTTTAGTACAAAACCCTCTCCACTCCAGTAATGCGAACGTCAATAATGGACGTCAATCCGTTGCTTACAAAGATGCAACGCACCTTGAGAACCCGAACACAAAGGGCAGGGAAGAGCTTTGGTTGGCTGGAGCACCACGACCTGTCAGGGGTATCCAGGAGCCTGCTCTGGAGGGGCTTCCTGAGCCAGTAAGCCCTTGAAGGCGGACAAACACCCCTCCCCAAAACTGCCTGTTCAAAGAGTTTGCCCCAGGGTGGAAAGAGCCGATCAACCAACGGCACTTGTGGATTGGGGCGGCCAGTGAGGGAGTGTCTCAGAGCACTGCCAGGTCCTGCTCGCACCGTGCCAAAAGGGGCTCCAGACTCCACCACGCTCTGAATTAGAGCCACAAACTTGCAAGTTAAGAAGTTATCGTAATCTCATCTGTTGCTGCTGTAACAATACTTAAGGGAGCTGGATCAAAAGGCTGGAAGTACTGACATTTTTTATTCCAATGTCTTTTGAGCGATCAAAAGACTATTGACACGAGCAAACCATCTTGTCAAGTTCCAAAGAAAGAAAGCCCCAAATCTCTTTAGAAAAAAGGCCTCTGTTTTTAAGCAGAGCACTTTAAAGCTGCGTCTAAAAATCTCTGTAAGCTCTGCCTGACACAAACCTGAATTCTTTCCCATTCGAGATTTTGAAAGACATCCTTTTTTCAGAAGGCTACTTCTAATGCAAAAGCTTAATTCTTTAAAGCAAAATCAAGTAAATCAAAGTTCCTAAAATCAACACCTCCCTTCTGTTGCTCTTTTGTCGTTTTTTTTTTTTTTTATTAACACCTTTGTCTTCTTTCAATTTCTGGTTCTGTTCTTGATAGGAAAAAAGGGGGTGGAAGGAAACAGCAAACCTACTTAAGGTAGCATTCAGCAATAAATATGACTACAAGGACATTTTTTTGCTGAACGCACCTAGTACACTGAATTTCAGCCATCTTGCACATTAAGCTTTTCTTAGTTTAAAGCTAAATATGGAGGAAACCAAACCCGAGACTTATTCCTTACATCTGCAGAGGAATTCTACAATATAACCCTTCTCCGCCCAGGCTGTGAGTGAAAAGAAAACCCCTCCGGACGGGTACAGCTTCCACCACCTTTTAGGATCCATAAACTTGTCGAGAGAAAGGATGGCACAGACAGATCTTCATAACCACATCTCCAACGCTGCTTGTCTTTCAGCCCGTCATGCTCCCCTTGCAGTCTAGAAGACAGCAGTGCCCTGAAAGCAGATGTCTAGATGTGGTCTGAAAGCCTCCCAATGCAGAGAAAAGAGCTCCTGCTCCGGGAAGCACAACGGCGCATTTGCCACCACGCAAACTCTGCAGCAAGTATTGATCACACCGGAGACGTACGGCTATTCTCTTTAACACCGGTGGCCATGGGGACCACCACCACACAGACTGGCTGCTTTGGGCCTGTTGCCAGACCCAGAGGTGGAACCGCTGGTCTGCCTTGCAGGGAGTGTAAGCACCGCTCCTTGGCTCCTGTAGATTGAAGACGCTACTGCAACATCAGTTCTGCGAGTGAAAGCTAAAAGTAAAGAGCTAATAGTATCTTATGTACTTCTGAAGTTTCTCCTGCCTCCTTCATGTAATTCCTTTAGCCTTTATCAGTCTCTTTAAACATATCTGAATTTATTTGTCACATTTTTCTCCCTCTGTTCCTTTAATGAAAAGAATTAATTTATATACCTCTGAAGAGAGCGCTCTGCTTTCTCACAATGCAATAGGCCATTTTTTCCCTCAAAACAGGAGTCATCATCTTCAATCCTCCACCTCAGTAACGTGCACAAATACTGAATCTAGGGGATCAACTAGGTGCTTGACACCAGAAATGTATCTGATAGAGCAGAAACGCAGGATTTGAAGCCCACACTGACCACTGTATCTCAGGATTGTACCCAACCTTTTTTTTTTTTTTTTTTTTTTAAGTATTCCTCTTTCTGGAAGTACAGGTTTTCCCAAACTCTATTGTATCGCTTCCATATGCTCTACAGAACTACACCATTAACCCAGCAGTACAGAAACGTCACCAGAACAAGAGAACAGCGGATTTAGGAACAGGACGAAGAGTAAACGTACAGGGCGCATCAGCTTTTCAGACCTATTTCAGTTATGTTCTGCAGACTGCAAACATTGCTTCATTCGATTTACATCAAAGAGAGCATTTTTAATCAACTCAGCAGAACTAAAGCAGTAAGGTCTGCCAAGTACTTTTCTTTAAATCCCTCTCCTTGTTTTTCAAACGTGACAATTGATAGTAGACGTCTCAAAACCTCCAGCATCCTTGATACCTATTTCAAAGAGATATCGATAGCTGAAGATCAAACTTCTACACCCTCTTTCCACAAAGCATTCTCAAAGATGCTGGAGAGGGAAAGCAAATGCATGACACAGCCTTCATCTAGTTGAGACCATTTAAAAAGCACAGTGTGGCCTCTATTAGTTATTTTTTTTCTATCCTGTAGAATTCCACACTCATTTATTAAATTGGGACAAACAGCTCTGGGTCAAAACACAAGCTACGATATAGCTTTATAAACAAATTAATAAATATTGTTTTTTCCTATAAAGCCAGGCTTCACAGAAGGCACTTGTGGTCACAATGGCCAGGCTGGGAATTAACTGGGGACTTTACATTGCATCCTTCAAGACCTCCCTGTTTGGTGCAGCAGTTGCGAGGGCAGCCAGTGTGCATGTACTACTCGGCACTGACAATTCGAGGTGTAGGCACCTCATCATCCCACAACTGTCCCCCGTAACTGAAACCAGAAGAAACTGGCCACAGACTCTTCAGCGCTCAAACACAGAAGTAGATGAGCAAGACAGATGCTTGCAGCATGAGTAATGACAGAGTTCCTGTTCTGCCAAATGAGCTTTTGTCCTTCCCTATCATTCTAACAAGGCAACCTGGGAAACCATCTGCAAAACTGAGAACAAGTGGCAATTTCTTGTGAAATATGTTAAAAACCACTTCCTCGCAACTCTGGGAGTAGCTAGACATATTTATTGTGGCATTTCCCAGGTAGCCCTTTTTAGGAATCTACACCTGTGCAGAGACTTTTCAGGTTACGGAACCAGCCATAACACCACATCTAGGTAAGCTGACAGACATGTCAGCCTGCAGATTTGTGAACATCCCTCTTTCCAGTTTTTCATGAAACTCAGAGTGTCCCCAGCTTCTCATCCATTCAGAAACACCGAGCAGGTAAGTTTATCTCTAGCACATCTATACCTGATCATTCCTTCCTAGAATCCAGTGAAAAGGTCCTTACGAACACAATTAAATGTTTTCAGGCTTCAAACACTGTTCAGCGTTGATCCCACTGAAGGACTAGAGAAAGGTTAAGGCCGATTTTCCCCTTAGCATTAATTTTTTTTCTTCCTCAGTTGACTTCCATGTGGGTAGCAACATTGTCAGGCGATAAAATTAGAACATCAGAGATAGCCTAACTAGAAAGCAATTTATCACTGTAGTGTTCCAGTATATAGAATTTCTATGCCTTAAATAAACATATTTCTTTAAAGTGTCAACATAACCAAGAAATCTGATCTTCTAGACAATATTCCAGGCTTGATGCATTTTTATTGCTCTCCAGTAATGAAGTTTTAACTCTTGATATATTCCTCCTATTTAACTGCCATTTCAACAAAACCAAAATGATCAATTCCAAAGTTGGCTCAGGCAGAGCCATGTCATTTTGCAAAAGAATGTGCCCAGGTGCTCTCTCTGAAAGCACCCTCCACTACGCTTCAAAAACAGGGGAGAGGGGGTGGAAGAATAAAGAACAGATTTAAATGCATAACAGAATTGAGGCTATAAATTTGTTTTGCACTAGTTGCACATGTAAATAAGGTGTAGCGAGTAACTTTTTTTTCCCCTATATTTGCAGTTTGCAAAGTAAATGCTAGTATTATGTAAAGTTCCCGTGGGGTTTTAAATGGCATTGCTCTATTAACTTCAGGGAGTCGCCCTTACAGACGCTCTAGATTTAATGACGATAACTTCTATTCAAAGTTACGACTACAGAAAGAGATTGGAATGAACAACTTCTATCACATTTATACTTGTCATTTGGGATTACCTAATCCCAGATCAACTCTGTACATAATATATAATTGCATATCAACAATATCAGCCTGAAAATGTGTCTCACTTCTTCTAGCAGTTTCCCAAGTTAAGCATTTTTGTCCTGCTAATGAACCTTTTGTTACAGTGAATATGATTCTGCCAGGAATTTAATGCATGTAAATGTAATGACATAAGAGCATTACATAACCACTCTCCTACAGGAGTTGAGACAGTACAGAATATAATGAAGCCGGACTATAAATGATGCATATACCTGCAAGGGAAAAAATAGCACTTTTTAATTTAGTAAATCACTATAAATAACAATGTGGCAAGAAATGGTTACAAGTGCTTCAACACCTTCGGAGAAAGGGATCAATCGATACGCTGCTGAATTGTTAAATATAAAAGAAAGAGACACCTAAACAATTGGAAGGTACTTCCTTCTTTCTGAGAAATTTAAAGAGAAAAGCTGTAATAAAAATCTAGAACCCCCCCCAGATACATCCTCCCCACCCTACTTTAGAGAACGTTCTCTCTACTTTTTTCCTCTAAATTTTGGAATCAAAGGCGCCTGCCACAGGAATCTGAACATTCAGGACCAGATTCTGAAGCTGCCTGTTCACATGGGAACACTTCATTTTACATCAGCTGCTCCGTGGACTGACACCGAGGAAACAGGAACTTCCACGACGAAGCAAACAAGCAACGCTTGCAATTTTCCAACGCTGTGTTTAGCCTCTGTGTACCTGCTCAAACTCTAAGAAACTCCGCAATCTGTACAGAGTAATGTCTGAACGAACTTCTCCAAGCTCTGTCCTCTTCCCTCCTTTCCCTCCAACTGCACAGGTGCTTTTAAAAGAGCAAGAAAAGTCTGTGTACCCAACATTCAGCTGCAGTAACAGCTTGGGAAATACAACGTTGTCCCTAAAACAAATAGCCTATTTGTTTAGATTTAGAGGACTGAAAGAACGACTGTTCATCTTGCAGAATTCCTGAATTCACCTAAGACAACACTGCAATTTGCAGTACATTTCCTAAAACATTTGGTGCTATGGTTATGTCATCCTGAGTACCGAGTACTCCTCTTGTCGTATGTATAAATAAATTAGTGTATAAGCAGACCCTAAAGTGTCTCTATTTTGCATACAACCACCTCCCTATTTTCCCCCCATCGACTTTGTGTTTGACAGAAGGAATTTCACCTCTGCCCACTCATCCTCATTCTGGTATTGCTGAACTCAAGGCAAAGAACTCACAACTCCTTACTGAAATGAAATTATACTAAGGAAATTCTTTCTGAATTTTGAAGAACTCATAATTCATTGCAGAAAAATGCAAAACAGGTATTTCTGAGTATCATCAAAACCCTATATTAAAGATGCTTAACTTTTTTTTATTTAGCCTGCATTAAAGCCCCTCATTTTAAAGCAATCTTTCCATACAGTAAGCCAGATCTCTGGAATTAAGATCTGTTGAAAAAGTCCAGCTGTATCACAAATTAAACCACGCTAAAGTAACATGAAGTTGTAATTTAAGCCCCTCAAAGCGAGAGAGCTCTGAGTGAAGGCTCAGTACCCTTACTTTGTGAAAAAAGTACTATAGTATAATTAATTTTTTTTTCCTCCAGAAGTAGTTAAATAAAGAAACAAATAATGTCATGGAAGTTCTGTTTGGAATACAGAAGCAGAGAGCACCAACTAATTTGTCATATGAACTGATCACGTTTGCACAGAATTTAAAAAGGAAGTGAAGGATACAAGTTGCCAAACTCCCAGGATCAATGTTTAAGTTGGACTTTTCATCCCGTGTATTTCACTGTCCTTCCCAGCTCCTACACTATAAGATCCGGCTAAAAAGTGCAGTATGGGTTTTCAGATCCACAGCACCATGTATGTCAATTTTAGAAGCATTTTTATGCAGGTACCCACTTGCACATTTCAGAAGCTGATCCCAGGTCCCCACACTTGCACATTTGGGGCACTAGGAACGGTCCCTGCAGGTCCGTTCACACAACAGATCAACACGTTTCTTCCAGGGTAACTTTATTCCCATTACGCAGAAGTAAGATAGCGTTTCATCAGCCCCAAGGGCAGACTCGAGCTGGGACTGCAGGAATTTACAGCTCTTAGAGGTAAGGAACACCGTATCAAAACCAGTTCACACCATGCTGAGGCTGAGGAGTTCCGAGCCCAATAAAATATATAGTGTCTGGTATAAATAATTATTTTCTTGATTTTATACCTTATCCCATTTTGCTCATATATACAGTGTTAAAAGCTAATATATTATTCAGGAGCTATAAAGGGCCTTTTCTGGTCTTTTCAGTGGCGTTATTGTCTCCCACATCCTGTCAGAGCATTAAGATGTCACATAACTTTGCAACAATTTAGAGCACCAGCCCTTCGCTAATACTGTGGGGATGACTAGGTCTGCTGGCACTCCTCTATCGAAAGCCCCGCTTTAACCGCCTGCCCAAGGCCCGGGCTGCCACACCAACCGCAGCTACGGCAGCCACAACAGAAAGGCAGCGAGCTGCTTTCGAAAAGCGATTGCTTAGTCCAGCCTCTCCAGCCCCGGGCAGACCTCAGTCTGTCCCCCCATAGCTGAACTGGAGCGCAGGGGACCGGCAGCGCGCATCCCCGCTACCGGCATCTGCTTCGCGCTTTGCGGCGCTGCTCGGCCAGAGCAGACACGGCTACAGGCTCTCCCTAAATCCACCTAAGCGGAGCAAACACAGTTATTTCAAACTCTAGCATCAGTTAACAAAAGGACGACTCCCAGCTATTTCCGATTTGCAAGGGGCCCCTTCTACATTTGCATACGACATGCAAGGGCGCAAAATTGCCAGGTTGAGTATTTTGAAAGCGAGAAGCAGCCAGTAACCTGTCACAGTAAAAATACAGATTTTAAACTGCCATGTGTACTGGCTAGCCCAAACGAAAAAAAGAAATAAAAATCACTTTTCACAGATGGTTTTGGACATCTTTTAAACAGGAAACATAGGGAGACAAACCAGTGGTGCCACAGCACGGGTGGGGGGGCTGTGATTGACAATCCTCGCTGCTTCTCCAGTAAAAACAACAACTAACACCCCGCAATGATAGGCCTCCCTTTAAGAAAATGACAAGGATATTTTCTCTCCTATAGAATGTTTGCATCAATCACGTACCTGTGGCTTTCACAGTGAGCTGGACTACTACAAGATTGATGATAAGCTCAAACACAATACTTGACCTAAATACATTATGTAGCAGCGGATGCCTGTTAAGTAGGTCAGCACGGGCTCTTAAAAGTTATGCAAAACTTACTGCTGCCACACAGCCGGCATGTCACTCGTCGAGAAGTATGAGAATCAATTTTAGAGGCTGGAGGAAATCTCTTCTCATCATACGAAAATCTGTTTTGCCATACTTAAAACTTCTTAAATACCAGAATATGCTGCTTGTCAGAAGTCTTTAGGCCTCCAAAGGCAGTAGAAGTGAGGTGGGCAGCCGACGAAAAGCCTAACAACCCCGTGGGTGATCCCGAGGTTCACATACAGGGAAGATTTCACTTTGAAAATCGTTGTTCAAATAAATATTTTCCATCCTTGCGGTCAAACAAGTTGTGATTTGTGGGGTGCCCTAGACAAGCCTGTCAAGCTAAGGAAGTCTGTATTTAGCAGTGATTACTCAGAGCTAGCTATATTAGCTCATCTTCATCTTAGAAGCTCTTAAGCAGCACGGCCTAGAGGGGACAACTGTACAGAGACCTGTCTGTCGCCGTACCCACGTGGGAGGCAGCGTAGCCACGCAGAACGGCCGAGAGAATATTGTACTTGCTAAAACGAACCGGTAACCGCTTACCCACCCCTTCCTAAACATGTCTGTGTGCTACAGAGCAGAGTTCGGACATGCCTTGCCAGCTGAGGAGTGACTCCTGACAGGGGCAGGATCCATCGCGGTGGGAGGTTTTAATCTCACATGATGAGCACAAGTATCCTTCTGGCATCTTCTGACTTAAAAGCCACTACGGCCCGCCCTGCACTGAGCACTCAGTCATCCGTATGTTCGTGCAGGACTGAGCCTCTAGATCTGGCAAGATCTAGCCAGATTCTAGTGGCCTGTGGCATCTAACTCCAAATTTTTATACTCTCTAGACCGAGTTGACTCTATAGCTTTCACCCACCAGGTATCCTCCCTGTACCAACCCACGATGGCAAAGCAGCGAGCGCCCCGTTAACGCCCCGAAGGAGGCACTGATGCCCAGGAAACCAGGATTTGCAGAGCCCCTTCGTGCCTCTCACCAGACTCAAAGACTCGCTGTCGCTCTCCCCATGGCACCCTTTCCTATAGATTTCTCAGCATGCAGGCAGGCATGGCCGGGAAGCTGGGGTCCCGTCGCTGAGCGCTATGTACCATCTTCTTCCTATGAAGAAGCCTCTGTTCTAGACAAGTACACATTAGTAAGTGAGGACTTGCACACCAGCTCTTTGCATTTCCTTAACTACGCTGAGCAACTTACTGACAGCTGTCAATAAAAAAAATAGGCTATTTACCAGTAACAAGGATGTACCCAGGGGAAAAAAAAAAAAAAAGTGAGAAAAACAACTTTTTTCAGGAGAGTAAATAGGCTGCAGAAGTGTGTCTTGAAAAAGCGAGTCTCATGGAGGCTTTCCACCAGCCTCTCAGTAATGTGGTTCATGTATGCAAGTTGCATATTTTAGTTAGTGTTCAACTCAGAAGCTTTTCCTTTGAGACAAGTGATTATTTTCGTTTTCTGCCTGACCTAGTGAATACTGCAGTGCTCCACTATCCTGTATCTGTGCCCTGCAGGCACCAATGTCCCACCAACTTTCCACTGAATGCTCGGAACACAAGACAAAATGACAAAAAAAACGAGGAGTATTATTTTGCACATTGAAAACAAATACATGCTATTGTGTTTCTTCCTTTATTGTTTTGTTATTTCATCATTATTCACCACAGTTCTTGCCTTCATTTGCAGAGTTTGGGTTTTAATGTAATGGCCATTCAATAAAAATGTTGCTTTTAAGGGTTTGCATATCATCCCATTTTCTCTTCAACCCTTCAGCAACCATATGGCAAGCAATCAGGTCTGCAATCACTAGGTCCATATTATGTAGAGCATGATTTCAGCATTATGCTATTACCCATCTGTTTCTGTAGAAAAAGACATGAACCCTTGTATAAGAGGTCAGTGGTTTCATTGCACACCGTATTCCAGAAATCTATCTCTGTTCACTTGAGATCACTTTCGTGATTTACTGTAGTCTTTTAGGCCAGGCTTTTTTTTTTTTCCTCTCTTTTACTTTTTTTTTTTTTTTGTTAAATACAGACAATCAGCACAATTTGTCTGTCTGTTGTATAAAATTATTTGTAACCGTCATTCTGTGCACTTATGCTCTCTTAGTTAAAGATGTTCTCCTGAGATCATGCCATTTTCTTAAATAAGAGACAAAAAGAGAGAGAGCAAGCCTCACCTATTTTCATTCGTTTACAGATTAGCCCAGGAATAATGAGGTTTGCTATTCAGCGTCTATTCATTTATGAACTAGTAAAAATTCTCTCTTTTGCTTTGTTTCTTCTGCTTCAGCAATCCAAAATATGCAAATAATTGCTTGGCTTTCTGTAGCAGAGGAATGCACCATAAAAGTACCGACAGAATGGTAATGGCAGTTTTTAATTTGACCTAGTACTTGGATTCTGTCCACAACAAAGACAAGCCAGTGAACTTCAACTGCAGCCTACCAAGCTTATAAAAGGTAAAAAAACCCCAAACAAACAAAGAAAAAGAGTCTAATACTGAGGAACTTGACTGCCGGCCCCTCTGTTACCCATAGTGTGTGACCAGGCACTCTAGTTCCCTACCATCCCATCACCATAAAGTCTCAGCCACGATAAAGAAATACAAAACCATGTCCAAAATAAAATTCAACATCCCTTAAGTGTTATATTATCCAGTGCCCGTACAACATATTTAACTGCAGAGCTATGCTTCACTAGAGAAACACAATAGAATTCTCTTTAACAACCTCTTTTAAGTAAACCACAAGCTTGATCTAAAAAATAAATAAAAGATTTCTACATACAAACCATTCAACAACACAAAACCAGCCTTTTTATCCAGAATATTTTGTCACAGCAGATTTCTCAGGCACTTCCCAGACTCAGAGGACTCATAGCATAAAATAAAAAAAAAAATTAAAAAAAAAAAAGTTAAAATTCAAATAATTTGAAAGCATGCATAGAATAAAGACACCGAGAGGTATGACGAAGAAATGTGAAATCATGTGAGAAAATGTTGAGGTAGCCTGATACAGAGACATAGCATCACATCATGACTTGTCTCGACAGAAACCGCAAGCACCACAGTAAAGAACAGTCACACCACATCAGGCGCATGACTATGTGGTGACATGAAGATGAATAGGAGGGCCAGGAAAAGAAACGGACTAAACCCTTGCTATCTTGCAGGAATTTTAATAGAAGTTCTCGAAAATAAGGATGGAAACCTTAGATCCTAGGGAAACAGGGGAGGCTGGAGGAATGGGAAGGAAGCAGCCAAGCTCTGGAAAATGCTGCCACTCCTGGTGTCCAGACAAACGACAGTAGCAGGGGCTCTGTGGGGGAAGAAGGTGTCAAAGGGCAGGCCTCTGTTCAGGGATGTTAAATACCTGGAAAAGCTCAGGAAAGGAGAGGGTGAGGATGGACGTAACTGGTGAGATGCTTTTGTTAGCTATGCGCTTCTCAGAAGTCAACTATTTTGTTGAAGGAAGCTGAAACAAAGAGAAGTTAATTTGGCAAAGTTGGACATAAAATGGATAGAGAAAAGCTACAGAAGCTTCTAAAACATCTGGAGTTCATTATGGATGGCAGACGTGGCTGAAAAGTTTCATGCCTAAGCTTCCTTTGCAGATGCAAGGCCTTAAAGATAAAATCCAAGTTGCACAGTGAAAGGAAATCTTGCATCTTCACCAACCAGAGCCTCTAGTCAGTGCTGGAGCACAAGAAGTGACCCGGACCTGGACGGTGGCTTCCACTCCCTAAGACAGATGTAAGAAATAGACCTGCATTACAGCTCTTGGACAACATTCAACATGGCTTGTTTAACTCCTGAAGCAGTCTGAGTGTGGGAGCAGTATGGAAGTTTGATCCACTAATGGGAGAATTAAGCTTTTGTAATGTATGCTTAAGTATCAAATGCTAAGTGTCATTTCAATAATAAAATCATTACAGCAATGATACATGGATATATTAGGCCGATTAGGTAGACACAGACAGATTAGATGGGATGACCACAAAGAATAAAGTAAATATGAAATGGAGAAAAGTAAAGGGCAGAAAATTGAATCTAAAAGAATATTATAGATCTATGAACTTGGCAAATAACTGGAGCGATTCCCCTGAAGAAAGAAATATTAAGCTGGTCAAATAAAAATTGGTAACTCATTTTCCCCTTTTACTTTAATCTTTGACTATATATGGTATAAACGCTACGAAAATTAGGGAAAACTTGAAGTGCTCAGAATGTAACTACGGAAATTACAGGCTGACAACCATCAATTAGAGAATAAAAGCTATTCCAAGGCGGACGTAATAATAGCTGGCAAGACACATTAATACAGTTTGACCTACAGTTTTATTTACTTCTTTCAGGCAACCTGAATGTCATGGCGCTCACATAAACAATGCTTAATGCTTTGAACTTCCGCAGAACACAGCAAGAGTTAATTAAAATGATACCATCAAGGCATATCTCTTTCAATATAATAGACAGAACACTAAAGAGAGACTCAGTGTTTATTATAGGTTCCAATAATTATTCACAAAAAGTATACAGTGAAAGATTAATCTTCAATTTTAAAGATAACTTTTTGAGCTGAAAAATCTCCTCGCTTTGATGTTTGCTAGCTGCTGAAATTCACGCATTTGGGAGCAGAGACTTTGGCAAACAAACCCTTAATACACGGATAAAAAGCTATTTCCAATAACATTAATGTTTAACGCAAACTGCTAAAAGCAAGAAATTTCAAAGTTAAGGCTGACAACTCCATCTTTAGCTGAGAGAATAGAGTTTAAAAAGCCACAGCATCTTACGCCAGGAATGTTGTAAGATCGTATTCTGAATGTCCTGGCCCTTGTTTCTTTTTCCATTCTCTGATTCGTTCCATTAATGGGTAACTTGGCAGGTTTTGTTGTATTTTAGTTTGCTGTTGTTATGATGGCATCGCCTTTGTTCCTTTAACCAGCAAAAAGCCATCAACACTGAGGAACAGGAGATGATCATGGGATGAAAACTCACGCGGTAAGTCATCCATCCTCCTCTCCAATGGCCAGTGCCTCAAGCTCCCCTTTAGCTAGGTAGAACACCCACTCCGAGGGCATCGAGCCATAGAAAGCCTCCAGTCTCCTTAACCTTCTCACAAGTACTTGCTCCTTTCTCTTTCCTCTCTACAAAGATTATACAGTCCCGCGTCCATCAGCACCTCAAATTAATTCAATTTACCAACAGTCCAGACCTCTTGCAAGTTTTTCACACAGTAAACGCTCAGATTTTGGTACCTACTAGAAACACAGACACAGATTCTTCCAGATGTGTCGGTGAATCTTGCACCTCCACGCCTGCCTGCCACCGTCCCAGCCAGCAACAGAGGGTTTAGGAGGCAAGCAGCACTGCCAGGAGGGGTGTGCAGGAGCTGACGGTGCACAGGATTTCCTCCTTAGGATAACTGGAAGAGGTAAGACTCAAGGGGGAGGCAGATGTAGATCTGCCCCACATAAGGTTTTAGTCCATAGACTCAGGAAACTCAAGTATCTTCAGAAAATCGCAAGGAGGGGAATAAAATAGAGTATCTCTAGGAAATGTCTGCTTGTAAGGAGCCAGGCTGATGTCCAGCTATCAGGTTTCCTGCTTAATCAAAGCTAAAACCCACATCTGCTTGTCGAAGGTGGCCAGCAAGGCCAATTATCTTCTGAGTAAAAAAGGTAACTTCTGGGAAAGTTTGAACTTTTCATTTACGCAGGAGTATGGGTTTGGTTGGGTTTGGTTGTTTGTTTTTTTTTCCTTAGGAGAGGGAGATATTATCTTTGAATGAATTCATCTGAAAAAAAAAAGAAAGCTGCCTTCATCAACTAAGATATATTGGATCTACAACCTCCTGTCCCCCAATTGCCCTTTTCTTTTTCTTCACTGTCTCACATGTCTAACATGAAAGAAGGGGGGGGGGTGGGGGGGGTGGGGAGATAGATAACAAAATAATAAAACCAAGCATTCATCTTCATTTCTTTGTTTTTTAAGAAATCAAATGGGTTGGAAACGAAAATACTTACTAAAACTAAAGTTCTAAAAATACCAAAGAGCTGTTTATAATGGAAAACATTATTTGAAGAAAACCGGTTTCCAGCGAGCTGGTTACTCTTCCTTTGATGTTTTCTCACAAACTCATTTTTTTAAACTTGTACAACATCGCTCTGTCCTCTGCGCTAGATGAAGCCCTGGCTGCACACAACTCCCCTTTCACTAGTCTCTCTTCTAGGCTGAGCAGCAGCTGTGGTGTAACTCCTACAATTATCAGTCTCACAATATCTGGATAGCTTTTAATGCCCTGGGTTTTCAAAATCTTTGCTTTAAAAAAAAAAAAATCTAGATTTTCATGTAAGAAGTGAGGTTTTAGCTTTCACAGGTCCAGAGAAACATCCGAAAGCATGATCTCTATTCAATCTTCAGGTTTGGCCAATAGAAAGAAAATGAGAACCCTAAACAGAGTTTTATTTAACGTTCATGACAGTTTTAGCCCATGAGATTCATGTGAGATTTATTTCTTCACTCTGCTCATTATTTTCATCACTCTGCTTCCATAAAAAAAACCCTATCTTAAAAGTACTCACCTAAAGCATCCATCAGAGAGCCATTCATGTGGATTTACCATTTGCTATTTTTAATTACGCACTCAGCTACCCAGAGCCACTCAAACTGGGGTATTGCATTGGCACAGGTATTTCTTGCCAGTTGTCTCTGAACTTTGGACAGAGTTTTTTGGGAAACACCAGTGGCTTTCTTTGGATATCATCTCGACTGCAGCTCAGCCTCAGCTCCTGAAAGGAGCATCAAGCCTGAATCTCAAAGCAATTCAAGGCAAAGTGAATGAGGAAACACAGGACCCAAGCCAGCAAATACTTTCTGGGTGGTTTGTGAGGAACTTGGCAACAGAGTTCTAGAAGTAGTGGGAAATGCTCCTGCTTAAGTAGACAAAACCATTGCTGCAGGACTGCTTGGTGTCATTGATTTCAGAAATCAGCAGAAGATTCTCCCTTGTGTCTCTCTGAAAACACCATGGCTCCCAGCTCTGTTGTATGTAAATCAAAATCCACGCCACTGCCACCTCTAGCAGCAAGCCCCAGGTCACCAGTTTCTGCTAGAATGCTCCCTTACTGCTTTTAAGGCAGAAGTAACACCAGTAATTACTGATTTTTATCAATTTCATACACCTTAAAATAACACCGGGGCACTTCAGCTAATTTTTTTTTAATTTTATTTTTAATGGGAGCCCTGTCTCACAGTCCAGCTCTAAATGTGACCCCCTCACCTTGCATTCTGTTGAAGACTGACCAAATGACTACGAATCCTAGTTGCACAAACCAGCATCACTGCAGCTAGTACGGACGTGAAGGAAAGCCCGATGTTTACGTATGGCACACTCAAAACCAGCTCTGCCCATTCTTCTGATGTGTATTCACAAACGTAGCAAAGTGGTAGGAGAGTTGATGGGCAAAGACGTGATCAGGTGTTATTCCCTAACTAAACCAATTATCTGCTGGCTAATTGGGATCACTACACTTGTGTTAGCACTGGAAATAGCTTTAATCAACGGTTGTAATACGGTACCAACTCATGGAGAATTTACAGAAAAACTGAAATTCCAAGATGGGAAAAAATTAGTGAATTACAGAGCAATCTTCAGTGTTTTAATTGAGCAGTTTTCTCAGAATATGGGGGGAATGATTCATGCAGTTCCCCACCTCCACAAGCAATTTTTCGCCAACCCATCTGCCACCCCAAATGTTTCGTCCAAAGCAACCCCATCGGTGGACTTCTGCTCCCTCTGCTGGATCTGCAAAACCAGGTATGAACAGACCCAACTGCCTTTCCTTAGCAGCCAAGAGCACAACCTCACCTGGTCTCCCCAGGAGAAAGACCGTGCCCTGGCACCGGCTCCAAACTGGGGTTGACATCCCTGCTAAGAGTGACTTGCAAAGAAACAGCTGTAATAGTTTTAAACAAACAAACAAAAACCCTAAAAACGTGGGGGAACATCAGTTAAAAATAAAAGGGACAGCAGTAAAAGATTATAAATTTTTTTTAACGCTCTCTGAGAAGAGGTGTAACCCAAAGGCAACGACAACACTCCTTCAAGCTTTCAGTGTTTATTTCCAGCTTTACCAGTTGTTTCCTCATAACACATGAGCATGCTGCAACACATGACGGCTCGTTGCCACATGTGATGGGAGAAAAAAATGTCACTCTTACAAGGGACAAAAAAGTCTTGCTTCTGCATTCCGAGTTGGAAACAAATAACTAGTGAATTCCATTAAAACCTCTGTCCATGGGAGCCTTCCTGTGGTCACTACAGGCGCTTTTAGCAGCTGACTACTTAGAAATCACAAGTGCTGAACCGTTTAGTGACTCTGATCCTCCCATCAGTAAACTGATCCGGTGATAAAACGTAAAGGCCTCGCGCTATTTGCATTTTTACTCAGTTTAGTCACAGATCACAAAATAAATTAGTAAATTGAGCTACAAGGCTTCCAATTTGCAGCAACCAAACCTTCTAAATAATCATCTATGCTTAACTACACAAATCCCTTAAAACGTAATAATTTCTTTGTCAACTAAACCAGTTAGAACCACTCCATCCCCCAAACGCTTCCAGGGAATGATTGCTTTAAAGAAATCATACAAATGGAAGCGCACAATTTCTCATTAATATACTCCAGAGAATTAAAAACACCCAGTGAACTGAGCTGCTGAAAGCACCCCTGGTATTCCTTCGGAGCTGTCAAACCCTGTTCCTCCAGTTTCCTAAGAGAAAGTTGAGAGCCGTTTGCCTGTCCCAGAGCCCCGAGACGCTGGCGCGGTACAGGTGCCTGTATCACCAACCCCACCGCCACGAATGCCAGCAATTAGCATCCTCGCTGGCAGCAGCTGAAAAGCAGCCAAATTCATGGAGACTGAACAAATCTCCCACTGCGCAGGGCGAGCCTTCCAGGTCAGGGCTAAAGCACATTCGGGGACCTTGCGGGGGAATCCGGAGCGCTGCTGTTAGACCATTTATCATGCTTACACAAATGGCTCTGAAAAACTGGAGCTCCCCAAAAACACGGGCCATTGGCACGTTAAAGATCAGATCTGTAAATAATTTTGTTACATATGTCCAGGGTAACAACTGAGGCTCCACACAAGTGTGGTAGTGTCAGAATTAGTCACCCCGACGCTTCAGTTCTTATTGATGTGGCCCTGAATTGCCTCTTTCAGTGGGATTTTAGTGTATTCACTCTAACTTTTTTTTGATAAACACAGACATAAATCAACACACATTTCAGGCATGTTGGTGACGTCCTAGTTGGCATCTGCAACATGTTAGGACAAATGGTACCACTTCCCTTGACCTAAATATTAAAAATATTCCAGTGTTTGCAATATTATTCCTTTCACTCCTGTGCTAATGCCTGTAAGCAGTGCTCCAGTCAGCAGTTACAAAAGCCTGAGCAGATTGCACTGTGACTTTACATTTTCTGGGTAAATTGGTGTAAGTTAGTACATGGACGTACCGAGGGCACTGCAAAGTGGCCACTCAGCTACCAGTAGTGAAGGGACTATGCAGTTCTAAAAGAAAAACTGAAAACAAAAAAAGACAAAAGTGCCATGGGAGTTTGGAACAAAAAAATAAGTAAAATCCCCGGAAGGCTGTATTCCACTGGGTACAGAAATACTTTGGGGGTTATTTTCTGTATGCTCTTCACATCTCACAGAAATAGGAGCGCTGGAAAAGCGCGGGGTTTGGGTCCGCGCCGCTGTGTGTCTGCCGGGGTGATTTGTTCACGGGCACTGCCAAAGGGGTGCAGGCACACACTCGATTCATCACCACACATTCCTCCCTGCTGCTCGGCTCCGCTCTCCACTCCCGGATTTCCCAACAACAGTGGTCAGCTAAATACTGTTAATCCTTTTAGCAAGCACTAATAATTATGCATTAGCACAAATAACATTGAAGCTTTTTTCAAATAATTGCATATATAATGGATGTGTCTTTAAAAAGTTGTTTACAGCTAATTAACCAATGAATAATTGGTTTCCCTTCCTGAAACAGGAGAAAGCTGTCTTGGAGTCACAGTTAGGAATGCTTTCTCTCTCCCTTTTGCAAAACACTTTTACAGATGTTGTTCGCAATTAAAACTGTTAAAACACTATTAAACCAAAATTTCTTTATTAAAGGGATTACTCAACCCAGCTGAATTGGTTTTTAAAGTCCTGGATCTTTCCAAATCATTTCCAGTTCGGATGATGAGAGGGTGGTCCGAACACACCAAGACCCTGTTCTAACCAGTTCAGACCCTTTACTACCACAACACAGGCTGCTTGTTGCTATATGACTAGTTTAATTGTGGGCTGTAATAAAGGTCATAATTAATATCCCAACACAGACACTAACAAACAATTTTAAATTGCCAGCATAATCAAATGATGCAAACATCTATGAGCTACAAAAGTTCATTGCCGCAACTGACAATTTCTTAATTGTATTCAGTCATTCATGGAAATTTTATTAACATCGAACTGATGTATCCTGCCCTTACTCTGTCACAACACCAGGGATCTAATTTCATTATTTTCCACAAGATTTGCTTGACTACTGCCATGATTCTAATATTGCTTTAGTCCAGATGTTTATGCTATTTAAATTAGGAAGAAAAGGCTTTTGGGTAAACACAATTAAAGAAGTTTTTTTTTTCTTTTTTTTTTCTTTCCAAATTTAGTTTAACACTATTCTTTTAAGTAATGAATATAGCTGCAAAGGAGATGGGTTTTCCCCCCTCATTTTTTATGCTCGATCCCCACTGTGTGCAACACACATCGAGTGTGTGGCTCCAGCTATTTCTAAATATAACAACCTTTTAATTTTTCACTTACATCTGAGTGCTCATTAAAGTGAAGGATGGCAGTGCATGACAACTGCACTTTTCCTCCTTTTACTCTTAAATCAACCCCCAATATATTTTGAGCATAACAGAAAGCGTTTAAATCTTCCTCCCGTGGTGTTACACCCCTGAAGCGGATCTGTGACTGAAGGCTAGCCCCTATTTCTAATGTCTTTTAAGTGTTTAAAATTAACATGTAGCATCAACTCGGTGTGACAGCAGAGGAATCTGTGCAGCTGGAACACCGGCCGCCAAAGGAGAGCTCTGTGTCTGCTTTTTTATACCACTCCCAAACATTCCTTTTCTTCTCCTGTTGGACAACAGGATTTCATTCATAGCAAGTCTCTTCCCTGGAAAACACTGCTATGATGTCTAAAGTAGAATTCCCCTCCTTTTGTCTGTCTTAAAGCTGTTTTCATACAAAAATCTGAATTTTTGCATGAAAGGGCTAATAAACATAAGCACAACTTTTTGTAACCCACAGACTATTTCAGTAAGGTCCAGACGTGACTGAGTAGTGCCTACACACTGCTACAGCACAGCAGAGAGACACTGCAATGTTAGTCCTAAGGGCAAACCTTGATAATTCGCTATGCACAACCAGCCTTCCAGAGATCCACTGGCTTGAGACAGTATTTTTAACAGAATCCAAACGAGATTTTTCAAACCAGCATTTTGTCAACATTTGTAAAAAGACTGAATAATGTGTGTGATTTCAGCCGGCTGAAGATTCGCACCGCGGTGTGCCAGACAGTCATCAGATGCACCCAAAACTTACTGCTGTAATTAGTTAGCAACTGCTTTTATAATTCACCAGCACAGTGAGATTTAGAAACAACCTCGGTATCTGCCGTCCTCAGGAAACGGGGTATTTATTCTGTGTGCGAAAGGGGTCATCAGCACCTTTTCACTCTGCAAATTCCTCTCCTCCCCAAAAGTGTGCTGCAAGGATGACACAACTTGATTGATTTACGCTATTATTCTTTTTGTGTGCCTTACTTTTCTCCAAAGAATGCGCCTCTCATTCCATCACCCACAAAATTGTAATGTGCAGGAGCGCTCAGGAAGCCACAAGTTAGATTTGGTGGTTGCTGAGGCTGTTTTGTTGTTGCTAAATCGCAGGAAGCCAGTTCCCCCAGTTGCCCCAGCTCCCCCAGCTCTCTGGGAGCCACGCAGTGATGCTGCTCCCCGTGCTAACGCTATTCAGCACTGCCGTGGTGCTGCTGGTTTGCACCATTATTCTTTTGTATGAGACCACGAATAAAATCGAGATGGCAAGTTGCACCTACACACGCAGAGAACATACTGAAAAACTTTTTTTTTTCCTAAACAGTTCACATTCAGGAAGTCTAACACACCTACTAGAAAATTATCAAAACGTTTCCTGTGCACAAAGCGTATGTATTGTCTGTAAAGCACTTGGAAAGCCCAGTACTCTACCTCGCCGTGCTGCTCTGGTTCCACCGTGTGCTAACACGGAGCTCAGTGTTTGGCAATCTTTCCCAGTACACCATGTCAATTTTACAAAACCTAAAAATATTGTTGAAAAAATATTATCCCAAGAACATACGTAAAATTATAAATATTCAGCACATCAAGCTTTTGATATACTTTAGTGCACATGAACTGAGTAGCTGTCAAAATTACAACAGGCAACTCAAGTAATTATGCAGATTTATGCAAAACATTAACAAGAAGAATTAAATGCACAAATGAGGTGGCTACACTTGAATTGTTAAGATTATGAATAATTACCATGAATCTTTTTGCTCTTAATATAACTTGTTTTTGATAAACAAAGCCTTAATTATCAGAATACTTTTGAGAATTTTGGTGACCTTCATTAATCTTACAAAACAAGTCTCTTGTGTTCTGCATTGTAAAAGGCACATGCTTAGAATAAGTACACAAACCATGGGAAAAGCGTATGTTAATGGCTACTACAAACCGGTGAGTGATACCTCTGGTTGGAAGTCGACCGCATTCCGCACACGTAGGTGGAATAATATCGAGTATTTGGAAGTACTCTGGGCTGAATAATATCTGACAAAGGAGAGGAGAAGGCTGCTCTATGAGAAATTATTTCATTTTGCAAACTAACAGGTTATTTTAAGAATAGAAGTGAAATATCAGCCTACTAATTTCTCATCTCTAAGATACAGTAGGTGCAATAAATCATTTACAAAAGCAATAGAGAACCCAAAACATCCCCGTCCCCAGCCGGCGACTCGTATTCGTCATCTCCTCCAAGGCTCAGCCTTCGCTAGGTGAACATCCACATTTTACGCGCTCGCATCCAGCTGCCAGGCAGAACGTGGAGAGCAATTTTTACTCCTCTCCGTTGCTAATTCCGACGCTGCCCTCTTCCTTTCAGAGGAACAGTGGGATCTCTTCATGTCCCCTCAGTTAATTTCAGAATTAATTTGCAACGCTGTCATCGACAGCGTAACAATCCACTGATCAACAGTTGCAATTCTTCATAGCACTGTCAAAGTCCCAGCTGCCACCGTGGCAGCCGGCTTCACCCAGGACCAGACACTCTGCCTTGGGACTAGTAGTAAAGAAGAACTTTGGAAGCATTAAGTCTTTAATGCCAGCCACACTCTCTCTTCCCTAGAGAGCAAGCTGTCAGATCAATGGTGGTTTTGTCATAAAATCTCTCCTAGGGACCTGAATTTGTTTTGACAAATGTCAAATAGCTTTGATGCATAAAAATTAACTTAAGGAGGTCATAATTAGACAAAATACAAACTTGCGTTTTACTGGTACTTGCGTCACTTTATGTTGTTGCATAACAAGAAAAAAGCCAGCGCCGTCTGGACAAACGAAGCCCTGTACAGCATGAGCCTCTGCTTGGACTAACTACAGCCATGAAATTCCTGTTCTCCATGAGAATGCATGTGAGCTTGGCCACAGTTCCAGAAAGGCTTTGCCTGGCACGTCTCTGTAACACAGCCAAGCCTGGGGTCACCATCACCATCTCATCCCCGAGTCCCTCCCAGCTGCAGCGCAGAAAAAATCCCTCTCTCGGGGACAGACTCCAAGGCTTCACATGTGCCTGTGCAGGAGGGAAGCACTGGCTCTTCTCCTCGCCATGCCAACACCCGCTCTTTGGGCAGGCAGCGCAGAGCACGCAGGCAAAGAGTTGGGAACATTTCTTCCCATGAGCTCAAACCTCTCCTCGAGCACGTGGCCCAGGCACACGCACGTGGTTTGGGGCATCGCTCCCGAGCACTGCTCCCCCCTAATGCTGGGCAGCGCTGCAGCTCCCTGCTCAGCCCCTGTGAAAATTCAGTCAGGAAATATTTGGAACAGGACTGTTCGACTACAAATGCACTCACCCACTTGGGTAGGAGTTGGAAAAAGAGAATTTCAGCTAAATAAAGCAAAGAGACCCATCACAAATCCAGATTTCATGAAAGAATCCACACTGTCGGAGGTGTGCTGGCTGGCTGTCCACGGAGCAGATACAATGTGAGCCAGCAGCGGGTGCTTCCCACCCCCATTCCTCTCCTGTTAATACTCCTTTTCCTCAGAGGGGTCACTTTTCTCGCTGGAAGGGTAGATCAGTTTTCAGATCCCTTCAATCCCTGGTTCCTTTCACAAAACCTTTGATTAGAATATCCGTTACACAGACTTTTTTCACCCAACAAGACTGATACTCAACACGTGGCTATTGCACCGAGGACTCCAAATCATTTCACATCAGCCACCAAGCAGTAAGCACTTTCCATTCACAAACATCCCTGCTGCACACACAAGATCGTGGGTTCACGTTTTGCCAATCTCGCTGTGTTGCCACTCCAGACTCCCAAGAGGTGTTGGTCAGCCTCTAATAACGCTGCTAACATCCTACCACTTACACCACATAGGGTCAAGATTTTAATTAGCACAGTGAGAAACTCGGTAACTAACTCCAGCTGAACTGCTTAAAAAAATAAGCAACAAGACTTTTGCTGTGCATTTTGTTTGCTTTACGAGCTGGTTATGAGCTTGAAAAACTCCAGTCATTCAGAATCACATTAATCAAGGCTGACCTTCCTCAGCAGAGGAAAATCCTGATTCCCAGGGAGGTCAACAGCACACTCCAGCTGATGTCAGCGGGGGCACAGTTTGACCAAGCTGCCTCTGCCACCGCCTCCGACATACACACTAACGGAATCCCAGCTAGGGAGAGGAAGAGGAGAAAGACAGGCAGAGATCAAACCCAGATGAACATGGTAAAATGGGCAGATTTAGGGTATTATAAGCACCTTCTGTTTCATAAAAGAAGATCAGGTAGTTCAAAATCCACGCCTTAACACGAGTATAAGAATGAAAGAACATCTACTTTCACGGTATCAAGTTATTTTTCAAGAGCTGCTCAAAGGAAACACACACTGCCAGCCTCAGACCTTACGTGCAAGTTTCCTGCGTAGCCCAAATTTTTACAGTCATGTAAAAATAAAATAAAAATAAAAAAGATCAGAAAAGAGGAGCCTTCCCATGAAAATTCTGACAGAGTCTTAATGGCAGCTGCACTACTGGGAGCTGCTATAATAACAATATTCTCATTGCTACTTGTGCCGACGTTCTTCAGCTACTCTACTAGCAGCAGTCGTTTCCTAGATAATGAGCCTGTTTTGGAGAAGGGCTAATTTAGAAAATCAGGACGGGGTTACCACCAGCAGACATTGTTTTCTTAATAAACGATCATTTTATTTTGAATAAATGTGCAGTTATACCCTATCAAGATGTTCTTGCTTTACAGATTTCCCAGTACCCAAACGGTTAGAGTGTAACATTTCTCTTTAAACAGACAGCATTGACACGATTTTTCCCAGTTCCTTATGTAAAAGCACCAGAAGTAATGAAGTTTACTAAGGAGACAACATTTATTTAGAGACACAAGAAATTGTTAAGTAGCTACTGCACCTTTTTTCCCACTGGAGTTTGTGTACTGTGGCCACAAAATACCACGCAGTGTTTTGAGGGAACAAAAAAATCACGTGGGTCCTGACCATACAAGAACGATCAATCCGCTAACCTAAAACTGACTTGTTGAGGTTTTTAAATCGACACCAGACCAGGATTTGCAGCCTGATTTATAAGGGATTAATCAGGTTGGACTACAGCAAGTTTGCGTGAGTGACTCTACACTATATGAAACCTGACTCAAGCAGCTGAGTTGAGTTGATGCAAGTGTAAGGCAAGGAAGAGCCACCTCCAAGAGAAGAAAGGAGGAAGCTGTTTCCTCAGATCTCTTGGGATTGCTTCCTCAGAGATATCAGCAATATGATCTGCATGCCATGCGGCTTTCAAACCAGCAAGGTTAGCATAAGCTAGGGGGATCCAGAACGGCAGCAGCAGCTGCGATGCTGAGCAAGCTCCATCACAAGCTTTGCAAATCATTTGCTGTTGGCACCTGGCTCTATCATTAAGAACAAAAACCCACAGTAAACAAGAAAAAAGAAATAATGACAGATTAGCACTGAAAAAGAAAAAAAAAAGGAACGATTTGAGTCATTCTTATCTGTTATGCTTTCTACACAATCTTCCTCAAACTCGGCCAGTTCTTGAATGATGGGCTTTTCTCACAGAAACCTTGTAGACATCTTTAGACAGAGCAGGTCTACTTTAGACCTAATGGGTAAGGGAATTCAAAACGCGAGATGCCACCACACTTGTTAGCAATACTGCCTTGAGCTTGGCCATTTTAACATTCACCAAATCCCAACAGCAACAGTGCTGGCTAGCAAAGAGCTTTTGCCTTGGGGTAGGCACACCATCACCCAGATGGGTGCTTAAAACACAAATCCAACACATTTAGCCTTACCTAGGAGCTAATCAGAGACCAGTTCCAGGCCAGTGCACAGAAACCTGGTCAGACAGTCACACCATGAGATTCAACCTGACAGTTAGCCGCCTGCTCTACCTGAAGCTACTGAGTGCCTTTTGAGAGTAGCTATAGGTATGTGACCTCAGGAGCAAGCTGAAAACATGAGCCTGCAATCCTAAGTTCAACAGGAAGGCTGGGGTGAACTGAAAGAAGGGGGCACTTGTGCAACTGCCTTCTCAGTTGAGTCAGGAGGCCCCTGTTACCAGACTCACTGCTGAGCACGGGATAGAACCACAAGTGCCAGAAGGGGAGATAGCTGTGAGATTCCCACAAGCCTTCAGAATTGCACGTCTTCCCTTTGTTTTCATTTAACACCCACAAGAGCAGTGTCATTACACCAGCTGGCAGCAGGACTGTGTAGGAAGGCGGCTTTTCCGGTGTGATTTCACAGACCCAGTTCCCCACAGACCTAGGTGTATGAGATGTGAGATGTTTTCATGCACATGCGTGGATGGAAGGCAAAATATAAAACATAGATAATCAACTGTTTTTTGAAGATTCTATAGTCTTCAGAGGTTTTGTGTGGCGAAACGATCTCTGATTTATACTCTAAATAACCATACTCTCATTCTGCTGCTGTCAGTTGCTCATTGAAGGTTCTTCCAAACACCCTAAGAAGACGGGCGGATATTGAGAGATGGAAAAAAGAGCCTCCCATCGTCAAGCTTTTCCAAAAATACAGATGTATTAAGTTCAGACAAAACCAAAATGTCAAGAGCAACTCAGCTTTCAAGTTCCCTTTAAAGCCCTTCATCAAATCCTCAAGCCACTAACAAGTGGACTAAATGCTCCCCCTTCCTTTGGCAGATGTATAATTGAGGTTTGCTTTTAAAATAAGGTAAAAATAAACAAACATTAGAGGGAATTCATTCCTGGAGAGCTTTTACAGCTGAACATTTATCACTGTATGGAAGATGTTACGTAAAGTGCTTTTTAATCAAAATCCTCTTGATCACCAGCCACAATTTTCCAACCCTCTGAGCACTCCTCTCTGGATCTCTGTGGTTACACTTCCACCTTCAGCCTTTTTGAGTATCAGTCTTTTGGTCTTGGTGCAAGTTAGAACAGTGATAGGGACTTCATGTAGATTCATGCCAGGCTCTGCTCCCGCTCCAGTTATAAAAATACATGAGATGAACTGAAAAACTTTGCACTTTGGGTCAAAATAGAACAAATTCATTGCTGTAAAGACATTTACTGAAAAAATGCTCCACACAGCTCTAGTTTGAAACCATTAACCGTTCGGTATAACAGTCTAAGGACCCGCACATCCTTATTTTTCCTTGCCCGTTAATGGGTGGATATACACACACGTGCACATCACAGATCTTCCCGCTGTTACTGACAATAATCCGCAAACTAATTGCTGTTTGCTAATGCCTTTTCCTTATTTAATCTAGTCATACATTTTGTTTTAGGGTAATACCAAAATCTCAGTCTGACATTAAAAAGAGATTAAAATATAAAGTGTTGGTTTTCCAAACCAGTGACAACAATGACTTAAATTTCTAATCCCAGTAATTACTAACAACGGCCGCGCTTTAGTACTGCTATTGCACTGAAGTGTCAAACAAACGTGAGGGCTGGCTGTCCCACGCATCTGCATTCCCCCAGTGCATGCTTCTGCTTCTAGACGAAGGAGAACTCTCTGGAAAGGTCTGAAAAGGTTCTTGAAAGACTTTAACGCTGGTTTTGGTCCCAGGTGCATCCCCCTATACCAAAAGCTGTGCGTGTACATAAACTGCACATTGCTGAGCATCCAGACATGTTTAAGCGCAGAAGCAGCATCAGCTTCTCTGATATCTGTATGTCGTGAGACACAGAACCCCACTCTTTTACACCTATGGCCTTTATTCGAGGCAGAGCAGTCGTTTTAGAAAGCTGTTTCTTCTTAATTCATTCCAGCAAATCAAAATAAATCATTCACAGGTAAATTATTTTAGGAATTCTCTTTAAAATTGCTCTTTATTTCTGGCTTGAGTCTATTTAGTTTCAGCTTCCATTCCTTTGACTCTCGCTACACCTCTGTCTTCCGTATGGCACCTGTCGTGCCAGTATGGATTCACTGAGTTAATTAAAGCACTAAAATTCGATATAATGATTGTGTATCAGAATGCCACCAGAGCTGTATTAAAATGTTATCACGTGCAGATAATGCTGCAACACATTGAGGTTCCTTGGGCTCATCTGGAGTTTAAGAGAAAAAATAAATTCTGCAAGGGGAACAATTTTGATCAGAAACAAAAAGACTCCCACTGCCGGGGACTCACCCCCATTTTAGTGTGTTCTGTCCAGAATGAGTATCCAGCACAGAGTTTGTTTTATATGACAGATAAACCAGTGAGCAGCTCAAGAACTTGCAACCTATATTCTGTATGTGGTTGTGCCCTTCAGGTTTGCAGAAGTACTCAAGATGCAGGAAGATACGCGATCAAGAGCTTTAAAAATAAGACTTGTTAGAAAACATGTCGAGTAAATCCATTGTGCTAAGCGGAGGGCTTGTGTTCCGAAGCATTTGATGGAAAAGGAGAGTAAAGTGACAGAGCTTTATCCTGGTTTGGTAACTCTGCCACGTATGGGTCACCCTGTCCAGGCTACAATATGGTAGGTGGGCTCCTTGTTTGGGGGTGTCCTCCATGCAGAAGGAATTAGGGAATGGCCTAGATTGGGGAGCACACTTAAATCGTTCTGTAAGCACCAGTTTGAGGACTCCAAACTCTACAGCGCCTTTGGTAGCATCAGGCTCTATTGGAAGCTGACACCTCTGTGACAGGCAGAAAGGGGAGTGTGAAATGGTGTCTAATTCAAAAATCACACCGCACTGGTGGGTTGTTAGCTGCGCTCTGGGAAAGAGAGAGAAGTGCTTGTATTTATTCATCTACAATGATCCAACAGCTTCTGCTTAAGAGAGAACTTCTTCCTCCCCGCTCCCCGCAGTGGCTCTCTCCCACACTTCTGGATCCATGGATCCACACCATTTAAGGACACAATTTCCAGTACCATAAATACTCCGTATGAAGAAACTGCTGGAAGTTTGAGTACCTGAAAGTCCTAAGTGGCCCCGAGATAACGCATACTAGCGATCACAGAAATTGGACAGAACCTTAAAACACACTGTTTTACTTCACATCGGTTTTTGAAAGCACAGAATACACCACCTGTAACTGTAAAGAAACCAGAGTGGCACTGAAATAGGTGTACGACTTCTCAGTCTTAGAGTCTTTTTGTTTTCAAATTTAACAGTTAATTTTTTACATCAGCGATTTGAGCAGATGATAAGTGGGAAGGGATTTTAGTCATTTGTAAAGGCCTCATTTAAATATGCCTTAATTAGCATTTTCATAACTGAGTTATCAGGTTTCCATTAAACTCTGAAATTCTCACTTCTGTTCCCACTGGACAGATGTCCACATTGCAAAAATAAAAAATGTACAAAATCTTACAACACTGTAGTTGGCAGTAGCTGGAAAGCAGTCTGAGAAAAGAGAATGAACGGAAAGAGCCAATCTTTTACCACCATTTTCTGCACCGAATCCAACCATTAAGATGGTGTGAGAACATTTGTACTACTGGTAAAGACATTTTCTTGAGCTAGCAAGAGACAGGACTCCTGTCCTTTTTTCAAGTCAATCTGATATCTTTGATTTGTACTATGTGAAAGAAAAGAAACTAAACTTTGTAACTCCAAAAAGTTACAGAATTTCTTAAACTTTTTTCCCCTCTAGATTATATCACATTTAAGAAATGAAGATGACATTCCTGGGCAGTCTTGGAATGATACAGATCTGGCACGCCTGATGGAACCGCTCTTTCCCAAAACAGAGAAGTACTGAACTTCCTTCCTTCACTGGAGCTAAAACGTTTAGAAAAAAATCTGAAAACAAAATTCAAACCCTTTCTAGTCCAAAATTCAAAAAGAATAATCTACAGTCAACCAAAAAGCAAAAGCCTAAATACATATCACAATACTTAACGATTATATAAACAACCTTTTTCTTCCTTAGAGCTACAGTACAGAGAATAGTCATTGCTTCTGAAAATGCAAGATTTATACCGCACAAAATGCTTAAAAGAAAAATAAACACAAGAAGCCCTCAAAATACACTTTCTCCATTCAAAGAAAAAATATGAGGCTAAGTCAGGACATTGCAGTATTATTTGCAGCAATCATGAAAAGTCAATTTTGGCTTAAGCCACAATTGTAATAAACACTCACAAACCACGTTATTTACCAGCTGGTGATATTACACAAGCAAATAGATGAAACTTAGGTTTCATTATTATCAAGTAAGGATGAACTTGCCACCAGGATAATCCCCAGCAGTTAAACCAACCCTCCTCTGTACATGAACGCCATGCTTTCTGTTCCGCGGGAAGCGTGTAGTGTAACGCACTTCACCGACCCCTTTTACTGCAGTGCCTAAACCTGCCCTTTTTTAACATAAATACCTTAGCTTCCTTATAAAGTTGAATAGCCATGCCAGGTACGGAAGAGGAAAGCGCTAAGATACTACGGACAGAATTAATGATGGACATTGAAGCATATACAGACATATTTATGGGTTGGCAACTTACTCATATTTAAACTCTTAAACAGTGACCTGATTCCCAAGGTGTTGGACGCCTACCACGCCCTCTGAAGTTACAGGTAACTCTACACGTATCAACACAGGAACCTACATTTAGGTTTCTTTTTGAAGAACTCAGCCACAACCACTCTTGTCTGAACCAATGTTCACCAACGAATCTGTCTGACTAGTGCTTAGGAAGAGAAAAACTCGGGTCAAGAAATGCAGAGGGAGAACAGAAAGGGCAGAGGGTCTGCATTCCTTGGTGCAGAATATAGACAGGTGCATACACCCCTAGCTATATAAACACATAGATGTATATATATATACGTGTAGCTATATATGAAGAGAGGCTTATGGAAACTATTTTTTCTTTTTGAAAAGTAGATTCTTTATTGTTGAAAAAATAATTAAGAAAAAGGAAACAAAATAGACGATTAAACGCTTGTTGTACTACAGAACACATTAACGGCCACGAGCAAAGCACACTCCTGCAACCAGACATTTTACATGCTGTGCTGATAATGACAACATTTCATGCCTGACCACTGTCAGTATTGATAGAGTGTGTTGCAAAGCTTGTCGGTAGGGCAGGAAAACCTGAGAACATCGAGGAAGTCACACAGACATGAGTGTATTGCAGTGAGCTGCTCAGCCTGGAGTCAGGTCTGTGCTGAAATCCAAGCACAGCACTACATCTGACACGGAAAAGTCAGCATCAGAACTCCCACTGACTTCACTGGGAACAAAAAAAATTACAAAAAATAAAAAATCACCCTGGTGTTCCTGCTAGGCGATAAGTAAGAGCCATTCTGCAGAGGCAACAACATATGAAATCGGTTCTGTTCTGTTTCTCAAGTACTAAACTCCACAGGGGAAACAATGTCCACTCCCTTGGTTTTTATAAAGCACCTATCATTTATAATACAGCAGTCAGTTACTGTTAGTCTGCAGTTAGTTTCTGGAAAAAACACCTATTTTGGAGGAGATTATGAGAAATAGGAGGTAACATTCAAGAGAACATTTAGGATAGAGAAAAATGCAGTGGAAAGCCTACTGGGAGTCACAGGGAGAATACAGCAATGCTGTAGCTTGCCTTCTTTTTCCCTTGAATTTCTTCCAAGACTCTTTTGGTATCTGATTAATAACAGGGATGAAGACAAAAACAAGAGGCAGTGACTTAACTCTCTTCCCAGCGGGATGAAATTCCTTCAGCAAATTATTACCTCTGGGCTCTATGTTGCCCCTCTTTGCAGCATGACGTGGAAATAAGGAATGTCTTCGGGGGAAGCTGTAGCTCACGTGCTGGGAAGCAGAGCGTCGATGTCTTAACAAGGAGGTGGACACAAGTTTCCCTACAAGTTCTAGGGACAAGGCAGCTTCGGGGAACACACCATGCCCCCTCCACAGCTCATCAAACCAACCAGGCTGCAGATTAAAGATGTATTTTAAGATCAGTTAATTCTTATTGTCTATTGTGTGTTCTAGAAAGGCATTTTACCATAGTCCCATAGTTAGTACAGAAATACTAAGTAATGAAGATTCTAGTTCAGGGATTCCATGATTTTAATACTATTTCTCAAGCAACTATCCAGACACCTTGGCTTCCACCTCAAGATGTACCAGTGCCTCTGGAGAGAGCGGGCAATCACGGAGTTATAAAGACACCCTAAGGACATTGTCTAAAATAGTCATTACATGTAATTTTTAATCCAAGTATTCACCATTATAAGTTTAATAGGCATTAAAGAAAAAATAAAAGTGAAATATTTTTACTCCTACAGAAAATTAAAATGTGAACTTCTCAGTTCCTCTTACTTCCATTTCCCCCTCCTCTTCAGGCTCATTCCTGGAGACACAGTACTAGAGTCCTAGTCGGCTCTGAAAATTAACTCCACACCAGTGCTGCCAGCAGACCTCTGGGAATGTCCCCCCAGTTTCCACCCACTTTCCATAATGTTTCCAGTTGACAACAGAGTTACTTATGGGAAAAAAAAATTACTGCATCGTTAGAAGGAAGGACAATGAGCTAGCCTGACGCCTGCTCTGCCCCACCGTTTATGGGCTCCTCAAACAAGTGGGATTGCGCAGCGGGACTTTGTATACGCTAAGCAGTGCGACTACGTATGTACTGACCAAGTGAGACAACGTGTATCTATTTCTGGTGGAAAGGAAAAAGAGCAAGGCCATCAGCTTAGTCCAGTCTCTCGAAAGTTATCCTGTCACCTTTAAGCTCTTTCCACGGCCTAGATGTACTCCTGAATGCACCGTATCTTTAAAACCTAAATATACATTTGAGCACTGAAACTGTCATCACATCACTATTCACACTCCAGTGCGAAATGAACTCAGCTTTGATTTCTCTATGTTATGCTCATCTTTGATTAAGAGTTGCTCATGCTGAAGATATGCTCAGCAAGAAAAATTAACTGAAGTGACTTGCATTATTTATCAGCACTAATTCGGATCTCCATTAATCATGTGTGGTAAGTGGCACCACTACAGAGAAAACAAAATTAAAAATAACACTTTCCTTCTCAGAAGACAAAAGTTTATCTTGGTGTTGTCACCTATGCATGATATTTACCTTCTGCAACTAACTGGTTTGTATCAACTTCTATTTCACAGAGTAAGACTGACTTAAACACAGCTAGAGCTATGTGGTGTGTGTACAGCTCCAACGCGTAAGTTGTGGGCCAGCTTCCACCACCTTCAATGACAGAAACTGGATTTAACACTAATAAGCTTGTGCCCCTTGTTAAAATTTTGAAAGGCTTTATTTTCCTGTAATCTAATGAATTATCATAGAGATATATATTCACATCATCTACCTTAGCAGGAGTAGGTCTCCTGTGCAATCAATAAAAGTAAGTAGGGTCCCAGCTGGGCACTCTGCAGGCTCCAGCGGATGCTCTATGGACTTTATAAACAGCTCGGATCTGACTTTACGTACCCGTGAGTTGCCTAAAGTGAGACAGTGTAAACAAGCTGTATTGCACAGGAATCTTCTCCAGTATTTTCAAAACTCTCCAAAAATGCACATTTCTGTTAAGATTTTAAAAAGCAACTTTGTTATCACAACGTAATAAATAATTAATGGTCATGGAAAGTCTCTCAGCAGGAGCAGTTACATATTTCACACAAGATGCAGCACCAACAATGATATATCACGTACCAATTCACAATGGCCCTTTGCCATCAGCTGGAGTTTAGTGGGAAACGGTGCAAAAACCATTAAAAGAAAAGATTGACAAGCTAGAGTCAAAACAGTCTTTTTCAGACAAATACAGGAGTATGAGTTTGAGCTGATGTGATAGAAGATGATTAAAGACCACTAGGAGAAAAAAACAACCAAGCACAAAAATCCCCCACCAAACCGTATTTCTCTGAGAAAACTTTACACAGTGGGACAGCGACATTAACTACTCAAAATTTAGTAGTGTGAAAATAAAAAATATATATATCCTAATGCCAGAATGCAGGTGGCAGCTTAATCAACCATAGATGTATGAACAGATTTCACTGTCAAGATTGTGAACATTTAAAGGCTAACCCCTAACAGCCACTGCTCCATGAAACACATCAAGCAGGGATTGTCTTCTAGAGTGGTTATAAACCCTTTGTCTTGAGATGATTTCTCTCCTTTTGTAACCGCTATTTTCTTGCTTTGCCCAGGGCTGGCTGATTTTCCCTGGCTGAGAACATGCAAACTCAAACAGGCAGTGAGTGCTCCCCTGTATGCGCATCGACCTGCCCCGCCACCACGACCACGGTGACCAGTTTGATGTACCTCTCGATCTGCACATCCATTACCTCTCTCATCAGATATTCTCAGCATATGCCACCATGTGTCACCGTGCAGGATACATAATCATCCATTTCACAAATACGACATAATCTCTTCCACCAGATCCAACTATAGTCATTCCAGGATAATAAGAATATTGTGCAGAGATGAGTTGCATATCAAGAATAAACTCTACCAGAACTTGTTTGATGGGGCAAAAGTGGATGTTTTCCCAGATTTTTACCTCTGCTGACTGGTGCTTTATGCTGCAGGTCATGTCAGTCTGGAAAGAGACTGCTAGCCTCAAAGGTTTGCATTTAGAAGAGGCAAACACTGCTCTAGATGCTAAAACTGCACACAAGGAAAAAAAAACTCGTCTTTCTCGGCACCGACCCAAGTTTCTGATTCGAGCAGGTGTTTAATATTAGTGTGTGCTCACCCTAAAACAAGGGCAAGGCAGATGAATCCTGGGAATTCAAAAGGAAAACTACGCGGCATCTTTTATAGCAGACAGGAAATTCTTCAGGGGAAAGAAATATTATCAGGTAGCGCTGCTCAGGAGAATGCAGTGACCTCTCTGCATAAACACACCGCAGGCCATGCCAGCTTCTGGCTTCTGTCACACTTTCGATCTTTCCACACCTGCTGGTAGATAAGCAAGTAGTGTCTTCACTCTAAACTTCCCACGGTCTTTTCTGTCGGAAAAAAGCCTCAAGTTCTACTTTGAGAGCAGTGTAGAAACAAGGCATGTCGGCTGGAGCTGCAGCCAAGGAGCTAGCACAGGGCTTTAAACCCTCCTCGCTCCGGTCACACGAGATAATCTCCGAACACAATGAACCCATTCGCGTACCTCGCTGCAGGGAGAGAAGAACCTGCCTCTGCAAGGTGCCTTGCATAGGCTAAGGTTATAGATTACAGGCACGAAAAAGAAAGGTGCTGAGCATCCTCTAATGCACAGCTCTCCTCCTGGGGTAGGGCAAAGCACAAGCGGTGGAATTCGGCTGCTCGTGGGTGCTGCTGAGTGCCAGCTACTCTCCCGGGCACAGCCAAGTCACTGCCTTTCCTACACGTGTTCTGGAAAATCACAGTAATTGTCTCCTAATCAGCACCGAATCTTTCAAACAGCTTAGTCTCTAAGGCCACCACAATCTGTCACAAATTCGAGATAGAACGTTCTAACACCAAAACTCTGTCTCCAGCTTTTGCCAATATGAACAAATGGCATCATTTAATTTATCAGGTATTCTTACAAAGGGCCTCTTGTTACAGACCTGTGCAGAAGCTCATGTCGTCCTGAGCTCAAGAGATAAGACTGGAGTGAAAGTATGACTTTACTACAATAACCTCCATAATGCTAAAATAATTAGTGGTCCCTTCATGCTTTTGATGGAGAATATTCTTCTTACCAAAATATGGGAATGCATTTTAGCAAGACGACTATTTCCAAAGACAGCAGCTATTTTGTTCCATGATTTCGGTTTGGTTCAGATCAGCAGACACTTACTGTTCAGCAAAAGAAACAATGGAAGACAAAGGTAAAATATTTCACACTACATTAATGGCAGAGAAGGGACATTCCTGCAAGTTTTCTGGATTGTTGGAAAGAAGAAAGAAGTGAAAAAGAATATTCTCCTCAACATTCTGAGAAGGCCGACACTATCGGACCCGCAGAGAATTAATATTTCTAATTGTTTGCAGTATTAAGTATTTATAATTTTTCCTCCACCGTTCAAACATCTATACTACACCGTTCAGAGAAACACTGACACTGAACACACCACTTTGGCTTCCTGAATATTTTTGCTAATATTTCTTGCTGTAGATATATAGTACTAGGCTAGCTCGGCAAATGAAGTCTTACAGTCTAGGAGTCCGAGGTTTCCAAATTTCCACAAAAATGTGAAAGGACAAGTTTTTAATATATGAGAAAGCTAAATAAAATATATCACCATCCTCTACTGCTATCTCAACCATAACTGCACTGAAATTCTTCTTCTCACTTCAATAACCAACTGCCTCATTGTGTAAATGCTTCTACATGACAATTAAGATCTCTGTTTGCCTTCAAGAAAATTTAAAGAGTTGTCTTTAATAAAACAGAATAAAGCTAAGAGATGTCAAGTATCATCACTTAACTACCAAGCGCCCCCATGCTTACACAAAATCATACAGGATTAGCTTGCCTGGCAGTTTTAAAGCTACAATCTGGACCTCGTCAACTTTTTGGCACTAAAATTCAAATGAAAACCAAGAAGATTACAGCTGGCAGTGTCATTTTAATAGCAAATTTGCTGAAGAGCATTCCAGAGAGTTCAGCTTCACCTGATATAAACCCCTGGATCGGAAAGTCTGCTAACTCGGTGCCTGAGGACTGCCAAGGACAGCGAGGCCACCTACTGCAACGAACGACAGCGCTGCAACACCCTGTTTGGCTCCCAAAAGCCAGTGCCAGCTGCAGCAGGCATCAGAATAATGGGCAGGCTCTCTCCTGGTGCCAGAGCTCGCTGGGGAATTGGGTGGGATGGAGAGCCAGTGACCTGACTGCTGTTCAGAGACCTCTGCCTTACCTACTGCCTTGCTACTGCCGTGAGAAGTGCCTGAACTGGCTTTTCCTCTTGAGGACATCCGAAAAGATTCACCTCAGCATGCCAGAAGCATAGGAAAAACCCATTTTTTCACTCAGGGCAGAAAGCAGCACAAATTAGGTGGATAGACAGATCAAGGAGGCAATGGTAGAGCATAGAAGGGACAACTGCTGCATCTTGTGGTGGCAGGCAGCACAGACCATCCTCCTGAATCTCATCAGAGAGCTCTGGCAAAACTTCTGCTCCCTTGAATTCTTCTTTGAATCCTGCCTCTATTTTGGACTTGTGCTTTAAAAGTAAAATTCAGCACTGACAGCACATTGCTGGCTGATTTATGGAACAGTTGGTGTAACTTCCCAAACAGGGTTACAGTGCTTTAGATTTGGGGCCAAATTTTGTTCTTATAGAACTATTCATCATTTCCCGAAACACTCTCAGAAAGGAACTCCAGCAGTGTCCAAAAGTGGAACGATGGCAGCAGCTTCCAGCCTCGCCTAGCAATAGGCTTCACAAAGTAGAAGGGTGGGGAAGAAACACAACTCTATATACATTCCCCTGCCCACAGCTCTGAATTGAAAGTCTCTGCCCAAATCAAGGCTTTCTGTAACATCTCTCCAATCTTTAACATACAGAGCCAGTGGGGAAAGAAATAACAAGAAATACACATAGTGATAGAAGAGTAGGAAAGAAGAACACAGTGTAACTGGGACAGAAGGAAATAGTCATCCCAGACTTGACGCTTGCTCTAAGACCAAGCACTAGAGGACTTCTTTGAATCAATGTTGGATGAAGAAAATTAAACAATTTTTTAAAAGGCAAGTCTACAGAAATTTATAAAATGATCTCTTTGAATGAGTTACATGAGCAATAGATCTAAGTCTAAATTTCCGCATTACAAAAACTATGTATTCCATTGCTATCCTCAAAAAGTGCAAGAGAAACACTAACCAAAGGGGGGGGGACACACACCCAAAAAACAAAGGATAATGCATAATTCAGAGTTAGAAGTATTAGCCCTTGCCAACTGGACAGCTACAGGAACCTCTCCAGTGGTTTATTTAGAATTTCCGCAAGTGAAAGAAGACAGTTTGTTAAAAATGACACCTTAGGGATGCATATATAATCCCTCTCTGACTCCCATGTCATGTTTCCTCAGTTTACTTCAAGTCAAAATACATATTTCCCCCCTTGCTCTCAGCCCTGTAGGGTCAGCCCTGCTCATGAAAATCAAGCTGTCCTTTTTTGTGCTATCAACAATAGTCAGATAACAAAATACAGGTTCTGAACTTGGCATGTTTATTGTTGGTGATGATGTATAAGCCGATAGCAGACAGCTTCATTTTCTGTAAGCTGGGCTGACCCCGCAGAGAGAGAACTGGGGAAAAAAAAAAAGAACTTTAAGTTTTGACTAGTAGTAAAACATTTGAGCAAACATGACATGACATGGATGTCAGAGTGCATAATATAACCGCATGAACTACAGGAGTATCAAGAGAATATACAGAAATGTTAAAATTTATGTAACTAACCTTTGGAATACGGTTTATGATCTTCCATGTTTTAATTACAGATACTAGTGTGTTGAAAGAAGACAAAATCTACAAGAAACGCAGAAAAGATGCCTACACCAAACACAGTTTGTTTTTCCCTCTTTTACGTAATTCTGCAGTACACTTTTAAAGCCTTCTAGCACACACCACAAACGATGTGACAGTCAGAATGAAGTAAGGTACAACTCTTGTAATTTGCATGTACCAGCATATGTAGAATAGCATCAGGGTTATCGCAGGTGACCCATAAAACGGCAGCACACCCGTAACACTTTTAGAACCTCACTGAAACAACTGTGCAATTACCGAACTTTCAACAGCAAGCAGGGTTGAAAGTTATCGTGTAACAGCATGAAATGACACAGAAATTACAGTTTGGAGTTGTTGCTAGTTTGCTGCCGATCAGGAGGCCTATACCATGCCCTCCAGTGGAAAAACTGGTGCCATGGCTAATTATAAAACAAAAAATTGGCAGAGCTCTGAGGTATGGCTCCTTTGTCACTCTGCTTCCCAACTCGGAGCAGCACTCCATCACCTTGGCGTATACGCTGGCTTCCACAGAGAAATCTCAGCTACCACCAAGTAGGCAGCAGGTCGGGGCTTATTTGGGCTGCAGCAACTTTGTTCTTTCGGGCTAAAAGGGTAAACTTCAAACTTCCTACTCATGCTTAAAGAAGTCTGAGCGTGGGCAAGACAGAAAGGAAAATAATAGGAGACATCTTCCCTCTCGTATTCATGTGGCTGCAAAAAATAAAGACCAAAGTAGAAACATAACTGGCCAGGTCCAACAAGTCAACCTCGCAAAGGATCAGGTCTTTAAGAGACTTCTGTCTACATTAATTTGAAAGTATCGCCTCTAAGGAATACTGCCCCTTTACTTTTTAATTCTGCCTGGTGTTGATACTTCCTCTGGTAAGAACGGGATAATAGTGTTACAGTTTTTTATATCCATTGGCAAAACAGCCAGGACAATGCACAGAAATGTGTGTTACGGAGGCTCTCCAGGACAAGATTTTAAATAGACACTGCCTTGGTACGCACCGACTACTCAGAATGTGCACCAGCGTGGGGAAACAAAGTACTGATCTGCGAAGGAATATGACAACTCAGCTACTTGACTCTTCTAAATATAGACTGGCAAAGACTTGGTGGGGTTATTTATCAATGCTACCCATTTAATTTTAAAATAACTGATATTTATTTTTATTATTTTTATTATGGTCTTGGACTTCCTCCAAGTGCAACATGGCTTTTTTTTTTAGTAGAAAGATTTGCAGGGAATTATAAGACACTCTTAAATGAGGGGCAAAGAGAGACCCTGTATTCATGGCAGGAGGGGAATCTGTCAAAACCAGTTTGTGGGCAACTTGTATGTAAGATGAATTAAGGCAGGAATTATAAAAGAAACACGCATTGTATGCTACAGTTCTTATAGGTGATGATGAATTGTCTCTTGCTTTCTACGACTGCCAAAAAAATTTTATTTTTGCCTTTGTTCACAGTCAGAACTGAGAGCACATGACTCACCCTTATAAGGTGGCAACCACTTAAGTTCTGTTGATGATGTTTTCTCAAGCAGTAAAATCATCCTGGGACCCAGACTCTCCACTTCCAGCATATGCTGGCTTCTTGTTTTCTTCTATCCATTGAGAAAAAAAATAATGCTGCCATCTCTTGCTCAAAAGTTCCTTGTTCTTCAGGTCTCCTTTCTCCTGACCCAAGCCACCCCTGCTGTGGAAGTTCTCAGCAGGATGTGCTGATGCCATCTGACAAGCTTTATGCTTAATAAACAAGACTCAGCGACCTTGACTAGTGAGGACAGAGCTTCCACGCCTTTCCCACAGAGTAGCCCCAAACGCCTTGCAAAGGAGTCCCTGCTGGCCTGCCCCTTCCCCAGCCCCGCAGGAGAACTCCCCTTAGACTGCTGGCACAGCTTGCGCTGAGCCCAGACAGACGTTCGCTTGGTCAAGACAGGCTGGTTCAACACTTGGGTTGTTAAATTCAAAGCAAACTGATACCTGTACATGTTGGAATATGCATTAGAGAAAGTGGGATTTCAGTACCAGGTCAGAGTAAGTCGTTATCAGCCCCAAAAGGCTCATTAGCAACTGTTCTGGGGACAGATTTTTCCTGGATTATTCTTGTTCATTTTTCTATCTTTAACACAAGATTCTCTACTAGGAAAAGTGAGCAGAGCTTTTTGACTCTGAATTAGCTTGACTGGAGGTAAACCTTTTGTAAACTTACCTCAAACTTAAAGCAAAGAGATACCAATTGTGTCACCTGAAAATTCTTCTTCCCCTTCCACAAACTGAGCACCAGGAATACTCAAGCAAGAGTGTTCAATCCATAATACGCTTCAAATATCAAATTCAGCTGTTTTTCATGTTGCTCTATTTAAAATACTTCGAGCGATATTTCCTTCACCCTCTTTAACTCTCTCCCCAAGAGAAGAAAGGTTTCTACATTGCTTGCTTTTCATTACAGCTTGGCTAAGCGTTTAACACAGGAACTCAGCCCCCGGGATAAAAGTTGTAACAAGTGCTGCCTGAGAAAAGTGGGAGTTATAACATAAGCACTTTGTAAAACAAACTGTAAACTTTACAAACATGTGATATAAACATTAGACACAGGATGATAAATGCAACAGACATGCAAAAATAATACCTTTGCCGTTCTGGCACAGTGCACACTGCAGGTGGCTGGACTGTGATCTATCTTCCTTTCACAAAGCCGCATTTTCTTGTATAAAATGACTTTTGAAAAGGGCTTGTTTTTATAAAAAAGTCTTTTGTGGGGTAAGGGCAGTGGATGTAGAATGACCTGACCCACCTGACCCAGAAACACGTTCCGCCCCCAGGTAATTAAATCTGCTTATGGAGCAGCCAGCCCCTCCAGTTCTAGCAGTCCACTGTACCAGTTTAAAATGACTGGTGGGCAGAGCTGCAGGAAAGGGGGAAACAACTCACACAAACAAACTGGAAGAGGCAACAAACGCTCGCTTCACTGGGACCCCTGCAATGAAATGATATGATAGAGCTAACAACTCAGCCACCATGAAACAGCCACCAGCGACTTTATCGCTAGTGAGAAGTGCCTGAATACGAAAGAACAACGGAAGGAACAAGGAGAAACGCAGGGAAAGTCATCGGACTCCAGCTCTACGAGGACTGCAGTAACCTTTTCATACTTCGGTGAGGATTTTGCTGTCACTTCTTTCAGAGGCACTGAACGCTCTCGGGATCCACGTTACAGCACTCTCCGCTGAACTGTTCGCAGTGCTTTAGAAGTATGAAAGGCAGGGATTTGCTGTTTTTCAGCAAGCGTCACCATGGTGAAACTCTGCCTAGAAATCACGCTAAGGCAGGCAGGGCTGGCGTGGTGTTTTACCTTGTGCTATCACCGGGATCCTGTGGTTAGGTCAGGATCACACAGAACTGCTGCGAGGAGGTCAAAGCGGCACGTCTTGCAATACTCATTCAACAGCCTAAGTGATGCGTCCAAAACAGGCATGGAGCTCGGCAGCAGCATGACGGGCAACTCCTCAGTGGCTGGGAGACCACCACAAAATTAGCCCGGAGGCAAATAATGAATGGGAACGCCTTTCTGCCCTTGGAATTGAGGCAGGCTTCACTTCAGTGAGCTGCGAGGAGTCCAAGTGGGAAAGCTGAACTTTGTAAACCACCATTCGCTGATCTAAGCCACTCAATCTACATTTGGCAGATGATCTGACCTGGTCAATACCCCTGGCACCCACACGGTGCTTGATATCTATTTCTAGTAAATACCCATCTTTGCAGAGGCTATTTCAAGGGAAAGAGCCCATCCATTTCTGTCACACAGGGAAAACGTTCAAAAAGAAAAGGAGCAATGAGACCTTCCTTCATCCTGCTTTAAAACGGTGCTGCCTCACCTTACCGTTTTGATCATCTAAATTTCACATGTCTAAGATTTATAAATGTGCCGCAAATGGAGTAGAGGACATTGCTACACACGCAGAGCTGCGTAACACGCCTATAAAACTGGATCAGACCACCACTGCACTTAACTCCACCCCCAGTCGCCATCTCTGGCCAAATGCTTATCAAATGCTTCAGAAGAAAAATCACACAGTGAGTGATTATGGCTCTCAGGGAAAGTTTCTTCTCAACTTTTAGAAGTCATAGATTTTAACTAAGTGTGAATTCTCCAAGGATGCTGCCGACGCTGCTGCACATACCTCTTCTCCCGCCTCGCTCCATACCCTTCTTCCAAGCTCATTTGGAAAGTTGTCTTTTAAGCCTCCAAAATGTACAACCTTTTCCCCACCGTTTTTCCCTCTCATTACACGTGCGTACCTCCACTGAAGTCAGGGGGCTCCTTCTGTATGAAGGACTTTAATTTGCGCTCAAAGAGTTGAAAATTTTAAATCTCACAGTTTTGCAGATACTGTGTTAAGATGCTAAATGTCCTTATTATGATTCAGTCAGCTTTAAATCATTGTTAATTGTAAAAAAAACCCAAATGACAGCTGCCTATCTCAGGACAATATACCATTCTTTTAATTACGAGAGAAAAATAGACACTCAGACAACACAAAAACACATCTTGTAAAGATCCTCTAATTCCAACAGCATACTGCATGTTACATCTGATGTGGCAGTTGTTATGGAAACTACGCGTTTTGATTGAGTAGCAGAATAAATACCCACCTAAAACCAGCATGATGGGCCAGTGCATAAATTAAGTACTTTTGACTAAAATTACCTATATTTTCATAGTATTAACATTTTTAAACTCCATTTCACATGAAGAAATGTGATTTTTCCACCTAAACATTTCCCTAACAGTTTCTCTCCATCCTGTATTTTTTTAGTTAGAGTACAAGATATAAAAGATACATCCCATGCCAAAAACATAAACCAATTTTTTATCAGTGTGGTACTTCTAATTGATATTAAGTCACTACTAAAAACCACAGCGAAAGTAAAGGCAGACTTTAACCTCAGCTGCATTTTACCATTCCAGCTTTACACCTGGAATGGAGAGCAAAATAAAAACCGCCACCTGCCCCCCTTCCAAAAGGCCCTGCACAACTGTTAGACTGTTTCCCTTCGGGTTTCGGGGTTCGGGGTTTTTTCTATCTTCTATCATCTGTGTTTAATAAGCACCGAAGTTCAGACGGCAGGAAGAAAGAGATACATAATTGTTTTCATCGCGGAATATATTCTGCTGTAAGGCAGTTGCTGATTCCTGCAGATAATACCATAACAGTACATCGTAATAGAAACATTTCAATCCTTCCCCACTTTCCAACATAATTAAGAGGCAGGTTGCGTAACTTTTGAAATAAAACATATTGACTTTTGTTTTCCCCACACACATTTCCACATGGAATGAGATGCCAAGCCAGAAAGTACGAGCGCAACAGGCACACATATCACAAACTTCACCATAATGGGCACGCATTCACCCATTGGATCAACATCTTTCAATTTATTAGCATGACAAAGGACACAATTATTTTGGATATGCCTGAATGCAATTTTCATTAACTTTGCAATGATTTATTAACAAAAGTGTCAGGAATGTAATAAAAGCAGCAGGACTCCTCAAAATGCCAAAATAAAAAAAAAAGAAGAAGAAGAATACAGCAGAATTTCCAAACATGCCTTGCAGCATCAGGTCAATAAGGTTGCTTGATTCTATCAAAAGCATCACCATGGTGAGTGAACTCTGCAATTAACAAAGAGTAAGCACAAAAAATGCTAATATCTCATTTGAATGTAATTATGCACAGATTACTGTTCACTGGAACAAGAAAAGGGATTTTAATTGTCACCCAAAGTTACATGTAAACCCAGGATTCCAGTTAACTTTTTTTGTTCAGGAGAATTTATCAACACCGAAAATGAGGAGTTCACAAATTTCTGTGGTCAGTGACTTTGTAAAACGCCTGTACTGACTTTCTCCCAGGTACGCCACTTCCTCGAGTCCTTTTTGTAACATCCCTCCATGTATGTTGGCAAGGTTAGTCTGTAATAAGTTTCCCCATCGTTTGCATTTTAATACTATTTGATCTCATTTACATGTTTAAATTTGTTCCTGTAATAAAATTCATTAGTATGTTTATCATAACCACATAATGAATATAGCCCTTATGTAAAATAAAAAATTGAAAGTACATTAGAGACATTACAAGCTGTTTGAAATTACTGTGCTCTGCATATTATACCTTATTAATTAAATTATAAATTATTTATTTATGTATTTCTTTAATCAGGGGCAAGCACTAGAACAATATTATATTAGTATAAGAAACACAATACAACTCAAAGCTAACTCACACGTGGACCAGTTTTACATACATAGGAGTACAGATTCATTTGGCCACAGGACGGCAAATGCCGTTCCCCTGCCGTGCATCGGGGACGTGAAAGAACTGTTTAAGGGGCAGTGAGGGGAAAATGTTTCTCGTGCAAGTTAAAACTTCAGTTGTTAAGATAACACCTCCTTTACCTTCCCTTTCTTGGAGAATAATTAAATCAGATATGCAGATGGAACTGGAGAATACATCATTATTCAGGCTAATGCCCCATTCACATTATATGAAGTCCACTGGTTTAAATAAATAAAGTAAATAGAATTTGTCTTTCAGTGTTTTGCAGTGGTTTCTAAAGTTCAGCAGACAAAATTTATTTAAAGGTCAGGAGGATCTGTAGAAAATATTAGTGTACGGAGAAAGTGAAAGAAATTAAAACAGGAAGCCAAGAATAAAATTACCACATGCATAACTGCAATAGAAGGTGGGTACAGAACTTGTTCCTAGTCTGATAGCAAGAACCGTGGTTCAGTTTTAACTTTAATCCCACGGGAACTCTGAGCATTTCATGTTGCCCAAGGTACCAGTAAAGCAGTCTGAATGGGCTGCTAAATGACGTGCACCTTTGTCATAGAGCTGGCTGGTCTCACAGCCTGAATTCTGAAGAGCATCTGGTGCCAAGAGCAAAAATGCCTTAAAAACACGTATGTGCGTGCACACGCACACACACACACACTGACAGAGTAGATCAGAACAGCCACAACAGCTAAAATTTTCCAGAAATGGTGAAGATTACTGACAAAAATCAGAACAATAATCTTGATTCTGTAGCTGCAAGCAATGGTGCTTAATAAAGAGGAGACATTCAGGAAAACAACCCAAACTTCTAAACTCAAATTCTGAAGCACATTTTTTTTAATTGTGCCCAGTGAGCTAGGAAAGGCAAAGGCTATGGAACAGCGCTACCAACCCTGATGAAATACTGCACTGCCCGCAGAAAAAAACCCAACCCAACCAACCAACCAAAAAGGCACGTGCCAAAATTACATTCCAATTTAGAGGATACAAAAACCTGCTGAAAACCGAGATTAGTCTGTGACTGATGGGGGAGAGCTTGACAAGTTGCCAATCCAGGCTACAAACTTAATGAACACAGACACTGGTCTAGCCCTGAACACAAACATGCCTGAGACTCCAAAATACTGTAAGAGAGCGTGAGAAGTGACTCATAATCAAGCAAGAGGAGCCCCAAGCTCAGCCTCCAGGCTGATAATACAACAGAGACAAAGCCTAAACTTCAGAGGTGCTGGATCCGTTCAGTAGATGAGCATTTACAACAACCCAGGGACTGAACAAAATGGGCGTGGGACACTGCGTTTACACCACTAGCTCCGACGGGGCTATGAATAATGAATACTGCTGGAGCATAACGTATACCCCTGGGGAAGGTCCTCTTCTCCAAGAGAAGCTGCAGATAGCTCTGGGAATCGGGAAGATGGGAAGGACCAATACCAGAGATACACTTATTTTTACCCTATAATGACCAAACAGAACTGTTCATTTCTGTCTACACCAGAGGAAATTCAAATATTTGTTGGCATATGTCTGTACGCAGGAAGAAAAGAGAAAGTTACTTTCATCCCTCAGCAAGGGGAGGAACGCTGCTGATGTGGCTGGAGGCACGTGCTTCTACACTAAAAAACTGCCTTGACAAGTTCCTAAGAAGTGGCCTTAGGAAAGCATGGATCCATCTCCGTACGTTCAGCATTCCCTAAGGAGGCACTTTTCTTCATAGCGCTATCTTCAGCCACGCTCTGTACCTACATTTCCTCAGGAAATATGCAGTTAATGAATAATACAAATTACAGTCCACCTGAAAAGTGTTTTCATTTTGAGTCACACAGTAGAAGACAAGGGGACTAGGATGCTTTAGAAAGTTTTGCTGGTCTAAAAATAATCAGACACAAATGTAAATTCCATTTAAAAAAGGTCCCACAAAACAAAACCCAAAACCTAAAACCAACAGAGTCTGCCCGTAGTGAGGCTGTGGTCATATCACCATTCCCCGCAGAGAGGAAGCATGCTGAGATTCTTGGTAAACACAAACGGGTTTGGGAAATTAATTCCGATTTGAGGGGCCTGGAAACATCACACATGGCTGTGCTGGGTGAACAACTGGACTCTATGATCTTGAAGGTCCTTTCCAAACTAAATGATTCCGTGATTTGGGCAAAGGATCTTGTCATGGATTTGGACTTCCACAAGATGCCCTTGGACAGCACCAGGACTTGGCTTATCAGCTGGTGCAATCTTCAATGCCTAAGGCATGATCAGCTCCAAAACCTCAACACTTCCACCAAGTCCATAACATTTCCAGGCTATCAATGGTCCCAGAGAAAAGAGCCAAACTGGTGGGACACTGGCTGAGGGTCCTGCTCCCTCCCTTTCATGGCTTTACCTTGTCTTCACACCTGTCCCCACTCTCCTTTCCACGTAGGCTCCTATAGCCTGTCACAGATATGGAAAATTCTTTATGTGTCTGAGAAAACGGAGATCTTCAAGAACCTGCCTTGGGTCGCTGTAATAGAAGTGCAACATTTACCTACTTCTGTGGCTGGACTGCAGTGCAGAGCTCTACCAAACCATCAGAAACTATCCAATCAGAGCTGCGTGGGGCTGGGCACAGGCTTTTCTACTGTGCGTTGGAAAAATGTTAGTGCAGGTAGCCAAATACTGAGGAACAATAGACAAAATCTTCCACTTCTAAATGTGAAGGGCAGAAGGGACATCTCACCTGCCCCTTTGCCCAAGAGGCTTCATTATACTCCAGTCTCAGTAGATTAAGACAGTGGTGAATTCAAGGGTTTGTAGTCATCAGAATAAATGAATTTATCACCTCTTCCCAGCATTATTGAGAATTCAGAGTTCAAGAGCAAGTCTAAGCAAAAATGCGAGGTACTGCAAACACTCGCTGACCGTTGGTGAAAAACTTAATAGCTGCGTGAAAATGTTTATTGGTTTGAGGTTTTTTTGTTTTGCTTTTCTAATTGAAAGAAGAAGCGGGGGAAACATATCTTAAAGATGATACCCTTAGAAACCAGGTAAGTGGTGCAGTATTCTGTAAAAGCCTTCCTTTTAGGTGAAAACCCAAACAAAAGACTATAGAGAAGTCACAATTTGACATCAAGATCACATGGTCTGAGCAAAGTGACAGAAATCATTTTGGCCCACTTTATCTGGGCTCTAAGTCAAAAGGCCTGATTCTCTTCAGCAGTAACGTACTGAAGAATCCAAAGACATATCGACGTTCCTCTCAAATTTAGCCAAACAGAACAGAGCACATTTAAACAATACCTCGATTAGCATTTCATCACCACCATATGCAGAACTATGGTATGACATACAACACTACACAGCAGGGGTTAGAAAAAGGAACAAAAATTCCTGGCATAAAATTCAAACTAAACCCCATCATAAAGTAACCAAGAATTTGGGGAGTTCACTAACATTTCCAGGAACTTCCCAGTAACCTGGATGACGTGAACTTATGATGAACAGAACGCTAGTGGGCTTTTTGCAAGCAACAGGCGGGGTGCTAGTGCCCACTGAAAGCTTGACACAGCAATTTAACTCTAACTTTTGCAAGGACATTCAAGAGGTTTTCTTTCCCCCATCTCACAAAGCTACACAGCATTCTCAAGGCCACAATCGGTATCAGATACACAACTGCCCTGAACAAACCAATTCAACTCATTGACCTGCTTTCCACCTCCTCCTCCTGATCCACCATATGTTATAAAGTGGATTTTAAAATATGATTCCTCTAAACATTAGATAAGAATTTATTAATACCGTAAGCCATGTCAGGATGAAAAAGAGAAAAAATAGATCAGTATTGGTAAAATTACTCTCTTTCACTCAGGAAAAACACCTTTCAGGTAAGAAAATCTACTCATTAATTATTGTGAACTTGCTGGATCAGTGAGGATACATCTGGAAAATAAAGTATTTGCATAGTTTAAAAAGGATACAAATATAGAATGGACCAAAGTTAAGATTTTTACTGAAAAATTATTGCACAGAGGAGTGAAATGTTTTAAAGTATTAAAACGAGAGCGGGGGGAAGACATTTGCTCCTAATTACTTTCCTCTACTTCAGCCAGCATGTAACTATTGAAATAGGCCATTTCAGACTGTCCTTACCTAAGTATTCTGTCAGGAGAAGGAACAGTATAATTTTCTAGCAGTGTGTATAGCAAAAAATACATAATTATTTTCTTCAAAGTCCATGGACAAAGTCAGAAAGTGGTTTTCATTCCCAAACAATTTAAATACATGAACTATTTCCTGAAAATTTGTATCATGGAAAAATACGGAACAAGACATCTGAAATGAACATTATTCTAAATTCTGCTTCTTTTCTAACATGAAATATATTCCTCATCCACCAAAGACTGAGACGGTACAGACAGAAGCTTTTCTTGCACTGACCTAAGCTCTCGGAGGGAGTCATGGGCTCCCTCTCGCACACGTCCCAACTCCTCGTGTTTCATCACGTGGCACCAGTGCTGCTTGCAAACGTGCAGTAAGTGCACGCTGCATCCACAGCAGCAGAAAACCGGCACGTAGAGCCCTGAGCCAGACGTGGCCTTTCCCTCCTCCGGTACCACGGCTGCCGATGGACTCACCCCGGTTTATGCCAAACTCAGAGCAAGGAGAAAATGGAAAAAGCTAAAGTTCTTTTCCATTTTCCTTCCCAAAAGTTGTACCACTTGACGGCTACAGATGAGGACACAGCCAGACACTGAGGCTAATGGCATGCATTAAGCAATAAAACATATAAGGTTCAGGTTTTGCATCTACGTTTACACCTGCTTGCACACACGCCTTTCTGTGCAAAGAGAAACCGTTGCCTTCTCAAGGGAAGTGCTTGTACTGTCCAAACACAGGATACTTGAAAATCCAGTATAAACATTAAGGGAACCATTACCTAATTTCCTGAGATTAAATTCACAACAGTAAAAGTGCATTATAAGCTTCTTTAAAGTGAATTACTGTTCCTTTTAGCTATATTTGCAGGGACTATCGAGTTCAAGGTGTACTGGTTTTGTGGGGTTTGGTTGGTTTTTAAGAGCTTAGAAAATGACAACTCAAGGGACGAATGTTTAGGGAAGTTATGAGTGTGATAGCAAACAGGGAGTTACGTCAAAAAATATTCCCCACTCTTTGCTATCATCACAGGAGGTAGTTGTGTCTGCTCTAATAAATCCTTTACTGTACTAAGTAGTAAAAATCTATTCAACTGTCCTTAAAGTATTAATTTGAGTGCTATGATTACAAGACTGTTATTACCTTAATAAAATTCATTCAGTTTACAAGCTAAAAGGTCCATGGTTTGAATATTGGAATAATCCAATTTAATTAGGATAACAATGTGAAAACCGCTCACATAACAATTGGGAACAATTTTCTAATGGACTTAAATTATGTGCTTGTAAAGGACATTGACAGATGATACGTTTTCTTTTCCTGGGAGCATACTGGAGATTCTTAAAGGAGGAATGCCTAAGCCAGAGCAGATTTAGACACTCCAAACATGTCTTAAAATTGTGGGTCCAAACCAAAGGCGTTATCCAGGTCCCCTCTGCCTTTGGTAACTCAGAGTTAATAAGAATAAAGACAGCCCAACTTTCTCCATCTCCCTTGAAAATAAAGAACTACGATTATGCCTTAGCCAACAACAATAATTCGTGTCTACATAGCCATAACCACCTGAAAAGGTGCTATCCAGGCAACTGAAGATAACAGTCAGTTGGGTACCACCCTATGGCTGGTTAGTTGGATAAGCCCCTTTTAAAAAGTTTGACAAAGCAGTTACAGATACTAACAAGCACAACATCAGTTAAGCATCACCCTTTCAATGACAGAAGGGAGAGGGTCTGAATTTCAGCCAACCCACCTTACGTTGTTCTTCACACACTGCTCTCAAGGGCCAGGAGACTCTACACTCCAAATTGTGGACAGAGTGCTGTTTAGGATCAGAAAGAATATTACTCTCTGATCTTAGAGCCCTTGCACTTGGCTCAGCCTGGAGCAACACATGTTCTGAACATACTGAGCACACTGCCAAAGCTTGGAAAATTAGTAATAATGGTTGAAATCTTTGCAGGACTTTTTCATGTGCCATAGAGGAGAGTTACTGCAATCTGCTCCATTTTCAATTCCTTAAAGAATAGTTCTTGTGCTCTTGGCAGGCTACCAATTGGACCCTGATTTTGGCAAAGCATTGGGTCTTAAGTGTAACGTATTACACACAGCTTGCAAGGATGCATTTCCTGATGAAGCTCCTCTTCTCTCAACATCTGAGGGCAACAGCCAACCTTAGTTTAACTCCACTCAGTTCAAGGAAATCGAACTGAAGGGATGAATGTGGAGCAGTCAGATCTGAGTGCTATCATATCACAGGGCAATTTATAACGAGTTCTCTCTCCTTACGTTCTTGGTACCTGCCACAATGAGCAAAGGCTGAGAATTCTTGGACTTATTAGTGAAACCAAGATGAACAGGAAATGAACTAGATTCAAATCATAATATTCAAATAGTAAGTAAAAAAAAAAGAGTTCGCCTATCAGAAGCTGTATCGCAAAACTAGTCCTCCTCATTTTATACACCAGTAAATTGATCTTCACTGTCTTTGTTTTCCAAAGTTTCAAAAACCCAAAGGTGAATTTAAAATAATTACACAGGCAGGCGCTAACTTTAAAAGATGACACAAGAATGCAAAGTAATAAAGTAACAACCGATTCAGTAATTGTCTGCATTTAGATAAAATATGGTTCTGTATTTCATGATGAGATATTTCTGAGCGTAGTGACAAGAGAGAGATAAAGAGCCTCAAGCCTCACCACAACCATAACCAGCAATGAAATTCTCAATAACACAATAAGATGTTTAGTGAAATGAAAGTACAGGTCTGTCAGAATAAACATCTGCGGGTGATGTTAGAATCAACACACACACAAATACGCGGGGTTTTGCGTGTACATGTACCTACACACAGATCGTTTGCAGGTGTGTTCCATGCTGGTTTGCACGCCATGCGTATTTAATACACTCACATTTATGAATTTCTTCACCGCTGTATGAATTCCCAATATTTTATTTTTCCCTTTTGTAAGTTAAGGGTTAACGATGTTTGAAAAGAGCAAGTTTGAAATTGAACACCCGTTAGCGGCCACTACTAGGCTTGGTTTGTTTTCCTCTTCATTGCACACTGGGTTTGTGAAGCTAACTGAAACTACGGTAATATTTCCTCTTGCAAAGTCTGTTTGCTAATCAGTAGTGGATGTAATCAAGGACCTAATAAGTGCATAATGGTACATTTGCTTCCCAGGAGAAACCACTGTTTCTCATCATACCAGAAAATACCCCCTTGCAAGGTGCAACCAGGATCCATGGACTCACTGCAACAGTCTAATAATTTAATTGCAAGCCCTTAGGCAGGGATAACTTAAATTACAATTAGAGAGCTCCAGCACCGCTGCTAACATCTGCGTTATGAACACCGTACTGATTAAAGGGGTTTAAAAGAGAACTCAGCACTTCACACTCCAGAACGAGTCACTGCTCTAACTTTGAAGTCTTCTATCTTACTATTTTAATACTCGTGATGCACTCTGCCAAGTCTTTTCTGCGGGGGTTCAAAGGATCTGAGCTCAGTGTGGTGCCTGCCCTCCGTGAAGCCTGCAGGGGTGCGCTTACATGCGAAATACTTTTTGTTGTGTGCATTCCACCTGCAGGAAAAGCCATTCTACAGCACGAGAAGAAAGGCACCGGGCACAAACACTGCCTTGCCACCACCTCCAAAAACGCAGTAAGCTTTGGAAGAGCGCGGAGCTGCTACAGCAGCAGAAATCCAAGGCCTGGCCCCGCGCTCGGCATAGCCACACAGATCCCAGTCCTCCAGTGGGATTTGTCAGCGCACAGCGCAGAGCCTGAGCCTCCGGTTTACTGCACTCAATCCCATCATACCACAGCAGAAACACCATAGCTGAAGAATGACCAGAGAGCACAGAACCTCTTCCAGATACTGCTGGTCCAAAGGGAAACCCATAACCCATCTTACATGCTTCATTTTGCCATATGTAAAGGTATTTAAATAGTTTGTACTTCATAGATGCTTTTCTGCTAAAAAGCTCGCATTTGGCGATGACCTACCAATATTTGACATTGTGTTTTATAACTACCCTCTTGAGCAAGCAAAAAGCTGCAGCAGGTGCTTGTTCAGCCCAAGTGGCAGGACACTGCCCACCTCCACAGCTCCAGTAACTACCCAGGGACTGTGGATTTTCAGCTGCTGGGATAGAAAGGTGTTGGGTTCAAAACTGCTCCACTCTGGGGTAAAATCAACACAGACAACAGAGTTACGATTCAAGCAAGTTCTTCCCCTGCCAGATAAGCCCTTGTAGGCTAGGGAGAGAAAGTATGGTGGCACGGAAACTGTTTTTGAGGCAGCAGTAAAACCCACCCGTGGAAGATGACCCAGCAGATTGTTTCCTTACAGACGGTATCTCTCAGCGTGTGTTGCTCTTTGTTTACCTTTGTCTAATGCTAATGTAAATATATAGTCACTTCTCCAAGGCAAATTAGGAACAGCCCCCATACGGCAGCCATACTGCCAACCTGCATACGCGATGGAGTTGCCATTCAGGAGCTCTAACAGAGCTTGCCTTCACTGAACTTTTAAGAAGTCATCTCCCTTTGTACTCTGATGTTCTTGAAGCCCTCTTCCCAAACCACTCTCATTCACAGTGGGTACCTTAAGAGATACCCACCTTGCTAGGCACACCGATGGCATTGCCTCGCCAGGAGCACGCCCAAGGCAGCAGCCCAGCAGTGGATGGCAGCATCCTGAGCCAGTCATTCTTCACGGCCTGTTTTTAAGCAGCCCAGCTTTGCCAGCCTGCCTGCAGAGCGGGGAAGCTCCTGTTTGACCCACAACGGGATTACAGCCTGGGAAGCACTCTCCTCTGCTGGGGAGGACAGCAGGCCTAGAGAAATGCAAATATTGCACGCACGAAGCAAAAGAACGGCAATATGTAACTGATTGTGTGAAACACTACGCAAAGCTCAGCAATGCGTAAGGGTGACAGCCACACAGAGCCTCAAGTACGTGAATAAAAAGAGTTTCCCTTTTCTGACAGGAAATTCCACTGCTCGAGACAACAAAACAGAAAGAGCAGCAGCCCTTAAGATACAGCCCACACAAAATAAACTTTTTTTTTTTTTGAAAGAAGAATAATCTTGGCATATGGTAACAAAAACTATATAATTCTCTTGATCTTTAATCTCTATGCCAATGTCTGTTTTACAGATTATGGCCTCAGCTACTGACAAATCTGCTTAGTGAGTTTTTGGCTGACAAATCTGGCAACACAAACGCTGTCTGAAATACATTCAAAAGGCCAAACATTTTCATAATAGCTACTTTACACAGCTTAGTAGGTTTCCCTTTAGGACACCAATTTGATTTTTTTAAAGTGACAGTGTTAATTTTTATGATTACACACAGAACTGAGATTTTTATTTAATACAGTGGGTCTTCTAAAGCTTTTCAAGGGGATCAACCACTTTGCCAACAGACGGGTGTTACAGCAGGGGTGATTATAGTAATTTTTCATGTAATTGGGAGTCACCATTTGGTTGCTATCTTTCACATGCTTGTTGCCTCATCATATAATCCTTCATAATGGGGGTTTGTTGTGTGTCACAAGAATGTGCCAAGCAGCCAGGAAATAATAAACAGAGGAACCCCTTGGCTCGTGGGTAGCACAAGCGTTTTAACATCTGCCCAGCTTCTTTTACATGCAATAAACTTCAGCGGATAGCGGTGACCAAACACGAAGGCATTTTGTTGTTGTTTTTAGGACAAAATCTTGAACATCACACTTCTTTATCTCAGCTACAGTGGCACAATCTGTAAGGACACAACTTTCTGACAAATGACATTGCCTGATGTGAAAGATCATGATTCATCTAGTAGAGACATCAAGTTCTTGCCCCAAGACATCTGGGCTCCCTGTGAAGAGCAAGAGTTGTCCTTTACAATTATTGGCTGCAGTTTGCTTGCATTAAATTCTAAATAATCACACAGGAAATTCTGAAGCCATGCCACCTCTGGGTGTGATCTCCTCAAGTCTCTCCAACAAAGAAAGAATAAACAGGGTCGGTATGCTACAATGTGAGTTCTCACAGGGTTACCAAGTTCAGCCTGACACAACAAAACACGTAAGCACCTGCTTAACACCAAACCCAAGAACTGCTCCGTTAAAGCTCATAGGACCACTCATTGGCTTAAAGTTGAGGAAGTACATAGGCACTCCGCCGAGTCCAAGCCTTTGGGAGACTGCTGGAAGAGAAAATAATTCCCTTTGAGCCATCCGTGTTATATGGCTCCATCAGGTAGTGACAGAGGCAGGTTAGTACTACCTGAAATAGGACATCACTGGTTTACAGTATAAATGGATGGCACACGCACCAAAAATGGTCCTGATAGGCTGCAGCCTTTCCTCTATGCCAAAAAGAGACACCAAGACTCAGGAATGAGTAACCAGTAAAATAAAATCCAGGTACTGCAAAACTGTTTTGAGCAATTTAACAGCATTATGACTAACAATAGGAGACAAAGTGTCTAGAAAACAGAGATCACTGTATTATATTCCCGATAAGGTGTGCAGGACAAGCAAGACCGTGTGTCGCAGAGGCACCCACAAAACAGACAGCAGCAGCTATCCAAAAACTAGGGACTTACTGCAGTCAAAGTTGCCCAGCACTCCGACTGACCAAAATTAATTACAAGTTCGGATGTCAGTTGGGAATACATCACTACACAACAAATTCCTGAACACCAAAGCATACTTTTTAAGGAAGATGAACCACAATGTGTATACCCTCACTCATGCAAAGGAAAATCTCCCACTCAAGGGTACCAAAGCAATAGGGGCACTCACCAAGTGGGGGGTGAAGGCTCACTCAACCTCGGGAGATACACTCGGATAGCATCTTGATCCGAGGGAAGTCCTGGGAAGTATCTTCAGGTAGCATCCAGATCCCAGGGGAGAGTCCCTGCCTGCACTACCTGCTGTTCCAAGGAGGACCAACTCAAACTGGTTCTCCAGCAGGGCTCTTTTTATACCCTCCTGCGGCGTGAGCTGGGGTCATTTCAATTAGTCAGCACAGACCGAGGCAGCAAACAGACCCCAGACTACGAGGCACCAGAGAGCCCTGGGGCACCGACCCGATCGTTATCAGTGCTTGTGCAAGCCCCGGCCTTTCTGCAAGCTTTCTGCAAGCTTTCTGCAAGCTTTCTGCAAGCTTTCTGCAAGCAGTCACGGGGTCTCTCTCTGCCATACCATATCCCCCTGCGGTCACTGCAGATCCTATAGACCTGCTGTGCTGCAATGCCAGCGTTAGTCACAGGCATATCCAGATCTGGGAGTGGTGGTCTGCAAAGTGCACCGCAGGTCCAACTATGGTTGCTACAGCTACCATGGCTTCAAAGCCACATGAAGCATATGAAAGACTCAAGTATCAGGGTTTGGAATATTTAGCTCCCCTACCCTCACTTTGGTGCTCTCAGTGACCTCATTGGAGTATATTTAACATATCCCAAGGTAACTCCAAGGGATTCCATAAATTTGGGGCTTTACCCCAAAAAGTTTAAAAAAAACCACCCAACAATTATTTCAGATTATCATTAAAATAAACCCACCTCTAATACATTCCTAACTAGAAGAAACCTATTTACCACATGGAATTATTGCGTTTTCACATGTTGTCTCTTCAACTTTCATAGACAGAATGAGATGGACGATACGCTGGCTGATCCCTGTAAGCCCTCTGTAGCCATCCATCCTCAAAGCAGCAAAACAGCCTATCACACAGCGCGTTCTACCTTGCCTGTAGTCAGTCGCTGCAATTTCACTTCCTAGATCATTATGACGAGAGTGCAATTTTTCACAGCTATGCTCCAGTGATGTCTTCTTGTATTACATCTACCTCTTGTTGACTAAGAAAACGCATGTAGATTCCTGTTCTTGCACAGCTTTTTAAAGTATGCACAAGCCAACAGCAGAATGAAGTCCTTCGCTGAGGAATGGTTTTAAAGAACAGAGGTGGGTGCCCTGCTGGCATTTTTGTCTTTCCCATTCAGCTCAAGAGCAGAGCAGCGTGTTTTGGCAACTCTAAGAAGCCTATTTCTTCATTACTTGTAAATTAATTCCATAGCAAAATACAAGCCATGCACACATGGTTGGCTTCCTTCACCTTTCATCCAGACATGCCGATGTCAATAACAGTAAAACAGCCTCGATGTACATATGGTATTAATTACATCAAAGAAACCTACAGCAGAGCCTGAAATACAAAAGGCACTAGGCAGTGCATTAAGAAAGGCATAAAACTGGCTAATGCTCAAGCAGCAGAAGCAAACTAGTGTATCTAGGGAGAGGAAGGAAAGATCATGACCTATCCCAAGTATTGTGCAGCTGGTGTAGGAGAAATGAACTGGTCTATGGCTGCACATTACTCAGGCTTGCCTTAGAAACAGACAAAAGTGCCTTAGGATCAGAGGTGGCACTGACTTGCGCTCACGCTCTCACCTAACCCCTACAAAGCTCCTTTTGGTTTTTCCTACTGTGGTATTTTCAAATTTGGGATTTTAAAATAATGCTTTTGCTGATACATGCCACTATGAAGATGTCTTATATCAGGAACACTTCTGAAGCAGGACGTGCATTCGAACTAGAGAAATTATGTTCAAAGTAAGATGGTGATAACGTCTGTGAAGGCACCGGTGAGGGGATGTAATGCCTGAGAACAGGTAAAGACAGTGGCAAATTCAGGCTTCAAAGTCAAATAAATTAGGGAGCTTGTCATGTAAAGGAACGGGACAGATCCTGGAAAAAAATCAGCACAGAACAAAAAGGAGAGTCAGAAGAGAAATCAAGAGACTGTCATGTCGAGGTGAGCATAAACAGACCTATCCACTGTTCAGGTGGATCCCAAGAAGATGAGCAGGGAGGATGACCTCAGGGAGCATATAACTCTTGGAACAGAATGGAGAATTTTAAAACGTGTCTCAAGTCAAGGAAAATGCATAGCACATGTCACACAGAGTGCTGTGTTGCACTGAAGGGAAAAACAAAACTTCCCAGGTAAGGACAACTTGCTCTGTCTGCAGGGTCTTTGAACTGGACAGTGTCTTGAGATAAAAATATTTTCAACTCCAGGATGATTCTATTAAAATTCAGAAATTTAATTTGGTAAGTTCAAACATTAACATCCTGACAACATTTGTCTTGGAACCAAATTGATTTTTATTTCTCCTAGTCCTGCAGTTTCAATCTTCAGTATGCCAGAAAGTTCTTGCATTGATTTTAGACCTGTTCTATAACAGAAATGGCAGATCCCAGGAGTAAATAGTATTCAGGCTTTCCATATCAGAGAGAGCTTGGGAAGGTAGTCAGGGACAGCAGGACAAACATATTATCTTGATGTTCCCGCTAACTGATGGGTTGTTATTAACTGTTGAACTGCTTAATTAGGTTTTATAGTTAACAGCCTGGTATGATTAGAGAGGACAATGCATGTGCATTGTTGAGCTATTGTTTCAAACCATTTGCAAATTCAGAAGAAGCATCACTCAATTCACGCTCGGGAAGCTCTCTCAGCAAGCTGCAAGGAGAGCAGCTTTCTCTTCTACAGAACAAAACTCTCACTTGAGGCATGAAGTGGATGGATTCCCCAAACCAACTCCACCCCCAGCAGAACACCCTGTTTTGGCACAGGGGGCCCTGACAGCAATTCCCCTGCCCTTCACCATCATCCTCACTCCTAGGTGTGACCTTCACGGCCTGGCAGGGATCGCTGGCCAGCTGACCAGGGCTCAGCGCAGTTTCATAGAGTCATTTCACCAGAGTTGGGCACCTCAGCTTTGTTTCTGTTTTCTGGGAGTTAACACTCAGCTCACCTGCCTTTCAAATGACATTTTCCCCATGCAGCTCGATGGCACAGGCACAGCACAGTCTTTTCTTGCTATTTTAGGCTTTTTCATATTCTTTTTAGAATTCCCATACAGAAGCTCCTTTCTCCACTTTCTCTTACGTACCTCTTCTAGTCACCAGCTGGTACTTTTCATCTCTTTCTGGAAACCACTCAGTCTCCCAATTTAGTCACACGTTCGCGCCATTCCTCCTGGCCAGCTGCCACATCCTTCCAAGCTTACTCTGTCGTTCTCCTCTTAAAAGGCACAAAACCCTTCACACAATCTCTGCTAGATTGTCTAGCAAACCCATCCCCTCCAGAAAGACAGCAAATGGCAAAAATTTCAGAAGGTACCATCAACTGCCTATTGAACCCCGCTCTGCTTGTTGTCACCCTTTCTTCTTCTTGTGCTCATCATTTCTCCTCATTTTTATCCAGCCACACAGTTGAGAAACCGTAACCATGCTCTTAATTTTATAATTATACAAAAAGTGCTTAACTATGTATTGTAAAAAACTCTCCAAGAAATCCTGTTACGTGAAGATAACATCGTAGGCTGCTTGGGGGAAAATCAGGTCAACTTAACATTCCGCATAACCTTCGCAATCCTCTGTACTTTAGCACAAAGACAGTAGTGGGCTAAAGAATATTTCAAGATATCTGATTCTTCCCCTCCAACTATTTAGATCTGTTGCACGAACTTTTGCCCCATTTTTATCTAAGCCCAGGTCAGCAGATTCACCAGCTGTACTGTACAGCTAAAACAGCGCTCCATGCCCCTTAAACACCTTGTTCTAAAACCCTGTAAGGGCATATCCTCTCCTTTGTGAGAAAATGGACTTTTATGTAAAACGCACGCTGCTAAGGAGCAGATTTCTCTTATTCACAGACTAGCCAGTAAAAGAAGAGTTCGGTTTCTTTCCACGTTGAGTCTTGACCTTTCTTCAGGTGGAAATTACGTTCAGTATGAGGTAGACATACACCTACTGAAAGGCAGAATGACTCTCGCAAGTTATTCCACTCAGCCTAGAGAAAACATGTGGTAATAATTTTCATTAACTGCAGCTCTGTGCTAGAGCTGATCCCACAACCCAGCAGTTAGAAGATCTCAGCGCAAATTCTCAGCAGCCACCATCGTTCCATCGACTTCAGTATCTATTGATTTCAATCGTAACTCACATCCACAGATTCTGTTCATAAATCCCCTTGTTCAAAGTACTGAGTATTGAAAATGTTGAAATTGATGTAGCACCAAATTCCTCAATTGTCTCTCCAGTTACCAAAAAAATACCAGAACTACTTTAATTAAGACAGTCATATAATTACTTGATGACAAATTCCTGGCTATGTACAGCACAGAAACTGCACATTTCAGCTGAGTGGGAATGGCACAGAATGGATTCCAGACAAAGGAGGTTTGCCAGCTCGCTCGGGACACAAGGCCGGTATTCCTCCCTCTTTCACTTGTTGCTGTCAGTGACACAGATTTTCCACCAAAAAATAAACTCAGATGTTAAATCATTAACTCAGATGTTAAATCATTAAGAGGTGTTTTAGCATGTTCAAAGCTTTTTTTGGCAATTCACGAAGTGATAGAAAGGCATCAGGATCCGTTAGGTCCCCAGGCTGGGAAATGTTTTTCAATACCGAGGTAACACGAGTCTTACACCTCACTTGTGTAATACTCTTCCACAGCTTCACCTGTATGTCTTTTACCTAGCCCAGTCCTCCGAAATCTTTTAAGCAATGCTTTCACACTGGTGATTTAAATTAGAGCAAAATCCAGCATAGACATCTAATGAATAGATTTCAGCAGTTGCCAGCTCCCTGCTACAGGTTTTTCTTAAAGTTCTAGAAAAAAATTGTTGCTAATTATATGTTATTTATGAAGATGGAAGACAACTGAAATGCTTCAGTTGTCAACCAGTAACAGGCAACTCTGCTCCCCAATTGAGGCAGTTTTAAAGCACTCCGAGAAGGCAGGAGTTCAGTCGAGTTGTCAGGCGCCAACCGTTAGTGACCACACACAAATTGGAGCCTTTTTCCACATGTGCAGGCCAGACAGTCATTTTTCTGAGCTGTAAATTAACGCTCTGCCTTCTGACAGACATCATATTTTTTTTAGGTGCTGATTTTCTTGAGAAACCTATTTTGTGCTGGGCTTGCTTTCAATGAAGACTTCAGAAGGGGTTTTAAGAGGGCCTCTGAAGTAATTCTTAGGGACCGCTATTTCCGCAATAAACTAGATTTACATGGTAAGCCGTGATTGCACATGTGGATCTGCTGCAGGCAGAGACCGCCCAAATTCACAGGCAAACACACAAAATCTTTGAAACGGTGACACGCAAACGAATTGGTCTAAAGGGCAAGGAACACGTTATCAAGCAGTGTACAATATTAGTAACTGCAACTAAGTACATGCATCTAAGGAAGTGACTGCACGCCAAGTGCTTATTTAAGTCTTTAGAGCCTTGAGATACCTGCTTTGGGACCCCAGCAGCTCGACGAGCGATGACAGCATTATTCAACCCGACTGGAGATGTTTAGGAAACCCCAAAATGAGGTGCCATGAGGTGTCAAAAATTGGCCACGTGGTGCAAAGCCTAACCCAGCTGCTCAGCACAAGGGATGCTGTGCTGAACAACAGCCTGAAGGCTAAAGTTTATCCCTTACCCAAAGGAGAGGGAAAAGTAGGAGGGATTTATCATGGTCTTACATATACCTTGGTACTCCCAAGAGCCTGGGAAGCTGGAATAAAGTCTCTCATAAGTACAGAGAAGAAAAGAAGAAAATTGCAGCCAACTGCTACTTCATAAGGAAGAAAACACTTAATTCTGACTATGCAGCAATTGGTGATACCTCCTGCAACATGTGTCTTGTTTCTTCCACCACATTCCAGTTGATTACTATGAATACAAACATTGTCACTGTTTTCTCAGGTCCATTGCTTCTGGTTTGTTCCAAGCCAGTCTTGGTAAAAATCATCTTTCTGCTGCTGCTATCTGCCAGGCACAGACGGTGCTGACAGCTACAAACAGGTCAAAAGTGTGATTCAGTTCCTATGAAATGAGTAGGAATCTCAATGCTGATGTTAATGGGGACTGGATCCAGATCCAGAAGTTCTAATTTTTCTGCTGGAAGCCTTCCAAAACCTTCCAAATGTCTGATCTCAGGCTAAAAGTATGAAGACAGCCTCACTAACCAATAAAACACCAAGCACACATGCAAATCCCCATGAAAGGGGAAAAAAGACTTTTTGCCCTTTGTTTCCTTGATCATCCTTTCTCCTGCTCCTACCTGACTGTAGGGCCCTTGCGCCGGCATGGCATAGCACCAAGCACAGCAATATTCACGGACAATTAGCAGCTGTAGAACACCACAGTGATGTTTTGGTGCTGCACGCGCTGCGTACTTATTTGCCCAGGTGTGAACGACAGTATGGAGGGAAAGGCAATGGTGAAGGGAAGAACCATTCGGCACTCATGCTGGGACGGCGCTGCACTCTGTGCTCCAGCAATGGGCTGTCACCAGCTCTACCCTGGCTACATATCGTGCGTATACTGAAGAGCAGTTGCCAAAGCCACAGCATTTTCTTTCCACCCTCTCGCCAAGTGCACCTGCTGCCCAGAGCCCTCACTCTGCTCCTGCCAGAGCTGCTTGTTGCTTTTATTCTGTTATTTCTGAAGTGCATAATACATTCTTTCGGCAGCGGAAGGAATATTTAATCAATTCAGTTAGTGGAAGATGGACATTGCTGGTCAGTGGCTGACAGGGCTCATGCCACGTGTTTTGTTTGTCTGGCTCCAGCTTCCCCAAGACCCAGGGATTCCGGTCCTGCAGATGTCCGAGGTGGATGTGGGGACGGAGCGGTCGACCTGGACCTTGTTGCAGCACTGTGACCTCTTCTGTGATAGGCAGCTACAGACTGCTGTATTCACATCCTGCTGCTACCTTTGTGGATCTGCCGATTGTTTCACATTCGCTACCTCCACCACACGCTATCCAAGTCTGGATTTTCTCACAAAAGCAAACGCTCCTTCCAATGTGAAAATACAACCCTTACAGCCATCTCTAATTGCTGCAAGGTTCCAAACCATCCATCCTCGTCATGTAATAAAAGGAAAATGACACAAAAATGTAAAAAACACACTTAACCAATGCTAATGGCCAGCACCACAAAGACGAGCTGAACTTATGAACCATGAGCCTCGTTTGTCCTTTGCTGTGAGTGATCTCGTCTTCTGTCGACAGGGATCCATCACGTTCTCAGCATTACTTGAACTCAGGGGTGTCTGTCTACGAGTGCATAATACAAAGCCTGGCAAACAGTCTTGAAAGTATAAGTAGTCGCACTCCCTGCGATCCAGTGAGCCTGCAGGGAGCAAGCTGCTTCACTCTGAGGAGCACCACTCTTTCATGACAGCCGCTAGCTTTTTCTTTTCTTAAAATAAAATAAAAAAAATTAATGGCAAAACTGCACCATCGCTGGTGCTAAAAGGATCAGGCCCCTCTGGTGGTTTCAGATGTTGCTCATTTACTCAGAAATTAATCCTCCCTCCCCTCATATTCAGAGCCACTTAATGCCAACCAACAATTATGCCATCTGATCACTAAAAATAAAATAACTTTTCTTCTTTGTCTCTGAATGTATTCCTTCAGGACCCATTTTTTTTCTGCTGTTCAGTGAGCCAGAGAGAAGGATATTATGAGTTCTGGGTGTTTAACAAACAACATGACATGCCACACTCTTCAAGAATACAAGTGCAGGTCTTCAGCTTTCACAACGATGTGTCCCGGCGGCGGGGGGTGGGGGTGGTGGAAGAAGAAACAGGAGGCATGATTTTAATTTGGTTGATCTTTTGGTTAAGGAAGAAATGTCACCATAGTCACCATAACAGCATTGAAACACAAGTCATGCTCTGTCCAGAGAATGAACACTGCTATGGTTTATGAGCAGTGTTGAAAAGATAAACTGCATTTGGAGAAAAAAAAACCCCAAACAGTCATGAAAGACCAGAATAAACGTTATGTTGCTCTTGGTACATATGTAACAATTAGGTGCCAGGTCTTACAACCTTCATTCCCGACAATATCAGTAGGATTTCTGAGTAATCCTCAGAGGGTTTCAGCATCAGACAATAGTGTTCTCCTCAGTTTTCATATAACAATGTATCTCAACACATCTTTCAACATCTTTTAGCCAGAAAGTAAATTGGTCGTGTAGCAATTCTCCGCGAAGGTAAAACAGAAAAGGCCGTCGTACCTCTCTGCACAGAAAGGCACCTTAATACTTAATGTGATTAATTGAGGGAGATTAATGACTGAGTCAACACTAATTCCCATCCGGAGTGTTTGCACAGGGGTGTGTGGGTATGCTTGCAGTAGTATACTTGTGTGCAGAAATCAAACACAAAACCTGATCACATGTTCACAGCTGGAAACAGTGTTAGGCTTTATTCAGTAAGGTATAAGGCACTATCATTTAGCTCTCCCACAGCAGGAGGAAAAATGGTGCCACAGAAGAGAACTATCACATCAGACACACTCCAGGGGTCTCTTTTACCTACATTGTTCCTCTCCCAAATGTAGCTCTTTAAATTTTAAATAGAAAAAGACGACACAGAAACATTGTACAGTACAAAAATGTCACAGTGAAAAAATGTGGAAAACATTTCTCATTAAGCAAGGTAAATACCCTAAAGTTCACATGTAGCTTTGATGGTGCAGTGTGTGCCTTTAAGACTTAAAGAAACACCCACATCAAAGTGTTGTCTTAAGATGGTGGGGCTTTAGTTCAAACATAGCCAAGTTGTACAATAGACAATGTGGTGAATGTCTACACTATTTTTATACTCAATAAAATATGGCAAAAATACAGGCTGGACAGCACATTTTAAATGCGTTTCAATTTTTTACATTTAGAGAGGATAATAGGTGTATGTTCACAGGTTTATAGCGAGCTGTGCCCAAAACATCAGCTCAGCCTTCCACTTCTTACTTGTATTTGAAATAGTGCCTGAAATGTTCAGAAGGTAAGTACACAGCAACCTGGCAGAAACGCTGGCAAAGCACAAGGATCTCACAAGTGTAAATAAATACAGAGTATTTTTTTTTTATTCTTGGTGTATTTTTCGAGGTAGAAAACCCATTCTGAGAATTCAGGTCTCTATCACTAAGGAAGACATTTCCTTTAGAAGAAACTCAGTGTATTATTTCTCTCTCCTCTTGCCTATTCATTATACCCATTTACCAATGCAGCATTTTTAAGTTGCAGTGCAGAGCCCACAAACATGCTGCTCTTCATGCCACACCCAAGCCCAGCTCCTGGGGAGCACAGGAGCTCCACCACATCTCACCACCAGGGACGAGGAACTCACCATACCCTCATCTCGTGCCTCATTGCTGCACTAACCACAGGGAAAAAGAAAAAAAAAAAATCTATGCAGAGCCAGTGAAGGTGCTTTGGAAAGCAAGCAGGACATCGCCCAACAGAATATTAAATGTTTATCATGTATAATCCAGAACAAGTTCGTAGCACTCAAAAAACTTTGAATATACTTTAACCTACAAATTTCATAAATACTTTTTAGAGGAGACGCTCAGGATTTTAACGATAGTGTCCTTAGCGACTACTGTGTATCTTTATCACGTCCATTGGAAATTGAAATACAGCTGAAAAGAAACCGATGTTCACATTGCCTAATACATTCGTTAAATAGCGATACATGCCACTCGAAATGATGGACTGTGTAATTAAAATAGAGATGAAAAAATATAAAATTACTGTTTATGTAAGAGAGCTAAAAAAAGTTCACAAGAAAAATATTGTCAGAGTGCAAACATGAACTGTCAGACCTACCTTCTCTAGTATCAAATTCTGAATAAAAATACATCCATTAAACAAAGGTTTAAAGATAAATTATTTAAAAATACATCAATAAAACATTAAGCAATGCTGGTTGCTAAAGAAATACCCTAGAAGGCCAGGCAATCATACTGTTAGATACCTTCCTTAGCCATGATGAAATCATAGAAGAAAAAAAAATACATAAAGCCCTTCATGTAGCTCAGTGATGTATTATTTGATAGGGAACACTTTACTGCGAGTGTCCATTAACTGATGCTTACACTGTAACTCACAGTCTATGGCATCCATATGAATCTCAAATGAATTCACTATTATCAATGCTGTTTAAATGAACACTGTGTGGATTGGGGCTCCTTTTTGAACAGATGCAATCTGCTTATGTATGATGAGCTATATCTGAATCGAAGGGCTTGCAGCGTGTTGGGTACAAGGAAAATACAGAAACTAGTACGAGAGGTTTAATCTAGCAGCATAGGGAGATCTGGAAGCCTGTGTAGATTCCGTCAAGTGGGAGGGAAAAAGCAACTGCAGCAGATGAGAGAAATTGGATCTTAGCAATGATATGAAGAGCAACAGGAATGAATACACAAAGAATAAGAACTGCTATTGGGTATTGACAGAAGAGAGAGAAACAATGCACCCGAGCAGGAGAGAAGATGCTGGTAGGAAAAAAATGTGGAGCAGAAGGGAAGTGAACAGCCTTATGGTGTGTAAAGATTAGGTAGTGATTGAGGACATGAGAAATAACAGCCTGTGAGGTAGACTAATTTTGACCAAGGATAAAGATAATAAAAGGCATTTTAAAAAAAAGGGCAGAAACAGATACAAACCCTTGTTTCAGAGAGAACCGCACAACACCAAGTCTAGCATCCCAGGACCGGGATTTCTGTGGGAATGGCCACAGCCAGAGGATGGAATAGAAATCAAACAGGAAGAACAACCTGACCTTTTTTCACAATTAGCCAAGTAGAGAGCAGAAATAGCAAAGGAACAGCCAAAGAGTTAGGGCTCAGTCCCCCAGACCACCACTCCTTTGTATTCCGAGCACCTGCCAGCGGAGCTAATCCTCTCAGCAGCCATGCTGGCAGTCACAGGCCAACTCTATGAAGTATCACTGAAACGGCTGCTGCTGCCACTTGTAGCTCCCGCTGCTCCTTCTTCACGTCATAGTATTTCTAAAACAGATTGCCTTGGGCTTGGAAGAGTTTACTCAACAGGGAGACGAGCAAAGAAGACGGAAAAGATGTTAAAGTTCTGCTACCGATACGGCTCAGAAGTAGGACCGGTTTGCTCCAGTGATCTGCCAGAATTGATCCTGCACTTCCTGATGAGCATATCATTTGGGGGATTTATTCCCCATAAACGCTGCTGACATCGAAATGGAGTAGGTAGCCCAAACAGGCTGAACCACTCTCTCCATCAATGCAAACACATGCACACACAAAAGACTGAACTGCAACATGAACGTGGCGGTTGTCAGGAGACTAAGTCTTTGTGCTGTTCTGTCCTGTCTAGGCCATGAGTGATTTCAGTGTTACATCAGTCTGCAACGATCAAAAGAAACGTATTTACAGCAAAGGGCAAAAGAAACGCAATCTATGTGGGAGGGTGGTATTGCACCTCTCATTAATTTTGGGGGGCAAAGGGACACAGATAGACTTTACCTTTCCTGCAGGCCTCCATAAAAGCACAATTTATGCCAGCATTTGTAAGAATTGCTTTCTGCCTTTCTTTCCTGACATTTTCCAACCTTTCTGTTAAAGTAGCTACTTTCTCACAGAGACACATGCCAGTCTTCCCTCAAGACAAACATCCTTGCCAGAACAATAAGCAGAAGTTTTGAAATTGCCATAGAATAAAGCCTGTTCTAAAATAAAAAAGGGTTGATATGGGGTTCAACAACTGAAGACTTGGAGTGGTTTGCTCGGACATCACTGGTGTGCAGCCTGAGCCCAGCTCTGACATCTTTTGCCTCCCTGGTTTTGAAGGTGGGAATCCTGGATCATTGTGGTTTATATGCTCTGCTCTGTGGACTGCTCAGATAAATACCCACTGAAGTTATCAGAAGAGCTTTACAGAGGGTCTTCAAGAGTGGAACGCAGCAGCCACCTCTACCTTAGCAGGTATGGCAGTCCACAAAGAGCTGCTTTCTGAGGTGCAAGGGCTGATGCCGAGGACCCCCAAACACGCACATTTTGGGGCATTTACGTGAAACCTGTTTGGTCTCTGAACTGAACACCCATCAGTGGTACGTGCACATGCAGAGCGTACCTCCGTGCTTAGCTTTGTGTGGTTCAAGGCCAGCCCAACCGCTTTGCACTCTGAACCAAGGGCATGTGGGGGGCCAGCAGGAGATGATGGGCTTCAAAAGCACGGTGCTGGTGCCCACCAAAACCCCAGAGCAGAGACGCCCGGGTTGGCTGTCAGCCTTTTTGTACAATTTAGTTAAAACTGGTTCACATCATATTTTAAAAATACATGAAGTCATTGAAAAACTGCAATCTAGAAGGGGGAGGGGGAAAAAAAAAAGATCCTAACTGTTCTGTAGTTAATGTTACATTCAACAGTAATTACTTAACACATACAAAGCTCAATTGCGTAACCTACAATTCTCCCACTTTGTGTAGGCTCCTTTGCTTCTACTTTAAATAAAAGAAATTCTTTTCATTTTGTCAAGAAAACTTTTCTCTACCTCACTACTGCATGACAAGGGAACAGATGGCAATTTAAGGGGAGAATTTATGAGAGCCACAATCTTAATGTTGCATAAAGAAAAGAAAAAGACTCGCATCAAAACCACTGACAAATGTACTTGCTAATATTAATGCACTCCCCATTCATCCAATATGCTTCCTAATTGCTTTTCTGTACATAATAATGTGGCACCTGCTGCTCAACATTGCAAGCGCATCAGGATTTCTCCAAAGTCAAACAGCTCTGCAACTGGCCCTCTCCCAGTGATAAATGTAGAGCACTGTATCACGCACAGTTCCTGTCAGTGGCATAATTAAAATTTTATACTTACAGAAAAAGATAGTAAACAATCAGTTCTTAAATGGATTCACAAGAGGAACTCTTGTTACAGCCAACTTTATAATTAGTATGCATCATGTAACACTAATATATCCATGACAAGAAAATAGGGAAAACGCAGAAACTCAGTTGTTCTCTTTAATGCAATGTTAAACTACACACAAAAAATGAAAGCAATCAGCCTATTGTTATTTCAGTCTTCTATTTCTGCTCTTCATTTTCCATTGAAAATAGCTCGGCACATTTTGCACTGGAATGATGGTCGCTCCCTGGTGCCACATCTCTGGAATTTTCAAACAGCTACTAGGATAGGTTTCAGCTTTATGATGTTTATTCATTTAATTTTACATTAGACAAAAAAAATGTAATTTATTTTTAACAGAGTGAGGGCCAAAACACACAATCTTTATTAACTGACAAATCTCCCACTGACAAAGATATCCAAACCAGTTAAACGTATTTTTGCCGATGTGGTTATGCATCATCCAAAATGTGACATGCTATAAGCAAAAAAAAAAAAAAAAAAAGCATTTCCACCAAGTGTCCTAAATTAACTCCTGAGCCTGACAGTATTAAGCAGAGCTGAGATGCCATATGCTTTCTGTTTCACAGTGAAACTCTTCTGTGTCTCTCTGCTACAGAATACACGTTTATTTGCATAAGGCACGGACACCAGATACAGTTCAGATGATAATCTGACTATTTAGATAAAATTTCACTCTGCAGGTATGCACCTTACATATATTTTTGCTTACGAATAAGCTGTTTACACTCACACACGCTCATTCAAGCATATGCACATGCATGCACTTCTGCTTAGGTTTCTGATTGCTGTACAATAATTTGATAGAATAATTGTGGAAATATAGCTGTGCAAGAGCCTGCTCTGCCCCCCAACGCTGTATATGTGCCAGTCGACATGACTGTAGTGCTTCAACGTTTACAGTAACACGCATCCCAAGACATGCATTTTTAACTAAATCAGTGGTTTGCATTTTTAAATGCAAGCTAGGCACTGTATTTAAGAAACTTTTTAATTCATGGCTTCTGTTACTTTGATTTGTAATAATATTTTAATTATCTTCTAAGAAACAGAACAGGAAAATTATCCCATAGCCTATTAAAAAAAAATCTAAAACACTATTATTTATGATCTTAGCAGCCGAATCACAAGCATGGGTTTGCAAATCAATGCTCTCATCCTTTTTTAATGGAAACAATACGGAAAAATAATTTAGAGGGGAAATATTTTCTAGAACAAAATACAAAAAATATTTACTTTTTACAAATATCAGGGCAATATAATACATGCTTGGAATATGTGCTGGCAGGGAGACAATTCAAAATGCACCCGATTCACAAAGCCATGCTGGTAGCCTGCTTAGAATATAATAGCCAAGACCTAAATCTTCTTTATCTTCACTTGGTGTGATGATGTGCATGCCAAAATTAAAATACCCTTCCCAATCACTACCGCTGTGTTGCGGAGAGGTAAAGGTTTCTGAGCTGTGAGGCAATCCAAAGGTCTGAGACACACTTGCATTTACACAGTGTTCTTTTCTCTGTGCTTTTCAAACAAGAATTGTGGAAGATTATCTCCATTTATAGCTTCAACATTTTTATTGAGAGTGCTATTTCTTCAAAGGAATATTGCAGAACATCTTTTAAAAATGTTCAAGAATCTGAAAACACGAATAGCAATGAATCCATTTAGATATAAACATACTCAGTGTCCGCCTAACTGAAGCTATCAAAAGCTTCATCCTTACAAGCAAGAGAAAAAATTCTGAAGTCTGACTCCTATCACTTCGTTACAGAAATGGCCCTATTTCAGGGGTCAGAATTGCATCGTCAAAACAAGGAAAAGCAAGTAGGTTTTTTATTCTTTTTTAATGTAAGTTCCCATGAACAAGATGGTCACAGGGTATAAAGGAAATCTGGATGTGACCTCCAGTATTTTTTCTGAAGACAAATAAAACAACTGCTGGGTTACAGGTATTTGGGAAAATTTATCATTTCAGCCTTTAGTCATCTGGAAGAATATGGCTATGTAAAAAAAAAAAACCCACAACAAAAAACCCACCACAGAGCAAACAAAAACCCCACAACCCTGCAAATTCAAAACGGGGAGCAGTATAACCTGTGACGGGGAATATCTTTTCGTGCTAAGGAGGAAGCTGGCCCGCAGCACCCACCACCACACTGCTGGCGTTTTCAGTGTGGATTGTGACGAGGAAGAGCAGTTGGTACAGGCTAGGGGGAGCAGGGCAAAGTAAAAACAACATTAAAATAAATTAATACACTCCTGCCTTGCCACTTTGCTTTCTGTGATGGGAAGAGCCATTCGTGCAACTGCTCGACCCAAGACAAAGCCAGGAACACCAAACTTTGCAATGTAACTGTCCAGAAGTCTATTCAAACAGATCAGCAAAACAGGAAGGGCTGAACTAAACCCCAGCTCCCACTGTCTCCAGGGACGCAGAGTCTGGCCTTCTCTAACGATCTCCTAAAATCCGCCACCTTCCCACCCAACATTCTCAAAGTGCTGTATCCATGGATAGAAGGAAAAATGCCCGTTCTGCTCCCTTCCTGACAGAGGCTTTTTGCAGTGACCCAGACCAGGCAGGGAATGGCATTCCCAGGTAAATAACAAGCAGTGGCACTGGAGTCCTGGGGTTTCCCCCCGCTTTACAGGACCCCTCTCGGCAGGAAGCATTACACTTGAAGGCAGATTTCCTGGATTTCCAGGAAAATCCCTTGTCAGTTCCCCATACAGTGTACGAAGGAGTCAGACTGCACTTGCAATTCTATTAAGCACCATTTTAGATTAACCCAATTTCTATAACCTACATAATATAACACATAAATATTAATACATTATAGTTATTTCATCTAATTAGCTTTTCATTGTTTTAACCTAAGTGCAATCTCATATCATGTTCTTCAGTTCTCTAATACTAGATGTACTCGGCTCAATATGATAAATGAAAACATGTACTAAGCTAATTAAAACATAGTTAAAAATCTGTCTTAGCAGAAGCCAAGCTGAACCCCTCAGTCTCTGGCAAGGACCATTTTTTAATTCTGATGAGATGACTTCATGTCACTGAAAACTTCTTCATATGGAAAAAGCTCCAGCTTGTATTGAACGTGGCAGCCTGCCTGCTTAGAGGACAAGCTGGTATGAATGTAGCATCCCAGATCTCCTCCGAAGAGCGATTCAAATCAGTGCCCTTGCCTTGATCTTCGAGGCCCACCATGATGTGCCAGGTGGAGACCACAGCAAAGAGTATTCGCCCTTTCCAAAGCAGGACCTCTGCTAATAAACACCTTGGTGTAAATCCAAGTATATATTTCAGAAGGTTAAAAAAAAAAAAAGGCAAAAATCCCAACACCAGCAATGTATTAATTTTAAAAAGAATTTAAAAAGCAGGTGATTTGCAGCCCAACCTCATGATTTTTTAATGCTTGGGTTTCCGACAACGAAAATGCTATCATGAGTAATAATAAAATTTTAAAGCAACAACAGCGATGCCTGCAAAGAACAGGAAACCCAGATTTTTTGGCAGAAGAGCCACGGGTGTGGAACACCCTGTCACAGCTTGTTAGAGAAGTCGCAAGTCTTGCCACATTCAGGGCAATAGAAGACCCCTCACTTCAAAGTAGTTCAAACACCTCCAGGATATAGATAAGGAAAGATGAGAGATTGTTAAAAAAAGAGAGAAACAAAATAAAATCTTTCAGCTGAGTGACTAAGTAATGATTCTAGAGAAGCAGAGAAACAGTCTCTTGCAATTCCTCACAGCGAGAAGAGAGATTGCAAAAACATGAAACATTTGTTTTCTGGCTTTTAAAATACCATTTCCTTACAAATATCTTCCCCCTTAGAGAGCATTGCAAGGGTTTAACTTACCTTCTGCATACACATACTCTGAAACCACTATTTAAATGTTAAGCATAGACCTAAAGCCAAAGTACAATCTGCAAAGGCTTTTTCATCTGCATTTGAGGGGGGCTTCCTGCAGGAGCAGAGATCTGGGGGAAGGGGCCTTTACTGCCGGTACTTTTCAGGAGCAGGCAGAGCAGAGGGGACTCTGCTCAGCTGATCTTTGTCAGACCTGGTATCTTACGAGCCCATCACAGGGTAAATGCAGGTTGGGACATACTTTCCCAGTCTATTAGAAATACGTCATTAGCCAATCACATTTTACTATTCCAAGAGGAAGGGGGAAAAAAAAGCAAATGAAACCCCCACTTTGACAGATTTCTCCCCACACTAGTCACAAAGGCTTGAAAAATTCTAGAACAGCTACTCCCAAACTGTTCCAAACGTGTTGTAAATTTTTTATCACACATAAGGAGTGCAGTTATTTAAGGTAGAGCCTTTCGTGTCAGCGATTCTTGTCCAAGCAAGTCGAGCCCACCTTTAGGTATCATATTGACAAAATAACTCTATGTTATTTTACAATTTAATATGGACAATGATTCAGACAAAAAATGTTTTCCATGTTATTATTATTAAATCCATGTTAAATATATTCTGTGCTATATGTCATTTTCTACCAGCTCTGCCATTAACTCCATAGCAGCTGGTGCTAACTGTACTAAATTGTAATATAATGAGCTCATATATTGCTAGCAATTACAGAGTTAAATTGAATAAATCCTCCAAGTCCAAAAATAAGTCTGCTTCTATCTAGCAATAAATTAAAGGTAACACCTGCCTTAATTTGAAATTGCCAAGGTTCTATAAATGTATATAAATAATACAAATAAAACATATACATATACAACAGCAGCAAGGAAAAGTCACAATGGAAACAATTTCTCATTACAAGATGTGTTGGATTCTGCTGTACCTATCTCATGTTTGTCACCACAACAAAATGATTTAAACACTGGTTGCACATTTCTGGCTTATGTCAAATGGTAACTCTAGTGCCAAAAGTTAAAAACCCCAAAAGAAAAGCCACGCATGGTTATTTGTTTGCCACACCGTTTTGCTGGACAATTCCTAAAATGATGGTAAAATCGTAATATTTAGTATGTGATGCTACTGCTGGACACAATTCGGGAAACTCTTTGATGTTAATAGTGGGCATGGATCCTCCTCACACTTGGCCCTTCCAGCTGCTTTTATGAAGGAGACAGAGGATAAAAGCCCAGTGCAGGTAAATCAGCCAGGGCAGGAAATGATGAGTGTTTCTGGACCCCTCCGGTCCAACCCAGGACACAGGCTGAGACAAAGGAGGTGCCCCCAGAACTCTTTCGTGGGAGCTTAACACAGCTCCCATGGATCCTGCCTGCAAACCCGGGTGCACAGGCTCAGCAGAGGCAGCCGCTCCCAGACACCAGTCACACCATTAGAGCCACAGAAACACAAGGCCAGGCAGTAATCCTTTCCCTGGCTGCTTATGACAATAATACCTGTGAGTGGCACAGCACATGTTTGTCCTAAAGGACAAGTCCCACTGTCATTCAGCAGGAACCCTGTAATACCACTCTCCCTCTCAACCTTCCAGTCTACTTCTTGGGCTCCATCATTACAAAGAGGGACTGCAGACAAGAAGAACGGCTGCCTAAGGCCCCTACAGCCACACTAATGCTACCCCATTTGGTAACATCTGTATAGAGCATCAGAGCCAGAAACCTTCACCAAGTACAGATTCGTGGTATGTGCTGGTAAATGGATTTACTCCATGGCTCTTCACAACAGTGATAAAGCATTCCTCAAAAACTTCTCCCAGTTCCACACCATCACCCTCTGGACTATCTTCCTCCTAATGGTGAGTTAAATCAAGGTCTTATGTCACAAGGGAGAAAGACAACCAGCTTGTTGGAACTAACCAGCTTGTGCCAAAGAAGAATGGACATGATGAGACACCATGTCTGCATGACAGTGAAGCAAATATACCTCTACTGATACTAGAATATTAGCAATTAGTTTTAATGAGAGCAATGGGCTTGTACTAGAAATATTCTGACTGCAGACACAGCTTCTCTGTAGAAAGTTTTCTTCATCTTGAGCCATTCATTTCAAAACAGACGACACATGAAGTAATGCTCTATCTTTCCAGAATGAGAACAGCAGGATCTGGCCCCACAAGGCCCCATGCATTTAGGGAAACGCCTGCTCTTAGAGAGAGCGTGACTGCTGGATGAGAGAAGCATTTGTCCCTGTGAGAAGAGCTTGCCAGAGTATGAAAAGTTACAGTGCATTTAGGGCAGAAAGTAAGTTTTTAATGACTAAAAAGATGCATCTGTGCATAAGTATATAAATATGCACACACTGGAGTATCAGTCTGTAAAGTAAGTAATAGTATTTCCTTCTGGACTGAACGCCAAATTTCCATTGTCCTGTCTTAATTAACACATGGAGTACTGGGTTAAACCTTTAAGTGGCAACTGATCTTGTACACCTCAGATTTTAAGGGCACAATCAAAAATGCTATTACTGCTCCTGATTTTTGAGAAGGGCTCAGCACTTTCAGGAAAGTGGTGCTTTTTGAGAGCCCCCAAACTGCGTACCCAAATCTGAAGTGATTGAACGCGTCCACCATCTCTGCAGCTCCACAGGGCTCAGGTTACTGCAATGGTTTCCAGCACCTCTGGGCCAGTCCTCCCCAATCCCAGTGTACTTAAACTCCTGAAACAAATCTCAAGCATGGCATTTGAGATCATGTTTCTTATCCATCATTAGGAACTCATTAAGACTTTCTCTGAATCACTCCAGCAGCTCCCCTGGCATCATCACCAGAAATTAAAGCGTTTTGCCCTTTCTTTGATGGAACTTCACAACTCTGCCTCTTCCCCATCCATCTACTCGCATCTTAATGCATCGTTGGCAGCCTACGTAGCTTTGATAGCTATGACAACTCCCAGGCTGCAAGGCCACAATCTCCTTTCTCAAAGCCCTCCTTTAGATCCCCCTCTGCCCCAGTGTTTATAAATAACCACCTAATTCCTTACAGCCAGCTGGGTGGAATCTGGCTTTTATTGCACCCACAGATACATTTTTTTTTAAATGCAACATGCATAAAAATTTAACAGAAGGTTCATAAGGAGCAAGAATACCTTTTAATTGACCACTTGATACAGTTTGAAAGAGTGGACATGTTCATGTCTTGGCTTAACTCATTTGATAAAGGAAATGACCTAATCCTTCTGTCTGTCACACCCAGAGGGCAGCTACAGCAAGAGTCCTGCTGTAAAAATGTGTAAGTTTTACTGAAACCCTCCTCTTAAACCACTTAGCTGCCAGTTATGCTCCTGCCACACAAAACATCCACAGCAGGAACCAGCTCTTCACATATGTAGCGCACATAAGACAATCAACCTCAGCTCTGGCTTAAAAATCTAGATGTTGCTGAAGTAATACAGGAAAAAATATGACAACGGTCTTAATAGTGCCTGAGCATTCAATAAATAGATGGAGGGATACAAACATATGAGCGCATATTAAAAATATACACCTGCGTATTACCCGCGTACATGTACACACGCTCGCATCATTACAGAAAATGACAAGTGGGAATATTACAACAGTGATGATGATGAAAGAAGGTATATTATGCTGTGGGTAGAGGGCTATATGCATGTTTTATTTGCCTGAGTTACAGCGAGTTGTGACTGGCTGTGACATTTGACCATACTGCAGTCCCCAATAAACATAAAACAAAGTCTATGCTGCTCCTTTAAAGACATGTTTTTCATTCGTTCCGTAGGACCGAAATGTGTTCTAATGCTTCTGGAGGGTTTTAATAAATATGAGTATGTATAAAATGCTGCTGCTGATTCAATTACTAAATCACTGGTAACAGCTGGGGCGCTGTGATCTCTTTCGGAATAAATTATGTCATGGTGATTACCCCAAAAGAAAGGTGCATTTCTCACAGGATGTTGTGTGATGCATTAGAGATTAAACAGGGTGCAGATCATGTATTTATTCTGCAGTGTGCCGTTTGTGGAAGTGGGTAGAACGTGGAGTTGAGAGATATGTGTGTCACTCCCCTCATCTGTGGGAAGGACACACATATACTTTTTTGATTCCTAGGCTAAATTTGCTCATTTCATCAGTCAACATTTCCTTTCCTCAGGACCGATCACAGCGTTCAGAAAAACCAGGAGTTTAGTCTCTCTGTTTCATGCAGTGCATTATCATTGTAACATTAATCTTTCTGGAATGGATTTCATTTTATCTGGTTGCATTTCACGGCAATGTAAGAGTATAAAAAATGCACTTTGATTTTCTAAGGGAACATTAGCACCTAACATTAGTAAGGGGAGAAGTAAAGCTCTTGTTCTAAATAAATAACAGACATGCTGGCATCAGAGGGAGGGCCATAATACAAGCATGCCTTTATTTCTGCATTAACTGATTTTTTTTTCTAAAAAGAAGTTGTATGCCAATAGGATAAAGGGGTGCTGCTTCAGGAAAGGATACTTCCCACTTAAAATCCAATATATTTTCATTATTAGAATAAGTATTTTCCCTCAAAACAATACACCGTAATTTATACACACTTTAATGGCAGTACTTCAGAGATGTAAGAAATAGAGCACTGACGCGGTCCAATTGAATATAATACAGAAGTCATTAAAACACACAACAGAACTCTTCCTAGAAGTTAAAAAGTTTAAAATGTATATGAAATTATTAAAGGAGAGTAGAAGAAAAAATCCTCCATTAAATGTGTTACTGTAGGGGTTACTTGGACTGTGTTAAGGTCAAACACTGAGGGCTATGAACAACATAAAACCACCCCTCTAATATTATAAACACACTTTCAAACACTCCGTTAAACTTTCCAACCACCAGCAAGAAACTTTTATCAACTTTATGCCTTAAAAATGAGACTTTTTGTGGCAGGCCTCTACAGATCGGTATAAATTCAATCCAATTTAAAGCCCGGTAACGATGTGGGCAGTCTCAGACTATTACTTTCAATGGGATAGAGTCCCTAAGGATGACATAGACTTAGTCCCATTGAAAGTAATGGGGTAAGCAATCACATGCCATTACTTTCAAGGAGACTCAGTCTATACTATCCATAATAACATGGTAATATAAATCTGTACTGACTCATCAGCATGAAGAATGAAAATGTAAAAGAATGGCAAAGCAGCAAACGTGCACCCTGAGACAAAAAAAAACAGCCCCTTGGTTTCTCTGCATCCATAACTCAATGTTGAAAGTTTATTACAGGAGAGCTAAAAAGGCATATGAATGCAAGGTGAGACATTAAAACCAAGATGAGGCTTCTGCATTTTATAGTATTGCTAGTCTTTACAGCTCCCCATCTTTTTTTTTTTAAGTACTATACAAATTGTTCTAGTCCTTAAAGTCCTCAATTTAATTTTTTTTGTTTCCTAAATCCAGCAATATGAAAAATATTTGTTCATGGAGAATGTCTCTCTATAAAGCCTTTTTTTGTTTTTTGTTTTTTTCCCTCAGTGTACAACACAGACAGCTACAAATAGCCTCTGCAATTCTCCACTCTGCAAATCAAAGACATTAATAATATATTTAAAAGATAGATAATTCTGAGCAGGTGGACAGGATGGTGATTGATCCATTACTGTGCAAATACCTTGGTAATGGCTTGTAAAAACTTAAGATCCACAAAACAAAGAGATAACAAAGCTCCACCATTAAGACAGACACCCAGTTATGGCTGGTAAATTCTATACAGGTTAATAGAACAGACCAACTCAAATCCTCCTCTTGATCTAACAATAACAACAACACTGGAGTTAGCAGGGCTCAAGAGGAAAAGCCATTGGTAAAAAGTTAAGCATCCCCTGGCCTTGTGCCTGTGGGGCAGATACCATGATTTATTTTGACGAGGAAGTTGCCACAGTTTTCAGCAGATCAGCCCAAAGCAGTTCTATAATATTCACACAGTACCTCAAGGCCCTCTGCTGACTTGCCAATATTGTCACCAAAAAATAACCCTAATAAGAGCACCTAGTTTGCATATAAGCCAACTAAAAAAGTTTAAAATATGAATATAAATGTTTATATATATCCATATATGTATTGGAACATTTCTTCCCCGACGGAGTGACAGAAAAGGAGTCCTCTGGTTACTGAGCAGCAATCGAGAATCTTTGTATTTCATAAATCGTTTAAAAGATAAAAGCTAGCGGAAGTCACAGGCGCCCTCAAAGTTTGGATACGAACCACAGCTAGTGTTACTCATTTCAGTCATGTAACTGTTTAAGAGAATTACATTGCAGTGATGCAGTGAATCAGAGCTTCGTGCTTGTCAAGTCACAACCGTCAAGGAAAACTCTAATCCTGCTGAATCCAGAATGCATTTTCATGTAAAGGGCAGAGGATAAACCATGTTTTGAAAATAAACTTTTGCTCCAAATCACAAAAAAAAACCCAAAATTTTAAATAACATAAAATAGCATAGTGTAAACCCATCAGTACATAAAAGCTAAAAATATTAGTATTATCTGAAAGTTGGCCTGCAGCGGTAATCCCTGCTCTGCAGAGAGGTGGACATGAGCTAAATCTGGTTCAACCTGAGGTCTGTAAAACCCCTGTTGCTATCATAGAAGGTTTGCTGCAAGAACTGAACCCTATGTTTTTCATCCCATAATAAATTTTTCAGTGTGAGGCTCTCTCATCTGTGGACTCAGAGCAGCTTTTAACACAGCCTCTGCAAACGCCGTGTTCTCCCGAACTCTGGAGTCCCTGTAGTTAAACAGGCTCTCCGACGGCAGTAACTGTTGACTTGACTGTTGACACTTCACCAATTTCAGCTTGCTCTTGTAAGTGAAGAACTAGGCTAGTTCTCAAAAGGGCATATTTTAAGATACATAATCATAGCAATTTCACAGGCATAATGTTGTTATACTGTAAACATTTTAATACACTACTGGTTTTATCTGCTCTTTCCAATAGTACAGAAGATGCTGCCCAGTGCATTTCATAATCCTGAAGCTTTAACCACTTGCCCCCTTTCCTTCTTATGACTACAGCCAGACTTTAGCAGCACAGCACTTGCTAAAAAGTAAAATGAAGAAAAAAATTGATGGATTAAAGCTATCTTGAAGGGAAATGACATACACCCTGCAGTCTTTCTCCCTTCTCTGTCTATACGTTGTAGCTTCCTTTTCTTAAAAAAAAAAATCTTTGAAAGAAAAAACAGCAGAAAAAAGCTCTTCAAGGAACGAAAAAACAGATTATGACTCATTATTATTTAAACACTTACTGAGAGAGAAATATCTCATCATATGAAGTACTGAAATTAGACTACAAACAACTGTAACTTTGCACAGGACCTCTTTACTCAGACCTCTAACAGTGCATATGTAAAACACAGGGATTAGTAGAGCAATACGACTTTTTTCCCCAAAATCTTTTTCTGTCTGTTTGTGCACCTGCATCTTGGTAAACAATTTTTCAGCTATGAAAAAAGGTTTGACATGCAGGATCACATTTATAGAAACAGTTTGTACTGAATAGAAATGTATTCAGTATATGGTGTAGAATAGGAAAGAATATGTATTGTATTAAAAAATGAAATGATTGCACTTTTAAGGGATTTAATGTTATGTATCATTTGATAAACAGTAACCAAAGGTGGTGTTTGTTCCTACACTCAGATCTCTGGGCAGGAGTACCAGGAGGCACCACAGTTACAATAGCCTGCACTGAAATGATACAGGTTGTAGTGCAAATCTTCTCTTGTTGCTGTTTCCAAACAGAAATCCAAGTTATTTTAATTTTTTTGGTAGATCTGAAGTACGGTAATAAGAGAGATAGGGGCTTCTTTTGTGGTTCGCGTATTTTAAGATCACAAAAATATGCAGTAAAGAAATGATTCATACATTAAGAAAGATTACCGGCGTGTAAAGTGGAATGCTGAATTACCTTAGATATATTACCCACAATGCTTTTCAAGGCAGCAGCTAATTAGCAGGAGAAAGGTCATGCAAAAAATAATGTGATTAGAAGAGGTTGAAAGAAAAAAAAAATAGCCACGTATTTGGACATAGACCAAATTTCCTTTCTGCCACTGTAACTGAAAACCATTGCTTCAATATTTAATGAAATGCTTATGTTGCAGCACCTGGTCACATTGTCAGCATTGCCTAAGCACTGCCTCCCCTGTGGGTCATTACTGCAGCCATCTGAAAGGGGGCAAACTGTTCATCGACTACAATAATGCCAGTCTTTAAGAATCTACAGCTACAAAACAGCAGGAGACAGAGTTACTTTGGCTCTGATCTTGGGAAAAATGGCTGGGGGCAAAATGCTGTTTCCTACCATCAGAGACTATAGAGTTAGCAATAATTCTGTAAGTCAAAGCCCGTGCACAAGACCCAGCTTGGCTGCCCTGCTCTGCCTTTTCTCCCTCCGCAGAAAGCGAGCAGCTCCTGGTGAGAGATCCTTGTCAACAGGAAAACAGGAGTTCACACTCCCCTGCTAATGATCCAATGCATCAATGGCTCCGACAATCACAACAAGCAGATGTCCTAAGTTAATATAGACTTTCCTGGGATTTTCCTGGTGAAACATGCCTTTAAAAGGCATTAGTCTTTTGTCCTCACTAGAGATCTGCTAAATCCTGGCACCAATTCCTTGGGTATGCGAACCCCAGCCTAATGGAATTTAATTACTTTAGTGGTATTAATCATCTGTACAGTAGAGCAAAGAGTATTTTATTACCACTTTTAAGGGTTATCGGCACATTTATTTCAAATGATCTGTCAAACTGCATTACGTGTAAAGCATGCCAGCTTGGAGAGCAGCAGCACAGGTGAGAAGACATTTGCTGTTTCCAACTCTTTGACATAATGAGGATGCCTCTGCTTAGTGCAGTTTATTTAAAATGAAAAACAAACTATCATCGATTTTAATGATTTCTTTTTGCTCTGGTTGTTTGGGTTTTTTTTTTTTAACTTCTAATTTCTCTCGGTTTTACTCTGAGCTGGAAAGGCTGCTCTTTCCTGAGGAGAACAGAAACACCAGTTGGCACCAAATAACCTGTGACACTATTACAGGATTAGTTACAGAAGAGCAATACCAGTCTTGTCCATTATCTAGCAACAAGCACTGGCTCAGTAATACGAGGTTTCTCTAATTCACTTAAAAACATAAAACCCTTTGCATTCATACACATGGAAAAGCAGATTTTCATTCAGTGTAGTTCCAACAGTTTCTCTGGAAAAAACTGCGTATTCCTCAAAGATGCTCATCAGGTCACCAGCATCTTACATGAGAAGATGTACATTGTTGTGAGTTTCAGCTCCAACATCACCAGACAAGACCTTGATGCTCAGTTTTGTTTGCTGGGCAGGTTGCGGCATATTTTGCAAGCTGCAAAATTGCAATTATACCTCAAATCTGGCAAAAATTTATACCTGTTGAAAGACTTTTTGATCCCTTTGGTGTGAAGTTTCTCAGTTTGTTCAGCTCCTGACTCCCCGCAGGTTTTAGACCTGTCCTACACCCGGTTAAAGCATGTTGGTTTGCACTCATCTCTCAGACATTTTGCACTGAGTAGCAAATGAGAGCAATTTGTGACACAAGATACTACAACATGTGGGAAAGACACATAATTAGTGTCAGAATGAATGCATTTGCTTTTTAAAGCCTATTTGTCCTAGGATTTCAAATGAATCAAGCTGCTACGTCTCTCTCAACAGCTCCATGCTGCTGTATAATGAATTAAAAGCTAGTGCTGCTAAAATGTGCAAGCTTCAGGAATGAAATGACTACTGTATGCATCTCAAAACCAGGGATGAGGGGATCTTAAAAGGCTCTAAACTCTAATGTAGCCTATTTTAAAGCTTTCCAAAAAACAATCCCATTTTGCTAAACAGAGAATTCTCAAGTGAAATCACCCCTTTCTATGACAGATTGCTATGAATTTCCACAGCTACTTTGAATCTGGTCTTTTTAAAAGGAAAATCTCACCCTTACATCCTCTTGCCCTATACATCTCGTTCAGGTTTGACTCTTCAGCACTCCACATGCAGCACACAGAGCAGCGTAGCTCAGTGCCCCATATACAGAGTTCTCTGGCCTCTCCCAAGTCTTCCTTCCCTCCTGTCAGATAGACATTCCCATCCATCGCAGTCCAGATATTCGGAACCATTATCTGCCAGAGAAGAGGCACAGCCAGGCACTGTCAGTGACACTGTTGTGCCAGTGTCCCTCACCCAGGGACAGCTGGAACCACCCCTGAAGATGAATGGGCAGAAAGTCCGAAGTCCATTTGCTATATTTACACCTTAGCTGAGACTCTTTACAAGCCAGTTAGCTACCCACAAGATGAAGTCTGCACCTTTGACCACAGGCCACCCCTGTTACTATCTTAGTAGAAAAAAGAAATTGTCTCTTGACCAGAATGGACTCAAACAAGAGCTTGTCCTTTTGGTTCCCAACCCCTGATCACGCTCTTCAATGCTGTATGGACCATATGTTAGACCTCTTCTACAATACTGATACTTTCCCTTTCTGTATTTTAAAGATCTTCAGTGGACTAAAAAGACAAATGTGACACTCAGAGTCTCTTCCCCATGACCCTAAACACAACTTGGGAAGTGGATGGTAAGGACCTGAGATAGCATTTTTCTTTCAAGCACTTTTAATCTTGATTCATTCACCTTCTATTAACTGAGGTTGATTGTAGCAGAAAAACATCTCAGGATGTGAGGTTCTCCTAGAATTAGCATTCTGAATAAGTTCAAACAAGTAGGCTTTGATCAGGGGAATAACGCTTCAGTGACGGGAGAAGAGAGGGAGTAAGCACAGCACCTCTCCAGCTATCCTGATGATGGTGGTGCCAAACATACACTGGGACAACAGTGCCCAGCAGGTCACAGGCCCAAAGGACAGTCCTGTGGACTGCATGGGTTTTTTCAACTATTTCCTACAGAAAGCTCCTTCAGCAATAGGGAGATGGATGTGTGTCCTGCATCCCAGACCCACCACATGGCCTCACAATTTCCCACTGCAGCTGAGTCTTCCCCAGCAGCAAAGGTGCTGTGTGTTCCTCAGCCAGCTGCGTGTACAGCTAGATGACCTCATCAGCTAATAGGAAAGCACTATTTTTAAATGTCACTTTATGATTAGGTAACAAAACAAACACTCACACATGTTACTGCAAGATAAATGTCTCGAATGCAGCCCAAGATACAAGGCACAGCCAGATGCCTCCAGTGACCCTGAAAGAATGTTATCTTAATGTAATGCACACCTTTGACTTTCCTGTGGTGTTTAATGCATAAAGTAGCCTCAGACACAGGTTCAGGGAGAGTTGCAATGTATCCCACACAGTAAGTGCAGCACTGGACTGGTAAGTACTTCATTTCAATATTTAGAAAGCTATTGCTAGACCATGTACCAGGTAACAAGTCAGTTTTATCACTTTATCAGAAGCATCCTGTGTATCACAGCTGAAACCCCGCTGTGGTGCTCACACTAGCAAACCTCCACTCTCAGGTGGTGTTTTGCTTACGGCAAGAGTGCAGAATGTGACATAATTTAAGATAAGGAATACGTGCTGTACTTCAATGTGAAGATTCAATTTTAAAAATAAGGAAATTATTTATCAGTATAACATCACGCAACTACAAAATTACACAGTAAGCCAAATCTTGCTCTGGTCAAAGCCAAAAGGAGTGTAGGAAGAGGCAGCAGAATTGGGACCAAGTCTTAGAGGATTTGAGACCCATTTTCTCTTATAGCATTTACTGGAAAGAAGAAAGCCCACTTTTTCCAGGAAGAAAGGGCACGTTTCTTGCCTTGTGCTCTGCATTTTGTCTTCACTCCAGTAAGTCTCTGGCCATCATTTTACTATCTATGGGGTTGCACAAGCTAAACACAGGGAATTATAACTGTGAAGTTCAAAGTACAGCTCTATTAGCTTTCAAAGGGGCTGTTAAAAGCAACCATCTGATGCGCCAGGAGCGTTCAAGACTTGCATATAAGCTGAATCCTACAAAAATGAGCACTCGTGGCAGTCAATGGGATTACTTATAGTGCAGGAAGTTAAACATGTGCATACATTTTGGGAAGCTTCATGCAGGTTACAAACACCCCTTAATACTTTGCATTGCTGAACTTCCTTGTAACAATTCCAAGCTGGCAAAGGTGTCTTTTCACTAAAGCCTGAGACTGGGGCTGAAGGCTGATGTCATATAGCTCAGCTTAACCTACAGTTGCTTTTAAACAGGAGCCCACATCAGCCCAAAGCTGCCTGAAAGCAGCTCATGTAAGCACTTTGCTGGGAGATTCTAGAGCTTGCCTTGCCAAACCAGCCTTTCCCTTCCACTTCTGGTTTAGGAGGGGTTGGATTTGGGCTTTTTTTTTTTCTAATGTACACAATGGGTTCTTACCGGCTTCTCTCCTCAACAGTAAGATGAGAGGGAGCTTGGCACTGGGCTGCAGGGCAGTGTGCTCTGTGCTGCAGTGTTAGCTGTCCAAGCTCACGTGTGCACCTCACTAACGTTTCAGCATTCGCTATTAATAATGTAGCGTTTGCATCCAGCCTGCAGCCCCCCTTCAGAGAAGAAGGTTTCCTGCAGCCACAAAGTGGGAGCCAGTGGGAACACAGTTCTGCAGACACAACTGTGCCTTGAGCTCACAAGCCGTTTAGGTGTCTGTGCACAGGTAACAGGTCCCTGAGGATGTGCCGAGGTACAGACAGCTTTGGGAAAACTACTAGAAGCTGAAATCCTGACCCATTCCCCAGTTGTCTGCAGCCCAGTGACCTTTTATAATACAAGATCTGGCTAATATAAGATCTGGCTGAGTACGAATTTCAATTAGTTATGCAAGAAAACCACAGGCTACAGAGTCAAGTGAACTACCAGCAGGCAAGAGGCTCCTCTTTGACTGAACTACAAGACGACTATGCAAATGGTTACCAGCCAACAACAAAAAACCAACAAAACCAGCAAAACAACAAAACGTAATACTTGATATAGAAAGAACTAAGGTGTTTAGAAAGAAATCTCCTGAGAAAAACCAAACAGTTGAAAATTCAACAACTCCTTGAAATTTGAGAACCAGTTTCGATCTGACTTTTCACTTTTTAATTAACAGTAAAATAAGCAACGATAAATTAAGAATGCACTGATGTTCTTCTCATAGTTTTAAATTATATTGAAGTTAAACCACATCATTTAATGTGATCTCTCTCTGCCTTCAAGATTCTTTATTGGAAAGTACTTTTCTCATCTGCCGATTTGTAAAGGATATCTGCAGTCACAGCACAGCCAATACACTGACTGAAAACATTCAGACAAAGTGTCAATCAGGTTCTGTTTAGGACTGTTCTCTTTATTTTTAGCAGGTGTTTTCTAATGAAAAAAGTATCAAATACATGTCTCTAATTTGTATGAAATATGTTCACTTCCTTCAGACTATACCCCTTTGAGAGCCTGCAGTACTATGATATCATGAGGAACATCAAGACTACGACATCTCTCACATTTCCTAGGTAGATAGCCGACAGAGCAAGAATTCTTGGGCACTCTGGGAACAACAAACCAATCAATAAAAACCCCACGAACAGTATCAGAAATTTGGTTCCCTGACAAACCGGGTACATTGATTCCATGTCTACACCTTCAAAGAGCTGCACGTATTTGGGTGTTCCTGCTGGGAATTTATGAGAACAATGCAGTTATGTACCTTCAACCAACCTTAGCCAGACAATTCCTCCCACATGGATGTGACTTCATGCCAAAGCAGGGGGAGGAAGGAATGCCTTTATTCCTCACTGAAAATCATCATGGCTTGGCTTCGCGGACAAAGATTTGGGAAGGGCTTTAAACCTGAGTACACCCTTCAAGCCTGCGCGGTGGATTTTTTAGGTGAGGCGCAGCGTGCGCGAGACTGGCCCCACCCTTTACACCTGAGGTTCATCTGCCAGGGCCTAGAGAGCTTGGACAGTGACAGCGAAGTCCTCAGGTCGTAGGTTTGGTTAGAGTATCCTTCTCTTAGATGGATGGCCTTACAGGGCTAAACGAGCTCCATCTGCCCGGGATTGGAGTTAGAGTTGTCCTTCTCCTAGGATGGTTGCCCGAAGGCTAGTGAGCCCATCCTGCCCGTGGACACACTTTGTCTGACCCTTCAGTTGAGACCTGTCAGGCTTGGGAGACCCTACCGGAGGCATATGCCACCACCAGCATAGCTCTCAACTTCGCAAGGGCACGCAAGCTCTTTCCCCACGGCAAGGGGGTGCCCGTGAAAGAGTCACTGAAAATACAACCATTGCCAATGGCAGGTGTGAATACACCGAGCACGTCCCACAAGGTCTCATCCAATTCAAAACACATCCTGAAGTGTTTCAACTTAGTATATCATGATGAGGAGTCTAAAAGCAACTGTTCTTACTGATCTGACAAATAGGAAGTGATAAGCTATAGTTTCCCATTTAGGGCTGCTGTCCAGAGCAGACTGAGTCAAATCCAGTGCATCTTTGTCACTGCTTTGTCACACCTCACTCACTTCAAGCCAGAACACCACTATCATGGGAATCTTGCTCCATACGCTACCCTACAGAGAATTCTCCTCCATGTTTTTATGCAACCCTGTAGGCATCCAACATTTAAATCGTACAATTAAGGGCGATTTTTTTTTTCCTGAAGCCAAGCTTGATGCAGGAAAATGCAAATAGCTTTGAAAACTGCATTTCTGTGCAACGGATGTTATTCTTACTGTGTTCAAATACTTGGTTGAAATATAAAGTCTAATTTTCTCTCTCTCAAAAAAAAGTAACTTCTAACAAAACCAAACTGTGATAATGAAAGTCCTGTAGTATGCGTCAGTAGATTCCATTTTGGAACTGTGTAATGCACAGTGGTTTTGTCTCATGATTACCAAAGAATGAATGTCACCAGTTGTTTTTATTATTATATTTAGACTCTAGTCACATACAAATTCAAATCCATGACTGAAAACCTACAGATGGAATATGACCACCCTTATTCTTACTCTCTTAATGATCTTTAAGAGAGTTGAACCTCCTCCTAGTAACGCAGAATATCTGTAAAGATCAACTTCTCCAACAGGCACCATTTCTTCTGCAACATTAAAAAATTTTCACTTAAGAACATCCCCAGTTTTAAGTTTTAAAATAAGCAACGAAATCGCGTATAAAATGAATAGTGGACAATCACAAAACACAGTCCTCTATTTCCAATAAAGAAATAAATTCAAAAGACAGAGAAATTAGTTTTCTTTAAAGAATGCAGGAAGTCGACTGTTGCATAACAAGCTTAGGACACCAAGGCAGAAGAAATACTAACTGTTGATAACTCTGTTATTAGAGGAAGAGAGTGAGATACCAATAGCAGAGGAGGTTTTAGTATTACATGGAATTTCCAAGCTTATCAAGCATGAACAAATTGCAAACACCAAGGCTTTAAAACAGGTCGAATCCCAGCACATGGCACCATTGTGGGACTCTGGATGCAAAGTTTGAAGTCCTGTACCAGCAACCGGCCCTTTTCCCCCTGTCCCCAGAGGGAAGCTGTGTGTAGGTAAGGACACCGATGAACCAGGTGCTGGGCAAGCAGACACCCTCGTCACGCCTCATCTCTGCGAAGGGGCACAAGGGGAAACAGACTCCCTTTGCCACAGCTGCTCATTTCAATGTCTGCATGTCACTGCAGGGCTGGGAAAAGCCTGGCCAAAGTGACTTGATGCAGATGAACACTCAAGACTTCAGATGTGACGCTTAATTGGAAAAGGCAGAAGTTGACAGTCTATACAATCAGTTATTTAGAGATCTAATTGAAATTGCTGATACAAGCAGTCTGTCACACTGTACCATGAAACTCCACGATTAACAAAAATCAATAATAAATCAATCAGATTCAAGTTGAATCGGTACCTAGTAACAGTAGCAACGCGTCAGGAATTTACATGCACACACAATGCTTTTGCCAGCCTTCATCTGTATTTTGTATCCTGTACAGAGTTCTTAAAATAACTGTGCTTGAAAGGAAAAAAAAAGTGTGTATACCCATAAAAATAAAATGAGAACTGTGCAGCTAGTTGTATAGTTAGCACTGTCGACAGATAATTAGCATCCTGGATGTCTCCACAGTACATGTGTTGACTATCTTTTTTCAGACACAAGCAATATCTGGGCTTTCGTGTTATTTAAATGAGATAAATGCTGAACTTGTCTCTCATGCTTACATTATGCTAAAGAAGAACGTCTCCTTTGTAAAGGCAGCTCACATCTCAAGACCCGCAGACTCTGCCTAGGTGTGTGACACAACCATAAAAGACAACAACAAAAGTAAATAAAAACATCGGCCACCACATAAGACACTGAAATGTTTATATGTGTAAATAAAATACTGATGTTATGCTACTTCTGTAATTTCTCACTTCCATGACCTTTTTACTGTCACAAATGCCACAGTTTAGTTTCCCTTCGTCCTCACATTTTTCTATATTCCACAAATTGTTTCTTTCGGAACACTGGAAAGCACTGCAAGGGGGAATGAAATGCTGCACTTAAAGTCAAATCACTCTGGTTCAAGCATTGACATGAACGCACTGGTTTGGCTGGAAATCGAGATGTTGGGATGCTTTCTTGCCATTCCCAAGCTAGTACGTTGAGACATCAGAGACCTGCACTGAAACTTACTCTCTCAAAGCTCCTATTTTAAAGGCCAAGATGATTTCTAAAGTTTTCAAAGACCAGAAAAAGCATCCATGACCACGCCTGGGTAGAACTTAAGAGGCCGGCTCCTTTTAAACTTGTCTCATCATGGATACAAACACAAAAGTTACTGTTTTTTCACTCTACAAACTCTTACACACTTTGCACCAGTTTACATCACTGCACAAAGCCTAAGGCTAAGAACAACATAGCTGTGTGGAATGGAAAAAGAAACCCAGACATATGGTCACACCATGTGAATCACATGACTACTTGCTTACACAAAAGATATAAAACAAAAGATACGAACAAGCTCAGAATCCCAGCGTTTGAGATTTTTCTCCAAGTTAGTGCTACTTCTGTTTGGTTTCCACATTCCCCAGCATGTGACAAAGCCATGCTTGAAGGAGGGAAAGCTCAGTTTCATTCCATTATTGATCTATCAGACAAGAACTTAATCAATCTTCTTTATAAGCTATTAAAGCAGAGCAAGAGAAATGAACTCACCTGATATATTCACCATTGATTGCTTCTTTCTAAGAACCGAATGTCAGCCTTATCTGCTGCTACAGCTGGGATTCAATTTTTCAGAAACAAGTTTTTCCCCTCATTAGCTCCCCAGAAATAGCACAATTAAAAATGTATTTTGGACAAAATAGAGAGTATAATCAAAATTAAATGGACAATACTTTATTTTAAATTTCATTAGTTAAGTGTGTTCCTGAGAGCACTGAGACCACAAGATCAAGTCCAGTTAAGGAAAATCTAATAAAGCACAAGCTTACCCATATTGTGACCAGCCCATCACTAATTTCAGTGGAAGTCCTGCACGCCAAGCAACTACAGATCCAACAACAGGAGTTTCCACCTTGCTGGATCAATCAGAAAAAAAAAAAAAAAAAAAGCAGACCTACTTGGTACAAAATTGAACATACTCAAGAGATTTTCCTGTTCAAATTATCATTTTAGGTCAGTTTGGCAACAACTGGAACATTATGACCTGCTAAACTACACCAAAATAATCTTTTTTCACAATTCAACCTTACACTGCATACATCTATGTACAGCACCAGCATATCTGCAAGGAGCTGAACCATTCCACTGGACCTCACAAGCAACCCACTTTTCTTCGTCTTCCTGCCCTGATCCTCCCTTTATAAGGGAGTTTAAGGTCTGTAGGACTGTGGGTGAATCATGGGAAGGGTAGTTTACAATTACGGTGCCTGATTCAGAAGGGGGGAAATCCTGGTGCAAATCAGGGCTGAATTACAGGTCTTATCACCTCCGTTATCACCTCTGTTATCACCTGGCTTGTGGTGCAGCACCACAGAAGGGAGGAAGCTGAATGTGGAAGTGATTGCAGAAAAACAAACAAAAGTTTTCTCTTTCTTAAACCGAACTGCTGGGTTCGGTTCTTTTAGCAACGACAAATTTTGATGTAACTGAATTTATTTGGAGGTGTTCATTCTACTAAAAATTGTGGAAGTCAGCAACTTTTGTATGATTTGAGATGGAAGCAGTGATCAAAATCAGAATTTCCATTGGCTAGAAATCATGGGGGCTTTCCTTGCTTTGCCAGGAGTTATTAACTAGGATTGTAAGCTAATGACACCTGAGCAATACCTGAGTAAAGTTACTAACACAGCTTTACGTTCGTTATCCCCTACTGGTATTAGACACCTTGTTATGGCATGTGGTTTTGCTATCAGAGCACTTTTTGTGTGCGCATCTGTCTTTCCTTTTTGTCTTTTTTCTCTGCCTATAACATCGAAACAACAATATTTACATCCTTTTTGGAAATGTTTGGGATGCAATAGCCATCCACTTTTGTAATTAAGTGCTACCCTTTTACTACTGGGCTAGGAAAAAAGAGAAAGAGAGACCTCCAAGCCTAGTATCAGGTTCTTTGTAGGACACATTTTTCCAGGTTTTCACATGCTGGCCACCGTTTCTGTTCCAGCAGAACAGAGAGCTGGTGGCAAGCACACCGCTGACAGTGACAGTGCGGGTTAGTAAATGTGGGCATCGCTACCCAAAGCAGGAGAAATGACTCTCATGGCCACTGCAGATCTTATGACCTCCAGATAACAAAATGGACTTTCTTTAGAGAGATGCCCTCGTTTACTACAATCAATCTTTAGAATGCAAGACACTGGAACTGGAAGGAAACACAACTGCCACCTGTCGACAAATCTTCCCGGAATCTCAGATGGAACAGAATGGGAAGCATTTTGTCTTGCCAAAAAATACAATAGAAATGGTGCTTTTGAGCTCTGTTTTTTTCCTTTTACTAGAAGGGAAAAAACAGCCTTTGCTAGTAAGTGTGTCTACTTTCATGGGAAATCCTTCGATTTGCAATATCTGCATATCATGTTTAAATATCTCCCCCAGGAAGATATACCACTTAATAACGCTTCTGTTTATTTATTGCAAAAATCAAGAATAGCTGGAAGTCCATTATGAGAATCTTTTAGCAAATTTAATTAATTTGTAATTAATTTTATTGGTATTTATGAGAGAAATCTTTAATCAGCATAATTTAGACTGAAAATTACAATATTAACTAATATTAATTAAACAACAATGTAATAATTTCAATAGTTTTAATTATTTTTAGATTAAATTACCTGCTAGTCAATTCGACACTGCTTTTGAAATTAATTAGCCAACTTAAGCATGCTCTGTACCCGCTAATCTACCAAGGATAGGACGCAATGTCTAAACAAGCCAAGAAAGACTACTTCCAAATGTCAGCTGGCTTGCCACTGTTCAAAAACCTGACTTTTCATCCTCATTTTAAATAAGTCGAGTTCTCTTTAAACTTGGGGACATGCTATCAGATAATGTGGGGGCATGGATCTTGGAGTTCAATTTTCTTTTAGTCTCTTTCCAACTCGTAGCTGTATCTTGACAGAGCAGAGTTTTCCACTGCAGAGGAAACAGAGGATCTCTCATCTGTCTCACCTCTCCACAGTAACTCCATTCTTTTGCCAAGGCTAAGTGTTAAAACATCAGGGTTTAAATTGCTACACTCTGCACTGTGGCCTCATAAACAAAATAAGGCAAACACTTTCTTTTATTTGCCTCCTGAGATGGGACACTTAATGTCTTACACTATCAAGACTTTCTCCACCATCAGAGAAGTATTTTTAATGAGGAAAGAGAAATTCATTGAGGACCCTGAGATTCCCATAATCATAAGTAAATTTAGGTCTCTTTTTAAATGTGCTTGAAGTGAAAAGGGGCAAAGGAAAGGCGTTACCTCCAGACAAAGGGAGCTACTAAATACTGCAGCAGAGAAGTATCTGTCAGGTTCTCAACAATCAATTTATCTGTCAGGTTATCAATTCCCTTCCTAACCAACAATACTTTTTATCTGTGAGGAATAGCAGAGTATTCACAGGGTATGGATCTATATGGGTGCTGCCATATAGCATCTACACGTTGGGTTAGAACCTTGGCCCCCTATGACATCAACAGGCTTTCATTGATCTCTGGGTCATGTAGATGAGAACCAGAGGGCGTAAATATCTCAGTCTTAAAACAATTTCCATTCATCTGTTTACACTTCAGGCACGGAAATGTGCTAACTGAAAATTCTTTAAATGTGAGCCACAGTTTTAAAAAGCAAGTAGTCATGTGGGGAATCTGAGGTTTACGTTCCTAACTTGGAGCTCCTTGAAGGGCTGTGGATTTCAAAGGGCAGCCTTGCACATAGTTTAGCACATGCTGAAACTCAGGACTTCCAAAGGGCAAATCAGTGTGGAGACCGAATGATTAGTCAGATCTGAAAAGATTGGTGGTGATTTTTGCTTTGTGTTTTCTGTGTTCAGACCCGATATTTAACAGGTTTGATCCTGGCAAAGCAGTTATATAGAAAGCAAAATATAGACATAAACAGTGCTCTAAAGTTATAGTGTATACCCAAAGCAATACAATATCTGGAGGCTAACTGTCATCCCTGTTTGCTACAGAATTTCTCAATAAAACACCTCCATGACCTTAAAGGAATGATACACAATTACTCCAATGAATAAAGACTGGGTTTGCAAATGTATTTTAGCATCGACAGTTTCTTAGGTGCTTTGGAAATTCTTCCGGTGTGTTTATTTAGACCTTTAAATTCCTAAGAGTCTTAGAAAATCTTTTTCTGAGTGTTGCAGGATCGGCATTATTCTTCTGAATATCACAGCAGAGACTTACAATAATACTGTGTGCTTTATGGGGAAGAATTAAAACAAAAAGCTAACCTTTAAATAGAAACCATCCATGGTGCAGAGGGTCAGGCTGGCACCCACAGAGTTAAACTGGCTAAGTCTACAACAAAGGAAAAATTATTAGCATTGCTATCTGTGTAAAGGACATTAGTAGCAAGACTGAATTATCTTCTGAATTATTTTATTCCAATTATATTTTGATATAATTCAAGGTCTAGTGGGTTTTTTAATGTTTTCAGCCCCCCAGTTTAATACCAGCAAAGCAATCAGTCATTTGCTTCTCAGACACCAAGTGGCTGGAATGGTTTTTCCATCCATTTGAAAAATATACAATCCATATTTGCCTTTAAGTATATATTAGATGAGCATCGTAAGTGACTTGTAATTGGTTTTAAATTGTTGAACTTACTTTAATATATATTTGCAGTTAAATAGTTGTTCCAATGTTCATGTTATAAGCAGTTTTTTGGATTAACAAATCGTTCATCTTTCGGTTTTTAAAAAGGGTAAAGAGGAAAAAAGAGTAAACTGTGTTTTATTGGAGCACATTTTATTATTTTGCTTATTAAAAATCTGCTCTGTAACAACTGGTAATATAGAAAGATATATACAGAAGGGCTATAGCTGTGCGATGGAATTGCTGTTAAAAAGGGGTGCGCTACCACATCCTAGTCTAAGTGCCTTGTCTTTATGCTTGGAAGAACTACATTCTGTTTCCTCTGCTTGTACTATTTTGTACATGTTTCCTTCTATTTAAATACTAGAATAAGGACAAAATCAGGTGATCACATGTCTTATAGGAACACCCTCAACTTTTCATACAGCTCTAACACTTCCACAGCACCTGGCAACCCTGCGTGAGAGGGAGACTTCACTGCACAGGGGACCTGAGCTGTAAGGCAAAAGGCATCATGAGTGAAAGTTCAAAATAAGACATGGCATACAAGGGACTGAGGACACAGGCAGGTGGTGTGACTTCCCTGTCACCCAGAAAGCCTGGAACAGAGACCTAGCACAGCCTAGAAAAGCCCCATGTCAGGGCTCAGCCACCCAAACTCAGTGTATTCCTGTTCCTGAGAGATTTCAGCAGAAGTGAAACTGGTAGTAAGAGAAATCCTAAAGACAAATACTATCCTCCAGCAAACAAACATTTCCAATTCCTCAGGTCTGTGTAACTATGCTATCCAAGAGCAACCCTTCCATTGCACCCATAAGCCACCAACTGCCCGGGGAGGTGACAGGCAGCAGCTCTGCGCCCGCTGTGCCCCGAGCTGCCCCACCAGCTGCTGGGCTGTGGATTCACAGTCTTCAGCACTCGACCTGCACCATAGCATTATGTACATCATGAAAGCGAGTTTTCCTCTTTTCTCAAAGTTTCTGACAGTCAGAGATTTTATGTGTACACACCTCCACTCCACAGCTTCCAACAGAAAGCACGCCCATATATTTCTAACCACCTAAAATGTCAGAAATGGTACCTCGAAATCTCTCTCTCTGTCAAGGCAATTAACTAAAAAAGGAATTAGCAAACCATGTACGTTAATACATTTTCCAACGATGCACATCAGCTCTCTACATATCATTCCCAAGAGACAGGTACACACTATTGCACTGAAGTACACCTGGGTCTATCTGAGAAGTCATGACCATTCTCTCTAGTCACCCTGTGGGCCAAACTCCACCCGCTTATAGCCTCACATTGGACTCCTTCTGTTAGCTTTAAATTGCTGTCTCATTGTTGACCAGTAAGAGTGATCCAAGCCCCCAGTTTGGTGCAGTAGGTCTCAGTTATGAGCACGATCTCTTTGCATGCCTGTGCAGTCACTTGTATGTGCAGTTTTTGCAACCTGTATCTTATCTGCACAAATGACATTACTAACAAAACTTGTTTGACCAAGAAAATGAAGCAGAAATCTCGTGTGAATGGGTTTGGGCAGATTCTCTGTTTTGTCTCTGAAAAGCGTAGCATGCAACACTCCCATTCACGGGTAAAACCCAATCTGCTTAGCGGGGCACCAAGAGAAGCTCAGAGGAGCCTACTTTGAAAAGCTGGCCCTAAGTTCCTTGGGGTTCCCTCCTGAGGCAGGCATGCTCCGGTTTTTTATTGCCTGCACCAGTATCTGACTGGCTTTAAGACAGATATTCTGGATTTATGAAGGCCAGGTACCTGAGAGACTAGATGTCTTCTCAGGTAGAAGGGATCAGAAAAGACACTTGCACTAGCAGCCTAACACAGACAGCACGATGGTTTTTGTGAAGGCTAAACATTTTCTTCCTTATTGATGTCATGAAGCCCAAGCTTATTGACTTTCTGAAGCCTTCCACAGTCTTATTTATTATCCGTGGCATTTGAAAATGGAAGTGGTTTTGTGGGATCAAACCTAGGTCATCACTGTCTAATGGCCATTTGTTCGTCTATACAAACTGAATTTGGTAGGGCCAGGTCCGACTCCTAATGCATGTTTGCCATTATTATTCATCATCCTCAACTCACCTGACAACACTTTTAATGGCTTTTTCAGGAGAGGGCTGGAGGCCTCTCAGCCGGGCAACAGGGGGAAGCTGGCCTCTGGTCCTCCCGAGTTTGTAAGAAAAGTCATTTAAAAAGATCTTAACGTAAGCAGAGGAAGCGGGTGAGGCTGCACATGTGTCTGCAGTGGGGAAATCTGTACATAACACACTGGTCATGCCACGCACCACTCAAGATCCATTTTCACAGTTGCCTTGACACATACCTATAGCTCTGCAATTACTATTTTTGCAGTATCTCGTGCCTTCCTTCGTCTCCAGCAACTATTTACATCTATTTCCTAACAGGCTGAGCTTCTCACATGTATATTCTTGATCCTTACACCAATTTCAGTATTCTAGTGTATATGTGGAGATAATGAAGTCACCCCAAAGGGCATTCACATAAGCGGCAAGCACCTCGGAATTGATCACAATCAGTCACACTATCAATTCAAGGTAACAATTACCCTTCTTCTTTTGTTCCCTTTTCCTTATGCACTTAAGTAGCAGAGTTGGAAGAGAAGCTGTCCCCTTGTGGATAGTAATTGATTTTCTACCAATGAGAGCTCAGGCTGGGCTCAACCAGACCTATGATATTTTAAAAATTAATTATATTTTAGACAGGTCAAGGTATAGCCTCCGAGTCAGTTGACAGACTGTGTAAAACCCAGACAAAGAGACAAGTACACAACAAGCTGCAATGTTCATTACTCTCACTGTTCCCATTATTGACTAATTTTGAATAAAATCTATGGCTAATTGTCTTTTAACATTTAGTAGGCATACATTTATCTAAATCTTACAAGATGGGATGACCCTGGATATGATAATCTGGAGCATCACTTTATTTTAAGCTCATTTTTAAAGCTAACGTACTTTCGGTAAAGCAAGGGTTTGGAGCAGAGGGCCAGGTTATGACAGTCCTCTCACAAATGTGTGCAGAGGCACTGGGCAGAAAGAGCCCCTGACTGATACTCCTCCAGAGCTGCAGACACAGCCCTGTCTCCTTCTCCCCGAGGCTGGAGGGAGGGCAGGCATCTCCTTGGGACACTGGCTGCTGCCAGGAACACAGGCCCTTCCTTCCTTCCCACACTGCGTGGATGTGGAGCAAGCTACTGGCTGAATGAAGAGAAATAATCCGGACCTCGTCCAAAAGTCTGCTGCCTGAAAGTGGAATGGCATGAATAGCCATAGTTTTCTTTTCTTGGTCTGTGCCTAGTTGGTAAAACTCGTATTCTTCTGAATTTACATAGTGACAGAGCTGCTAGGAAAACAAAAACCAGAAAACAGCAATAGCAGAGTATTAATATGGGGATAAGAATTATCAAAATTAAGAATAAAACTCGAGAAAAAGTTTTTGTAAATTTTCTTTAAAATGTTTAATGGGGAAATTCAATTGAAACATTTCTATCTAAAAGTCCAACCTTAAAATCTGTTGGGATTTTAAATTTTGGCAGGCCTAAATTCTCCTCTCAGATGGAACTCCCTTGAATTGCAGTGTGAATCAGATACACACAAGAAGAATTTAGCGGCCAACTAATTTTTTTGTGTTTCTTTAAGGAGCAGGTCCAGTGCACCTCTCCATAATGAGCAGGTTAATTTGCAGATGCAGCCTCAAAAGCAAGGCTTGCAAACCCCACTGGGCCTTCTCCCAGCTCATTACAGAAGACTTCGCAATATCCCCTAGCTATCACACCACAGCTCGTTCTAAGCAGGTAAACTGCTTTGTTTGAAGTTGGTTGAGAGTCCATAAGCGCCCTGGGAGACACCATTTCCTCATAGGAAATACAATCTAACTCCAGGTCAGAACGGCCAGTGGGTTGGTCACTGTGTATGTATGCATGTGTATAGAGGCACTTATGTCAACAAACCTATGCAAGAAGTAAGAGCAGAAGTATTTGGGACATAAACATTTCTGGTAGGATTAACAGCTCACTAAAAAAGGAGAAAAGGCTCCTTTCATTGTTGTGACTAACCATCCTCGGTAGCCAGCAGCCCTACAGCACTGGCATGTGGATAAGACATTTGTTGATTTAATCCTCTATGTTGTCCTGGTGGACTTGTATACAAACAGGAAAAATCTTATAAATATGTTGTCTCAGCAAGAGAAATGCTTGGTTAAGGAATGAAGTATTTAGTCAAAAAAAGGTTATGATGTGTCTGCCATTTTTCAGGTTGCAAGCCGAGGCAATGCGTGCATTCTGTTTACACACAGAGACGGTATTGATTTCTAGCGGTTCATTCATTTGCCTAAAAAAAAAATCTCTATCTAAATACGATCTCTAGTTTTAAGCCATATGTACTATAAGCTTGACAGACTAGATGGTATTTGAAAGTCTATGCCTTACATAAGGCAGAAGGGAAAAATATTGAAGTTCTGCACTGCAGAAAACAGAAGACTTTAACAATGCATAGGAACACGCATATGGTTAGATTTTACCTGTTCTTGAGGCTCTATAGCTACACACTCGAAATATATCTTCTTTCACCAGCTTTGTGGATTCCGTATCACAATAGCACTTCAGACATTTGTTTGAAGGCAGACAGCAACACTGTTTTAGAAGCAAAGCCATTTAAATCCCAGGCAGCCCCGGATTTTGCGTCCAACTCCTATTGCAGCGTACATACATAGCACAGAACAAAAGAATGCTGTTCTGCAGACACACATGTACAGAAAACTTCAAAAACATGTTCTAACGTAAACAGAGAGGGTTAAAGAGAATAGCAATAGAGACAACCTCAAGATTTAGTTATTCAAAACAATAGTTTATCATCTGTTCCTACTTCTGAGCTACATATGTGTGTACTCCAGAGCTAACAGTGGGGACGGCAAAACACAGTTGCTGCAGTTTGCTTTTGGCTCACAGGAGACCTTTGAAGTTTTTGATCGTGGAGACAGCACAGACATAACCAACAGGCAGGCAGCCAGGTCTGGATCTTCTGTGCCCATTGCTGAGGTCTCCTGACTAGCTTATTGAACCTTGTCCCTTTCCCTCCCATCTTTTATTAATCTGAAGATTCCCAAGCTTCATGTTCTGAAACTTCTTTTCTCTTCTTGGGTAGTTGTTTCAGGTAGATCAGCCAGCTGAAGGGGAACAGTGCAAAAAAACCTGGGAGTGCTCACTGGTTACAGCAGTCAAATTATGTTTACAATGCACATATGTGAAATCCATGGCCACTATCTGACAGCCAAATCCACGTGTTAATTTTCTACAAACCTATCTTTCTACAAACCTTTCTTCAAGGCTTTGTAGCTAGATAGGGGTTATGGGTATGTACCTAATCGCAGAAGGGAAAAGATGTCATCTTTCCCTTACACCATTCACTGACTCAGGTTGTGCTTAGGGAACATAATGCAATTGTCTTCTTCCTCCTATTGCTGTATATTTAACTTTTCAAAATATTCTACAAATATGCTGCAAGACAACAGAATGAGGGGTGACACAGTCAGGCTGCCTTTGGAGTACACTAACATGGACCCTTGTCACAGGGTCTGTATCAGAGAGAGACAGCAGGTTTCTGTCTCTGGGCAAAATAAATACTGCTGGGAACAGCAATGGGCAGGGACTCATTTTAGATTGGAATGAAGAAAGCTGAAACAAAGAGGAGCTGAAGTAAATGAGAAATGCAAAGTCAGTGGGGAATCCCAGGGTGTGCTGCCTCTCTCAAATGAAGCTACTTTTGCGGACATCTGAAAAGTCTATGGAAAACAAACGTCCCCCAGAACTTGAAGAGCTCTCTTTCGGTAGCCCAACTGCGCCAACAGCAGCTTATTCCAAAGAGCTGAAAAAGTGAACTCCACTGGCAAAAATCAAGCAGCTGTTTACCTGCAAGGAAAGGCAAAGCTGTCGTTTTGCTACATGAAAGACAGCGGCTTACAATAACAGATTGTGTTATAGCTGGGATAAAACCTTAACTGACTTCGCTCGTCCTCGCTCATCCCTCTGGCTGCGGAGCTTGAGCAACTGGAGAGACCTGAGTTGAATGGGAACGTACAAATCTGAGCGGCACCTATATGTTAGTCAAAATGCCAGACTGTCTTACTTTACCCTCCCAGGGAGAGAGAGGAAGACTTATTACTCAGAGAGAAAGAAGCTAAACTGGAGAAGGACCTTCCTATCCATCCTGGCGAGGTTTCTCAAGCAAATCAACAAAACTCTTATGGATACTCTACGGGTATTGATCCAGAGATCAGCTACCATAGACAATAATGCTGTCTGTACTGTATCTCCATCTAAACCCAGAGATGTACAGGTGAGAGTGACTAGTGAGGAAAAGACACCAAAGTTCATTGACATAGAACTACTAAAGCTTGGACATGAAGTAAAATAACGAAAACGAATTCATCCCTAACTCTCATTTTAACCTGTTATGTCTGACTTCCTCAAACACAGTCAAAGTGTTCTGTGGCTGTTCTAAGCCACAGAAGTCATTCATTTCAAACATTCCAACCTGTTCAGTTCTGTTTCAGTCCTCTCTACTGACACGGGTGATATTATTTCAAATATTTAAACACTGGGATTTTGAAACAAATCCATTTAATTTCACTGGAATATGGACACTGACACTCTTCAATCCTTTTCACGATTCCAGTCATAGCTTCTTCATGTTTAAACATTCTGTAATTTATTAACTCCAGAAATACTTCGATATAACAAAAAAAAGAACAAAGCAAAACCAAACCAAAACACAAAACAAACCCAAACCGCCAACTTTCAAACGAACACCCAGACAGTGTATCAGAACAAGCACACGAGTTTGTATTTAGGGCTAGATCACATTGTAGACTTCGGAAGGATTTACAGGTCTCAGTTGCTTGTTGTGTGTGGTATAACACAGGACATAACGTTTATGTGTACCATTGCCCTCTACAGGATGCAATTTGGGATTTATGTCAGCGTTGTGACTATATTGCTTTCTAGTAGCACGCTCATGAAGCAGCACGTATTTAATTCCAAAGGTGGAAGTCTGTAATTTTTTCACAGAGGGCTCTCGATTCCATATCTGGTTACAGATATCATTACATATCATTTTATTTCACCATTATTTGCATTCACAAACCTGCAACAGCAATTGTGGATACAGAAAAATAAGGTGGTTAACTTTTACATGACATTACTTACACAATCTGCCCATATTTTCACTTGAAATCCATCCACTGGGCACACTTAGAGTGCTGGGAAAGGTCCATGGTATAAACGAAACCCGAGCTGTGTTTCTGAGTACAAACAAACCCTGACTGAAATCTTTGTATAGTGAATGAGAAATTTTGGCACCAAGTGAAAAAAGGGCAAAATTCTCATGGATTTCTGATCTGTACTTTATCTGAAATTTCAGGCTTCACAAAATATTTCCCTGTGAACTTTAAAGTGTGCAAAAATGAATTTTCACAGAAACGCTGAGATCATCTCAACTTCTATCATTATCTGAACTATCACGTCTCCAGTTTCATGAAATTTTCAGTTTTCAGATTAAATCAAATAACTTCTATAAAGACAGACCAAGAGACCACTGCTTCAGATTACTTGTTAAGAAGGTTCCCCTCATTTAGAGATTAAACTTCACTGCATAAACCTCGTACATACAAAAAATTAATCTTAGCACTTCTGAAACAGAATGAGATATCCCTACCAGGACTCTCACACGTGTCAGTGGCATATGGATCTCTTCTATTAGTATTCATTTTGCTTTTTGTTAATTACAGAAAGGGAGCAATATCCTTTATGGAAAGAAAAGTTCTTTAAAAGATACATTTCAGAAAAGCATCGAACAAGACATTAATAACAAACTGAAAGGATAAACAGAATGGAAGTCTGAAAAATTCTATATTTGAATTATACAGGCATTGTTTTCATTCTTGGCACCTTATTTTTCATGTACATAAAGAGAACATGAGCTACAGCAGGGTGAGACAAAGATCAATGCTGAATGTATTACTTGGCATTGGTCAGACTCAGTTTAATAAGAAAAGAATTGATCCATTAAGCTAAACCTAATTCTTGGCCGAAAATGGTTGAAATCTCTTCTTTATACTGCTAGCTTCATAAAGACCTATAATATTCAGAAGCAACAACTCGGAGCTGAGTTTAATAAGATTAAATGTATTGCAAATATACTTAACAAGAATCTATCAAGTTGTTAATGATTACTATTAATATCAAACAATTTTTGTATAGAATTTTTTATTAGAATAGTTGTAAAATATAGCCATGTGAAATGCAATATAAAAAAGGGTTTTAGGTAATTTGTAACAGCTACAATTGCAGAACCAAAACCTTAACCTATAAGATATAGTAATTTATTTTATCAATCCAGTTTCTCATATAAGTGCAATTCAATTTGTAAAGTATTTAAGTGCCAGTCATTAACACTGTATAGCAAAGTGCAGGAGGACAGAATCTACTATATGTGATTGTGTTATTATATGTGAAGAGACTGCAAAATAAATTACTTTTTCTGTCAGCAAGGCTGGAGACCTATTGTTAAAATCCAACTTCAGATTTCTATGAACTACTCTACAAAGCAGTGTTTCACAGCCAAGACCGCTAAAAGCAGTTATTGGTGCCGGGAGGATGCCCTACACTGTCAAAGGGATGTAGTGACATTCATTTGCCTCTGTCACTGCTTGCTTGCCCAGTACGTCCCTCTGAAGACCAGAGGTGCCCTGCATCACCAGACAGCCACCAGCCCAAAGCCACTGCAAGCTCCAACCTGGCAGCACAGCATCGCCAGGGAGGAAAATCCCAGCAGCCTCGTGAGGTCTGTGTGGAAACATGTTGGCTGTGTTGCCTTGGGTAGCTTTATCTATGCTCCTGTGTTGTGCCCTCTCCTTGGACACATATGGGACTGTAGGTTAAAACTTTGCCACATCAAACAGCCTTTAAACACGTTGTATAGACGGGATTGTCTCTTTAAACAACATGTAAAAGAATGAGAGCAGGAATTACTGCTTCACCTAGGATTTGAACCAGGAGGAGGTAACTGGAATCAATTCAGCAGTGGTTACAGCCTAGTTACGGTTTTAATTAAGATGACACATGCGACACAAATACATCCACACAAAAAAAATCAAAACTCTGAATTCAGCGAAGAGAATTACTGAAACAGTGGGTGAGACTGAATGGAAAACAGCACTGGAGGAAAAGGACAGGGAAGGAAATGGAAAGTACTGAAAGTCAATTATTACATGCCTGAAGGTTATACGTGCTGTCTAGCAGCAGAACATTGTGTGTTAAAACATACATTGTGGATGAAGAGGAAAATGCAAGAAAATTAATTGAAGAAAAAGGTATATTTAAGGTATAAAAATACAGATAGGGAAGACAAGCAGAAAGATTATAGCATGAAGTTCAAAGACTGTAACATACTGATAAGGAAGGCAAAGAGGGAAAAGGAAAGGAAAAGTTCACACAAGGCGAGGAAATTGTAAATGAAGATTTTTTTTTTCTTTTCAAGCACATAAAGAGCATAAGGTCACTGAGAGAAACAGAAGCACACCTATGAAATGGCAGTTTACTAACAGGAAGGAGAGACTGCTTAAAAATGAACTCTCTATTTTATTGTCCATAAAACAAGGTTGGGACTGATGACAGGATCAGACATAAATTTCCTGGGGGAGGAAGAATAAACACCAAAGAAAATCAGTACTACACCAGAACAGCTCATCAAGAAATTAGGAAGTCTGAAGGTTGACATAACTCCAGGAATAGACAGAATTAATTCAGAGCTCAGAAAGACATGTCAGAAGAGATGGAGGAAGCATTAGCAGACATATTTAAAACCTGTTTGGAAGTATGAGCTGGTCTGAAGAGAGGTTAGCAATAAGCACTATCTAGAAAAATATAAACCCCGGACTTCAGAGCCATGGCATACTCTCGAAACATTATTTCAGGAAACAATATGATTAAGAGTTTGAATAGCTGCAAGAGAAATTGCTAGCACGGCTCACCAAAGGGATATCATGCCTAGAAATGCCCTCAGCACTTTTTAAAGAAGAATTACAAATTATTGATCATAATGGAAGGTACAAACATATACTCCACACTCTTTAGAAAACCTTCTGATAGATTAACACAGAGAAGACTAATCTACGAGGTCATGCAGTGTGGGAACAATCAGTAAGTTGACAGGGTATGTTTGACAGAGAAAAACTGGTAGGTAGTCAATGAAAAGGAATGGGATGAAATTCAGAACGACTGAGCTACACTCAGACAGACTAAAAACCTGGCAGAGTAGAAGTGCAGACAAATTAATTCAGTGTAGACAAATTTATGCTAATAAAATTAGCAGCAAGTAACAAGCAAATGGGCTCTAACCCTTGAAAGGCATAAAGTTCAAGTTTCTCACAGTGATCTCACATTTTCTCTCTCACTGCAATATAAAGCGATACAAGAACATGCAGCCATACTCGAGGATCTTGGGGATTGGCCCAAACCGTACAGAAATCAGAGGTTTTCTTCACCGATGCCAATGCACCTTTAGGTCAGGCTATTGCTTACTTTAGAAAATTGCAGAATTTTCAGTAGAGGAAAAAAAATGTTGCTTTATATAAATCACAAATTAATTGCAACACGTTACTCTTTAAACCAGGCACATTTTTTTAACAACCCATTTTCCAGCATAGTAGCTGGAAATGCTATTAGAAGTTACTTTGAAGTAGAAGAATGAAGATGGAGTTCATACCTGCTTGGTTGTTAATGCTTAGATAAAGAGCTCTGCCATAAATTGCTTTAGTAAAGCAAAAATTATATATGCACAATTAAAAAAATACTAAAAAAAATAAGAAGTGTGTGATGTTCTAAAGCACTCAGTTGGCCTAATTCTGTTAATAGCAGAATTCCCGTTTACTTCAACAGATACAGAGTTAGGCTGGCCCTGAGCACATCTGAAGAATCACTCCGTGCAGAATGAACTCTGACCAGCGAAAGTTGTTTGTTAATGACTTACCAGCTTGTGAAAGGAGCCCATCGACAGCTCTCTCTTTCTATACACAGCACATCTCATCAGGAACCAGGGCAGCACAAGCTTATTAATAAAATTAAGGTATCTCATAGCTGTCCTTTAGAAGTGAGGAGACTTTTCTCCATGTCTATCCAACCAGATGAGAAAGCTACCAACATTATTATGAAAAATGGTGAGTCTTATGACTGAACATCTTTCAAGCTGACTGCTCACACAAGACATGGAATGGCCAGCCGACAGTCAAAGCTTTTAATTGGTACCAAGATGGAATAAAATGAAACTATATCACTAGTTTCTGGGAAAGCTTTTGCATCCAGTGCCTAATTCTCAGTGAAATAGTTTCTTAAGAGCTTAGCAAAACACAGTCAAAAAGCCCAGCAGAGCCCTCTGATTACAGCATTTGTGATTTCCCTCATGCCTCTGATGTCTCACTTACTGCAAGTTTAAGGGACTGATTTAGTCCTGGTAGGTGGAAAACAAAGAGGAGTGCCCAAACCCCAGCATTTATCACACACAGTGATTCACAGAATTCCTATTGTGTTTTCAAATGAAGCTGTTAAACTATCCCAGGAAAAGTTACTGGGAAGTATCACTGGGCAGCACTTACGTATGCAGCATACGGGAGGCAGAGGTGGTGGGTACGGGAAACTGGTAGTTAAAAGGACCACATGACTGAAAGAGGAAAAAGCGAAATTGTGGTACTGCTAATAATGTGCCTGTTATCCAGTGAATGCTCTTGCATTTACTCCATTTGAAATCTGTTACATGTTATTATCTATTTTGCTTTTTAATTTTCAGCTTGGTGTCCTTCACTGGTATTCGTGTTGAACTTGGGAGTTCCTTGTTTCAAATTGTAGCAGAAACCTCATTTTGAACAATTTAGTCGGGCAATGAAGGAAAGCTGGGGGTAATCAGGCAGCAGAGGTTTCTGCCATACCTTAGCATGCTGTCCTGAGTGCAGTGCTATTATAGTTTGCTGTTCACAGAAATCAAGGAATTTATGACTCATTAAAAAGGGCAGGTGATAGAGAAGTTATTATAATAGCATTCAGAAATATTACAGGAACTATCGCAAAAGCTATGGCGTTAACACCACTGACTGAACATAAATGCAGGTGTGAAATTATGTGAGAACTGAGGATGTAGATATGCCAAGTCTTCAAGCAGCCTCAAACCAGTCACTAGGCATTTGCACCGTTTTGATACACAGCTGCTTTTGTATAAAACTGTTTGGGGTGTATAGAAAATGTACCAACACTCATGATTGTGTAAAAACTCTGGGCTGGAGCTTGTGAAAACACAGGCTTGTGAATATTAATAGCTCTAGTTACTCATTTTCTTATCTTCAGCTCAGAATCTATCTTATCTGAAGACCTGATTTCTAAAAGTCTGACTTTCTGACTTTCAAACACGTCTCCTGAACACGAACAACTAGTACTTAACATGCACTGCTACCACCACCAAAGGCATCTAGTCTTTGTTACTGATATTATTATTTTAGGTGCATAACCACAAAACTATCAAGACCAAAACCAGACCTATTTAAGGATTATGCTTTCAGCAAGCTATGCAGCTGCATTTTAAGAATACACCTCCTTTGAACAAAAGCAGCGGAAATTGAACAAGATTCAAGAGAAAGGGTGACAGTTATTGCATGTCAATAGAATTTGTTGTATCCAGAATTTTTCTGACTTTTTTTTCCCTGGTCTTTCTCATACCATTTTAAAAGACCGTTTACATTTCTGCAGGATGCAACAGGGCAGCACCACAGCTCTTCTCAGCTGCTATGGAAAGTTTCGTAGCTACAGTCACTTTGCCTCATATGACATTCTTCCTGCCCCTCATACCAGCCCTCGCATTAGTCCTCTGCTTGATATTTTTCCAACATCCTTTAAAACAAAGAGTCAAGACTCCACACACCAGAAAAGCAGATGAAGCCGTTAACTACAGCCCAATTCCCCTTTACACTCTTTGAACTAGAGAGGCCTGGCAGTTCAGTGAAGGGGTGCGGCAGGTCGGGTTTGAAGTCCACTGATGCAGCTGTGAGGGCTTGCTTGCGTACCACCTTTCCACACCGTCTCTCACTCTAGTTAGAGCTACAGTAAAACTTCCTTTTCTTTGATGAACGCTGAAATTCATCAAATTCAGTTCTCAGAATATATTTAAGACAGAAGGAAAACAACTCTCTTTACCAATCTGCACCTTTTTTCCTTGACTAACGCATGGGACAAACCAGGCAGAATTCCTCAGTTCTGCGAGGTGTATTTCCTCCCTCCCAAGGCCACCTTGGGAAGGTCTTTCAGTTTCTCCGAGTTTCTCCCAGTTTGTTCACCTTCAATACAGGCCTTCTTGAGCAACTGTGCTGCAGAGTGTGGGTCCCTCCCAGCATAAAGGACTGAGACAAAAAAGCATTTAAAGAATGGTCATTCCTCTCTTGCAGTGTTCCTCAGCTGTCCGTGCATCATCAAATGCAAAACATTGGCCAACATGGAAAAGACACAGTGCTTCCATTAAGATCGTAAAGAACAGCAAGTAATCTATAGAAAAGATGGTATGGGGAAGGAGGAGTTCTCTGCCTGTGAGGAGTCATTTAAAGCCCTAGTAATAGTAAGCTGGAGTTTTACTCTTCGACCTAATAGCTGGGATAGAGGAATTTATACATCTAGGTTTTCACAATGTTTTGTCTCACAAATATTTATCATTGTAAGAGGCAATAGATGACATTCCATAATGCTACCTCTTAGTGTAGTTAATACTGCAGGGGAGAAATCCGTCTCTGTCCTCAAGTTCCATTATAATAAAAAAAGCAATAAAAGAAAACTAACAAGTGCATATAAAGTAAATAATGATTTCTGACAAATAAGTATTTGTCATCATAGCTGCCAAGTGATGTAATCTCTTACTCCTATCACAAATGAGGACCACCACAAACCAGTGATAGTAACAGCTTATTTTTATACAGCACAACACACGTTAATCTGAAAGCTCTCTGCAGAATATGGCCAAGACAGTGAGGGACCACAGCCAAACCCTGCCCCACATCTACAGCAACCTACAAAAGGTAATCGGCAACCCAATGCAAAAAATTGCCAAGGTTTGAGATTTCAGCCTGTCTGGGTAACCTGTTCCAGCATTTGACTGGCCTTGCTGGGATAAATTCTTCCTAATACCTCATCAGAATTTCCCCAGGTGCAGCTTGTGTCCATTGCCTCTTCCCCGTCCACTGTGCACCTCTGAGAAAAGTCTGGCTCTGTCTGCTTAGAAAGACACACACTCTCCTGTCACATACACAGAGACAACGCTAAAGTTTCACTTCAGCCTCAAATCTAATTTTTCACGAACATTCCAAAATACCATGTGAGACAAATTACTCTGTACTAAATTCATCTGTCTCTGAAGGAAGAAGTGTTGTGTCAAACCAGCTGGGATTTTAACTCTTCCTAGAAACACTTCTGATGGAATTACTCATTGATAATTGATGAATTTAAATTACTTCTGACAATTAACAAAATTACAAGTGCAAAGCACTGCTTATTGGCAAATCTAACGTGCTGGAATCCGCCTGCCTTCTTCATGTAATATTCCCTGTGCTGGCTCCCCAGTAGGGTTTTTCACAATAAAGTAAGCTGGTTTGTGCCCCATGATAATAAAAGCACATGATAATAAAGCTTTCCCTTTAGATGGCTTATATTGTGCACCACATCTTGTTTATTTGTGTAAATTTACATTGTGCACTTCTGGATGCGTTCAACCGCAGGTCAGAATTGTTAGAGAACTGCCCCAGTCGGGTGAACACAGAATCCTCATGTGGCACTAGCATGTAACAGAAGTTCTGACGTGCCTGCCTGCCCAGGGTGGGTGCTGCACAAAGGAAAGAGGGGCCAGAAGTGAAGACTCTCAGCGTTCACCTAGTGCAAAGCTGAAGATCTGCAAAACCTTCCAAGAGCCTGACTTAACTCACAGGATCAGGATTCGCATGTAAAAGATGGCAACTCCTGTACATTAACTCCAGGGTAATGCTTGGAGGTGTTACCAAACCAGCTGTGTGTAGCTGTGCTTAGTTTTTGTGTGTATTTTTTAACTGAAAGCAAGTAGAAAAATGACAGAGAAACAGACCCCGACTGTTTCAGAGGGACAGCGCTTACAGGAAGAGGACTGGTTATTCTCACTGTCCTGAGACAACAGGGCTGTCCAACGAGTCAAAGGTGTCTGCTAGATTTTATTTCTCAAAAGCAAGGATTACTTGTGGAGAATGCGAAAATGAAGATGCTTTTAAATTTAAACCATTTCAATAGGGTTCCTACCTACCCTGAAGTTACTGCTCTCACATTGGGTTCTCTAGGCCCTTCCAGCCCTTGTTTTCATTCACTGGTTGCGAGGACTAACCAGTCAGGTGATGTTGTTTATCTCTTTTACACAGGTAAAAGGCACCATGCAAGAGACGGCAATTAGGCTCCTGCTATTTAATCATTTCTTCTACCGGCTTTGTGCTTTTAACAAAGGATTGATATTGACTTTCCCTTACGGCCTTTGAAGCTCCAGGTCACTTACCCAAATCTGTGCACTGGTGGTGCCTTTACAGTGCAGCTGAACACCTCCACCTCAAACCAGTGTGAAACCATACTTATATATTTCATTACATTTAAGGCATATCCATAAACGGGGCTCCCAACAGTTCAAATGCTCTTAACTCAAATGTTTTAATGAAACTAACAGTGAGGATCAAAGGTTTCTCTCATACTCTGTGTCGTTACTGAATGCATAAGGTCCGGCTCAGCTAAATGTCAGATTCTGACTTGCTTGATTTAGCCCTGCTATTTAGTAGTAATTATGGACAGGAGTCTCATTTAGGTGTATCGATCCAGTCTTCAGCATGAGGAATAAATTCAGCAGCTGAGCTACGGAAAACACTGGATGAATTCTCAATTCCTGATTCTCCACAAAGAACAAAGAAGCATCAGGACATTTGGTGTAGCACCGATTCTTACACATGTACATCTGTAGTTAAACAGGCTGAAGAAGCTCTTCCTCAGGGAGAAGCCGCATCAGGAGCAACGAAAAACCTGGGGCCCACCACTGAGCCATGTATGTGGAAGGTTCCAAGTCTGCCTTCAGGAAAGACAGTATCCCAATTCGGGAAAGCGTTTAATCATATGTTTCGGTCCATCAGAATTCATGAGAGTCCTTAAGTATGTGCTTATTTTTAAAAGACGCTTAAGTGCCATTGATTTCAAGTACATGTTTAAGTGCTGTCCTCAATATAAATGATTTCTGAAACCCGGGTTGATGGGAGTTTTATCACTGATTTTAATAGGAGCAGAACAGGAACTAAAGAATTTTAAAAATCCCCAATGCTTCCCCAAATTGAATGTCTACATGACAATAAGGAAAGTATAATCAGATAATGTTGCATATTTATATTTCAGCTACCTAAATAAAGAAATTCTGAAATTAATGAAAAATCCTAAGCGCCTCATGCTAACAAAAGACATTCATCACTGAAGGGATAAGAACTTCTCTACCTCGGTATCACCCTAAATTTTTACCTTTACGTATATTTTCTTATCATGGAGGATATTGGGTTTTTTTAAGACTAACAATACAATTTTCTGGTTAAATATAGTTATCTTTTAAGTTATAAAAAAATCCATAATATAATTCTATGAGAGTTACCATAATAGACTGTAACAGCTGCTATGGTCTATTGTGTAAATAAGTAATTACCAAATTTACAGACTATCATGTAAATATGTAATTATGGACTTTTTAAAATGTGCATTATTTCCTCGATAGTCTATCGTTTAAATATGTAATTATGGACTTTAAAACATGTATTATTTACTCAGGCTGCAACAGCTCCTTGGGACAGAGCTGTTCTGGCCTACTGGGTAAACATGTAATTACGGAAATTTTAAAAATATGTATTATTTATTTGCTGGTGCTGCTGTCAATACATCATGACAGCCATTTTTAAACGGATACCATAGAGTCAATATCCTGTCGATTTTTTATAGGTCACTCAAGGCACCTCTCTGCATGGTTGCAGTGCCATATAGCGAAGTCTTTGCCTTGCTAGGTCTTACCACAGGGTCATCAAATGAAAATCTGGCAGAGGACTCCACAAATAGTTCCATTAATTGGCCTTTTCCACAAAGATTCATAAATGCACTCTTCTGTCATTTCTTTCACAATTTGAATAAAGTGAAATATATTTCACTGTGGTTAGGGGTTGGTATCCAATAGACTATTCCTTGGAGACCTTTCAGGAAAGCAGTGACCTTAGTGTAGCACAAGCAGTGTGTGTGGGGGTATTTCCTAATGGCCTCTCAGCTCTCAAACCAAGGATTGTGTTGGCATTAGCAGATACAGCAGGAAACGAGATGATCTGTAATGCAAAACGGTGCTGAGGCCCCAGTGTCCATAGTACACACTTTTCAGAAGGTTTAGTACAGGCTAGTTCTGGTCTGGTCCCATGGAAGGAATATTCCCAAGCAGAGGAAATCAGTTTTTGTTCAGGGAGACAACTCCATAATGACAATCAAAGTGCTGGAAGTGGGCCTGATCCCTTCCATTCATGACCTGAACTAAACACTAAGGTAGAAACAGCCACAGAATGCACTCGGTCATGCTACTTGCATTCTGATTTCTGCACATCCTAAAGAGGAGACGGACTGGAGCAGACAGTTCTGTAATGTATGAAGTGGCATTTTTGCAATGTACAAAACTAGGAATTCCAGAAATGCTTCCAATGACAAGAGAATATTCTTCAAAGTGGTGAAAAAAAAATCAAGGGCATTTCACTCATCCAAGATGGAACTGCAAAGATGTGATTATTCTGAAAAAAAGGGTAATTACCATCACCATTAAATATTTATGTTTTTCAACTACCCACAGGCCCCGATCAGAGAGGAATGCCAGGTGCTCTGAAAACATTTAGGAATATCACCACCTCAAAGACTTCACAATTTAATAAATATTATCAAATATATTATACTTTATAGAATGCTTTTTAGAAGCAAAACGAATGTGTTCTTCGGTCAAAATGTATGCGCTGCATCTACAATCTGCTGTGTCTGCATCTATATATCAATAACTCTAACATTTAGGCATGATGTTCCTAACAGACCACAGCAAAAAGCAGAACCAGAATAACTTCTTGAACATAGTTATACAGCGTTACCCTTCAGCCAATCCCATCCTTACATTGGAAATAGGAGTGGTATTGTCATTTACCTAAAATTATCTCCTGAACTAGAAAAGGAGAGGGAAGAGAGATAAAATTCATAGAAGTATTTTAGAGGTAAGGTATATTGCCATTTTGAGATAGATATAGATATAGGTGATATAGATAGAGAGATAAGAGATAGAGATAGAGATAGAGATAGAGATAGAGATAGAGATAGAGATAGAGATAGAGATAGAGATAGAGATAGAGATAGAGATAGAGATAGAGATAGAGTTCATTTTGAATTGAACCTAAATAGAAAACTCCACACTGGAATGTTCAAACAAGAGCACTGATAAAAACAAAATAATTTCCACCCCAACGAGCGATGGTAGGGCATCGGCTGGGGTGAGACTGAGTCCAGCTGTCAGCTCAACCTTGGGGATGGGTCTGGACTAACTGGAGAGACTCTGGAACTTGACCTCTGAGGAATAGGGGAAGGAACTGGGATTGCTTAGTCCCGAGAGGAGATGACTGGCAGGGACAATAACAGCACAGCTGTGCTGCCTTTGAGAAAGGAAGATGGCCTCTTGAGATCCTTTTCTGCCCTGTTTCTTCAAGGCTTTATGCTCCAGAAGTAACCACAAGCCCACAAGTGTAGACTCAGTTTTATGCCTAAAAGGCCAATGAAACCCACTGAAATTTTAAACAACACAGAATGCAAAAATATGCTGAATAATATGCATCTTTCATAATGTGCATAAATAATGCTTTTATAATATGCAACATTAGTATGGTCGATTATTTGTCAGGGCTCTGACTGCACCAACAAGCTCTGCAACCTCTTCTGCCTCCCACCCTGGGGTCTGGCTGCCGACACTCAAGGCCAGATTGCACTGGATTGTTCTAATCTGCGGGAAAGAGAGGTGTGAGAAGACACTTTCTTATCTCCCTACACCTATCAGTACCATTCATGTTACTTTCATCTTTAAAAAGGTCACACTGTTTATTTTTGAAAGGCAGAAAACCCTGTTTCAGCAAACCTATCATTCACTTAGCAAGAGAAAAAAGCTGACAAGAAAATGTCTAGAAGATAGGAACTACAGCCCAAACAAGTGACAAATGCAGGCCCCGTTGAAACGAGAACCACCACTCCACATCTGGAACCCAGGAGCTTTGAAATCTCAGCTGTGAAGAGGATTTTCAGCTCTCTGTGCTGAGTGCGACTGATGATTACGGATTTTCCAAAAGCAGTTGGAAATTTTTGTTCTCTGGGCTGTGGTACTTCACCACCTGTGTAAAGCAGGTCAGGTTTGGGAACCTGAAAGAAGAGCTGCACGCTACTTGCTGCAGCCGTGGAACTAGACGATGGGATTTCCTTCCAGAACCGGAGAATCTGCCACACTCCTTGCTCTTCTGAGCTGTTTACTTTGGAGCTCAGCCCGCATTTGCAAGGTCATGCCGGATACTATTCGTCACACTATGTTGCTTATGCGTGAAATCCTCATTTTGTGCAAAGCTCACAAATATATATTCATGTCATAGTATCTTAATGTCCAGGGATAGTCTGAGCATGCCAGCGTGAGGGTGGCTGCCACACTTGCTCTGCGGCAAGCCAGAGTGGAAAGTTGTCACCTGCGGCTGGAGATCTTCGGGGAAGGTTAACACAGCCGCACTTCTGGAACTAGGTGGCTGCTATAAGAAGACCTTGCCTTCTGTGACTGCAATTAGTTATGTGTGAAGTAGACATGCCAAAAATCGGAAGCGGTGTCCATTTTGCAGCAGTAATTATTATTGTGAAGCCATTTTCAAGGTGGGATTATGGGCAGTAAACCGCTGGGACTGACTGTGCTGCCCATGCGTTAAATCCTCGTTTTGTGCCGACTTAATGAAAAAGATAGTTTGGTGTAATACAGTCGGTTTTGTCAGTTGCTCCTCCGCAGCAATATAGGGATGCTTTATTTGTGCTTAATACGTGCTGTGATAAATTTTTCCATGAGATCTTTCTGTAAACGTTCCATCACAAGACATTCAGTTAAACTGGAATTAAGGTTGCAAATATGCATTAATAAGTTAGAGTAAATTCGGCACTAACTTGACTGCTGATGTCAACGGAGAAAAAGCAACTGAGGAACATCAGGAGCTGGATTGTTACCCCAGAAACACTGCTCTATCTCCATGCACAGGGGCATGACAGAGAATCAAACCCTGTGAGAAGTTTGTAAGAAACATGTGCTGGAGTATGAGGAATGCAAGATTCAGCTGACACTTTACAAAGGGCAGGACTGCAATAGCCCTGTCAGCGGCCTCAATCGGCTCCCACTGGAGTAAAGGCATTTTTACCACTGCCATTAACGACAGTCGAATTAAGTCAGTGATCCGCACTTGTGGAAATCCGACCCTTTGTGATTCGAACTAAACAAAGTAATTTAGGTTTCTGTTGTTCCCTCTTTGTAAAGGCTGACCTGCCTTTCCCCTGCAGTTACACCTAGGATGAACCACACATTACAGTGATCCCAAATTTACTTTATGTTCCAGCCACATAAAATACATCCTCCTGACAAAGTCCCTGCTAATTCCTCGAGGAATCAAAGCCAGCATTATTTTTTCTCTTAGCCTTGACAGATCTGCCTGTTCTTGCGGCTAAAATGAAAATATTTCTTTTCTTTCCACTTCATAAGATCATATTTTATTGTCAACACATTAGGAGAGAGAACGGTATCAGAGAGTAAGCAAATCGGACAATAATTAACAGACAATTAAATCACAGTCATTAATAAAGATGCCTTCCAACTAGTCTCTGAATGATAATACAAAAATTCACAATGGTGTTGTGAAGCTTGGTTTACTCCTACCTGTAATTTACTTTGAGGTCATAGCATAAAAGCTGCTTAGAATTGAAAAATATCGTTATTAGCATAAAAATGAGGTCTGTTCTATTTATTTTGTGTATTAATTTAGCAGAATATATTATTACACAACTTCATACTGTAAGCACAAGGTCACACAGGATATGACTTGTCACACTGTGTTGCCTATGCATGAAATCCTCATTTTGTGCAGAGCTCCAAAATATATATTCATGTCAGAATATCTTACTGTCCAGCGACAGCCTCAGAGTTTCATTCTATTACATACTGGGGAAACAGATTCAGCGTCATCTGAGAGGTCTCTTCTTCTCTCAATACCCGAATGAACTCTCATTAATCAAAAAGCTACACACACTCACCAAAAGGCAACCGGCCCCATTAATGTCTGCGAGAAAACGGTATCCGTTCTGCCAGCATTTTGTTATTATTTCTGGGTGACCATCCCAGCCAAACGGCCCAACTGTGGCATCGAGTCTATACAGCTGCCAGAAAACAGACCTAACTTTACTAAATACCCTAAATAAATAGTTCCTAGGGGTGGAATTTCACTGGCACTGCCCGGGTTGCATTAACTGCACAGATATGAAGACAGCCCTGGAGATAACACGACCTTCTCCAAACCTCCCTTGGGCCTGGTAGCACACGTCAAAAGTTTGAGCTTTGCTTACACTGACCATAGGTAGGTTGAGAAGCACCAGTTCCTACCCGCCTGTTAACTGCCTGCCCATCAGCTCCTGGTGGGTTTGCCCAGCTTTAAACATTTTTCTCCTCTGAACACATCCATACTGAAGAACTGGAAGCAATGAAATTCTTCGAATATTAAATCTCAGAAAAGCTTTTTTTTTTTTACCAGATATAAAACTGAGATTATTGTATAGGCAGTTTCAAGGGGGACAGGTTGCTCAAAACAGTCTTTAAATCTAAGGAAATGTCAGTTTGCATTAAGAAAAGAATTATCACCTTGGTCTTCAGGAACACAGCAGAAAGCAGGAGCCGTTTAGAGATCAGAGGAGATAACCAGTGTAGCCTCCAGACCAGAACAGCAGGTTTGACATGATATTCAAGTAAATAGCCAGAACAGAACAGCAATTAACAGTTAACAGGCCACTCAAATTAAGAGCTTTCCTTGAGAAAACAGCCTCAGACCTTCAGAGACTTCTAGGAACAGACAGTTCAAGCAGCAAGTAAAGTGGCAAAAAATCGAAGCATATGGGGAATTTCCTCAACAGGCCTTTTATCCACAGAATGTACAAACCCAGAAATGGCCTAAATGGAGATGTAGGGGAATGTAGCTGCGGAGAGCAGGGAATGAAGAGAGGAAAGGAAACAGGATTTTGAGCACTGACCTGAGCAATGAAAACAGAATTTTCTTTGCTGATATCTAGAGAACCCGAACTGCGCGGGTTTAACAGAGCGCTGACCTGTGCTTTGTGACTTGGTCATGCAGCTTGCTGCCACCACAGCCGGCAGCGCAAGACAGCTGCGGAGGGGTTGTAGACATGGATCTCGTGCAAGAGCTATGGCTCACAGCCCACTCTGACAGACCCTCAGTGCACCGCATGCTCCCACAGCGCCGGCCAAGCGGCAGTCACGCTGGAGAATCAAACCCGCGGTCCTTGTACAAGCACTCCCTGCTGTGGCACCCATCTGCATCTCCATGTTTCTGCCTTCCTCACTGCTCCTGGGCAGCACTACTGCCTTCTCACCACAACATGGTGGGCTTCTCACCGTGGCAACAACAACCAGTTGTAAAACCCACTGCCTGGGAAAGGGGCAAGGACAAGCGTGACAAGTGGATGGCTCAGGCTGCCAGGGTCCCAACACCCTTTTTTGTGTACAGTGCCTCATAGTTCTACAATAACAAGCATTTTTCTATCATCCATGAGTTTGACCTCCACAAAATTTGTAAGTCAAGGAGTCCAGAAAGAATTGAAGATGTATCTTTTCTACCTCTCTCAATCTCACATAGCTCAGTGCACTCTGAATTTGGGACATGTGGGAACACAGCCCCACAAATACACACAGGTCAGCAGTGTCAGAAAGGCACAGAACCACCCAACTGCCCGCCCCAGCCCCTATGTCCTACCACCGCAGCAGTCATTTTGCTGATCCTCTTGCTCCCGGCCTCTGCCCTGATAAAATAGCCTGCAAAAACCCTGGGGGCAAGACATGCATGTTGCCACCTCCTCAGCACTGAGACAGGGATGAGTGCGGTGCAGCAGACACGCACCCCGTGTGTTCGTACCACAAAACTGCTGCCTGTTAGCCACATCCAGGAGGGCAGAGGTGCCAAATTAGTTTCACAGCTTTCTAGCACTGAGATGTGTCTGGGGCCAGGGGACTTTTTGATGGACGCATGGGAGCAACACTTGCAGACTGCTTGAAAGGGTCATTTCCACATTTCACAGCAGTGGCCTTTGGGGGGCCCAGTGTCAGATCAGCAGCCTAGGAGCTGCCTGTTGGCAGGGAGAGGGACCCAGGCGCCTTTCTGGCTGTTTCGCAGGGCCCACTGAGGGGTGGGGGGGCAGTTCTGAGGAATACCAAGAGCAGGTCAACCTTTTACCTGGTTGAGGGAGGTTGAGGGCAAGAGGGTTTGGGGGAAAAAGAGTTTAGGAGTGAGGGTGCTTTGTCGCAAGAAGATTGGGGGTGATGCTGCTCAAGGATGACGCTGTTTGGATGCACGGGCATTTGGGAGTGAGGGAGACTGGAACAAAAGCGTGGGAGAGAAGGATGTTTGCAAGCAAGGGCTTTGGGAGGCAAGGTCCCTTGAAGGTGAGGGTGTTTGAGGCTGAGGGTGCTTGGGGGCAAAAGCATTTAGGGGTAAGAGCTTTTGCAGGGCAAAACCGTTTAGGGGACAAGGGCATTTGGCGGCTACAGTGCTTGGGTGTGAGGGTGTTTTGGGGAGAGGGTCTCCGTGCTATTGCCAGCTCCCGACCGTCTCCTCTGGTGTCCACACTCGCTCCGTGATGCGGCTCTCGGACACCGAACCGCATCCAGACACCCACCCACCCTACCCCCCTTCTCCGCTCTGCCCATTTCAAGGCCTTTCGCTACCCAGGAGCGGAGCCTCGCAAAGGGGTAGGGGCAGCGCCAGAGCCCCCTTCGCAGGGCCGGGCAGCTGCCTGCGCCCGGCGGGGCACCGCGGCAGCGGGCGGGCGGGGGCGCGGCGGGGCCGGCCGCGGGGGCGGAGCCGCCAGTCAGCGCCGGGCTCCGTGACCCCGGAGCGGGGAGGCGGCACCGCGGCCGCGGGGACGGGGACAGGCTGCCCCTGCCCGGCGCAGCGAGGGGGGCGCGGCGAGCCCGGGGGCAGCGCGGCGGCGTGCACACCCCTTGTCCCCCCCCCACCCGCGACACACACATACAGACACGCACACACAGACACACGGAGACACACACACGGCACCGGGCGGGGGGAGCCGGCTCGGCCCCCGCCCCACCGCCCGCCCGGGGAGGGCTGGGGCGCGGGTCCGGCCGCCGCAAGCTCCGCACTTACCCGGGCCGAGGCGAGGTGTCGGCGGGCGGGCTCTGGCAAGCCGCTACTGCGGGGGGCCGGGGGGGGCCGGTTGGGTTTGGGGGGGTTTCCGTAATCCAACGGTCTTTGGGCTGCCAAATGTAAACACTCCGCCATGATTTCTTTGTTTAGATAATTGAACCTGCCTCCCTCTCCGTCGCCGACTCTCGCTCGCTTTTATTTATTTATTTCCCCCCCTCCCGTCATCATCATCATCATCATCATTATGGCTTGTGTGGGGTGTTGGTTTTTTTTTTTTTTAAGGGTTGTTATTTAGTAGCGGCATTTAACAACTGGTTTTACAAATATTTATGTGCATATATATTTATGTATAAATACATACATGGGGAGGGGGAGGCGATGGGAGGCATTAAGGAGAGGAAGTTGTTCCCCCTCGTTTGGGGGTTGCGTTTCTTCCTGCTCGCTGCGGCCGCGGCCGCCGCTGTCGCTGCCGGGGCCGGCGGGAGGCGGCGGGGCCGGGGCAGGGGCTGCCCGGCGGCAGCGAGGGCGGCCCGCCTCGCCCAGCGCTCTGCGGGAAAAGGCATCGCCCGCTCCAGCGGGAAGGCAGCGGCGTGCCGTGGGGAGACAGATGGAAACTTCCAGGTTTCCGTTTCTTTGCTGCATTGCAAGCTCGACATGAAAGCAAGCTTGTTGTTACTACCTGTTATTATTATTATGCGGGAATTCCCTGTCAGGAAAGCCAGTTACAGTTTTGTTACAGGAAACTGACAGCAAGTGTCAGCGCGACTAAACAATGCCATTTGCATTCCTACCTTGAAAGCACGGTTCTCCATTTGGAAACATTAGAATAATGCCCGTATCAGTACACCCTGAAAAAGATGCAGTGCAATTCACCAATGCCCCGAAATCCCTTTTCAGAGATCAGAACTTCCCAGGACTCTGGTGGAAGTGCCCTGGGAGGATGCAGGAGGCTGAGCTGTGGTGCCGAGCACTTCAGCCACCTGGGAACGACCTGGTACCCTACACCTTCCATGGGGCACTTGAGGGGTTTTAAGGCACCGCGTCGCTCATGAACTGTGTTTAAGGCTCTAGAAATTGCCCCTGGCTTGTACATTGTTACTTTTTGTATGAGGGAAGAGCACTGCCTCCCTCCATCTCCTGACCCCTGGCTTAACCATCATCCATTTCTAGGAGGTCCCCCAATGCCGCAGAACATACACCAGTTCCAGAGTAACCTTTGCTGCTGATGGGTGGAAAGAGCAATGCCACAAAGACGATTTCACAAATCGTTATACAGAAAAAAAAGGTGATTTACTTACACTGTGACACAGTGAAGATACAATGCTAGGTGACAGCATGCCAATCATCAGACTGGTTTCCAGCACATTTTCCCCTGAGACTGTTAGTACCATAATGGTCACCATTCCTACAGCCAACCGCCTCTGCTTTGAAAATAAACCGATGCCTCGTGCATTACTGTAACTTAACTAATGTGTCTGCTTTTGGCAGAGGTCCTCACTCTGCAAAGGGATCACCAGATCGGACCCCAAACCTCCACTAAGTCCCACTAATCCCTTGTAAAGCCCTTGTTAGTTCCTGGGACAAGGATCTCTCTTTATGTACAGTGAGCACAGAGAAAAATAACGAAAAAGGACTGTACATATATATTCCACGGGCGCAGACTCAGTCTGTCAGTAAGAATCCAGGGCTGTGTTACACGTTACTGTGTCAGGACCGCACAGTTATTTGCGAACTATTTTACAATAAAATTCTGGGAAGTTGATTGGGCCGTGGCCGTTAGCCCATCAGCGCAGACAAATTGCCACACAGGCCCTGGAGTCGCTCTGAACTGTTTGGCAATGCTCAGGCCACTCCTTACAGTTTGACATCACTCCTGTATTTCATGTACCAAAACAAACAGCATCACTTAGTTTTCACAGTGACCCCAGCTCTGCTGTTCCAACTTCTTGTTCTTTTAAACAGAAGTTTGAGAATATTTCCTAGTTTCTGCTTCCTCCCCTCTTAAAGGTTATGCGATTTGCTTATGATTCAATTTTTCTTTCTCTGCCAGGTTTTCCTTGCAATCTCCCCTTTGTGGAATTTGTACTTTTGGCCATTTAAATTCATTTCAGGCTAGAATGTGGCATAAAAGTTCGCAGCTTCTTAGCTAGATATGAATTACTATATTTAATCTATACTTAGCTCTTCGGCTTTTTTTTTTTAAATGAGAGTGAAGATAGAAATAATTTTGTTGTGGTTCCAAATGGTGGCATTATGCTGTATGGATTTCAGCTCTTCTCTTCCTTTCACTGGCTTTTCAAAGGGACATGCCAGAGCGTTTGAGACATGGCTTCAGAAAGGGGTGGCTTTACAATCATTGAAAAATCACTTTTTTTTTTTAGCATAAAACATCAGTGGAAAGTTACGGTAAATCATAGCAGACCAGCATGATAGTATTTCTGGTAATGATTTGTTTTGTAATTAGCTGTTGTATCACAGTACCAGGTAATGAGCACAAGCATAGAGGACCCTGTAGTAATGCTGAAAAATGGCAGAAATGGCAGGTCCTGTCTCAAGAACAAGGAGTCCAAAAAAGGCAGCAGATTCATGACTGAGCAAACCCTGACTGCATCTCTTCCTTGTGCAGGCAGCGGTACGCTTCCTGCGTGCTTTGGAGAAGGCCAGTGGCTCTTAAGGATGGGACTTACTGGCCTGAATGGGGATGTAGCAGAAGGATGGGTTGTGACATAAGGATCATAGGAGAAAGTGTGCAAAGACCTGTAATGAGGAAATCGTCCGTGAATATCTTTATGACCTAGTGTATGTCGTGTCACTGTGAAAGGCTGTTTTTGCAAAGTTTGAAAGAAGCTCCAGTAAAGGGAACACACACACTCCTCCATTCTTCTCATCTGAGCGTTAAGTGTTTATGCTAAAGTAACGTGTTCCTTTGCAAAGCTGTTGTCTGTATTAGTTTACCTTCTCTAGCTGGCATCTGAAATGTGTGTGTAGAAAAGCACAGGGATGTGTAGACTGTGAGTATTTTAATCAATGCAATCTGACAGTGTATCCCCTTGTCATCAAATGGTTGCACTGCAAGAGCTGTGTAATGCTCTGCACTGTTGTACACGGGAGTAGAAAAAAGATCTTAAAACACAGCAGTAAAAGTCTGTTGCATAAAAAGATAACACCCAGATCCTTAAATAAGGTCAAGATGCAATCTGTCAGTCTAAAAACGTGCATCTACCGGACCACAGAGACAAGAGCCAGGTGCTGAGTTTCTTTTTTGTGAGCAGATCTTTCCACTGTAAATGTGGGCAAAAGCAATTATGGAAGAAAATATGAAAAATAAAGTTTTCTTTGAGTGCTTTGCACCGAGTTAACAAATTGCTATTGCACAATAGTAACACTGCATTAATTATGTCACTATTTTTCCTTCGTGATAGATTATTGTTAGTAATTCATCACTGTAACATATTAATCGTGGTATTAGTTTTTAAACAGAACAATCATATTAGTAGCATACTTGTCATATTAGTGAAAATTAACAAAATGATGAAAAATTGCTACCAAGGCTTTGGGGCTCTAACACCACAAGGAAATCACTTTTTCCCAATCCAGCAGTTTTTCAATGAGCATGAATTTTCTTGTAAAGCTAAAGACACTGGTTTACAGCCTTCTCTGTTCAAAACCCAGCAGCCATTTCGAAATATTTATGCCCTCCTTTTAATGCCAAATGTGTGGTTTCTTTTTTGATTCTAACACTGCATGGTCTGCCTTTGAAAAGCCTGACTGCTGTCATTCACAACCCCTGGCATGAGGCTGTTAGAGCCATTAACTCCCTTTTTGTGGGGGATACTTCTGGAGTACCGCACAACTGCCCTTCTAAAGGATGGAGCCACATCTCCTACTGAGCACTCAGCTGTGAGCTTGTCTTAGGTGCCTCCAACCAGCCACTCGCTGAAGATTTTGTTTGGGAAGCAGATAGCTTCAGGCCTCTGTGAGCATGCTCCTTCCTACTTCTTCATCCTGCCCTTTCACATTTCCAGCATCTTCTCTGCCCTAGTATCTCTTGCTAATATAGAAAGATGATTTATGGATTTCCCTAAGATCTCAAACATTAACAACCTGAATTAGGTAACAGGGTTATAAAGTGGGATTTCCTGTTCCCTCCCTCATGAACATTTGGTGCTTCAGAATCAAGAAAAGATAAAACATTGCCCAGACCCTGGGAATCCTGTTTGGAGCTGCAGCCATTGTTTTTGCCTGCTCCTGTGAAACCAGCAGGCAAATCTCCAACTCTCATCTGTTTAAAAGCCAGTGAGATACAACATTTTCCCCGTTCATGCAGCTACTCTCGGTTGGCTTATATCTGCTAATTTAATAGAAGACATGAATAGCTTTCATGTGATTAACCACAGAACGTCACATTGGAAGAGTATTTACTGCCAAGCAATAGGCCACAGTGAAATCCAGGGTCACATTGGACATACCTCTTATTCAGTCATCAGTTGAACCCAGTCAGACAAATGCAAATGAAATGGTAAATTTATTGAGTTTTCAGAATAACCAAAAAGTAGCCTTTATATTCAAGACTTGTCTCAGTGTGAGATTGCTTCCTTTGGACATGTGATTCACCCATGAAAGTATTGTAGGGGTTTAGAAGCTCAATCAGAAGCAGAATTCCCACTATCTGTCCAACAGTCCTCAGTCGGTTAGTGACTTCTGCTAAAACATCTCCAGACAAAATCACTTACTGCCATGAGCTGGAACCATCCTTGGGGGGTCAGACAGCTGAACGAGACTGCACCAACCACGACACGACCCACACGTACAATAGGGTTAATAACAATGCCCTTACTGCAAAGATTAATTAATGCTTATAAAAAGCTTTTATTCTCTAAACTGCTATTGTGTTAGCCAGGCCACGGCACCTCTGTGAGCAACAGCATGTTCAACTGTGACACCTAGGCTGTGCTTCACTGAAACAAGTTCCTCGGGAAACACCCAGCCTGACGTTGGGACCAGCTTTAGAACAACCCCAAAGTCCATATGCACTGACCATCTGCCCTGAAAGCCTCTCAGCTTCTCCCTTGGCAACAAGTCTGTCTAGGATTGGAAGTGCTGCTTGAGCTCCCAGATCTCAGCTGGGGCTGGCCCTCTCCTGCCTTTCCCATTCATGTGTGCAGAACTCACCTAGGCGTGGCACAGCTCGCACACGGGGCTGCAGTGTCAGCCAGAGCTAGTCCCAGGACCCTCTGCTCTGGAGTATCCTCTTTGGTACTCAGCTGCTTCTCTGTCTTTCTTAACAGCAAACAAGCCATGGGGAGAAGCAAGTGGCACAGATGACCTCCCCCGGTACGTGAGCAACGACAGAGAAGTAAAGTTGGTATTTTACCATCCCTTTTCTAAAATTTAATTTTTCCAATAATTCTAAGCTCTTATGGTGTTGTGCAAGAACTGTCTTACGGCTGCAAGAAGCTGCAGCACTTCACAGTTAAAATCTCCCCAGCAGTGTTTGTAAAGTTGTGCATGTGTTGTGGCACTGATTTTAATACAAAACACTACACTGACATCCGATCTACACATAACATGCCTTTGACTGACATGGGCATTTATAATACATTGGTGTGACATATGCCGAGCATAACAACAGCTCTGACTGACAACACGGCAAAAAAGGACTTGTGTTATCCACATTGGATTCAGAACGTTTCCATCCTCCCCTATTCAGTGGTAGTAATTGTGCTACTCATATGAGAAGATATTTTTGGAGTAATGCAGCACTGCAGACTGGCCCAAGTGGCACTTACGTCCACAGCCGAAAGAGCAAGAGGTCTTTTTAGTCTCTAAGCATTTAGAAAAGATAACATAACTAGGGCTCCAGTGAATTGGAGTTGTCAAAATTCACACCTAAGAGCAAGGGGGTGTTGGGCCTGTTGCCAGGAAACAGCATCTGGTATCACATTTCTGAAAGGATGCATGCATATGAATGCAAGCGGGAGCTGCGGCAGGAGAAATCTATCCCAGAAACTGCACCTCCTCGTGTGTGCGCTGTGGCACCCGCCCATGCGAACTGCCTTGCCCTGATTCCTTAACACTCCTTTACCCAACAGCCAGAGACACGCAGGCAGTCATTTGCAGGACCAGTTACAGGTTCATCTTCACAGTGTGGCCAGTGCTACAGACCGTGCCCAGGGCCAGCAAGCAAACTTGACTGCTCCTCAGGATATTAACTGCTTGCACACGATTGCACTTGCTCCCTGGCTGAGTTCTGAGGCCACGCTTGGACATGGTTTGAGGGTTTCTGCAGGAAGGGAGGAGCCACTGCCACAAGACTTGTGTGGACAGCACTGCACTAAGCTTGCCACTCGCCACCCTTCACAGTCCTCCAGCACTGTCCCAGCAGCTTTTTAACCTCTAGTATTCTCTATGCCCCGATGCCATACTCCACGGTATGGCCACAGTCTCCCACAGTTTCAGTTACTGTGAACGAAGACACACACACAAGAACAATTCTGCTGTGTGGGCATGGGGGCATCACACAGAGCTCAGAGGAGACCCAGGGTCAAGTGCTGTGCACTGTGGTCATGGCCAGCTAACCCACCTTGCCCTTAGGGGCAGAAGACCGTCCCTGCTTTGTTCAGGGTGGGATAGATATAGACCTAGAAGATGGACGAGAATGGAAGGGAGTAATACTGGAAGTATTACCCATGATCTAGGAGTTTGAAATAGGTTGGCAGTGGAGATTAGAAATAATTCACTCTGACTTTTCCAAGACTGCTGAGTTTCTCTGTAGGACAGAAATCTCCAGAACATGTTCTGGTGGAGCCAGGCAAAATCTTTACTGGAAATTCCAGTTCCTTGGGCAGGCTCTGCACTCCTAGTGATGGTGAGAGCAGGCGACCAAGGACTGTGGAAACATCTAGTATCCTGACAAGGTTCCCAGGACTGTTTTATGATGTGATGCTGTAATTTTAATAATTAATATTGAATGGATGGTATATTGCTAAGCTTTCATAAGTATACAGACACACAAATAACCTGCTAACTTCACCAAATTATGAAGCACACTAACACAAGAAGTAAAAACTAACTAAATAACAGGATATTATTCTGGGCACCCATTCTGCCGGTGACGTCAGCACAGTTTTCACAGTCTCTATATACACCCAGTGCAGGCCCAACTTCAGAGCTTTTTTAGACAGAATTTCTGCTCACTCTCAATGTGGGCTGTAATACAGAAAATTAAGATGTTCTTTTTTTTTTTCATTAATTCCCAGCAATATCTTTCCTTGTTTTAAAGTTCAAGTGATTTTCCCAACCAGATTATGCTTCTTAGGTATGTAAATTTGTTCAAACTTAAACTCCTTGGCATCATTTAAATTGTGGCAGAAAAGGAGGTTTAGGAACTGACAACATAAAGGCCCTGTCCTGAAGATAGAAAGAATTTCTTTTTTTTAAGACACAGGGTTTCCCTGTCTTCCCCACTTAAGAGAATAGCTGATGTATGGTACAAGCAGGTCATGAAAAGTTTTAATTGCCCAGGTAGTTGTTAGTCCAGAGTAAAAGAAAGGAAAAGCTGGTTGAGGGAGATACACAATAAGTTAATGTACCCACAAATGATTTCTTGCCTTGTATTTAAAAGTCTTTTTATTTCAGACGGCCTTTGGCACTATACCTGTTCTGTGGATAAGTACCTAATTCATTTCACAGAATGTCATTCCTGTGTCTCAACAGGACTGTTATATTCATTCTTAAGTAAGGCCTTGGCATACCACTTGGTTTTATTTATGGTCGTATTACTAATTTAAATTGCATTAACCTTGTATGTTTGTAATCCTTTAAACAGTGTTTTGTAATAAAGCACCTGGGCAGCAGGTTGTGTACAAGCACATTTTCTGAAGAGAGCATTTGTTGTGTGTTATGATTATTTACATCGCATCTGAGGTTTATTGGAATATTAGGCTTTCTTTCAAATGAAAGGGTTTTTGAGTGGAGAATCATTGCCTTGTGTTAGAGCCTGTCCCTAGCTGACCAGGACAGCACTGTGTTCCAGGCTGGAAGGCATTGCTTTCAAAGAGGCAGCACTGCTCATGTATCCATTTCATCAGAGGAATTACCAGACCTGTGCTGGTCTTTGGTATTTTCTGCAAGTAACAATAACCTCTGCCTTATGAATAGCAGCAGTGCTGCTGTTGGGAGTGACAGAGGACTGTGGCACAACTTAACGAGTTCTGGAATATGGTGAATTGAACACCATCCCTGGCACTGACATGACTTACAGAGCAGAGGAGCCAGCAAATGATAACTCAGGGCAAGGAAATCTAACTATAAAGGTGACTTAAGTTTCTGCAGAGAAAGGCAAAATAACTTTTGCAATTATTTTTGAAAGGAGACGTTTTACCTGATAGTTAAAAGACAGGAAATACGTTTTTTAGGGTAAGATTTCAGTTCTTCCCTGCAGCAGTCTGCTAATCTCTTGGCCAAGAAAAATCTAATCTAGTATAAATCTAATGCATTCCAAGGGTCTATAGACTCTAATCAATTTTGGTTTAATTTTACAGTATTCTTCAGCTAATTTTGCTGTAAAGAATAGGTAAAATATACTAAGAGCATCCCTTTGGATGTGTTTCTGAGGACTTACTCTGTTCCACTGAGGTCAGCTTTTCTACCGATGTCTGGACATCCCTGTTTAAACAGGATCATACAGAAGACTGCTTAATAGTTTGTTGCACTTTTCTTTGCACTTTTAAACTACAGAAGCCAAGTACTTGGCACTGCTGTTCAACTGTCCTAGGGTTCAGTCCTATAAGGACTGTTTTCTTTGAATGCTGGTGTCTCTGTTGCTCATTACTGTCTAGGATCAACTGTCTTACTAGCAGATTCCTAACGCTGATTTGAGAATGCATTTAGTATAAAAACCTGAAAGGAAATTTTATTGTAGAATTTACCTCTTCAGCGCAATGCATGGAGCTGTTGTCACATGCCAGTTAATTGTAACTGTTAAATAGTTCTCTCTTTATTCTGCATATTTACCCACAAGGAACTTCTGCAGATAGAGATATCAAAGATCTCATATCAGCTGAAGAGATTTGTTAAGTTCTCAATTTTAAATATGCATTGCAAAATAATAGGTGTATTGCAGTGAAAGGAAATGTCCAGTGTTTAGATTACTTACTGCCTTTAATAAAATATTTGGAAGGAATCAGTAATGGATACTTTTTTAATACACTGCTTTCTCGCTAATTGTCAGCAATGATCCCTATCACTTACTAATTTTTAGTGATCCCTATCGACTAATTTTTAGTGCATATGGAAACTGCAATTTAGAACTGGGAGCATATCCAGAAGTTCTGTGTTGTTATGGTGAGCAAATGCATTTCCTTGTAGGCCTGTTAAATGTAAATGATAGCACAGTGGAGGTTACATATCTTATTCCACACCGATGTTTTTACAGCCTGCTATGATTTTTTTTAAATTGTATCTACATAATATTACTTATCAAGATCCTTTTAATTAATTAGAATAATTCAAATTAATTACCAACATTTTTTCTTTACACCAGCCTTTCTTTTACCTTGCATGTCTGTTGCTTTAAATTTTCTGCAATTCAAGTTCTGTATGGACAAGCCATACGCCCCGGTCTCTCATCTGGTTTGTGTTATTTGGGCTGGTTTTGTCTAACACTGGTCAGTGCCAGAGTCAGTGGAGTTTAGGTGTGCTGCAGAGACAATGTATGCCCTTAGAATGGGGAGAGAAGATTATGACGATCTGTTCAATGGCCTGGTGAAGGGAACAGAAAGCTCATTCATGTAGGCTGATGTCTGCAGTGGGAGTAGTGCTGTCCTCAAAAGAGATTTTTCCTCTCTTCACCTAAAGCATTTCCAGCATCTAGATGGTTTAGGGAAATGGGGCAAAAGGTGCTTCCTGGAGAAGGTAAAAAATTAGCTTCCAGCGGGGACAGAAGACCTTCAAATTCCAGAGGGAATTAGATGCTAGGGAGCAAAAATATCCCAAAGTGGATGAAGCTGTGTGCTAAATCCCACTATCTCCCTTGGCTCTTTTACCAGTACACCCAGAATTATATAGGCATGCTAAGATTTTATGTCAATGTGGTGCCTGTGAAAATGAGAGATGAACAACAGCACAATATGATGACCCCTCGATGGGTGCCTTCTCTACCAATGTTAATAAGCTGGGGATGGGTGAAAACACCGCAAAACCAGAAAAAACTGATGGTGAGTGGATTGCAAGAGGCCACAAATAAACACAAGACATTACCTCGATTTTCTCTGGCAAAACAGCAGATGGGAAAGAAATCAGGTCTCCAAAGAAACTTCTTACACGTCAAAGAAAACTGCTTTTTGGTCAGTGTTTCGGGTATCCTGCTTGAGCTGTCAGTACAAGTTTGGAATTGATAACTTAAGTCTCTGGTTTACTTGCATAAACTTCTTGTTTTACAGTTGTCCAATGATTAACGCATGTTCAGGTCACTCTGAAAAATCCAATGTGCTCTTATTTATTCAGATTAATTAATACTGAAAAAACATGCATATAAAGTCAAATATTTTGAGTCTCTGTTGCACAAGAGAAATTTAGATCTTAAGACCTAAAATCTTTCTCCTGCTAACCTGCAGATTGTGGCTGCCTTGATCAAGCTTCAGAGACGGGGCACATATTAACAAAATACAGACTGGTAAAAGACAGCCTACAACTTAAATGCAGAATATTATTCCAAGTCTCACACATAGCTCTGCAGCAAACTTCTGTCCCTCTGTAATGCTCATGAGATCCCATTATATGGTTATGCCTGCACAAAAAATTGCATTTTGTGTGGAAATTCACTGTGGTTGTGATGAGGGACTCATTAGGCAAACAGAGTTAATTTAATGTATAACTTCAGGTAGAGTTTAGCTTTATGCTTTATTCTTGGAAAATCTAGTTACTCTAACCCCTATGTCTCAGATACTTAATCAAAAGTAGTCTTATATCCCACCACAGACTACATGTAGCATGCCAGAAGTGCTATCCTGTGTTGGTGCTGTCAGAGCGTTGAGGAGGGCAGTAAACTTTGCAGATAGCAAAGAATTATTTAGGCCAGTCAGCACTACAGAACACTGCAAAGATGTTCAATGAGACCTAATAAGGCTGCACAACAGCAGACAAATTCAGCATTGACAAATATGAAAATACATATTGGAAGGAACAGATTGAATTGGTCATGCACATTGCTGAGTTCTAAATTAACTGTAACAACTTGGGGAAAAGACCTGGGGGTCACTGCGGGCAGCTCAATTAAACATCTGATCGATGAGCACTGGAGGTTAAAAAAGCAAACAAAATGCGAGAATATATAAAGACTAGGATGGAAAACAATGACAATATTGTAATTGTGCAATTATAGACATTGCTGGCACCCTTTCCCTGAATACAGTATTCATCTCTGGTCATGCCATCACAGAGCGGAAAGAGAAGAAGCCCAAAGTTAGGCAACAGAAGGGAACGGAGACAAGGTGAAACTTCTGTATTAAGAGAGATTTTAAAGATGAGAACTGTTCAGTTGGAAGAGGAAATTAATAAGTGGAAACATTATAGAGAGATATAAAATAATTAATGGTATGGAGAGGGTCAGTTGGGTGCTCCTATTTACTCTTCCCCATAATGTAAGAACAAAGTGACATCCATTAAATTGAAAAGAAACAAATTTATAACTGATAAAAAGAAATACTTTTTTACACAATGCATAATTAGCCTGTTGAACTCCCTGCAACAAGCTATCATTATGCCCAAGAGCTTAGTAGGATTCAAAAAGGATTATACACTTATTTGGATAATGAGAGCGCCCAGGGATACCTTAGATAGGATAAAAATGGTTGGGGGTGGAGATGTATGAACCCTCATGCTTCAGGGCATAAACCAATCATTAGCTGTCTGGGATTAGGAAGAAACTTCCCCTACGAGCAAATTATTCAATAATTGTCCATTATGGGTTTTCTTGCAAATTCCACTGAAGCATCTGGTCCTGGCGACTTACTGTAGAGCCAGGGCATTGGGCCGCTGACGTGATCCACTGTGCTATCTCCTATTTACATTCCCCAAACTGTCATCTGCCTTTGCCGTGAGCCTAGGAACGCCGCCTCTCTACCAAAAGGGGTAGTTCTGTCTGCTCTGTGACCTCCTGGCTGCTTGGCAATTACTGAGCATTTATTTACATATTTATTTGTGATATAGACAGGACAGGGCTCTTTCATGGGCACCCCCTTGCCGTGGGGAAAGAGCTTGCGTGCCCTTGTGAAGTTGAGAGCTATGCTGGTGGTGGCATATGCCTCCGGTAGGGTCTCCCAAGCCAGACAGGTCTCAACTGAAGGGTCAGACAAAGTGTGTCCACGGGCAGGATGGGCTCACTAGCCTTCGGGCAACCATCCTAGGAGAAGGACAACTCTAACTCCAAACCCGGGCAGATGGAGCTCGTTTAGCCCTGTAAGGCCATCCATCTAAGAGAAGGATACTCTAACCAAACCTACGACCTGAGGACTTCGCTGTCACCGTCCAAGCTCGCTAGGCCCTGGCAGATGAACCTCAGGTGTAAAGGGTGGGGCCAGTCTCGCGCACGCTGCGCCTCACCTAAAAAATCCACCGCGCAGGCTTGAAGGGTGTACTCACGTTTGCAAAGCCCTGTAGCGACAGGCAAGGGACGAAACCCTCCGGTGTGCTCTTTGCAACCGGTCTTGCCTATCCCGCATTGGCCTTTTCAGCCATCAACGCGCTTGCAATAAGCGTGGGCAAAGCCCTTCCCAAATCTTCGTCCGCGAAGCCAAGCCATGAGACAGGACAGGGTGAAGTTTCGTCTTTCAGAGGGAACAGGTTTTTCATTTTAAATGCACCAAACTGCCTAATGCTAACGTGTGCTAGTGTTTTATCATCCCATGTAAAGCCTTTTGTGAGATTCACTGACAGTCAAGAGAGCATCTGATTCTACTGATGTATTAGTAAATCTATTTTGTTTTTTGTTTTGCTCCTTTTGATAGTTCACTTGATGGATTTTTCTCCTTTTTCCGCTTCTCCACAAGCGGGAAATACATCCTGATACAAAGTCTTAAGGAGACAGTATTCCAGTCTTCTATTGTACTAGGCCCATAGCAATCTAGGTGAGATTCTCTAACAAAGGTGCATCAATTTACCCATCCTGGAAATTCAGTGAGATAGTCTAAGTTACTTTCAGGGGGTGCTTTGACCATAGCAAAGTCATGTAAAACCTGCTGATTTTCCCTACTGCATACTATGTTGAAAATTAGATGCCATTGAGATGCTTTTGCATCTATTTTGATTTTATGGTTTGTTCTCTGCCATCCATTTACGCTGGTTTTAATTTGTTCACTGCATCTTATGATCAAGTTTTACTATTACTATCTAGTTTTACTATTTTACTATTACCATCTAGGGTTTTTTTACTATTCCTTTTTTCCTACTACTAGTATCTACTATTTTACTATTACTATATAGTTTTACTATTACTGTTATTTACTATCGAGTTTTACTATACCATTTCACTACATGAAATTCTGCAACAAAGTGAGTGTCAGATGAAAATATAACTTCTGCTTTAAACCAGTCAGAACAGCATGCATACACCCAACGCAGAACTGGTACAATCAGTGTGGAATATCCCTTTGATGCATTTGTGACTCACCAACCAACCACCGCGCCTGGAACTCTCTCCTACACACTTGTTTCCCTGGGGATAGCACTAAGTAGGGGCAAATAATCACCAAATGCAACCCAAAGTGCCTTCGTTCAGTCTCTGTAATTGTCAGGACACACAACTTCACTATTGGATCTTACAGTACTGTGACCTGACAATGTTGAAAGCAAAAGATTAACAATGCTTCCAAGACAAACTGTTTGTGCAGAAAGGAGTCAACGGTGCAGAAAATAAAACAAGGTAGATTAATTTGAGGGAGTAAATTCTTAAACTCAGTGGAAAAACAACTTTAAAACATGTAGTTGTTTCATTATGCTGCATAAAAATCATCCTTAACCCACAAAATTATAATACTGTTTTCCACACAAGAACTATGTAAATGTATTTAAATGTAGTTTATGGAAAACAGACACAGCGATTACTTGCAATGGTGGCATAGCTTTTATGTTTTAAAACCAACAGAATGTTTACAAGTTTTCTAAGCTTGCTTAGAGTTTTAAAAATTTGGAATAAGGTTTTCACACCAAAACATCGCTCTCCTCAGATGTAACATCTTAGTCTGCAGTATGCATGTGTGTATTTTAATGGTACATCTTCCTTAAATAATAATAGCAACCAAAGCCATTTTGAAACTTTAGGAGCCCTTAGGAGATATATCCAGTGTTTATCAATCCAAAAGTAGCAGATGCAATTTCAGATAGAATATAATGGAGAAAATGAATGACGAAGTTAAATGCAAGGATCAGCACTTCCAGAAAACCTCATGAATAATGACAACCAAGTTGGAAGCACAGTTTTAGAAAACCATATTCAGGGAGACCAGCTGGGCTGAGTTAACAAGTCATTTATAAGATTAATACTAGAAACTTTGTAAGTCTTTAGTTTGAATTCAGCCCAAGTTAGCAGAGACCAAAAGGAGTTACTATATAACAGCTCTGTCAGCAGCCTGGATGAAGCGAGCGTCAGGTTTTGCTTCCATTCTTCTCACCCAAGCATTCACACCATGGACAGTACCATTCTGAGTGATACTCGTTAGCATCCTTACTAGCAAGTCTCAAATAGCTACAGATTGACTGGGCACGGAGAACGCACGATGCTATCAGCCGCGCGTGGTGTTCCTCTGGGTCATGCTGGAGGCTCTGTGGAAGAGAACATAGCTGCTACCTGTGCTCTATCCATTTACAGGGAAATGGAGGTCATCAGCCTCCAGGGATGCCATTTAGTGCCATTTCTAGGTGTAGACTTCACATCTACAGCTCTGTTTCCTGGCTCCTAAAAGTTCTAAACTGTTGGAGGGCTTCAAGTATTCCTACGAGCAAAATAGTGCAGAGACTACCATAGCCCATATGAAACAAGTGAACAGTTCCTATACGATTCTTTGAAAAAGGCTTCATAACCACTGTTGGATGTCCTTTGTTGCAATTGCTGAAGCATTAGTCAATACCATTCTCAAAGAGGCTTCTGTTGTAAAACTCTTTGGTCGTTGCCTGTTTGGGGGCACAAACGATGCTGATATTGAGACTGCTTTTGCAGCAAGGATGCACTAAGTGAATGTCATTTCAGTCTAGCTTCAGAACAGTGTTTTCAGCACTTCCACTCAGGAGTCCATCCTTCAGATGAATCCTCACGTCAGTTCAGGCCCTTCTTTAATGCATCCATACCCCAGCCTAAGCTACCGATTGTGATGGCATTGGCTAAATTTTTTTCTTGAAAGACACTGCCCCCTGATCACCACTCATGCAGCCCTGAGAGCTTTTGTGATAGGTGAGAATCAGGGCCATTGTCTGGTGGTGGGGCTTAGATTCTTTCCCAACAGCTTTTGTATCAAATGAAAATGTACAATTAAATGTATTAGAATACATATAGAAAGAGAATCGCATATAGGGGACCTGAAAATGCGCTGCACAACACTATATTTAAAAAGTAGTCACATAAAGACTCCGTGCTACAGCGTATTTTCTTCATTATTTCTGCCTCATTGTATGTGAAACTATATTAGTATAATGAAGTGAGAAATAGTAGGCTATTGGATATTATATTTCCTGCCTAGCAGTTTTAGAGAATTTAGCTCAAGGCAAAAGAAAATGCAGCCTTTCTGCCCTGAAGAATAAACAAAAATCTGTTACAGAAATAAAAGTGTCAGTAAGAAATCAGGTGGTCTCTCCACATGCATCAGTGCATTTCTTACCATAGCTTATGGAGAACTGCTTAGAGGTTGGGTTGGTGTACAAACACTCCTACTTCTTACACCAGGATGTGTGCTTAGGTGTATCTTTCCGCTTTATACAGAATGGAGACATTTGAGGTGTTGAATAATCAAGCTGCTGTTCATCAAACTTGACTGCCAGAGGAGTGGGGCACTGCAAAGCTCCTTGCTTCAAGACTTCAGGTCCCCTAGATCCCAGTTATCAAAAAAAATATTTCTTTTCCTCTCTTTTCATCCCTGATGTTTTATTTTCCTTATTCTATATGTAAGATATCAAAACTTGCTGTTTCTCTTCTTCTTCTCTCTTATCTATGTTCTCTTTGGTGTGCCATTAGTCTTCAAAGAGATAATAATTCTTCCACCGTGCAAATAGTAAATTCTTTACAGTCTTGTCTGTCAGCTATTTTGTTTGCTTAAGTAGACAAAGAAACCTTATTCTATCAGGAAGGGAGAATCCCAAAGCTGCAGACACCAATATTTGCACTGAGCAGGGGAAAGATCTAGGTATCCAACCTTAGACGTACGACCAGTTTATGGTAACAGCACTAGGTGTCACATACAGAGGTTTCTGGATTTCCTGATGATTAAAGTATGCTAGTTTAACAGGAACACAATAGCAGATTGATTTAAAAGGACTTGGTTGTTAGACTTATTCAAGCATTTGAGGATCTACACGGAGCTGCTGATCTGTGAGTTAGTAAATAGGCAAAGCTGTTTCTAGGAAGAAAATGGTACTCTTTGGGAAGATAAAGCATACAGTATAACAGAATGTACATATATACTCTTATATGTATATACTCTTATATATATATACTCTATATATGGCATGAGACACAGCATCACGGACACCACAGTAACCAAGAGGAACCAAATTGCTAAATTACTGATAATTGCACAATTCCAGAAGATTACATACTAAGAAAAAGGCAAGTTACAAAATACCAGAGGAGCCAGTGTGCTGGGATGAGTGATAGTGGACAGAAGTCCTGCTTCCACCAAAGACATCTTGGATTCTCTTTACATAAGCTCTTTTTAGTGTATAGCGCTGGTGTGAACTATGTACAGCAGACTTGCTCACTTAATAGGTCCAGGTCAGAGAGACCTTGTATTTCAGCAGCTGGTGTACAGAGAATTTTTAATTTATGAAGATTATTAATTTACCAGGTATTTGTTTAACATGTCACTTTTTCCTTTACCAGGCCTTACCAATAAACCAAAAATGTCTTCTCAAAACAGTAGACCTTCACAGAACTTTCCAAATTATTATGCAAAAGTCCATAAAATTAGACAAAATATCTCAAAATATAATTATCCACAAAGTAGGGCTGAAAGGAAAAATAATGCTATTGCCTTGGAAAAATGAAAAGAGAAACATGAGTGGAGGACTGGTGAAAAAAATAAGGCAGAAGTTTTAAAAGACCCGATGACCTAATACATCGTGTAAAACGGCGAGAAGTAACAATTAAATCCTAGCCAGCATCTCACCAGAGTGAAGCACAGTATGAAGCTGCAATCTGCCTGCTCGATCTTTGGAATGGTTGCTCCTGATCTTAGGCAAAAGGGATTGTAAAGGGCTGGTGCTGAAACAGCCTTTGAGGGAAGCATATCCTAAAGGCGGCAGGACGAGGTACTATTTTCAGCAAGGACTCTGCATCTCAAGCCTTGGCCTTAGAGACAAGCCTGCTGCACTCCTTAAGAAGGTGTGACACCGTTAGCTTAGCGAGCATAATGCTTCTCATTATAACCATGCCGCTTCCCACTTGCACCCCTCCAGGCAAAGCAGCTCTGCACCATTCCAGGGGAGAGGGCTGTACCTCCCAGGAAGGATCTAACACCTCTTGCTGTCAAATGCACTTACTTTCTGCTAGACCTTGGGCTTGGGTAAGTCAAGCAGTGTACCTATAAAGGCACACAGGCCTCAGTCCAGCCCTTTCACTTGAAAGGTGTGAATTTACAACATACGTTGTACCAAAATCACTTTGGTTTACCTTATAGCCCAAACTAATGCACCTTTAGTGAAATTTCCCAGTACAGATACCAGTCTACTCTAGGTTCTAATTCTGTCCAAAGGAGGATACTACTTCCGCAGTTGTCACCAAACTGCATGCTTTGCCTATCTCTCGGAAAGCAAACTTATCCTAGGGGTCAGATGCTCAGTTTTGCTGGAAAAAGCAATTTAGCCTTCAGCTAAGGCTTTCTCTTCTATCAAGAGCCCTACTGCAAACTGTGTTTTCTTTCTGATAACTTTTCAGATTGTTTTATTTGACATTTCTATATTTTCTTCCTAACACAATAATTCTATCTTTGTTTCAGGGATAAGGGCTATAATATATTCTCATGTTTGCCACAGAACAAGCGCAGATTCATCTAAGACATGACAACCAGCATGCTTTCTTATCTGCAAAGAGGGTCATCTGTTGTGCTTAGGAGTATGGCGCCAACAATTGTACCAGTATATTGCTAATGCTTAAATCTACATTTCTATGTAAAATTAATTTTCTCTTTTGTCTGCAGTTGCAACTTGGAACACTTTCCTTATATGCACTATAAAATGTTAATAGCAAAATTTAGTGTGACTTTATGACTGTGGTGTCATTTTTCTCAGCTTGATCAGCTCTTTCAAATGGCATCATTATGATCAAAGTTGTTTACAGTAATAAAGCAAGAATAGTTCCAATAAAATAGTAGGTGCCTTTACAGTTAAAGAGTAGTTGGCATTTAAGAACGCAGCAGCTACTTATTCTGTGGGTGCAGAATCAGAGAAGTCCACAATATAATAGAGTTAATGCATGTAATTACGAGATTGCCCCCCTCAGGATTTGAGGGCATTGAAAGAGAAAACAGGAAACACATTATGGATCTGAAACGGGGAAAAGCAGCAAAAATTGCATATATTGACGATATCAGGAGAAACAACTATGCACTGAAGCTTTGAAGTCTTCAAAATTGTGTATTATTCTAATGCAACATCATTCTTCACCAGTAATTTGTCACCGGTTATTGAGTTACGAGAATAAAATGGTGACACTTTAAATTAAGGTACATTTATAAATATTTTACTAATGTTACGTGATTAATAGAAATTACTTTAAAACTAAATTATTGGGGGTATGCTTTAACATGTGGGAACACATACGGATGATGGTTTAAAAGATGTTTAATAAATGATATTCTAACTGCTAGCTATAAACATTGATACTCTGGGACATATGAAATAATTTATAAACCATGGGTGTCCATAAAATCTTTAAAGAAACTTTGTAGCAGTAGGGAAATAATCAGAGATGGTGATTTACACCTACTTTACACCATGGAAGGCATAAAGCTGAAGGCTGGGAAAGCTGGACTCAAGGACTGTAATGTGAGAGACCCCACAGGATCAGACGCTAACTGGGAATATCATGGTTACAGGAACACGTTAGGTGACATTCCACGTCAGCAGCTGCAGTGAATGAGACAATAAAGAAAATAACGAAATTTTTCTCCATGGAGGGTTGGAAAAAGATGGGTGATTCTTTAGTGAAGCACTGCCCAGCACGTTAGAAGACATGGCATTAATGATCATCTCTGCCACATATGACTTCTGTGAGCTCAGGTGAGTGACCTACACCTTGAAGGCAGAAAACCTGTGGTACCAGCTCTATCTGCAGCACTTTTAAGCACTGACTTCAAACGGATTTAAGCATAAGCTGGAAAGATGAGCTAGAGCTATTTTTCTAAATCAAGACCTTCAGCTCTAGGATTCAGCGTCCAGTCTGGAAATTGAGATTAATAATACTTTCTCTTCTGCCTCTGTTGTTTACTTGCTCAGTATGTCAAGGCCTTGCATGTACCTACAGCCTCTAGAACCTCTTTCTCCCATAGCCAAAGTCAGCTTTGGTGTGGTGAGGATGTGTAACCTTGCATCTGACTGCTGGGAAAACAGCTCGGTTGTGAGAAAAAGCTGCAAGAAACCTCACAGGGGGGCTCTGCCCCATGGCTTGTAAGCTGCATTTAAGCTTTGACCATCTCACTTGACCGTCCCCCAGTTTGAAAGCTGCATCGGGACAATAATACTAAGTGATATTTTCTTGGTTAACAGTGATAACTGGCAAAGTTTGGATCAAGGTTAAACAAGTGAAAACTCACTTCAAAGGTTCATACCCCTTGGTAATAATTTATTAGCAAAGGTTTTACTTGAGACAGTAACAAGTAAATCCCAGACTGATCACTGCTGCCCTACAATGAAATGAGGTAACAATACGGATTCCATCTGAAGGCTGTGCTTTAAGAATGCAGGTCCCTGACAGAGAGCTGAGGATGTGATTGATTTACATGACACTGTTTTAACTGAGAACACTGTAAAATAATTCAAAATCAGTTTGACATCTTGGAAGACAACCTTCTATTTAGAAACGTCAAGATTGTAGAGCATAGAAAGAGAAGCCCATGATATATTTTTTCAATGAATACCAGCAGTGGTCGGGATGCCTACCTATAAAACTCCTGAACAATGTGCTGCAGCACATTGTATCCTTGGAAAGGCCAATCAAGTAGCACATTATATGGTGCTTGTGAAATGTTGCAAGTCTTGGAACGAGGAGCAGAAATTTGAAACGGGCGTATAAATCTGAGTCACGCTGCTAGGGCTGAAAAATTTTCTTTTATCTGGATTACCCTGCTGCTCTTACTTGATGTCAAAAGCTGTTTATAAGTGTTAAACTGGGAATGAAAAATATAAGCCAAGATAATGTGGTGCCACATTCCCCCAGAAAGAAGGCTCATTGAGGAAATCAAAGTTAGCTTTGACTCATGGGATGAGAGGAGACCTGTGCCTGGATAGGGGCAGGTTCCTGTTTTCACAGGAAGAACAGCCTTTCAGAAATGATTGCCTCATGTTTTCTGTGAGTAAACGACATCCTTATTACATAATTGATTTTTAAAATATGCAGGACCATATTCTCCTCTTTTAATCTTAGAGAATTGTAACGACTTTCCCTGCCTTTTAAAGCGGTTTTAATCACTAGAGACTCATGTCCACAGGGTACCTATTGCTGCGGTTAGAGCACACAATGCCTAGACAAACACAGCATTATTTCTGCTTCATCCTTCCTCCGCCAAGAGAGAATGAATTCAGTTCTGATCCTTTAGATGCTCATTATCAGGCAGATTTATAGAAATGATGGTCTGTACACATGGTTGGCAGTCCCGCTGAAATAAAGCATGTTGCAATGCAGCAAGTTAAATATATACATAAAGCTTTGCAAGACTCAGGTTCTAACAACAAATAAGCTCTGTCTCAGGACTGACTGCAGTGTTGCTCATTTGCCCTCATCTCAAGTGACAGTGCACTTATAGAGAGAGCTGCATTTTAGAAACTCCTTCCAGTATCATTTCTTATACTTTAAAATGTCAAGACTACCGATTATTTTAATTAGTATGATTTCTTGTCTCTCCTCCATTATTTTTTCCAGTTCAACCTGTCCAAAGCATAAACACAGGATAATGTCCACTTCACAATCCAGGTGGTAACAGAAATTTTTTTGGCCCTAGGATACCCCAGGGCCTCTGAAATGGCATGAGGCGAGTATGTTTAGACACCTAGTCCCAAGGCTGCAGACAGTCAAGGCTCCAACTATGGATCTTCTTATGGAGAAGTTGTATTCCTATCCAAAGCCTTACTGAAGTCAGGGAAGAAACTCACATTTAATTTTTTTTTTTTTGAAATTAGAAGAATTTTCTCCACAGAAGAAAACATCCATTTCATCCAGCCTTTGCCTGGGAACATCTCTACATTTCTTTCCCCTCATTTAGCATTATTTGGAATTGTACTAGGGGTACATTTGAGCTGCAGATGCATTAAATCCCTTTGCCTTTCCCTCTAAAAACAGCAGGTAAACATTCTCTCTACACACAGTGTCCTGATGCCCTCCTGCATCAGTCTGAAATGTCAGCTTTCTATCTTATCGCTGGCATCCGGCAGCCAAATGCTTTCTGCGTTGTCACAGAACATGCAGGATGAGTTGAAACATTATCCACCAACAGCCACACAAAGTGCATAGAAGGGACCGTGCTGCTTACAGCAGCTCTTTGCTTATTTGGTGTTGTCATGCTCCCTCACGATATTCTTTTCACCTTTGATTTGGTGGACTTCCCACTTGGGACCTGATGTAGTTACCCAAAGCAGTGAGAAACACACACATCCAAGAGCCACTTTTCCTTCCTCTTTGCCCTGTGGTGTTCTCCCTTTTTCATTATTTATTTTTTCTCTCTTCTGGCTTGTACAAGGGTGGAGCAAGGGTGTGTATCTGATTAATCCTTTTCAGACTTGAAGGGTTTGCAATTTTATTAGAGGACAAAATTATTATGAACATCGCAAGCTAGAAATATGCTTTGATACGGAGAAATGTATTTAAAAGTTTGCCTGCAATGCCTGGTAAGACCAGAACTAGAATATTTGAATAAGCCCTTTGAAGCTTGCAGTTGCCTGAGTTCACTGTCGTCCAGAGCTGTAGTCCAAGACAACTGGAGCTGCTCCGGGCTTTGTGAACTTATTACAAGCATAAGTGAGTTGCTGTCATCAAATTGGAGTGTCCATTAAAACTTCAAAGGAGAAGCTTGATCTAAGTTTTCCTTGTCATATGTGTAATACTTATTACAGAGAGATTTATTAAGCTTCTTGCATTTTATAGGTTGAATCTAGTGTAGGGTCATGGAACATATTAAGGTTTTGACCAACAGTAAAGAGCTGAAATATTCATATTTTGCTATTCATGACCTTGGGACTACCTAAAATGGCAGCCACCTTTAATTCAATGCAATTGTGCCTAAGCACAGCTGTATTTTTACTCTAGTGATGTTTCAAGAGACAAAAAAAACATGAGAAAATGAATATTGAGTGGGTTTAGGAGGCGTTTTAAAAGCCAGGCACTATGCTAGGCCAGAAATGAGGGACCCTGCCACATAAAATAGTCTTACTTTCAGGTGGTAATGCTATAAATTGAGAAAAAATATATATAATTTAGTAAATTAAGTTTGAGTGCTCTATCCTATCCAGAACCAAGCTGTGTCACTGCTGCACATTAAAGACCTAAACTGTGTGCCCAAAAAACCACTGTTAAAACAGCGAGGCTTCACACACACTTTACTACTGCATTCCTATCTACCGTGAGTGAAACTACCAACTGGCACAGCACAGCTAATCATCTGATTTTTTCCTAACGGCACTGAGCAGAACCACAATGCAGGCAACAGGGAAGTAGTCATTCCTCCTGATATTTGACGGTAACGAGAGATCGTTGTCCTAGTGACGAGGTGAGTCTCCAAAAGCTTCCTCTATAATCCATGCAGCAAGAAAGGCTGCTCCAGTGACTGTCTGAGAGCACCTGAATTAGGCTGCTGCTCGGAACTGCTCTGTGTAGGGTCCTTGCCATCTCTTCATCCGTAGGGAGACTGCCTTTCTTCAACAGACACCATGTGCCTGAACTGCCGTGAAGGCAAAGAACCTCCCTGGAGAATCTATTTCGCACATGGATTTTTGTGCATAGACTACATGACTAGTGGGAGAATGCCTTTTATTTTGGGGGGTTAGTTTGAACTGCTGTGCAACTGTAGTTAAATCTTTTTGCAAAGAACAACCTTTTGCCTACTGTCCTAAAGAATTTATTTGTTTTCACGAGTTTGTCTCAACCTTCGAGTTACTGTAACAGTTTTGTGTATTTAATATACAGTGTGTGTTAATATCATGGACAGTTTTATAACGGCATTAGAACATACACCATTCCCTCCAGCTTTTTATGGACATCTACGCTTCTGCATTAAACTACTGTAGCTTGTGGAATTTACAGTAGAAATCAAGAATGAAGCCTGATGAAAAGCCTTTTAAATTGTGTTGTGTACAGCCACTGCATCCATCTTGCAAAAGGACTAAAATGAAGAGAACTCTAACGTGATAATTTCTAGCATCGTGTCTTAGTGAAAGGACAGGATTACCATTCTGCCAGACAAACCATAAAGGAAAAAAGATTATAGTACAGTAGGAACACTAACTTCATCTTTTTATTTGAAGTCAGGTTTAATTATTTATGTTTTCTGAGGAAAATAAAAACAAAATGGTAACTATGCATTTTTAGTTTAACAGAGGTCTCATTTTAGATTCTGCATCATTAAAATACAACTACTACATCCTAGCTAGAAAAATAAAAGCAGAAGAGACCCAGGAGATAGATAGATAGATAAATAGATAGACAGACAGTGACACAGACAGACAGATACCTCTCTCCCTACCTCTGCAGAAGATGGACCTAAATAATGAGGAATTTTATAATTACAAAGCAGTCTCATTATTTATTGTACTCTGAAGATATATTCACTCTTAATTTGAGAATTTTAATATATTTTTAATGTAAGCTTTATGCAAGTGATGGAAGTTCTTCTTATACTACCAGCCAAAAAAGAAGACACAAAAAATACCAACTGTTCTTTTTACCTTAGAAGTGCTCTGAATTTCTACTGAAAAATATAATAGATGACACAAGTTATACTTCACATTATCAGTAAATACTACCATAACCTCACCATGAGGCAACACAGGTTGTCATATCTAGTTACTATTTTCTTAGGAAATGAATGACTTCTGGTTATCACAGGCTGAATGGACATGACAGTGTAAAATCATATTCCAGTCTGTGATGAGCGAGATGATAACATATGTCACCACTCCACTAAACCTGTGAAAATCCCTTGGAATTTCTATTTATTAAAGATCATGTTCACCCCGTGGTACAGTATAGGGCTTCTTCACTGGTTACAGTAGAGCATTGCTTACTGTTAATTGCTTCTGAGGATTCAATTTCAATAGCAATCAACCCTAAACAAAGCAGTGGAAACTCCTTAAAGAAGTACTACAAGCATTTCTCAAAAGTGCTAGCCGCTACCACATTAACTCAAGGGCAGCTCTGCAGCAGCTTGCGTCCCCTGTTTGCCATCTACTAATTCAACTAAATTTAGCTCACAATTAAAGCACGGCTGACCCATACTTAAAGTGCATTACCTGCATTTAGGTTCTATTTACATAATAGTTCTTATCTGCTTTATCACTCAATTTTTCTCGTTTATCTTACTTTAGATGTTCTTAAGAAATACTTTGAAGAAAATTATTATTAAAGTCTGTATATGATAGGTAGAAGCAACCCCTGTAGAACCATCTTTGCAAAGCAAAGCAAAAAGCAAATGGAAAAATTTAACTCCAGAGTTTAAGACCAGTGCGTTCATATAAATGCCCAGACCCCCTTCGACTTCTGCCAAACTAACATCCCACAGCAACAAGCTCCACACGGTGTCAAAAGTATGTCTTCTGCTTTAAATTTCACGGAATGCTCTTCTCACACATGACAAGACCCTAACCATCCTTATCAAGACATTATTTCATAGCTTTTTATCATATCTATCATGCAGCCCTTCTGTAAAACTGGTGGTGCCAATTGTTTCAGACTTTTCTCCTTATTCTCTGGCATTCTTGACAGATACAACTGAGCTGCTCTTAATTCTGCAAAACTTCTGTCTGCAGTTGATGACCAGGATTGTACATGGTGTTTGAAACATGAGGATAACTGATTTAATGACATTAAAGAGTTTTGCATATTAGTCTTTCCTCCTGCACTAAAACTTTCTAAGCTAACTGCATGGCAAGTGGAGGACTTTCCTGCACTCTTGACAATGCTATCTAGGTCCTTTTTCTTTGATACAATTAATTCAGAATTCACTAAGGTGTAAAAAATAGATTTAAAAAATCCCTGTAAAGTACACTAATTTGCATAATACCAACACTGAATTTAATCTGCCATCAGGTTGATCATTCACCTAACTTGTTTATTTTCTTCTGAAGTTTCTTATTACCCTCTCTGGACTTGATTAACCTGAATAATTTTGTGTCACCAGCAAATTTTATCACCTCAGTGCTCATCCCTTTTTCCACTTCATTAAGAAGTATATTACACTGTGCCACTCCCGCTGCAGAATAGCACGCACTTGGATGTCAAATTCTGCTGTGGTGAAAACTGAGAATTCATTTCTTCCTCCTTTTTATATCTCCTAGTTGGATTGATCCATGACAATATCTTCTTTCGACTGAAAGCCACAGGAACTTTGTTGGGCATGGAATTTCTATTTTTGTCTCCAGCTTTATGAATACTTAATTTCTTTAAATTTCGTGAGGATTTTAAAGGCAGGACTTAAATGACTAAGCAGTTTACCTTTATCCACATTTTAATAACATATTCAATGAGTCCTAATAGGTGAATTGCTGTGTGAATGTTGTATACAGAAAATCGTAAAAATGATTTTTGTTTACCAGATCAGGTTCATTTAATGGTATATTTATATCACACTAATTCTAGCGTGTATTGTTCTGAGCACTTTGGACATTTCAACATGTGTCTTTATTTAGAATATTTGTCTGAAGGGGTTAATTGAATTCCTTCAGGATGTGTGGCTGCCCATATTAGTCATTTATGTTTGATAGGACACTCAGCACACTTGGAGCCTCTTTTAGCCCTGCAAGGTTTCATTTTCAGAAGCAAACAAGCAACATGTTTCCCCACCTGACATGTAATTGCTCCCTTGGATAGTCTGGCAAGCAAAATCATTACCACTACTGAGAGGTTAAGTTTCTTGTTCCTGCAAAGAAGGATTTGCAGTTGTTAGTTCAAACATAAAAATTCCCTGTATTCTTAACTAGCAGATTTCCACAGTTCTCTGTCCCTTGAGAGCAAGTTACCAGTTCAGGGAAGGCCAAAGAATGGGCCATACTACTACTCTGAAGGTAACCACACTGGAGGCAGGTATGTCCGGGCCTCCTGTCTTCCCCCCAGAAAGAAGAGCCCCTGCTCTGCTGGTGTCCTCTGCTTGATGACGAAACTAAACTTAACAGCAATATTGGAGCCTTCTGCTGTCTGAAGCACGAGGACTTTCCTGAAGCCCAATGATATTTTGGAAGGTGGAACAGGGAATGAATAACAGAGGATAGAAGGAATTCCTTAATCCACTTGCTGACCTCCCTAAGATATCTTGGGGAAGTTTATTGAGTTTGCTAAGGATTTACCAGAGGGAGGCAACTGGAAGCTATAGAAGTTTCATTGATGCTTCCCTAAAATTGGGAAGTAATTTTCTAAGTTATATTAACTCGACATCTTGATCCTTTGTATTTCCTTTAAAAGGAATCTATGTTATAATTTTCTCAGGAACATGGATTACAATTTATTATACACAGGATTAACAGATCTGTCTGGTAATTATGTAATCTGCATGTAACAGAGTTTTTTCCCATGCATTAGATTTTGGAGCTTTTTGAACACCTGAGAGCTCCAGATGCAGAATAGAAATATTTTTACACAAAGGAGTCCTTTTACAAGAAGAAGTCTCTGCCTCTTTGCTGGATTATCTGTTGTATACAAGATCACTGTTAGAAAAATTCTAGTGAAAGGGTGGCACATGTCAATTTTTTTGGTTCTAAATTCCTTGGAAATTTATATTGCATTGTGCAGTTTCAAGATAAATAAGTTGAATTTTTTTTTTTGTGATCTGATGACTTAAGATCATCTCTTCATATGAGAGGCTCAGAGAACTGGGACTGCAGCCCGGAGATGAGAAGGCTGTTGCAGGATCTTATCAATGTATATAAATACCCCATCAGAGGAAATGAAGAATAAGGAGCAGACTCTTCTCTGTAATGCCCACTGACAGGACAAAAGATGATGGACACAAATTTAAAAGCGTAAAATTCAGTTTGAACACCAGAAAACATTTTTACTGGGAGGATGGTCAAACACTAGAACAGGCTGCCCAGAGAGGTTGTGGAGCCCATTCGCTGAGATACTCAAAACCTCACTAGAAACAGTCCTGGGCAACAAGCTCCAGCTGACTTTGCCTGAACCAGGGGGTTGGACTAGATGATCCAAGAGGCCAACCTAGACAATTCTGTATAAAGGTATGCAGAATATTTAATGATCATTATTTAAAATGATTTAATGTTAGCTATAACTACTAATAGACAGACTTATCACAAGAATTAACAAGTCAGAGTCCAAAACCAGTCAAACCAAACAACAGATAAGAGTGGATCAGTCTTTGGCGAAGCCTGAAGTTTCCAACCCACTTAAGTAACTCCTTTTGAAGTCAGTCCTTCAAAACTTCGAGATGCTTCGATACATTTACAAAATTCATACCTAGTGCCTCTGTGCATAAATTTAGTCCAATTATACAGGTGCAGTAATGAATAGAAACTGTCAGAATTTCAAAATGTCATCAGATCTGTGCACCTGTTTCTTGTGAAGTGAGAGAAGTGAAAAATCCACCTTTTACTGATTCAGCCATAACAACTCAATTTCTTGTCTTGCTGTACTTAAATCCCCAAGACATGATTTTATGAGTGAAAATGTGAGAACACTTTAATAAAAACTAATGCCTCATTATTTTTTTCCAGTAAATCGATAGAATAGAGTACTAATTAAATTACTAAACCCTTACGCTCTTCTGTAAAGACTACCATTGTTCACAATACAAATGATGAAAATGTTTCAACAATGGTACTTGAAATATTTCTGAAGGAATCTTTACCCCATTATTGCACATTAGACATGTTTTGTGATATGTTAGTGTTGAGAGTATGAAGAAGAGACTTCTCGCTTCTTCCAAAGCAACATAAGGGACATCTTGAAAACAGAACACAACAGAGACAGGAAATGTTTGTGCATTAGAGGAGCCAACTTAAGAGGTATCAGATGTTTCTGGTGATGAAAATCTTTGTGTAAGGTGAAATGGGCTACGTCCTGTTCTTTTATTCCAAAGATGAGATGGATTTGAAAAACATACCTGGCTCCTTGATGCAAGGACTCGCCACATGAGATAATCTCCAGCACATTGCTATTGGCAAGCAGATCTTTCACCCTTTTTTCTCAATGCATTACAGAAAATATTAAATCAGTTTGGTGTCCATAAAAACTTTTGATCCTAGGAATAGCCTAGGGTACTATCATTATCTTCAGGAGAACCATTTGTAGATCTTCAGTATGTCGCACTAATTTAATTTCTTTGCTAGAGAAAAAGTGGCTGATTTTCTAGATCAATATTTGATTGAATATGTTTGAAATGGCAGCAGATAAAGGCCCCTTTTTCTGGCCCAAAGAGTTTTTGAACCACAGAGGTATACTGTTCTAGCTCCCCTGGGATCTGACTGCAAGGAGGTCTCAAAGATCTGTTAGAAACCTTCCTGCTGTTCCTTGTGTTCTTCCAGCAAGACTTTCTAAAGGTTGAGATGAGAAGAAAGAAGATCAAGAACCAAAATGTCTTTATATCCATTTTTTAATCTTTCCTGGTGCTTCTCTTAACTAAAAATAATCGTTTATAACACCAGTTTACAAAAAAACTCCTGTAATAGGATCATGTGAAAGGAAGAAAAAGAAGCGAGGGCCAGTCCTTCAGATTTGCTTTAAGAAGATGCTCCAACAACTTTTGCAAGCCATTGACACTTGAAGGGCCTTTTCTCTTTCATGACACTAATTAAAGCGGAATATCAATGTATCATCATCTTGAAAGTGATCTACTAAAGAGATATGCTCAAGGCTGAAAAACCAGGGCAATGGACATATGTTTTAGAACTTCAGAAGTTGCCCAGTTATGTTAGATAACTACAGAAAAGCATAAAAGTGAAAACGATATTCTTAAACAATAATAAGAAGTGCTGTTGAAAGAATGGCATGGTGTGAGACCCTGTGTCCAGATATTCCATATACATTCATGCCAAATACATGCACGCACAGACATCCCCCTCCCTCCACCCCAGACAGAAGAGCGCTCATGTTCGTGCTGCTCAAATGGGGAGGTTTCTTTAAATCTTCAGAACCTGGATGTACATTTCTCAGAATGAGACAATGAAATATTGTGGATGGAAACTTCTTGTAAAATTGAGATAAGAAACGCATCTAAAGAGTAAGCCATATTGCCTACCTTGACTACATGTATAGCTTGATGTTAGATGATTAACAGTATATACTTCTACATAATAAGATCTATTCATCTTAACATTAAAAACTAATTTAAGAGAAAATTGATGGTGATTTTTAAAATAATATTTTATTTGGATCTTTGATTTTATTTTTAAAAGTATTGTTTGACTTGCTAATAATGTACGTGCACCCTTTTTCATTACACAAATTGGAAGGAAAACTATATCAGCAACAGTGAAAGCATGTGGTACCCTCTGAGTTCTCATAGGTTCTTACTCATCTCTGCAGTGGCTAATACCAGTTTTCTGCCATCGTTATAAATATTGTGTTATTTGCAGGGATCCAAAGTCCCCTGCTTTAAAAATGCCTTTTCGATTAGCCAGTATTTGAGCAACATAATATCTGACTTTAATTTATTTCACTGTGAACTAAAACGTATCCCCATAACTTAAAAATGTGTAAGATACAGCACTAGCTAGTTTGTATGTCAGTTCAGTGACCCTGGGAAAGACGTTCAGTCTTTTCGTTTTTCTTAGAAGCAACAAAAATGCACCAACATTTCTGTTAATCTCTTGGGAAATACAGAAAAAAAGAAATCACTACCACTCTTGTATCTACCGTATAATTTAGAAAGGTTCTCTAGGAACTCCAATGCTTTGTATGTAAATAGAATATTGGTTGCTCATTACTTCATTAAAAAAAAAAAAATTAGCAGCTTTGCCACCCGCTACTTCTGCATCATACCTAAATGACTAGATTATATCAAAACCACCTCATCCAGTTGCTGTACCAGGTTCTGCTAACCGAAACCATAAGCCTCCCGCAGTGAAGTCAGATACCCAATAGTCTCTGCACGGATCAAAGTAAGCCAAACAAAATCTATGTTTTGTCCCTGCTTCCAATACGTTTGGAAGCGCTGCTAATGAAAAATGAGGTTGATGTACCTATTGCACACTTTTGGATTATTGTTCACTACCATCAATCTGAAACCTAATGAAACAGAGACCACCTACAGTGGAGGGATATTGTGTCCATCTGACAAACTGCATCCAATTTACTAACTGATGGGACGGCATAAGCTGCCACTGGTCAGATGATTTTCAGCTGCTGATTGGTCATACATTAAGCATTAGTAATGGGGCAATGCCGTTTCCACTACTGCTCTCTGGCAAGAGTGAAAGTATTACACAGTACACTATAATTCTGTGATAATGATAGCGTGCAATGTGCTGTTTTCTCCCCACTGCAGACGCAAAAATTGTAGGAGACTTGGCTTCTCCAATCTGTCTTTATGGAATTAACAAAGAAATATGCTTGCCATGACATATATTGAGCCTTTTCAGTGCATTTCTGGGTAACTTTATGGGCAGTGTTATGTATGTCACAACCAAACACTGCAGGAGGAGATAAAATAGTGCACGCAGCACACAATGGGTGTAAACAATGGGCAACCTCGGCTACAACCTGCACCGCGCAGAGGGTTTTTCAGAGGAAAATGCTGACTCTCTAAATGGAAGATGCTTTTGTTTCTGCACCTGTTTTGCTCAGTATCTTGTTAGGCTGCTTCTACTTCTACTATATGTCATACTAATAGGCAGAAGCAAAACAGGGAGAAATTATGATGGATATTAGTTGATCCTCCTGTTATTGCTAGATGTGATTATTGCTTTTTCCTGCTTGGGCTCCCTCAGTGTACTCCTTATTAAAAAGCTCTGCTGTTTAAGTTTTACTACCATAATAACCAGTTTTCTCTTTTTGGTTGTTCTGAAGTCGATTCAGTGGCCACCTGTCAGTTTGTGAAATAAATGGTAGGTTTTCCTAATGACTACTAACGTTTTTTCATGAATTTTTCTCCCATCTTATCTCTCTGAACTTGTCCAGTGCTGTGTTCGTGCTTGTGATTTATGCTTAGCAGGTGTTTGTTTGCTAGGGGTTTCTAAACATTGGCTTCCTACTGTAAGCAAGGAATGGGAAGGTGCAAACGGGTTTATTGTATTCCCTATATTGTTCCACAACTATGAAATGGATTTCCAGCTGACACTCTATGTGCTGCAATGTATTAAGCCACAACTCCCCTATCTTTATCGGCAATATACCAACTAATGCAAGGGAATTCACAGCTCAGGCTGAAGCTCCATTACTAACTGGCTACGTTGTGCCTAGGAATTGCTGAACACGTTGTTTTGCTATATTCCAAGAACACTGCGATGGGTTAACAAAAGCAGGTGTGCTCACAATACAACTTCACTCTTCTCTATGAGATTCTGTGCCGTGACTGCTTTAACCAGACCTTTTATATTCCCTGAATTTTATCTTCCACTATTTCAGTTTTGCAACTGTAAAATCCTGGTTGAGGATATGTGATCCAGTAAAAAACATCTCTAGACATCCCATCTAAATACATAAAATGTTTAGCTAACTTCTTTTAAAAGAAGACATTATTCACATAATAGTTTGGATCTACAAAGCTAAAAAACACTGCAATTAGCTAGATTAGAGCAACCTGATTTTAAAGTGCATATTACTCACCTGATAAACTGTACAAGCTCTTGTCAGAGTCATTACAGTGTTTGTTAGAAATACCTTTTGCCCCTAATTCTCAGACATTACTGGCTTTAGAGAGGATAACTACTGCTGTGAAGTTGTGGATTGTTAAGCATTACTAACAGCACTGAGATTGTTTTCAGTGCTGTACCTATACAAATGGTGTAATGCTGTAGAAATCACACCTTTCCTTCATCTGCAAAAGTTTTGAGGCTGCTTCTGTCACCTGCAGGATCATTATCCAAAGCCGCCTCAGTCAGCAGAAAAAAAAAAAATGTACTGCCTTCAGTGGGCTTTGGATTAACCTACATTTTAATTTACCTTTCAAAGATGGCATTTATACATGCACAGTTCCTCTTTTTCCCCAAAGAGATCCTGCTTAGCCTCTGAGTCATAATTTACTTCTGTCCTCAAGGGGCTCCGTTACATTTTGGTCACTTTTCCCCCCCAAGTTAGGTCTTTTTTCCAGTGCTGCTGACTGAGCATGATTTGGGGCTTTCTTTTATTATTACATTCTCATCTTGTCACTCATGTTACCCAGGTAGTCACTGGCATGATCTGTAGTGGACTCTTACAGTTCTATAAAGTTTTGACTTTTTTTCCCGGTGACTTAAATGGCACTGGTATACCATAAAGGGGAAAGATCTAGCTCAGCTTTCTGGAAAAAATATGAACCAACCCAATACAAGATACTGCAGAAACCTGCAACGGACTTAGTACTGTGGGCTGGCTTTGATTCGTCTTAAATTCACACTTAGAGAGGTTTAAATCAGCATTTCACTTGAAATTAGAGCCTATTATAAAGAACAAAATCTCGACCACAAACCCACTACATTTCATGGCGTTTGTAGCACTCTGTGCTTTGCAGGAATCTAGTTACTGGGTTTTATTCTTCAGGCATTTTATGTGTTTGGAAGCTGCAATGCATACAATTTTATTTATCGTATAACTTCCCTTCATATCATTGAGATACACTACAGCTAAGATTGGCTGTCATTTGCCAACAAAAAGTTGTTATTTTTGTTAAGTGTCTGCATGCTGTTTTGACAATAACTATTCTGTTTCCTTGTCTCCTCTGCTTAAACTTCATAGCACATACTAGATAATTCAGATGATCTTCGAAGGCTGCTACTTACCCATATCTATTAGCTCCATTTTGTAACTCTCATTTGAGGAAGGCGTCATTTGATTTATTTCTTTATTTGGATTTTTACTAGTGTATAATAAGAGTTCCCAGTCAATGCTCTGGGCTCTACTGACAACCTTTTAAAAATATGCACATAAATAAATAGAATTTTCAGTTGTTACAAGATCTATCGGAGAGTCCAACAACAAAATAGAAATAACAAAAATAATTTGTCCCTACAAAGTGACTGATAGTTCCACTGACCTCACTGGACCAGAAGCTGTATATCATTACCATAGTGCCCTAGTGACATCACCAATCCTTTCCACCTATGTTCTTATGGGATAGGGAGGAAGGATGGGTCAAAGATGAGAAAACATGATTTAATAAACTGAGGGAAGGCACTTTGGAACAGTTCTAAGAGGAGTGCTTCTAGGATTTCTAAGACAACTTAAGGGAAAGGAAACTGGATGCAAGAGATCCTGATTATACCACTTTAATCATGGGTCTTAATCTGGCCCATCCATTTCTGTGGATTTTCCCATAATTTTAGTGGTTTAAAAAGAACACAGGCAAGCTTATAATAGGCCTAGTTTAGCATTGTAAGAATACCAACACAAACTACTTGCCGAACAGAATCACTTAGACATGTGTGGCTTTGTGAAGTCTGAATTCCAGTATGGTACCACAGTGGAATCCTGTTTTTCTCACAAAGTCTGCACCAATGCTCTAGAGCTCTTGAGAGAGGAACTTTCTGATATAGTGTTTGAATCACCTTGCTCTTAAAATGCTGCTAAGTGAGAAAGTAGTGTTGTCCCTCAAAGTGCATGAGAATAATTGTCAGTAATTGAACACAGTTTGGGGGCTAATTATATAAAAATTGATATTAAAAGAGAACTACAGGATTGACTGAGTATTGCTGTTCATATTTAGTTTTCAAATTACTAGAGTTGAAAGGCTGGGGTAAGAAACAATAAAAATCCCTTCGAAGCTGTTAAAGCAAATTGAGGTTTACCAAGTCCTTTGAAAGGCAAATGATCCAAGTGAGGTAACGTAGGAAGGACAGTAAAAATGTTCTTGACATTTACCGTACATTTAAAATATCAGGTGTTTTAGGAAGCCATATGTTGAACACATTTCATTTTTCCACTGAACTTCTGTCTAAATGGTTGGGATTTCTGGTTTGGTTTGTCCTTAAAGGGGGGAAAACTCATCGTGTGGTGGCAGAAATGCCTCCTTTAGGTGTATTGACTGCAGAATTTTGTTGAAGTTCCATTAGAGTCAGTACATGCTGAGATGTGAGGGGAGCAGAGCCTGTCGTGACCTTGATCTATGCTTTTGAATGGGAGCAGGAAATTAGTTTTGGGGAGAATTTTTAACCACCACTTGTTCTAATTATATAGTGTCAGAAATAAACGGGATCTTGACAAAGTAGAGCAAATGAACTTACCACTGTTCCTCATGCTGGAAGGAATTTTGCAACCCCAGAAGCAGTTGAAGCACTGCCAAGTTTTTTCTGGAAGAACAACTGTAAAAAAATAAGACAAGGGAGAGAAATCATGTACACTGTTGCATGTCGTAGGCCCAGAGGGTTTCAAGACCTATTGCATATTTCTTTGCAACCAGAAATAGCTAGAAATTGCTGAACAATTAAGAAAAAAAGACAAATAAACATTGATCTAGCCCAAAAAGTTACTGGGACAGGAACATTTTCTTTTTAAACCAGTAGCACGGAGAGATCACCAAGCGATATTTTGGATGTGCACATGATGGTGCAGAATGTTTTAGATGTGAATAGCCTACTCAGGGAACTGGACCAAACCAGTTTAATTCAGGGCTTTTTTTTAATTGAAGGTTGTAAGTATTGTGAAGAAGATGATTCCGTTTTCAGGTTTGTTTATTTTCCTATAAAAATGTCATTCCCTCTTTATCAAAAATTCTAGAGAAGGTTTGTAAGAATGATGGCTGATATTTTTATTGTAATGAAAAATGGTAACTCCAGAAAGAAGAAGTATTACAATAACATTTAAAATAAATACAGGCTAGCTAAGTATAAAATAGATGTTCTTGTAAAACATTTCTAAAATCTGATGAATTTCAGGTTCCATGTAATTGTTTGGAGGATGAATATCTTACTATAAACAGTTATCACTTTATAGGGTTATTTGTACCAAGTAATGGATGTTACAAAACCAGTGAATATTTACGTAGATAACAAAAATATTTCCAAAGGAAATGCAAGTTTTGGAAAAATAACTGAAATGTATCTGAGTAAAAAAATCTATTTCTCTCAAAGTGCAAGGCTAGACAAAGAAAAGAAAAGAAATCACACCAAAATGAAGAGATATGAGGAAAGACTGCATAACACCTGCAACTTCTAAATTATTGTACATCAGGAATCAGCCTCTGATGAATCGTAAGTCATTGCTTCAGGTAAAAAGCTTTTTTCTGCTATTTTACCATGAGCATAGAGAATGCCCAGTTTGTGCTTCCAAGGCTCTGCGGACAGCCACAATGTCATCAGCTTAAGCTGCTCTCAGCAGCCAGGCTTTTTAATAGTCATGGCATCTAGAGTCAGGTCTCTCAAATCACAGCTGTGGCTCGATACGAGGTATATCACAAGAGCATCCCTTCTGCAAAATTGGTTTATGTCCAGCCAAAATTTCACATTCACAAAACCAAATTACATGCCTGGGCATACACTCAGAGAACAAAGTTGAGATGGTCATGAAGAAACTGAGTTAATATTCTGTTTCTATACAAACATTCAAAACCAGACCCCTTCAGTAAGGGTTTGTGACCTAGAAATAAAGGCAACATGCAATAGTTTTCCAAGTTGTGAAATGTAATAGCAGTAAACATGTGCAGGAAATCCTAACAGCCACCCAGTGCTCTAATACTGTAGTACCACATATGATTCATTAGCGAGCAATTAAAATGTTAAAGAGATGAAGCCAGACTGTTCTTTCTACAGAGATGCCACTAGCTAAAGTTATAAGCAGTGGAAGAGGAAACATGCTTAAATATAACAGCCAACTGCAAATGCATATAATCAAACAAATTTGTCTACTGAAATGGATGTACAAACTACAGTTAATGAACCTGATGAAGTTTTTAATGGATTGGAATGCATTAAATCTATAATATATCACATTGCTGTAGGCCCCAATGTGCTTTCCGCAGTAGATGTGCCACATAAAACCCAATTAACTCTCAGAGACAGAACTCCACCAGATGGCTCAATCGTTTGGACTTAATTCAGACACTACTGACTGGGTTAACAGTATGGTCACTGTACTAAAACAACAAAAAATGTTACTAGAACTTTAGAGATAAGACAGACATGAATAAAGCAATCAACCTAAAGTAGTTCCCCAGAAGAGTAGGTGAAGAGGTCATATCTAGACTTCAAAATGCAAGAGAGCTTTTAGTTTGGGTGTCAGCCAAGGAGCCTAGCAAGTCTAACTCTATAAAGAATTTGTTCCTTCAGCTCTTTTCAAAAGAGGTTTGCAAGAATCAATGTGTTTCATAATTCCATCAGCACCTGATTTGTAGGAGTATCTCGTTGCAGATTTTGAAGAGTATGGACACCGTGGAATCAAGTAATTACTACTGACCTGCTGGGAAGTGAAGAAGATCAGCTCCCAAATCAGAATGTTTAATTCCTATAACGGAGAAAGAATATTAGACTGAACAGAAACAGACTCCTTGTTCAGCCTGGAAGAATTGGGTGATGTAGAAGAAAACAGCAAAAAAGAGCCAGACTTCATTCTGTAAAGTCTTCACCCTTTTAGTTCAGAAACAGTCTCTCATCTAATGCGTAAGGAATGAGGATTATCTAAAAATAATAATTAAAAAATATACAAATTATTGTTTTCATAAATCCTGCTGTCCTTATTGAAGCCCTATTTTATACCAACACCTCTGTTTTGGAAAACAGGTGAATTATGTTACTTTGTCTATCTATCACTATCGCTGCTGCTTTAAAACATGCTTAACAGAGATTTGAATGTTCCACGTCTGGCAGGAACCGTCACTGCTGTGAATGTTGCCTTCTTTTTAGCTGCCTTACAAATGTGAGTCCAAGGTCAGTCTGAAAATAGGTTTTCCCTAAAAGTAATCCTTCCGTACAAACTACTCACACTTATTACTGAGTAGTACAACATAACCATAACATTACCTGTTTCACCAGAAAAAATTTTCAAGCTTTCAGTAGCTTCAAGGCCATATAGTTTGAAGAAAGAAACTTCAAAGACCAGCCTCAACTCCTAGTCCTTCTATATGATCACACTCTGAGCAAAGCTCCTCCCCATTTCCTTTGTGATCTGTCATGATTTAATTAGAAACATCTTTAAAAGGCCCCTTTTTTTTTTTTTTACTATGGTACTACAGCATCTGCATTTTCAGCAGTATGCTATTTAATCTGGGTTATAAAGTGAAATTCTGAGTACTTAGTGCAATATCTTGTAGAACCCTTTTAGTGTCCCTGACTCATCATCTTATGATCTTTCATCAACATTTTAATAGCCACTCTTAAAAATGTAATTTGATGGATAATTCTCTAAACCTGTTTCAGTTTTGTCACTTCTTTACAAAGTTGTGTCTCTGCACATGTTTTCTTTCTGGGATTACAGCACCTGAAATGAATTCCAAGCATTCAAACACACAGCCTTAAACCTAGGGCCAGCATAAACACAGCAGTGGGCAGAGCTGTGCTTGCTTGTGTTATGCAAGAGTCTGGTGTGCAGGTAAGAAAGTTTTGTCTAGTGCTGAGAATTTCACTTTTAGCTTTAACTGGAACATGTTTATTTGTTATATATCTATGGTATGTGGCGCAGTTTGAGTTTAGGCACCTGGATTCTGTTTTAACCCTGTGCTCAGTCCCTGTGCGCTTCACTGTATCAAGCACTCGCTGTCTACAGTGAGTCCTCTGTTCCAATGTAATTTAGTCAGTGGCTCTGAATATCAAATGCCTGCAGCTATTTTGCAGTAGACAAACTGGGCAGAGCATTTATTCTCTTACTTAACTTCTTTCTTGTTAACTTGACAAAAATGAACTTCCATACAGTAAAGTGGGATGTCTATAAATTTCAGGGAATCTTGGATCAAAGCTTCCCTTAGGATAGCACCTACTTAAAACAATACCTGACCTGGACAGCTCTGAAATAGATACTTATGTTAAATATTTTTCTGAATGATTCTTCTTTCTTGAATATGGGGGTGAATAATCCTACTCTAGACTATTTAACATAGGTAAGTTACCTATGAGAGTTGTCTTCCTTTCTTCACAAATAATTATCACAGAGATCAGGGGACTAGGCTGACTCTGAAAGCCCAAAAGAGAATTCCACTGCCATATTGTGACTTTGACAGATTCCTGCTAAAGTACTGGGAAACAGGGAAATTCAAACTACTCCCTGGACTCTCTGAAAAATGCTATGGGGGGGGGGGGGGTGGAGGGAAACAAAGACAAAGTAGAACTGACATTGAATTACTGGCAGGATCTAATACAACTGAACTGTATAAAGTTAAACACACAATTAAACAAAACCACCCAAAACAAAAAACCCCAACCAAACAAAGACCCTTCAGGTGTGTCATTGTTAAGGAAATTGCAGAAAGATAAATAACTTGAAAAAACAAGAGGAAAGACAGTGTAGATGATCAATATCTGATGGAGAGTCTTCCAAAACTTGAGAGCATTCTTCAGGTTCTGGTTTGAAAGTGGTGATGCAGTACTGATGCCTGCATATTCACTAGCCATGCGCATATTACAATGCCTGCGTCCTTGAAGCTCGATGGGCTGAATAGGTGCTTTTGACCCACAAGTGGTAACTATGAAGCCTTGTTTCAAAGGTGGAAGGACTCTGTATTGTAACTTACGTTACTAGTTAATTCTTTAAAAAGTAATAATCTGAGCCATTGTCTGAACTCAATTCCATTACACATGAGCAAATCTGGAATAAAGCTACTGCAGTCAGGTTAAAGTCAATGAGCTATATCAGATTTATATTGGCTCAGCTGAGATCATAAATTGGTCCTGTAATGGGACCTTTAGTTTTAAACATAATATTTGCAATTGGCTGTTCTGCCCAGGGAACAGACAACTGTATCTTGACAGACTTCGGAACTTATTGGGATTACTTGGAAGAGGGTGACTACATGATGAACACCTAATTCTATAAAAGAGAGAGAAGCAGAACTAGAAATAGGGAGATGCTGAAATGGGAGTAGATTATCCTTAAACTTCCATCTGCATTAGCAGTGTTTCTAGACCAGAAGGAGGGTTAACTTAAAGCAAAATAGGTGGTGAGGACAGTGTGATGTCCATGTCATAATTTTTTTTTTATTTTCAAAAAAAGCTGCAGCTGCGGTGAATTGACTGAATGCCCATTTGCAGCTGGAGCACATTAGATGCATTCCAGCATTTTCCACTGCGGTTTAATCCAAGAGGAATTCAGTTCATGTGCTTCAGTACCACATTATGGTGTGAATCAGAGCACAGAGCATCGGGACAATCAGGGATTCACTTCAAAAGCACAATGCTGATCTGAACTGAAATGACACTAAAACCAGAAGAACTCCCAGGTACAGAAAGCTGTTTGTAGGCTTTGCTACAGATTGCTTATACGCTCGGTGGAGACGCTCTTAGCGTGTGAATGAATTGCTTTTTAAACAATGAGATAAAATGATTTTGTCAAGATGAAACTATGCTTGCTCTTTTTCAGCCAGCTAAAACTAACCATGTAAAGTAAGAATGGTATATAAGACATCCCTTAGGATGTTCCTGAAAGAAATTATTTGGAGAGGAACAAGGACTTGCAGAGATAATGTTAACTCTTCTTTAAGAGAAAACACTGATTGCAGTGTAGATCCTTTTAACCCAAAGCAGCTAGCCTGGCTAGCTTGAAATGCAGCCTTTTATATACCATCAGTGCAGAAGAAAGCCCTAACGTGTTGATAGTCCCTTTACACCCTTTCCACAGCTCAGCCTCACGGGCCAACAAGGTCAACTTGCAGAAGAATCCCATGTTACTTGAGAACAGGTCATGTTCAGGGGAAGGCAGAAGCTGTGAGGAATCCTTCATACAGGCACGGCTCAATAATGAGGATGCTCACACAGTGACTTGACTGTCTTGCTTATGCACCTACAGCAGCCATCTCAGCTCTGGATCTCTGGATCTTCCAGAGCTTCTCTGGAAAAGGCAACATAACCTGCTTTAATTGCCTTCATCAAATATTTAAATCAACCTGAATGGCTTTGCTAGAAGCAGGAGGATCTACTGTGGTCCCTCTCTTGGAGTGATCCACTGAAGAAGCGCTTTTTGGCATCGAACAGTCAGGTCAACATTGTCCTCAGCACCTTCCACCAGTGCAGCTATTCATGAAAGGAGCGTCTGTCCATGGCTTCACACTGGGGTACCAATCTGCGTGCTAACTGTACACTGCAGACACAGCCTAGATTGTAATTAGTTCTTTTGTTTAAGAATAAACTGACTCTAACCACTTCTTGGGCATGTGGTTCCTTCAAGACAAAAAGCCAAATAACTCAGTTACATTTAGAAAAATGGCTTTAATGAACAGGAAAATGGCATTTAATCTTTGGGTGCATCCTGCATTTTATGAGTAAATTCCGTGGGAAACTGTGTAAATGGAACATAATTATTTTTAAAATAGAACCCTTTGTTATTAGCTACATAACTGTCATGTGTACATAAAGCACCCTGCTGCACAGACAAAAGACTGGAAAAGTTTCCTGGAGAGTCTCTGCTATTGAAAGAATAAAAATTGAAGCAGTGGGGTGAACTTTTGGATCACAGACTCCAATACTGAATGTTAAACCTGGCTGAGAGAAAATCACTTTATTCTGATAACCGGATTACTTAGAACAAAAATAGAGAAAATTAAGAACTGAAGAGCAGAAAATTAAGGTGGAATGCAATTTAAAGAGTTAGTAGATGATGTAGGCTTTCATTTTCATCCCCCCCCCCAGTGTCCAGCTAATTAAAATTACAATCAAAATGAAAGTCTAAACTTGAAATATCTTTAGCTAATGATTTTGTCTTTTTAATCATCTTCACATTCAAAGACTTTATTTTATTCATTTAGAGCTTTACAATAAAATGAAATTGTTTTTCTCTAGTAAAATCCTTTTAATTTTTGTTATCTGTTTCCTTCTACATCATACATTATGTATTTTTCTTTCTTCTTTCTAATTTCTGCACAGTATTCTCTACTTTTATAGTCTGTGCTCCTCTTACAGATTTACGTTATTACATTTAACTTTATAATAGTTTTAAGTGCTATAATGTAAACTTTTTGCTTAGCATAAAATCACCAGAGGTGCATCTACTGGCTTAAAAACTAACCTAGAAAGACCAGCTTTCTTGTAAGGTGCATGTGCAAATACAATGATTTTTTAGCCACTCATCACACACAACTTTAAATTGAGACAGAATGGGAAATATTCATCCTCTTTGTTTCAGAGACAAAGAATGGATTTGCCCCAATTTATCGACTGCTATTCATGAATAATGGCTGGGTTTTATGTGAGTTTTGAGGCAACTCTTTTCAATGGCTCAAGAGTTAAAAGTAATTAAAGACATTCTTAATGTACTGGGCAGCAATGACTTGTATTTCTGACCTCACTGTTCTAAAAATGAGTGTTTGTCGTGGGTGTGCTTTGCACTATCCACCAATCTGGGAATAGAGAGTAATTTTATCATTTAAAAATACATACAGACTTAGAGCCTTTTTGTTTTACATGCTTATGTCACCACCAAATTTATAAAAGAACACAGTTTTCCTTCAAAATTTGTTTTTATTATGTAAGTTTTCTAAACTGTCATAAGAAAACCTTGAAATCGTAGAGAAAATGATGCTCAGTGATATGGCTCTGTCTGAATGACCTCCCCCTTTTGGGTAATACAGGCACTTTGTTTTATTTTGCTAGAGAGAATTGACTTACAATGGGCACTGAGATTGGAGCTTGGCCAGTCATAACAAACACCCTTTAACACCATACAAACACCACATTTATTTAGTGAACTAGTTCATTTCAACCTCAGGGTTACTTGCATCATCCCGTGAAATCTGAGGATTCTGAACTGGATCCTGGGAGTCAGACTGCGGATTCTGAGCTACCCTTGAGAGATGGTTTCATATTCCTACAGTATTTAGAAAAGGCCACAAAAAGGCAGTGCTAACACCCAAGTGAAATACAGAGGTTCAAAATACTCGGATTTGGTGTCTGGCTGATGGACAAAAAATCTGGTGTGAACACAGCTAAAGGTGCAAAGCCTTTAACTTTAGAGAAAGGTGTTTCACATCTGTCATGGATGTTACAAGTCACGTGTGTACAGATAACCCATTCACATGCAAACAGAGACCATAGGTGCATTTGTAACTTCTAACAGTTTTCCACCTACTTGGGAAGATTTCTCCTGTCAATCATTGCTCTGGTGTCTGAATTATCTCCAGGGAAAACCTATTAGCAGCACAAAAGCAATCATGAAGTGTCTGACAAACGTTTTGGAGATTATAAAACTTCTAGTTGGAATAAGGCAATATTTTCATTTGTTTGTTCTCTTCACTTTGATTTTTCTTAGAAATTAACAGGAAGGAGGATGTTAGCATTATATTCTAGCTTGCAAAATAACGGTCAGTTTTATAGTGGTGTACCTATACACATCTCCACTGAAACAGTCTCACTTTACACTGGTAAAAGCAAGGGCAGATTCCGGCCCAGCATCTTTTGGAATCTCTAACACACATTCCCTAGCTCTGAAAGGCAACTTTCATCTGGCTGCTTGGAAGATGTCCAAGAGTTTGTACTCTGCAAGGTTTGAGAGGGATTAACCGCATACTCTTGTGCCTTTTGAATCAATATAACATATGGATTGGCCTCGTCTTCTTGCGTCGCCACTGACTGCAAAGGGAGTATTTGTACAATTCAGGAGGATGTAATTGGGCTTAAAGCCTCTGTGTTTTTTACATACAGAAGTTAATTTATGTGAATGCATTAATGTTCGTACATCAGTCATTTATCTGGGTCATCTGCCAAAAAGAGTGCCAAGATTTTGTCTACATGTACAAAGATGAACATGAGCTTTGAGAGCCCTCTAGACCTGAGACATTTTAAAATATCCAATGCTTACTTAATCATTTTGTCCTGTTACGAGATCAATCAGTGTTCTTGGTTTAGTAACAGCATATGCTTTCTAATACTAAAGTTTTTAAGAAGAACAATTGCATTCCAAATAATCAGAACACTTTGCTGCTTCAGACACTTTTGCTAACAGCTGCACTGCTTTGTGCTGAGGTATTAGAATAGAGATGTCCAGTCTCCATCTGAGTGTTTGAACTGGTAATGATGCAAAATGGTTTTAAAATACTCAGAAATAAAAGTACAGTGTAAGACAACTCTATGCCAATCACTAGAAGTATTTTCTTGGGGAAAACAAAGAAAGGGGTACAATGAAAGCTGTGCCTGGAACAGGCTATGGCCTGGGAGGACTGTGGTACAAGGTGGTTCTCACCTGCATGCTCTTCTGGCATCTTATCCAACATCTCACTGCTTCCAAAAAGGGTGGTTTGGCTTGTGGATGTGCCCTCATGGTGCATCCTTCTTGTGTCACAGCTTCAGTGAGCCAGGCCAGCCTAAAACTAATCAAAAAACTCCAATTAGTTTGTGGTCAGTGAACAAACTAACCCAGTGTACTAGGGGGATCGACTGGGAAACACAGTTGGCACAAGTGAGAAGGGGCTGTAGGGCCAGGAACAGAGTGAGGGGATGAGCTCAACTGTCCTTCATAACCAGTGTGAGCTGTTCAGTGGGAGCAGCAGTACAATAAATCCTGTTTCAGATGACAACCATGGCTTGCTGGTTTAGTCACCGAAAACTCCAGCTCATCCCAATGGCTGTTGGTGGGCCAGAGCTGTGCTCTTAAACAGGGGAAAACTGAAGCTCTAGAGAGAGAGAGGCTCCTTAATTAGCTGAGAACAAGGTTTATGTTCTCAGTATATGTACACCTGTGGTATAGCTTTTAGGCGTAAGCAAGCAAATTTACCTTCAGTAAAAAAGGTACAACTGCACGCTATTCAAAGTATTCTTTGAATTATGAGTCATTTCACATGCTTTTACCTTTAAGAATCTCTTTCACGGGCACCCCCTTGCCGTGGGGAAAGAGCTTGCGTGCCCTTGCGAAGTTGAGAGCTATGCTGGTGGTGGCATATGCCCGAGTAGGTAAGAACTCTGAAGCCTGGAAAGGAGTACTAGGCAAGCATGGAGTTGGAAACTGCAATGACAACGGTCGCCTCTTGCTAGAGTTTTGTGCTGAGCAGCAGCTTACCATCACCAACACTATCTTCCAGCAGAAAGACAGCCTGAAGACAACCTGGATGCATCCTCGATCTAAACACTGGCACCTCATTGACTATATCTTAGTGCGCCAGAGAAATGTTCGCGATGTCTGTCACACCCGAGTGATGCCTAGTGCAGAATGTCAAACAGACCACCGCCTTGTGCGCTGCAAACTTAACCTCCACTTTAAGCCCAAACCTAAGAGGGGCGGCATTCTGAGGAGGAGGCTCAAAGTTAACAATCTTCAAACAGCTGCAGTGAGAGACAGCTTCCAGGCAAACCTTCAAACTAGGCTTGAAGACTGTCCCATAGACTCTTCTCCTGAAGCGCTTTGGCAACATATTAAAAATAGCATCCTGCAGTCCTCCGAAGAATCCTTAGGGTTCTCCTCAAAGAAAAACAAAGACTGGTTTGATGAAAACAATCCAGAGATCCAGGAATTGCTGGCAAAGAAGAGATCTGCTCACCAAGCACACCTCGCTCAGCCATCTTGCCATGTAAGAAAAGCAGCCTTTCGTCTTGCATGCAGTAAACTCCAACAGAAACTTCGAGACATCCAGAACAAGTGGTGGCTCAACCTAGCAGAAAAGACTCAACTATGCGCAGATTTGGGTGACCACAGAGGATTTTATGAGGCTCTGAAAGCAGTGTACAGACCCACACACCAAGTTCAAAGCCCCCTACTCAGCGCAGATGGCCAAACGCTTCTCACAGATAAAACCTCCATCCTGAATCGATGGTCTGAACACTTTCAAACTCTCTTCAGTGCCAACCGTGTAGTCCAAGACTCAGGAATCCAGCTCATCCCAAAACAAACGGTGAAAATGAATTGGATATAGCCCCTACTATGGGAGAGACCCTTAAGGCCATACAGCAGCTGAAAACCGGCAAGGCAGCTGGGGTCGACGGAATCCCACCTGAAATCTGGAAACATGGAGGCCAAACGCTCCATGCTAAATTTCACGAGCTAGTTGTGCGCTGTTGGGAACAAGGCGAACTACCACCAGATCTCCATGATGCAATCATCATCACCCTGTACAAGAAAAAAGGAGTAAAGTCAGACTGCTCAAACTACCGAGGCATAACTCTGCTCTCCATTGCTGGAAAAATTCTCGCAAGAATACTATTGAACAGATTGGTACCCGCTATCGCAGAAGAACTTCTACCTGAAAGTCAGTGTGGTTTCAGAGCCAACAGAAGTACCACAGACATGGTATTCGTTCTCAGACAACTGCAAGAGAAGGGTAGGGAACAGAACAAGGGTCTCTATGTAACTTTCGTTGATCTCACCAAAGCCTTTGACACTGTGAGCAGAAAAGGTCTGTGGCAGATCTTGGAACGATTAGGATGTCCCCCCAAGTTCCTCAAAATGATTATCCTGTTACATGAGGGGCAGCGCGGCCAAGTCAGATATGGTGATGCACTCTCTGAGCCCTTCCCAATAGCCAATGGTGTGAAACAAGGTTGCGTTCTCGCACCCACTTTATTCACGGTTTTCTTCAGCATGATGCTCCAAAGGGCCACGGCAGACCTCGACGAACAAGACGGCATTTATATCCGATATCGTACCGATGGGAGCCTTTTCAACCTCAGGCGACTGAAGGCCCACACCAAGACCCTGAATCACCTTGTCCGCGAGCTGCTTTTTGCTGACGATGCCGCCCTTGTTGCCCACACAGAAGCAGCTCTGCGGCGCTTAACATCCTGCTTTGCAGAGGCGGCTGAGCTTTTTGGGCTGGAAGTCAGCTTAAAGAAGACAGTAGTTCTCTACCAACCAGCACCACAAGATGATTACCATCATCCCCACATCACCATTGGCGAGTCAGAGCTTCAGTCAGTCCAGCAGTTCAGCTATCTGGGTAGCATCATCTCCTCAGATGCCACAATCGACAAAGAGATAGACAACAGAATAGCAAAGGCAAACAGAGCTTTCGGAAAACTCCATAAAAGAGTCTGGTGCAATAAACACCTGAAGAAAAGTACAAAGATCAGTGTCTACAGAGCCGTGGTACTGTCTACTCTTCTGTACGGGTCTGAATCATGGGTCATCTACCGCCACCATCTGCGACTCCTCGAACGCTTCCATCAGCGCTGCCTCCGCACAATCCTAAACATCCACTGGACTGACTACGTGACTAAGGTTGCTGTCCTTGAACAGGCAGACGTCACCAGTATTGAGGCCATGTTGCTGAAAACGCAGCTGCGTTGGGCAGGGCACGTCTCCAGGATGGCGGATCACCGCCTCCCTAAGATCGTGTTCTAGGGTGAACTTGCCACCGGCTGCCGCAAGAGAAGAGCTCCAAAGAGGAGATATAAGGACTCCCTGAAACAACACCTCAGCCTAGGCCATATTGACCACCATCAGTGGTCCACCCTGGCCTCCAATCGGGAGATTTGGAGACACACCATACATAACGCTGCTGTCTCCTTTGAGAGCACGCGTAGAATCAGGCTCGAGGAGAAAAGACAGCGCAGAAAGAACCATGCCTCGACTATACCACCCAAGGAGACCCTCCGGTGTGCTCTTTGCAACCGGTCTTGCCTATCCCGCATTGGCCTTTTCAGCCATCAACGCGCTTGCAATAAGCGTGGGCAAAGCCCTTCCCTAATCTTCGTCCGCGAAGCCAAGCCATGACCTTTAAGAATTCATTAGGGCTGGAATTCTGAAACTGTGGGTATATGGTGCGTTTTGAAGAGGCCTGGGAAGTTGTTCTGTGGTTTTTAGGTCTGCTTAAAGGACAGCTAAAATATACCAAATATTTTTCTAGTGTGGCTTTTCCTTACAAACAGCCAGTGCTTTTTACAGCATGTTGTGATCGCTGGGTAGATGAGGAATCACTCAGAAGAGAGGTGTTCTCTGAAATAAAGGTGTTCTGTATTAAATAATCTAAACTGTGGAAGTTTAAAAACACTTGATCGATGGCTTTGCACTCTTGGTAACATTGACCTTCAGTGGCTTGAAATACTGTTGTAATTTTTCAATTTGCTACTATAAAATCCAGATTTCATAAACATATTATTATCTTTCCATTATGATTACTTATTCCCTCTAAGGTCTACAATGCTTTTCAGTAACATCTAAATGGAAATGGGATTAGGATGAGATTCTGTCACTCAGGGGATTTGTGGAAAAGAGTGGGGATACACACCAAAAGGGTCATTTCTTAGGGGCGAGCTGAATAAAATGACACTGAGTTATAAAGAAGGACAGCAATAACATTATTACCCATTTGGTGTGGTTTTAAATGGGTTGTTTTAAGTCAGAGATATCAACGCTGGAGTACAATGCACAGCTGTTTTCTCGCTTTTCATAATATCCTTAAATAAATGAAAAAAACCAAGCTCTTAACAATTCTGCATTATTTCAATGAAGTTTGTTTTTAGATTATTGAGTGGTTTCGTGTGTATTCTGTCTTCTGTGAATGCACTTGCTGTCTGTTCATTGGATAATTTTACTAACAAAATCTAGCCTAGAAACCGTCGCTTTCAAGTGTTTGGTCTGAACACTGTTTTGTCACTCAAGTCATGACGTTTTCCATTGAATATTATGTTTGAATGGACACATAATGAATAACAAACTCCATTATGATTCTTCTGGCAAACAATGAGCATAATTAAATTAGCAAAGGTGGACTGCTTTGCCTTGAGTTTACCTGTCAAACGTCTTCTTGCTCTTATTTCGTTATTTTCCTGCTTTAAAAATGCTGAAGTCCATATGCCAAATCAAAGTAACATGATGTTTTAAGTAATTGTGTTGTTAGACAAAATTTAGTGTGCAGTATACACAGTGTAAGATAATGATTAATGTTCTCAGTACTAAAATGTTTTATGTTTTTTACAGTATTTTTATTTAGATACATTACTCTGTAACTTCACTTGGCTGAAGTAACTTGCCATTTCTTTTAACATCAGACTGAGATAAGCATGGCCAAAAGAAGAAGGAAAAACGTCTGTAATTTTGCATTTGATGTGATGAAGAAATAATCTCTGTACCTGGTAAAGTACAGAGAGACTTCCCAATCAAATAAGGTAATTTTGAGCATAATACATATTGAGAGAAAACAGCTCAGGAGAAGAAAGGTTTTGATCAAAATGAAATTAATGGATGATAGGAAGGATGCACTTTACTATGAAGCATTGGATTAACTGCTGGTGGTAGCCACGCTGGGTATTGAACTGCGCATGAACTGCTTTAACGGAGCAAACTGCTATTTAAAACCTGTTTGTGCATATAGTCAGAAAACGTTTCTTGAATTAGTAACGGAGTCTCGCATTGTCCAAACACCCCCCCCCCCCCCCCCCCCCCCAAATGTTAACCAGTACTGAGGATACATGAGGAACTGCTTTTCTTAGCACACATTCCTGAAAATCTTAGTGTGACAAATTTAAATCTTGGGACTCTCTCACCTCGCTATGGACTCTTCTCCGTGCATTGTACTCCAGAGCTGGGGCAAATCCTTGGCAGGATTGGATAGAGGAAAGAGGAACTTTGGCAGCACACAAACAGAACAGGGAACACAAGAGACTAACATCTAGCTCAAATGAGCAAACAAGGCTTCACGTTCATTCCCCCACACAGTAGCTGTATTTGTAATAGCCGCCACAGCGATATAAAACTGCGAAAGCTTTGACTCCGCTTGACCCCTTTATTCTCATGCAACCCCCATGTACCAGTCTCCCAAGCTAAGGAAACAAGATCGAGCTGCAAGTATCAACATTTTTATTGTGTTTTTTGCTTTTCTTTCAATTCTCCTCGTCCCGCAGGTACTCAGCTGCTGCCAGCAGAGCCAGTGATTCTCTGACTGCCATAAAAACACGCAGCAGCTGAGCTCCTTCCTGCTCACACTGCCTTTTCCACATATTGATGAGCCTTCTCTAGTCACTTCCGCAGCGAGCAGCACTGGTTTAAAGATATGAACAACTTAATGTGTGTTGGGAGAAACAACCCCCTCTGAGATGAACAAGTGGAAAAGCTGACACGATTTAGCCACTTTAGTCAGCCATACCATACCCAACAGCGGAGGCCTTACCAGCTGTCGTGTGACTGTGTGACCTTCTACAGACTCCACTGACAGACTGTGTGCTGGCGAGATTGTGTTTGCATTGGTTCCCAAGGGGAGCAGCCTTTTGGGACTCTCAAGATTCAGCCACTACTTCTGCAACACACCTCTTAGGTGATGTTAAGTCACCTGTCCCTTTGTAAAACTGCTTTTTCTTTCTCACAGGTCTGTTTAGGCAGAAATTGCCCGTGTTTTGCACTATGTTCAGCCCTCCTGAAGCACACGCAATAAACCCTGAAGTGAAGCCTGTTTCCTCAGGCTTTCACACACACGGCGGCGGCCGGGCCCTAGTGCCAGCCCACCCGGAAAAGTCAGGAAGGGTTTTATCCCAACAGAAGAGCTTTGAGCACCCTAAACACGGTATGATTCCTAAAGGCCAAAGTATGAATCGAGCCAGAAATAAAGCCCTGCCTTGGGTGGCACTGCAGCCGGCTGCGTATTAAGAGCCTTGCTCAACGGTTCTTCTCAGTCCAGGGCGCTCGTCCCCTCAGGACGAGCTAAAGCGTGAGGCAGCCCCGGGGCTGCCCCGCAGCTCTGCCGTCGGCAGGCCGCTCCGCCCGGCGCTGCCGAAGCGGCTCCTGACCGCGCGACTGCCCACAGCGCTTCCCGCCCTTGCTAACGGTCGGCACGCGCCGGCACCCACCGCCGCGCCACGCGCCCCTCCCCTCCCTTCAGGCGCGTGCGCTGGCCGGGGCGGGGCCTTGCCCGGCGGCGCGTCCGATTCGAACGGCCGGGAAGGAGCGGGGCGGCATGGCGGGCTGCGGGGCCCTGCTCCGCCAGTGCCCGCTGCTGCTGCCGCAGAACCGGGACGGGACGGCCTACGAGGGCTTCGTCACCGCGCAGGTACCGGCGGCGGCACGTACTGGTTACTCCGCGTCAGTTTTATCTTCCTACTCCGCCGCAGGTCGCTGGCGGGACGCGCTCCTTTCTCACTCAGACCCGGTCCCGGGGCATCCCGCCTCGCCCCTTGCCGGGGCCGCAGCTTCCCGGCCGAGGGCGGAGCCGCCGGGTTTGTGAAGCAGGGGCCGGCGGCGCTTTCTTGCGGCCGGTTCCCTGCCGTGGGCCGTGAGGGTGCGGGGGGCGGCCGTGTCGCGGTCCCGCGGGTTTGCACCGATCGCGCACGTCTGTTGCTCGTCGTTTTTGGCGCGATGTGGCTGATGTTGTGTGGGCTGGGTTTGTTGTGCTGGCAAATGTTTTCTGGGCAGATCCAGGGTGCCCGCACTCTTGGCCTAGGGTAAAGGCTGAAGCAAATGACTGATCGTGGGGGTTTTTCTTTCGCTTACTGTGTTTCTAAGTTTCAGCTTCAGGAGCTGCATCGTCTCTCTGGTAAACTGCAGTGCAGGGGGAGAACAGCACCCGGGACAGGTTGAGAGTGGGTACTCTAAAGCCGACTTTGTCATCAGAGGCACTTTGCAGCGGCTCATTAAAATATTACACGTACGTGTGCACACAGGCCGCAGAAACAGCTCTCAACAGGTGTATCTTCACTTAGAAATAGCGTGAGATTTTCTTCCTGTAAAAATAAGTCAAAAGATTGGGCTGTGTCGCAGTTGCATTTTCAAAAATGTGTTTTTGCAGTCAGAATTCAGGAAGTTCTTCGGTGAGTCTTGTATTCAATTTCAAAGACGTTTACAAGTGTGTGTTTATCTTTGCATTACTCTAGCAGCTGCACCTTTTGAGGGGCTCTGGGTGTTAGGATGCATCCTGGAGTTAATGGGAAGGTTCCTATGCGAGTGTGGGTGTCTGTAGTCAGAAAGGATATTTTGATGGGGCTAAGGCTGTAATATAGCAAAGCCTGAGGTTATGCACTGAATTGAAGCATACAGTAAACATCAGCTTTGGAGGAGTGGAAGCAACTTTTGTGCCACTGGGTTATATTCAGCTCTGAAACAGGTGTGTTGTTTTTGCTTGCGAGCATCGCAAAAACGGTGAGGTTGAGAGGGATCTCTGGAGGTCCTCTAGCAGGGTCAGCTGGAGCAGGTTGCTCAAGACCATGACCAGTCAAATTTTGAGTATCTCCAAGCACAGAAACTGCACAAATGATGTTTGATCACACTCACTGTTACAGGGTCTTCTTCATTGCATTTAGATGAAATGTCCTGTATTTCAACTTGAACCCATTGCCTCTCATCCTGTCAGTGTGTGTCACTCAGAGTCTGACTACATCTTCTTTAGTCCTCCTCCATCAGGTATTTGTACACACTGGCAAGATCCCCCCTGAGCCACCTTTTCTCCAGGCTGACCAGTCCCAGCTCCTTCTTCTCATATGCAAATGCTTCAAGCTCTTAATCACCTTCATAGCTCTTTTCTTGACTATCTCCAGTATGTCCATTCCTTTCTGGTACCGGGGACCCAGCACTCCATGTGTGCCTCACCAGTGCTGACCAGAGGGGAAGGATCACCCCCCTTGACCTGTAGGAAGCACTCTGCCTAATTCAGCACATGAGGCTGTTGGCTTTCTTTGCTAGAGGGGTGCGTGGGTGGTTCAGGGTCATCTTCATGTTCACGAGGACTGCCAGGTTGCTCTCTAGAGTAGCTCCCTAGCTGGTCAACCACCAGTGTGTGCTGGTGTGTGGGGTGAATCCTCTCCTGCTGCAAGACTTTGCACTTTCCTTTCTTAAGTTCCTGAGGCTCCTGTCAGCCTGTTTCATCAGCATGTTGAGGTAGCACAATCACACAGTCTATGAACTACTCCTCCAAGTTTTGTATCCTCTGCCAACTTGCTGAGTGCGGTGCATCCTGTCCCATCAACCAGGTCACATAGGTTGGCCCTAGGACTGACACCTGGTGTGCACCATTGGTCAGGGGCTTCCTGCTGGACTTCATCCTGCTGGACTTCATCCTGCTGGACTTCATCCTGCTGGACTTCATCCTGCTGGACTTCATCCTGCTGGACTTCATCCTGCTGACCGCAACCCTTTGAGCCCAGCAGTTCTGCAAGGTTTTGGTCCCCCTCACTGTCAGCTTATCTACTTCATCCTTCTTCAGTTTGTCTGTGAGGATGTTATGGGAAACAGTGTTAAAAGCTTTTCTGAAAGGGAGATAAAGCATCCACCCTCATCAGTGATCTGATCACAGGAGGAAATCTGGTTTTGTTCTTAACTTCCTGCTGGAGAAATCTCAGAATTTGTGGGCATAATTCGAGGTATGCTGAGTGGGAACAGAGTCTAGAGTAGAAGTTTTGAGAGGACTGTCCTTTTCCCCTCAGGGAGGAGTGAAACCCTCCCAAACCCTTGGGTAGGTTTGATTTTGATCGTCGGATAAGGAAGTAGGAGGATCACAAACAGGGCCAAGTACTGAAGGTACAGGTGGGTGGCATCTAGGAACTGCCCCTCATGCATTGCACTAACAGGAAAAAAAAATTACAGTCATGTCCTTGGGACTGTTTCTGTTTACAGTTTTGAAAACCTTGCTGAAATGTGGAGTGGATCAGTGCCTGAGTTCCTTTTTAGTGCAGCACTTTATAAGAAGAGTCTGGTTTGACGTTTACTTGAGTTGAAGACAGACTGTCATGTACTTCAGCATGACTTGGATTAAATTTTATTACTTCATTTTGTCCAGATTTGGATAAAGTTTATTTTTCTTCTGAAAGGTGTTATTTTTGCATTATGAAATGTGATGCATTGAAGAGTTTTCACTGAATACTCTGAGTTAGAGGTCAAGAGTATTTCAACTTCAGGATGAAAATGAGCATTATTTCTACCTGTCACTCCTGATGCTTTTTTTCCTAAATAAATAAATTCTGAATAATACTCCTGAAAGTCAGATAAGACTAACTTTCTTTCTCAGTAGCTGATTTTAGAACGAATACTTCCCACAAACATCTAATATTTTTTTTTTTGCTGCCCTTCCTCTTAACTAAATGTTTCTTTTCAAGGGTAAAGACTTCCACATCAGGATACTGTTACCAACGGATTTTCAGCTGAAAAATGCAAGGTAAGAGCATTTCATGAAAGCAATTTGTAAGTGTACATAACAAAACTGTATTTTGATAAAAGCAATGATGGATGTGCATATGAATTATTCTTTTCTCCAATATCAGTGCTGGTAATTAATTCTTACTGGTTTCAACTTAACCTTGCAACAAAATTGTACAACATTAGTGTTAATAAACACTGACAATAAACATTGCCTATATCAAAAAATGTTGCTGTTAATTAACTTTGAAACCTGTTGCAATTAATTGCTTGTATTTATGTATTAATCAATGTACTTGGGGGGAAAAAATGTTCATTTAAATTAGATTATTTATATGTCACCATTTGGGAAACAGAAAATTCGGTGCAATATTGTAAATTTAAGCAATTATGGACTTGATGGTTAGCACAGCTTTTTTAACTGTATTTTTTCCTTTCTGTTATTACCTATTACTAATTGTATGTGTTGTGTGCGCGCACCCGGATTAGTCTTCACCAGTGCATCCCACACCTCTGCCTGGGCCAGCCTGCTGTGAGCAGATGTGCTATTCAATAGCTTTATTGCATTCTAGCTCAGATACTTAAGACCACATTAGAGAAAACTTTGACATTTTCAGGATATCATTCTTAAATGTTGGTGTGTTTTATGAAGTCGTATTAGCTTGAAAGAATTATGTTGTTGTTTTCGGCAAAGAACAGGCTTTTGTGTGTAAATGCTTAATTTTTAATGGGCTTTGGAATAGTGACATTTTGAAGTTTTAAATAACTTTGAATATGAAACTCAAAGAAGTTTTGAAGTTTTGTTTACTTCCGTGGTTTTTTTGAAGAAGAACTTTTGTGGTGTTGAAGCAGACTTTCTGATCTCTTCTAAAAATCATGTACTGTGAATTTAAAATTTATGCAAAATGCTATTTGTCTAGGATAGAGTGTAGCTGGCACCTGAAGAAGATCTTGCATGGATATCGGCATATTTTAAAGCAGGTATAGGAATTTTAAAACCCTTTTAATTATGTTAAATGTATACTTAAAGTAATGCTGAAAAGTTTATACTCGCACACCTAGTCTAAAAATGTTAAAGAGCTCTCAGGTCAGCCTAAAGAGAGATGGAGAGAATGTAGCTAAATGGCTGCTGACATTTTACTGGAATTTTTCTTTAATTTCTCAATTAGAAACAGATTTTGTTTTTCCTTTTCTACATATTTATTTTTTACAAACCATTCATCATGCAAAGTAGAGAATTCACACTGATTACTGATAGCTGTAGCTCGTTCTGTCAAGGAATCTGAGTTAAACTTTCCTATCCAGAAGAAACTGTGGAGCAAGGATACAATAGCCCTGCAGTCACAAAAATATTTGGTTTCTGAAAAGGCACCTCATGGACTGTGCAATCTTTTGTAGAGCAAGGGTTCTGAATTGGAAGTTACCAAAGATACAGAGCTGAGGAGATGAAGCGTGAATAAGTCTGATATCTGAAGATAGACAGGGAGCCTTAATCATGTACAGCATCTAAAAGCAGACAGGTCTGGAGAGTTCCTAAAGAAAATGTAACCAACTAAGAAATGGTTTTGAGTGATTCTAAAGCTTCTGTTCATTGCTGAAAACTAAAGTCTTCATAAATACATAGTCTTCATAAATTATCTGTATGTGTAATGTGACATGGTGTGACGAAGGGGATGGTCTGTTTTCAGTACAGTTTCCTGTACACTGGGAGATGTGGTCTGTAATTGAAATATTTAAACGTGGTGTACGGTTGGAGTTTTTATGTTAGTGGGTTTGTCAATACTAGAAAAACAGATAGTTAGACTGAAATTGTTTACCACTAAAAGTTGTGAGCTAAAGGAAATGAACTGATGCTGTGTTCCCTCCAGAGGTTGTACAGCTGTCCAGACCTTGTCAGTTTTATGATGGAGCTGAAAACTGTTTTGGTAAGTGACAGAATATGTATGTGGGAGGTGAGATGTTCTTATAGCTTGGGTTTGCACTTTCAGTTTTGTTACAGTTTACTGTTTGATAGGTGGATTTGTGATTTTGTTAAGAAGACATGATTTTGTATGGATGCTGCTCATGTAATATTTGTATAAATATCCTTTAGAACTTGAAGTGGCTGTACTCTGGAAATCAGTGTTACCGAAAAATTGACATCCCAGCAAGGGCTCTCAGTATCAAGCCATCCCTGGCTTTCTTGGAATTCCTGGTTTCTCTTTGTAACAAGGCATTTCATTATTGATAAGAATTTCTTTCTGAGGCATTACTATGTACTTGATAAGTGCCTGCACCAATACTTTCTCTCATACTAGCCTATGATGTTAAAACTGAGGAATTGATTTTTTTGTTTGTTTTTGATTGCTGTGTAAGGTTGTATATATCTACTTAAAAATAATGTGGAGATTTCATATATGTGTCGTCTTTTGTGGCTGTGGCACCCAGGAGACAGCTGTGGGCTTAATAGAACCTGCTTTTGAAATGTTCTTTCAGTCAAGATGCTTGACTTCAAATTTATTAGCTGAAAAAGAGGCACATTTGATATTTGCATCTGAAGACTATCTTGTCAACATCTGTGGGTTTTTTTAAATTGCAGATGTTTTCATTACCAGTATCTGAAGTAATTTACCAAACAGCCTCTTTGTCTGCTTTAGCTGGAGGCTATAACAAAACAAATGCAGTGTACAGTTAATTTTACATAAGCTTAATATTTTTGAATGAATTGCAAAAATCACATGACTAAATAGATGCAAAAATATTGAAATCTCTCTTAATGATGTTTTTAATGTTCTTTGAAACAGGAAATTGCTTTACAGAATACACCAGACCTGCATATACCACGGCCGCCAGAATACTACTCCTGTCTTGTCAGAGATCTAGAAATATTGGGTTGGAATAAGTATGTTTATTTTATTTATTTGCAGACGTTTTCTTTGGAATATCTGTTCTTCTGTGTTTGTGAGTTGAACATATCAGTTGTACTTGTTCTGTTAATCTATCCTGTTCAGAAACGGGTTATGCTTTAAAAACTCTGCTGCTTTGGTTTTTAATTAAAAAAAGAAAACAACAAGCTGTATCAACTGAAGGTGTATTTTCAGTCTCAAATAACTGAGCTGAAAGCTGAGGTGCTACTACTGTGAAACAAATTCTTCTTTGACCTAAAAACTATTGGCATAGTAAACATATTTCATACAACTTTCATAGTTCTCCTTTTTCTTCCTCCTTTTCCCTACTTTGTACAGCTTTTTTGACTGTTCTGGTATGCTGTCCTTGATTATTGTGTACTTTTATGCTTTCATAAAAACAGTTCATACATTTTTTCTTAGAACAGGCAAAATTATTTTTAAAAAGCGGTTCTGTCTTGCTGTTCATAACACAAGGACCTCCGTAGACAAAGGAATAACACAGTTAATCCACCAAAAAGTAAATCTACAAAAAACCACATGAATGGAGGGGAGAATTTGTGAAGCTGTAAATCCAGAACTTCAAAACACTCTGCTCTTTGTGACATCCACAGAGAGAAACTTAGATATATTGTTTTGCTACCCAGGTAGGTTCAAATAGAGATGAAGACTATTGAAAAGCATTCCTTAGTCTTCAAAATGTGTGCAAGCAGATCACGTTTGGGGGAGCAGGGGTGTCTTTCCAGGTGGGAAAAATGTTGGTAACTGCAGGAGAAGAGTATAAACTCCGTCACCTGAGGGTGGAGGTTCTGTGCACCCAAGAACATGGTTTCATGTATAAGCTGTACTACAAATTGTGTGTCAGTGGAACAGGAAGTGACAGTTCAAGTCGTCTTCTTGGGGAAGGAGAACTAAAAATGAGTCTTTTCACCCCAGTTGAAATGGTTGGTTTAATACCATGGGAAGGAATGTCCCATGAAGAAAGGATATTTGACTTTGAGGAGTGAAATGTGTCCATAGCTGCCTCTGGGTGCCTCTCATGAGGGTCTTGAATGAGTTTTAAATGGTGACATTATTCACAGTCCCATATACTCTTAGATGAGCTCATAGAACAAATTTATTTCATCCTCCTACAGAGGAAAACAAGGTTGTTCTCCTCATACCTCCTGTAGAAACCTGGAAGAACATGCAGTTGTGATCAAGTACTCAAAGTCCATGTGGAAAATTTTCAGAAGTTTGAAAAGCTGCTTTTGCAGACTCTTACTTGAAAGGCTTTAACTGCCATCACATGTGCCACCGCTGGCAAGTCCTCTGAGACTGAGTCTCTGCTGCTCCAGCAGAGAGCCTGGAGTGGCCTGTTTTCTGTCTTTTGCCCTAGAGCCTCCAGGAGGCCTCTGAGGGGTGGAAGAAGGTAGTTGTTTCTGTGTAGGGAGGCATTAAGGAAATACATTTGAAGGCTATCTATAACTAATAACATGCAATTAATCTCACAGGGCCTTCTTTCAAGGGGTTAGGATGAAAGATTGTGTAGGATGTTGAAGAGTTTTGAATTAGAAGATACTTTTTAATTTCAGTAAATTGAAAGATAAAAATAAGTCTACGTATGCAGTTTTCAACAAGACTAATCTACTTTTACCCTAATCTTGGATGGTAAGTTAACTTTAATGAGTAAAGTCAATCATTAGTCAAAGGGCTTGGCTGTACATAGAGGCTCAGATCTCGTCTACTATGAGTTGGAAGGAGAATAACCTGGAGAGATGATTTGAAGTACATTAGTAAGTTACACCTCTGATTTTAGTGTGCTTTTAGCCGTCTAATGAACTACTGAGAAGGCCTCTTAACCTAGCCTGATTTTGAGTTGCAGGTGATGCATATTTGGATGTTAGTTAAAAACATCCTGGTATGTTCTTCAGCACAAAACTAAGCCCGTGTTTAGCACTGGCAGTAAGGATCACTCACTGCTCACACCTTGACAAGCTTCCAGCTTTATTTGTCAGGACTTGTCTTAGAAAAGAACTGGCTTGTTGTAGACCCTAGGTGTAATTTCCATAGTGAGTTTTGGGTCATGCTGACTGCATCCAAATCCAGCTGAAAAACAGAAGGATGCTTCATTTGAAAGAGAATCAAAGCAATAGGCTATGGTTCCTTTACCTCTGAAGTGAGTTAAGAAGCTCTCAGGTATGGCATTGGTTTAGTTTGGCTTTCATCTAAGGAATACGTGAAGTTTCTCAGAAACAAAATGAAGACATTATCTGCAATGACCTTACAGCTTTTTCCTCCTAAACCTCTGAAAGTACAAACAGTGGTGAAGATTGCAAATGGGCAGGCTGCTGTGATTACGTATAATCACTTTCTCTGTGGTACAGAAAACTTGAATCTTTGACCTAATTCAGGTTTGGGGGAGGGTGACTATGATTTCATATTCAAACACTTGAACACCAAAGTCATAGTTCAACAGGTTATAAAGTTGTACCAAATTTCCAACACTGTCCTAACAGCTGAGGAGTTCAGAGGGTACTTCCTTCATTTTAGGAACATGGGAAAATACCAGCACAAACCTCATCAGCCTATGGAGGAGGAAGGGTTTATATAACTGAAATATCACTTATGTAAACAATTCCTTATTTGATTTTACAATCATATGAAAAAGTTCATATGACTTTTACAGTGTTGTCCAACTTTCTCCAGACCTACAGAACTGACCTATTCATCTCTTCTTGGGCAGAGAGTGGTAGAGTGATGTTACAGAACAGGGAGCCGCAAGGCTACCGAGTTCCTTTTTCCTTTCATACATGGAAGGTGAATCCTCCTTCACTCCTGGAGGCAGTTTCCTGTTCTTACATTCTGTGGAGAGGAAGGCAGGCTAGCGATGAATTTTCATTCTGGGCGTTCTTCAGCCGTGTACGCCCCTTGTCTGAGGAGGATTTTATTTCTTTATTCTACTGCTTGTGAAAACATTTGAAAGGGAAGAGAACATTTTACTAGGAAACCTCTAAGTCTATGGTTTGTGATCAATAATACTTGAAAGGTGGTGTGTTGCTTAGCTGAATGGTTGTCTTCTGCTAGTGGCTAGTTGTTGAGGTCAAAATTCAATAGAAGCCGTAAGAATTTCCAGATTGGTGTGGACTGTAGTGGTGCTTCACAGCACTGATGATCCCCTTTTATTTACCATTTTTTTTCTGTTATCCCCCAGTTCGGTGAAAACCACATTTTAAACTGGTTTGAAAAGACACTTTAAATATGATTTGTAAAACTAAAAATGGGTTAAAACTTGAATAACGGGCAGAACTTAAATTGTGTTATGATGTATCCCTCAGTACATAATTAAGCAGGTAGCCATACTGGTGCTCTTAGCCTTTCCCAAAAGTGCTTTTGTCTTAAAATTTGTCTAATTTACACTGACAATAAAACTGAATGCGAAGGTTCTTTACAAATATGATTGAACCTAATATTGTCACTATTTTTAATGTAATGGTGTGCATATATTTATATTTTAAATATATAAATGTATATAGGTTTATTTTAGGTTGTTAAACTAATAGTAAAAGTACTGAACCCTGAAAGATTTCAGAAATAAATTTTAAGATAAGTTATGTCCATTGCTAAGAAGTAAAAATAATTTTTTAATCTTGTTCCCTCTTACCCAATATAGATTAAGGAACTGCAAAAAACGATTGATTTTAAACTAAAATAATCCATACCTTTCTGGCACTTCAAGAGTGAAGGGGTCCAAACAAAATGACGGTCAGAGCAAAGAATTTTAAATCCTAAACACCCTGACAGCATCCCATTAAGTTTTCTGTTCTCTTTTGCTGTCTCCCCTCACTGTGCACTGAGGCAGGCACCAGTCGTGCTTTGTTTGGACACTGTTATGTGTTTTATTGCAGTCACCGTTCTGCATCTTAGCTGCTGGTTTGGGATTTCCCTGCCCCGGGCAACAGTAGATGGAGCAGTGGGATATGGGTAGTTTCTTACCTTTCTAAGACTTTGTGATAATTTTGAGGTAAAGGTGGACCGAAGCAGGAGTAATGCTTTTTTTCCAATTAGAGGAAGAATACTCCAATTCTTTCTAAATAAATCGCATTTATTTGACTATAGTTGAATTACACTTTTATCAAGACTTGTATTTGTTTCAGCTTGTGGAGAAAAGGAGTGTCGAAATACTCCTGGGATTCTGTAGGGCTATTTAACGTTGCAGTAATCAGCAGTACACAGGAAATAATGTCTCTCTGTCCGTACTTACTACCTACTGCTTTTTCCATCTCTATTTCTTAGTTCCTTCATACTGAGGTTATGTCATTTATGTAGATAATTGTCTTGTCTCCTTTTCACTCCTTCCTAGGAACGTGCACACCCTTTGGTGTATGCCTAGTTTTTCTTGTACAGGCATCTACAACTCGGTTGCCAATTTCACTTCAGAGAACCATTTTTCCCAGCTGGAGTGACTGGGCTAGTATGTAATGGTTTGGAAAAAAAAAAAAGTTACTCTAGACCAGCAAGCAGCTGCCTTCTTTAACCTCTGGTAGGCCTTTCTAGCTGATAAGTTCTACAACAGTCTCGGACTGCTTTTTATCTTTACACAAAAATGACCTAGTAAAACTGCCAAAATCTCCACATGCCCCGTTCACTGGTAGATATACGGAGAAGCTGGAACCTTTCTGGCAGTTGTTGAAGCCACTCAGCAGAATGTATTTCTAGAGAACTATGTGTTTTACAGTTGTGTCCATCTTCATTGTCGTGGGAAGCACAAATCAGTGACATCTTAAGCAAAGAGTCAGTGATTGTGTCAGAAGTTTTAAAACTTACTTACATTTAATATGTACTTGCTGCTTGGTTGGGTGCATGTATACTGTGTAAAACTGTCATGAAACAAAGACAAATCATCATAAATAACACACTTGGTACCTGTTCAGGTCCTATTTCCTGCAGAAAATCCATTTCAGAATATGAACCAATATCCACTGAATTTTCCGCAATAATAGTATTGATAATAAAAGAGAACTTCATTGAAGAGAAAAGCAAATCAAGAGCATAAAAGTCTCATACAGTAAGAAACTGCAGAAATGGATCAAAGATTTGACAGGAAGTTTAATGTGTACATAAGTAGAGGCTGACAGGAACATGCTGTGTGTGTCAAAGGTTCCAGTGATGGAAAACTGAAACACAGCGCTCACTGACCACAGCGTGAGCCTTGACACGCGGTGTAAATAACCCTGAGATATATGAGTGCATTAAGCAGTGGCCTGGAGTATTAGCAGCAGTAAATCCAGAAGAGCAGAAGTGGTTGGTGTACCGGAGTTCCTCTGATTAATCTTTGTAACAGACTAATCAGAGCCTTGCAGACGTTTCAAACCATCCTTCTGACAACGCTGTCAGGGCTTTCTTTTCTCTGTTTCAGAGTCGTGTATGTGGATACTGGTCTCACTACAATCAAGCTAAAAGCTGAGGACTCTTGCGGTCGGCAGCATCTCATCACTCTGAAGTTAAATGCAAAGGTGAATTTATGTGGGGGAAAATATTTTAAGGCTTCCTTGAAATACATGGATTTTTCTTAATTCGTTTGATTTTAGAGGGTTGGTTTATCACTGTGTCTGTTCTGCAAGGTGATGGGGTTGAGAATTGTCTAGAGAGTTTTCAGCTTTAACTATATTTAAAACTAATATTGCATTATGATTATGTGCAAGAACCTTTTCATATGAAACTGTGTCACATGAAAAACACTTTTAAGTTATTGCAGTTATTTTACTGGATTACAAACAGACATCTGGGAGACTTTCATTCTCACTCCATCCAGAGGCCATCTGTGAACAAGAACTAGAAGGTGTCGGGTTCCTTCTTTAGCAAGTCTTACTCTTACAGCTAGAGATATTAAGATTTATGAAAAATATAAAGATTTATGAAAAAACGACTATGGAAGTGAGTTCCTTATGTTAAAAAATTTCTTTTTAGACTAAATAATTGGCTGATTTTGACAGTGCTTGCAAAGCAGATCCATGGCACGTGCAAAAAAAATCCTTCCTGGTACTTAGAACTGAACTCCAATTGCAATGTTTCTCCAGAGAGTTTTTCATTTCAAGGCATAAATCTTGTATCAGAAACGATGAAGATCCAGGCTGTACAGTGACAGTCTATGGAAATAGCTGTTGTCCTTGCAAAATTGGGAATTGAAAAAGGATTCTGAAAAAGGAGTAAAACTATCCTACGTGAACAGAGTAATTAATGCATAGTTAATTTGCTAGTCTGTCCCTTATTAAATGCATTGATGAAAAAAGCACATCAGGAAGTACAATTGTGGTCTATTTAATGTGCAGGGAGAGAAACCAGACAGCATTGTCCTGGTTTAAAAGGGAGCTGCTATCCCATACTAAGTATGTACGTGTCTAATACATTTGAAAAGACTTTGCCAAAGTATTTCTTTGAAGGGATTTCTTTTGATCACCTGCTTTCATAAAACTATGCTTATTTTTGTTACGCTGTTACTTTGATTCAGGTTAGTTTGTTAGCAAAACCTCTCCTCCCCAGTATGTATCGCTGGCTCCAGTCTGTATTCTGGCAGGCGGGTTTGTTCAGCCTTGTCCTCATGGATGCCTCGCACTGAGAGGAGTTTATGAGTCTAGTGACAATATTTGCAGGAAGAAACTCTTTGATAAGTGATTTAGGAAGTTCTTTTTCTTAAAGTTATGATGTATATTCAGGTAATCCCCTAAATATTCCTTTGCTGTCATTCTTAACAGTTCAGATGGGGTTTGAGGACTTCTTCTTAAACCATTATCACACAAGTCCACCTGTTACCCTTGTCTTGACGAGCTTTGTGTTAGGAACTGACCTTTCCCAACACTTGCGCTCTGTGAACTCCATTTGTCAAGTGTCTGGGAAACATGGGGTGATCAGTTTAAACCTGAGAAGGGTCCTATCACGGTTAGGTGTGTTAGCCAAATCATGTTCTGCGCAATTTGCACTGTTGTAAATAATGAGGCTTAATCCTCCTAAGAGGATATATTGATAGTGCTCAGATTACAGCTTGTGAAAGAGTTTTCCGACTTATTTGGTTGAAAATGCCTGGTCTAGAAATCTTTATCCATTCACAACTTAAACTACTAGAACAGCTTTCTGAAAACAAAGGATGCAAGTACTTGCAAGTCTTTGCAAGTATAAACCCAGACACACTGGGGTTTGATTATCAGCTTTCATTTTGTGTTGCCTGAGAAGCGCTTTGGGTGGTTGCCATTTCAGATCCCAAGAATTCCAGTAGGCCACTGCAAGAATGTGCATGCCATGAAGTAATCAAGATGCTTTGGTAATTACCTGAATGATTTGGCAAGGGCTACAAAAAGACTTTTTCTAGAGAAAGTGAGCTGCGTGCTCCAAAACATAGTATAAATATTTTGCTTAATAATTGCTTAAATTGTCCTAAAGAATAATAGGATGATTTCTGACGTACGCCTTTGAATGTAACTGTAATAACACATGATGTCATTGATACGCTCTGGTATAGTATTTTAAAATATTATCTCCGGGGAATCACCTTATTTTATACAGGATTTCACTCTGCAAGGTCAAAAAACATTGTGTACATACGTACAGAATCGTTGTTGCATCGTTCTCGGCCACTATCTGATGCACAGTGCAATGTTGTGCTCTTAAAGAAAATTTGACTGAAAATGCAGGGGAAAAGTGCTGTAGGGTTTTGGTTTTGTTTTTTTTTTAGTAATATAAAGTTAGTAGAATCTGTTCGCAAGCAGTTGTTGGAAGGCTCCCTACAAAAGACTGCAGAAAATGAATTTACCTACGCAAAGAGGTGGGTAGTCCTAAAGCCAGCCCCACCAAGAATTGTTGTGCCTTGGCTTGTTCCAGGCATAATTCTGTGTGTTGGAAACAAGTTTCTCTCCGTGCAAGCATTGAAGTATTTATTGAAAAATAATACTTAGAGTACCAAACCACTGGCACTACAAGAACTACAGTGAAAGAAATGGTGACAGCTTTTGTGGCGGACGTTTCAAAGCTGTAACCACCTCCTGTCCCAGTTGGTTGTTTCGCTTCTCTTGTTCTGTCTCTGTTGTTTAGCCTGTCTGACGCCAGTTTAGTAGGATGGTACAAGGGTTGTCTTCAGAACATGGAGACCTAACGGAAACCACACATGAAGGCAAATTAAATTTCTGTGAAAGCCACAAATCCACTACTAAAATCAAAGCGATGAAGAACGGGTGCTCTAGGGAGCCTGTGTCTCTGTTTTGCTCTTTGCTACAGAGAACAATTTGAAACTAATTACTGTAGAATTACACTTTACACAAATGGACATATCGAAAAAATTCTGATAAACAGATTGCCAGATGTCTGCAAATACGGACAGTGTCTCTATAGTGGTTTACTTTGGGTGGAGGATGTACAGGTAAACTGCACCTCTTTGTCTTAACTCTCTTTAATTCTGTAAGGAAGAATTAGATGTTTTTTTCCTTTGTTACTTCTTTTTCAGAGTTATGAAACCTTTCATAGCTTCACTTTTCTTAATACAGCTTTTTTTTTTTTCTTTTTCTCATTGATACCTTATAATTTGGTGTGGGGGACGGGGAGTTGTTTCGATTCAAGGGGTACGTTCTTTCATCTCTTTTTAAATAGTTATGTCCTTCCTCTGATTACTTTCAGTTTCAAAACAAATGTTGCCAATCAGAGCAAATATTCTAGTTTAAACAAAAATCAGTTCCTGACTGGTGAAAGGGTTGTTTTGTTCTTTGTAAACTTTCCCATCAGTGCAGGTGATTGAGGTGACTTTTTTTTTTAAATATTTGATGTTTTTTGTCTTCTTTTTTAATGTGTCTTTGTGAACACTGAACACAGAAAACTGTGATTCCCCTGCCTGATGTATGAAAACTGTGTACATGTAGATTTCTTCTTTAAATGATAATTAATATTCATAACTACCTCTGACAATGCTTTACATGCTGTGTCTTCTAAGAGCCACTTTCTCACCATGCTTGAAGTGCCCATATTTTGTTATTGACTTTGGCAGCTGAGTATCAGTCTGACCTGAAATCACTTTTAAAAAAGAAAAAAATAAAACCTGCATTTCCTTTCCCTCCTTCAGTATCCAACAGAACCACCTGACTGCCTCGTGGATTTTCCTGTGCAGTTTGCCGTGTCGTGGATGCCGCAGGTAAACTGTAGATTCTGATTTCATAGTTTAGCTGATAGTGTTAATAGAAAGAACCAAGAGCCATGGTCTGGTTTAGTCTCTCTCGCATTCTTTCCTGTATCTTTTTCCTTAATAGAGCATGAGTACTTGATTAAATGGATTTAAATGTGACCACTTACATCTAAGTTAATTCGAATTACCTCCAGAAAATAGTTGATGTTTAATTTCATTTAATTCAGGAAAATAGATTTTCCATAAACGATTGCAGTTCATAATTCTAGCTCTCGCGAGGATTTCAGCCCATCGATAACGCCTCTCTTACGGTACCATATTTCCACGGGGAACATGGCTGACAGGCTGCATCAGAATGATTTTAGGACGGGGATATAATTTTGCTGCAAATCTCAAGGTGCTGTGTGCCCCCTCAGATCCTCCCGTATGAGAGCTTGAGAAAATAGCTGCAGGAATGGACGAAAAAGAAAAAGTATATTTAGTTTCACATGTAAATTTAGGTTTTGATTCTCTGGTGTGGTTTGGAACAATTTAAACAGATGCTGGTTTTCCCTTAAATTATACTGGATTCCATATACTACAGGCAGGATTTCAAGTACTCTTTCTAACCTGGAACTTTATACATACTTCTAATAGTATTTTATTAATTTTACAGCCTTGCAATGTATGTTGCCTCAAATTAACAGCCTTTCAAATACCCTTGACAGCTGTTGCATCTCTCTGCTCACTGTTAGTGATTCCCAAGCCACGAGCTGGACTTCGGTTTTAATAAAAAACATGATACGAAGCAGCTTTCTCTGATAAGTTAAAGATGGGAGCAAATAGATTGGCACTACAAGTAAAAATCCCATGTTAAAAATACAATATTCTAATGCTTCAGATCGTAAAATCTTTTCACAGTTCGAATGACCTGTGGACTGTTTGGAAACATGAACATCAGATGTTTGTATGTAACTGCAGACCCTGTTTTGAACTCGTGAGATCCTAATTTGAGCTGCAGGTACCTGCATTGTGCCCTGTGCATTGTGCTGATGGAAACGCTTTAGGTGGACAGTCCGTTAGAAAATGGACGTTATCTGTGGGGGTGACGTGAACCTAGCACTGCTGGGAAAAAATGCATGTCCTAATTGTGTGAATTGTGTTTATTGTCAAAATGCCTGGAAATCATTGCAGTCTGCTGTGGTAAAAGAAGGGTTAAGCTGAGATGATGCTGAACCACCACCACTGGTAGCAGAATTCAGCAGGTCCTCAAGAGGTTGAAAATTTTGGTTCCTAAAAGGGAAAAAGAATACACTGTACCTATTTCCTAGTAAAATATCGTGAAGTTTTGGTACTGCTCTAGGTCGTAAATTTTAATATTCACTGGTCGTCTTTCATGTAAAAACTGACAGGGCTTAACTAAAATTATACAATTGCACTCATGGAATAGAAACTCTGATGAAAGAAAATATAAATAGGTTTCAGGTGTTTGATTATTTTTTTTCCACCCCCTGCGTGTGCTGTTGCCTATTTCAGGTTCTTTTCAGTGCTCATGGACTTTAAACTGGAGGGATTGTTGGGTGGTTGGGTTTTTTCCTTGTTTTTTCTTTTTTTTTTCCCCTCCGTATAATAATAGACATGGCTTTATGGCATCCATATTAAAAATGGGTAATTTTCCTTATGGTCCCTGTCTTCCTGCTGGGTTGATAATGTTTTGATGTATTTTTCTTTTGCTCTGATGAGAGGTCTGCTGCTGCTGCTCTGACATATTCATTTGGATGAATAATTATAACTTGCACAATGTCAAGCTGAAGATGGTAGGGTTTTGTGCGTCATGACAAGCCTAGTAGCCAGTGCAGGTGTCTCACAGCATGAGCAGCAACAGCCAGTGTATTCTGGCTCCGAGGAGACATTTTAGAGTAGTAAGAAATCAGCACCAAGGGCAATGCTGCTGCTGCTGTTCTAAGTGCCAAATAAATGCAGAGTGCTTCTCAATGACAAGTGCGAGAACATCTCCTTATTTCAGTTATATTCTTTTTCTAAATAACCAGCTAAATGTGCTGTCTCCACGGTTTAGCATACACTGTAAGCGTGGCTCTGCGGATTCGGTGCTTCCATTCCTGCTGCCCTCACCTCAGGGTGCTGTTTCTATACTGACCACTGCCCACCTGGTTGGCTACATGAAGGTCAGGAGAGTGGAAATTAATGACTAATGAGGTCATGCAGCCAGCACTGACACAGTAATCCAGGATTCAGGAGGTATAGTGGTATGAATCCGATTATTCTTCATTTATTTTGATGAAAACACAGTAAAATGCCTCATAATTGTGTTTTTTCTCAGAAAAGTTGCTTCTCAGACAGCAGCTTTATATGCCTTTATAAATGCAAAAAATGGAGATGCCTGACAAGACGCTTTATAAAGATTTCAGAGTGTTGTGTCTCAGTTTGATTTGTGCTAAGGGAGGGAGGAAGTCATTAAATTACTGTTGATGAGAAATAAAGAGTTTCCAAACAATTCTAAAGAATCATAAATAATTCAGATGATACAGGTGATCCCTTTTCCAGCCAACAACTGTTCCCTTGATTAAACTGTATTTTATCTATGAATTCATAAAGGGCAAGAGGTAACAGCACCTGCAGGCTACTTCACCTTTTCCATTCGGAGCGTCTACGGTTGTTTTAATTTTGGAGAAACCAATTCAGTGTTAGGAAGAATTTTAGCAAAAAAAATCTCAGCATAAAAATTACTTTTTAATCTTTTTCAAAAAAATATATTTTAATAAATTGTGCTATATTTACCTTGATTAGCACATCCTTAGTACTGATCCATTAATGGGGAGTTCACCCGGGATTTGGAGGAGCAGGTGTTTGAAGTCCAGCAGAAGAGCCATACAGGCATATAGCACTTCTTTAGGGTTCCCTCGTGGATCTTAGGGCAGGCGCAGACTCCATACTTCTCTTTATCCTATCTAACCACTGTGGCTCAAGAAATAAGAACCAAGAGTAGAGTGGGGTTTTTTTTTTTCTTATTCCTGTAATGGAAGGGAACAGTGTATGGACAATAGGGGTGAACTTGGGAAAGTGAATTGGGAATAAAGTAAAAAAAGAAGGAAAGAATTGGCCTGAGGAGCTACCGGCGATGAGCTGGAGATGAGAGTTCAGAGGGTAGAAATGGAAACAAAAATATTGCAAAACGACAGGAGACTCTTTCCTAGCAGAGGAGAAGGCATGTTCCCTGCAGAAACAGTTGGGTCCAGAACATCCGATTTTCACTGACCAAAGTGCTTCGTCTGCTACCAGCTGTTGAACTGAATGGAGGACACAGCCAGTCCAGTAGCGCAACAGTTGGGTCAAAGTTTTCCAACACTGCTGGGGAGTCATCCAAGTTGGTATGTTTACGCATCTGTTTTCCTGTCAAATAACCAGTTTAACCCAGTCTCTACAAAAGCTGTTTTCAGGTTAAGATGGCAGGTCAGGGCCCTCTAAATTAACATTAAATTGCAGTGCAGCCCAAAGGACTGTGCTGGTTTAGCTCCTATCAGTAGATGTCAGGTTTTTGCCTCAGAGCCTTCAATAACCAGGACTTTGAGGCTGAATATATGCTTTGCTGAAAGAGCAAACCGTCTGTGCTGAGAGTCACTTAGGGTGCCTTTTCACAAGTCATCGCTAACTGTATTCTTTGTTTTCTATGCTCGTAACTTGGTATTTGGAAAACCTGGAGAGGAGTTGATTGTTTAAAGCTATGACTATGGGCACTGGAGGTGATGCTTTGATACACTCCTCATAAAGGCAGGCAGAGGGATCTCAAGCCGAGCATTCCAAACTAACATTTTCTCAGTCTCTTACTTTTCCGTATGAAAACTCGCTGAGCCCATCTAATCCAAATATGTGTAATGTTTTGGAGCTGTTCAGTTGCTGTGGTGGCCATTAGAAGGGAACGGGATCCGTAACTCATGCAGCATATCACTGTCAAAGACTTACTGAGCTCCCACTGGAAAGCAGTGAGATGTCCTGGGGCTGTAAGGCTTTCTCAGGACCTCTCAGCTGGCTCCAGCTGCTGATTTTGTCTGAATTCCCGTTTGATGGGTCCTTCAGCCAGCCTTTGCCCTAGGTGTCTTGTACAGCTGCCATAGGGTAGATCATAGAATCACAGAATGCTTTGGGTTGGAAGGGACCTTTACAAGTCATCCAGTCCAACGCCCCTGCACTGAGCAGGGACATCTGCAACTAGAGCAGGTTACTCAGAGCCCTGTCCAGCCTGACCTGGAATGTTTCCAGGGATGGGGCTTCTACCACCTCTCTGGGCAACCTGGGCCAGGGTCTCGCCACCCTCAGTATCAAAAATTTCTTCCTTCCCTCTAGTCTAAGTCTCCCTCTTCTAATTTAAACCCATCGGCCCTTGTCCTGCCAACGATGGTAGTTAATAATCACATCTCTTCTGCTGTTTGGCTAGTCTAAACCAGTAAAAAAACAGTAGCTGGTGATCATGTTAGAGAAGCCTGTGATAATGCAGTTGTTTGCGCAAATGGGTAAGGTTCTGTGACTCCTCCAGCTCGAGTATTTCCACACCTCTGCTAGCCAGGCACTACCACTCAATGGGCAGCTGCGGTCAGTGTCCTCAGGAGCTGGAATCCACGATGAGCAGGGAAACAGCTCCAGAGGATGGAGAAACCAGTCTGGTATTGCTGGTGCTGTTCAGAGCCAGGGCAGCCAGTGGTGATGTCCTGAACTATGAATGTCGAGAAATATCTGACATATTTCACACAGATTGTAATGCATTTGTACAAAGGTGACCAAGAAACAAAGAGTTGGTGCTGTTCGACATCATTAACGACTGGTGTAGTGCAGACAAAAAAAAAACCAAAGCGACATAGCAGTCCTGTCAAAAAGGGGTGGGCAATGGCCAAAAATTTGTTGGTTAATCAAATGAAAAGGAACGTTCCAGTGTTCCTGGTCTGCATGACAAGCATGTGATGTCCTTAAATAGCTGTAGATGCGCTTCCGTCTGCAGCAGAAGGCAGCTGGCAGCACCAATGAAGCATGCAAATAAGATCAAGTGAGCAGTGCGTTTAAAAAAAAAAGATTTAACTACCTTTTTAAGGAACGTCATTGAAAAATTACAATTAGTATTAAAATTAATTGGATTTTAAAACTTATCTGTGGGTTATAATCCCTTGATGTTTCTTTTTTTCTGGTGAAACCCTTTGAATTCCCAGAAGATAAAGATAAAAATGATTATTAGAGGATTTATCTGTATGTGATACAGCAAAATGTAAAAAATCAAAATGGAAAGCAACTGTTGCAAGTACCAGAAAATTATGCTATTAATTTAAGTGTCATCAGAGCACAAAAGATCACATTGCAGGACGGTGTGGAAGTTATTAAAATACTGGAAATAATAGTACTTAAGATGAAGATATTATACTCTAAGATGTGGTTAAGTGACTGACACTATTATATCACTTCAGGTATTACAAAAGTAACAAAGCGCTTTTAAAGATAATCGGCGTTACATTTGGAGATGGGCAGTGCTCACACTTTGCTGCTTAAGTGCTTTCCTACTTTAATATAATTTAATAACAGTGGGGAAAATGTAGCATTTTATTTCTCAGCTACACTGATTCTTTCTAAAATATGTGCGTGTAAAAATGGAGAAACTTATTACATATAAAAATCGTATTTCTTCATCTGAGAGTGTTGGTATCATTTGCTGCTTTTTGTCCAGGTGAGACAGGCAGAAGGGAATCACTAAAGATTCCAGGAAATCATTTCGTCTGTGTTTGTGTTATTTATTTTAAGAGCTTGAACGTTTAATTTGCTTTTTCTTTTTGACCCCAAGAACATGTTCTCAGACCTGAAATCTGGCCCTTGTTACATCGTTTTTGCTTTCCAAAAGCCCTTTATCCAAACTGAAGCAGTCTTGCCAGTTCTCTCCTGTCTTTCCTGCTTTTTACTCGAGCATTTAATTGTTCTGTTCCCTGTAAACCATTTCAAAACACCCTTTGGTGCTCCCAAATGATTTTTCCTTCTCTGCTCTCGAGTTTCCCACTACCAAATAATTTGGGAAAACAAGTTGTCTGGGAAGAGCTTGTCTCCAAGACACTTCCCGCACCCTTGATCTCCCTTCACTGATGCTGGTGTCTAGTTTGTAGACACCTTCACCTCTCCCCGTGGAGAAGCCCGGCAGCTCCTGCCTTGTTCATGATGCTTCCCAGTTCCTCCAGTGGCTCCAAACCCATAAGGGCATTACTGCAAAGCGAACTCACCTCCGTACTCCCCACCTCCTCTCAGTTCCCTACACTCATGGTTTGTACCTGAAGTCTTTCCCTGTAGAAACAGTGACTTGGTGCTCGGCAGTGGTTTTGAGAAGCCGCCTCTTGCCTTGCCGTTCTGGGCATCGTCCAGTATAATGAAAGATTTTCCTGATTCCATCTAATCCACTCTCAAATACCGAAATCCCGTGAGTGTAATCCTCTGATTATTAGGTGGTTTCTCCTTCTCTTACCATATTTACATGGCTTGAAGTCTAATGTTAAGTCCCTGCATTTATACTGCTTAATTTTGAGACGTAATTATGACATCGATAGGCTACATTTCTTCATCTTTAAAAACAAATAAGCTACTTCAGTTGTGTGGGTATTTCTGTGGATTTAGAGTTGGTACCAGCGCCGTGTTGCTCAGCCGAAGTAGGGACAAAATAGACAGGATTAGGGAATTTACTTGTACTCGGGGTACAGGTAGTTTTTACTCATGTTGTTTCAATTGAAAAAACGGAGGTTCAGCGTTCGGTGCTGCCGTCATACAGCTGGATCCATACGGGAGTTTACCACCTCCAAGATACCTGCAGTAGGATTTTAAATGTCCTATATAGCTGGAAACTGTATGACATTTATTTAAATTTCTTCTTTTCTTAGAACTCCTTAATAGACATTTACAATCAGTTCCTGGCGGCCTTAGAATCACTGAAAGAATTCTGGGATGCCATGGATGAGATAGATGGGAAGACGTGGGTGCTCGAGCCCGAAAATCCCAGGCGGAGCGCTACCACAAGGCGAATTGCAATAGGTACGGGAAGACTGGAAGGGATCAGTGGATCCAGGAAGTAAAACTTGGGGTGCTGCTTTGCTCTGCTTTGCTTATCTGATCAGATGGTGCTTGTTGGAGTTAGGAAAAGTCAAGGGAGCACTTAAAACCAGCAAGACACAACTCTCCTATTTTGTGTATTAAACAAAATAACCTTCCCCAGGATGCTGACCCTGGCTCATAAATTAATTACAATGGTGTGGTGTTCCATAAACCAAAACTAGTGTGTGTTTGTAAGTTATGAACACGTAACTGTCAAAAACGGAGGATTTGCTTGATCGCTCTAGAAAAATCGGTGTTTGTGAAAAATCAGCATCAAGGAAGCTCTTATTCACAGATTCCAGATGTTTTCAGCAGACTATTTAGATTGATCCTGTCTGGAGGAGTGAAGGGAATATTAGAGTGCAGTCAAAAGGGGGTGAGAAGAGGCAGGTGGAAAGGACAAAGAAATAAGAGAAGAGAGGAAATTGGAGGCTTTGTGTTAACCATCTGAAAAAGCACCTTAATTCATATGCTGATGTCTGGCATTTTAAGGTCTTAAGATATATATAGGATGAGGAGTCTTGTAATTGCAAAGGAGAAACTCGCTACTGTCAGAGGTTAGAAATTCAGGGGGAAATGTTATCTTTGAGGGAAGAGTTCTGATTTTTAGCTTAAATCCAAAATATCAATAGGCCATTGTAGAAATCTGAGAACACACAATGGACCAAAGTCGTTTCGCTTGTCCCCGAAGCCTGTGGCAAGTCTGACGGCCTGTGGAGTGAAGAAGGAAAGGAGCTGGTGGGGAGCTGAGGCTGCTCTTGCTTTGGGGGTGGAGGGAGGGGCAGGAAAAGTTCCGCCACTGGCTGAAATGACATGGGTCGGACAACACTTGTGTGTTGTGTGTGTGTGTGTGCGTGCAGTCAGGGTGGCTTTATCTCGGTTCCGCTGTACTTTGACACTCACCAATGAAAAGGAAAGAAAAGCCTCAAAAGCGCCTCACGTTGGAACAGCGGAGGGCAGAACGGGGCTTTGAGCCCTTTGTTGTCGGGCACAGACAATCAGCAGTTACGGCTGAACTTTGATTTCATTCATTCCAATTTCTTCAAGGCGAGCGAGCCTAACGTGCCTCTTCATTACGGAAAATGCGGGGTTGCGCCTGGTTTTGTTTAGGAGAGAATGTGCCGCGAGGTTTTTAACCTGGCTGCAGAGCATGTCTGAGCCGCTCACCCCTTGTGAACAGCAGCCCGTGAGAGGATGGTGGGTCTCCTGTAAGGAAAGCTAGTTGCTGTGTCAAACCTATGCCGTTGTTTGCTCCTTCCAGGGGTGTGCTGCCTTCTGCTGCTTCAGGGTGTCTTTGTGCTGCTCTTTTTGACTGTAAAAGATAATGAGGAATTAATAACAATTACACCTCTCCTGCCTTTAAAATTTCACTACGATTTCAAATGGGTTATACCACTAGCTTGAGTTTGATTATTCAGAAATAACCAGTTTAAAACTGCTTTGGTAAAAAGGTTAATGTTTCCGTGTTCAACTATGTGACTGCAAAAAGAAAACCTTCCCCTTAGACTTACTTGCTTTCTCCTTGTAGGGAACAACGTCTCGGTGAACGTAGAGGTAGATCCTCGGCATCCGAACATGCTCCCCGAGTGTTATTTCCTTGGAGCGGATCATGGTAAGGCAAGCAGACAGACACCACTCGTTTCTCTGCTGGACCTGATCTCTGATGAGCAGCTACTGGTGTGAGCTGTGTCAGGCTCCTGGAAAAACACGCCTCGCGCTGAGCCAGGAATTGGGCTGAGTGCCTGCAGGAGAGCTTTACCCAGCACGTGCCGGGCTTTTAACAGCCTCAACCCACAGCATGCTGGTTTGCTCTGGGAGTGACACTTCTGCCAGTGCTGTCCCAGCAGAGCTTAGAGGGAACCCTCTGTTCTGGATGTGACTACCCAATCCTCTTTGTATTGTTAATACCATTTTTAAACAACAAAAAAAATTACCATAAATGTCCTAATAGTGTTTGGAATGATTCAAGTCTTTTACTCCATGTCCACAGCTTTTTAACAGCTTTTTAAGTTAGCCACGGTCATATCTTCGACTGTACGATACCTTAAATATTAGCATAATGCATTCCTGAAACTAAAACTAAGAGCAGCCATTGGCTTGGGTACCTTAATTAATGAATGAAAACACCCAAGCCCTGCCTTCCCCTTCAGTGCTGAAGTGGGAGAGGTTCAGTCAGTGGGCCGGGGGAGCCAAGGGGATCCTGAAGGTGCTCCTGAAGGTGCTGTAATCACTTATGGACTTCGTTTGCAGTGGTTAACCCTTTGAGAACGAAGCTGAACAACAACATGCACTTATGGTAAGTGTCTCTAACATTAAATAAATACCGGTTTGCACTGGAAACGGCATCTGCCGTTCCTGGGGTTGACCTTGTGCCTCCCTCTCTCCCCCCTTGCAGGGATCCAGACATCAGTTTGTTACAAAACTTGAAAGACCTCTTGGACATTGATTTTCCATCACGTGCTGTGTTAGAAAAAAGTGTAAGTTGCTTTCTGTTAATTGTCAGTTGTTATTTCCGAGTAAGTAAAATTTAAATGGTCACTTTATAACTGCCAGCAAAAATAAGAGACCTAGAAGAGAAGTAATTGGATTAATATATTGTCATAAGGACTTCTGAACTTCAAGCAACAGTTGTCAGCGCTTGTTAACCTTTGATGAGAGGTGTGCTCTTTCCTGTGGCCTTCACGGCAGTGAGGCGATTAATAACAGGCTTCACTCTTCAGCGGGAAAGAGGAAGTTCCAGAGTAGCTAATGAGATGTGGAAAACCCAAACATTCTGTTATGGATGTTGATGACTTCAGTTCTAATTAGGTAGAGCTGCTGAGGGGGGACAGGAGGCCGCCCAAATACTGGGGCATTTCAAACAAACGCAGAATTAATTTTTGACCACGCTGTAAGACTGGATTTGTAGCTTCGCTTTCACTTGTGAAATGTTCAAATTAATTCTGGCTGAGGGCTTGTGTCCAATGTCCAAATGTAATGAGAAATCATCGTTTAATAAAAAAAGAGAAACAGTGTGGCCCAAGAGTATGAGTGCTTCCCAAACGAGACATAATTCAGTGAGATAGAATAGAACCTAGTAAAGCATTGCACATCTGGCAACTAATGCTGCTCTTTATGCTATAATGGTGTAAACGTGTATATTGAAGGCAAAAATATTGAATAATATTGAATTAACAAAAAAAGGCAGCCAGAAAGACAAACAGATGTTACTGGCCCCGTCTCACCCTTCAGTTGCACTGTAAGCTAAACCACGTTGTGTTTGAAGGATTTTGCGAAGGACTGTGGAATCTGCTACGCCTACCGGCTCGATGGTGCGGCTCCAGACCAAGTGTGCGATGACCCCCGCTGCGGACAGCCTTTTCACCAGGCTTGCCTGTATGAGGTACAGCAATTAATGGGACACACTTTGCTCATTAACTCGCCCATTCTAGAAGAATAAGCATTGCCCACTGAACCTTCAGATGAAGCAAAGTATTTTGAGGACAGCTACAACAGTCACTGTGCTTGTGCTTGTCTTCTAACCCCCATGAGCACCCTGTGGAGGGGAACCTGCCTCATTTGGTGGTGTTTGGAAAACCCCTGATCATAGAGTGTTCTTAAATTTGGTACGGAACAGCTGTGAACTGAAATGCTCTTGCTTGTGTTGCAGTGGCTGCAGGCTCTTCCCTCCAGCAGACAGAGTTTTAACGTCATCTTTGGCGAATGTCCGTACTGTAACAAGGTAAGAAATGCAATGACAAGGAGCAACTGAACTAAACCGGGTGTGGGAGCTTAGATAAAGGCAAAAACTGTAACAACGTCAGCTGGAAAATAGAGCGTGTGGCTCCTATCTTCCCTTTGCACAGTGGAATGAAGAGGAAAACTGTAAATTCTCCTGTGTTTCATGCACCAGTGTTGAACTAACGCTTCTCTGAGACAGCATAAAGACCTGTCAGTTATCAACATCCCATGTCAGAGCAATTAAATATCACACCCCCAGTGTATTTCACAATACTTTTTTAATGTTTACTGTAACAAAGGACCGTTTTAAAAAAAAACCAAACAAACAAACAGGCCAAAGAATCCCAACATTAGTAACACAAAACAGCCTGGTAGGAGAAGTAACTATGGGTGCAGGTTTGGGAAGTTTAAGAGAACTGTCCTGTAAAATATGTATTAACTTGTATTTAAAACATCTTTTTCAAGCCGCTGACACTGAAATCTTCAACAAAGAAACTCTGAGACAAATCTGTGTGATGGGAACACGGCTGCACTTCCACCGAAGACACAGGCACAGTCAAAGAAAACACAGCGACAGTGTTATCAGTAGCAGGAGCACAAGTATAGCTGTACTGTAGAGGTAGGTTTCCCTGGCAAACGCAAGCTGAAATATAATGGCTATAGAGGGAGCAGGGACATCAGAGCCAGTTCCTTGCAGGGGCTCTGGATGAGCTGCAGGGAAGAGTCCAGCATGTTTCCTTTCAGTTTTGGAGAGTAGTGCTAGGGAGTCAGATGGGGGTAATCCTCTTGCAGTGTCCTTCTGCAGGAAAAAAACCATTAAAATTGTAATAATACACTTAATATTGAATAGGTGAGTGTGAATTGGAAAAAATAAAGATGCTATCCAGGTATTTAAGATACCAAGAGAAAGCAATCCTGTTGTTACAAAGCCTGAGCTCTGGGACTGGCAGGTGTCAGGATATTTTAAGTGTGTAACATTAGGTGTGATTCCACACCTTCTCAAGTGACCTACTCCGTACTTATTACTGAAGTCAACAGCTGAAATTCTTCTCTAGCTTTGCCTTGTTTCCAAACCTGTTAATACAGTAAGTCTTTACAGTGTTCCTGCTAATAAAGTTTTAGCCTGGAAACAAATCCTTGATGTTACTCTGGAGTTTGATTTGCTGGTTCGGTTTGTGCAAGTTTTTGTGTTTCCTGGTGAAGCTGAAGTTCTCCTGATTTGTCACAGGCAGCATTAACTGCTCTGGCAGTGGGGGCTTTGCTCTCGCTGGACAGGGAGGTGGTGGTGGTGTTAGGTCACCAGAAGCAAGGTCATCCTTGCCTTACCGTTGATCGCTGTCTCTGACAGGAATCCCCAAACACTACTATTCTGGTTCGCACATCTCTAAGACCTGACCATATTTGCCACTGTTCCTTAGAAAAACTTCCACCTTTGGTTTCCTTTCCATGATCCCATTCACAACATGATTTATTAGCAACACATCCCACTTAATTCCAGCCCTGGCAAGTAGAGTTTGTCTTGCTGAAAATCAGCTGGTTCGCAGCAGCACCTCATGCAGCAGACCTGCTCAGTCGTTCATTGTCCCAGCTCAGTGATGTTTTTCTGAAGCTAAACCAGAGCACAAAGGAACTTTCCCTCCAACTCCAGTATTCAGACTGTTAACAGCACCATCTGTTAATGGCCACAGGCTGCCCAGCCCAGCTCTGAGTCCACGCTGCAGCATGGTGCCTGCAGGTAACCACTTCGGACAGCTGTCCAACCGCAGTGTTTGGAACTGCACGTCAGCTCCTGACCACTCCAGTTCCTGCATGAACCACCATCTCTTTTTCCCCTTTGTCCCTGACAAATCCTGGTGACCTTTCCTAACACTGGTACTGTACAGTTTCCTGTGTAACTTTCCTTTACTGATCTCCTAAATGATGTGAAAGGAACCGAGCGGAAGTCTGCAAAACAGAATGCATACAATCCTGCCTTTTTCCTTCTCCAGGTGCTCCTTTGAGTACCTGCCACCCATGTTAACTCTCCCTTGTCACATGCAGTAGTCAGTGAGTACCACAGATCTGTTCCACAGAGCTGCAGCACTAGGCATCGTATTGGGACAGCAGCTTTGCTATTAGAATGGCTAAATCAAAACACAAATACAAGCTAAATACTAGACCAGCAATCGGTCCCTTTTCTGTAAAAATGCACTTTTCCTTCCTGCCACAAAAGGAGGGAATCGCTTATCTCCAGGTCACTCCAGGTGTCCAGACATACCCTCCATACAATGTACTTGCTGTGCCAGGAAACAGGGGAAGGTACATCAGCTCTTTTTTGTCCTGTGTCATGTTGGAAACCTAAACGATAACCTGGTATCTTTTAAATTTTATGTTTGAGGACTAGGAGGTAGCACTGCAGTATCTTTGTAGAACAAAGTTGTGTTTGTTCCTGTCGTGTCGGGGCTCCGGAGCCTGTTGGGGATCTGTCTACCTTGCAATCAGCCAAACCGTCTCCACCACTCGTTCTGCTCACCGCTGTCCTGCCGGGTGTGCTCAGGTACAGCTGGGCTTTTTCTGCTTCCCCCTCCTAGCTTGTACCGGAGCCTCCGGGCAGGGACCAGCAGGCTGCTTGAAGCAAAGAATTTTGGGTTAATAATAAACCTATCTTCATAGTTGCATTTTTGTGGCTATTAGAAATTGCCCTCATTTAACAAGGGATTTTTCTGCAGGAAAGCAAACCAGGGTACAATCTCACAATATACTGAAACTCCACGGAAAGGAGCACACTGCGAATACTATGATGTACTTTATTCTGCATTATTTTTACTACAACCTTGATTAATTTTTTTCATGTACAGTTGAAGAGTAAGACTGAAAACAGTCATCCAACACTTTTATGCAGTAAATGACCAGTAATGTTTGAGGTGAGTTAGTGGACTGCTAATATCCTTGGATTAGAAAGGCAGAACTGAAGAACTCAATTAGAGTGCTATGAAGTTTTCCACTACGGAGAAAAGGAAACTACTGAAGCACGTTTATACACCAGGAAACAGCAGGGTCCACAAAGGGGTCCTGTCATTTCCCAACACGTTTATTTGTGCCCCCATGCTGTACCTGGTCTGCTGCTTTATTACCAAACCGCTGTGACTGTGCTGAGGCAACAGCCAAATGCTCACCTGCTGTGGGTGCACGGGCTCCTGCTTCGCAGGGTAAAACTGGAGCGGCTGCTCTTCAGCCTGGAATTGCCGGCGAGTGACTCGAGCACGGAGCCTGCTTAGGCAGTTCGGTTCTTCCTCCTTCACCTGCTTTTGCTCCTGTTGCGCTGGTTTCAGTAAGTGAACCTGCTGCCGTACAGACCCTAATTCTGTGGGCTGAAAAGAATCCAGTGACATTCAAAGTTACCGCAGGTACCAGCACAGGACAAGCTGGTAGGCTGTGCCAGCTGCTGGAGCTCGTGACACAGTTCCTGGCTTTTTTCAAGCGCGTTTCTTCCTTGTCCACCCCACAAGGTGGACACTGTGCTCCCAGGAGAGGCCACGTGTTACCGCACCGTCCACCTCCTCACCTGCTGAGGCCCTGCTCGGTGAAGCATCCTGGTTAGTTTACTCGGCTCCTCTTCATCTTGGAGTTGTTTGCCTGTGGCCCCCCTACAGGCTTTGTTTTGACAGACGTACTCATCACCTTCCCCCTTTTTCTGCTTCTGCTGAACTGGTTTTGGCACAGGCTTTGGTAAGCAAACCTGTGGATGTACAAGTGAACAATTCTGTCTAGTGAAAAAAACTTCTCTACGATGTGAAGGGAGAACCCACGGTGAATGGTTGCATGAGTTAATGCAAGTTGTTCCCCGCACTGCTCTAAGCACGACGTATCGCTGAGGTCTGCTTTTGGCTTTTGCCACTCAGAAGGCAAATGTAGCCAAAACACAGGCTGTAAGCCACACACCTTCAGTGCCGCTGGCACGCTGATACCGCTGCAACTGTAACGTCTGCACATGGGCCGCCGTGCAGCAGCTGTACCTGAACTCAGCAGCTAGAACACAACTAAGCAGCTGCTTTTTGCACCGCAAATTAACTGCGTACAGGAGCTAGAGACTGCCCAGCCCAGTGGAAGGTGCCGATAGGCACCTCCTGTACTGGTGAACCCAAAGCACCTCTGAAGAATATAACCCATAGTTCTGGCTCAGTACAAATATTAACGTTTAGAAACGTAAAGGTGTGTCTGTTCTGTGTATCTTCACATCAGCTTCAAGGAGTTAGTGCTACGGGATCCCCTTCCTGGTACTCACAGGTGTTTACTGGTCTTCAGAAGGGAATTGACCACAAATCACCTCTTTCCTGAGTACCAGACTGGTACAGGTGGAACCAGACAGGGCATCTGGGGTCGGATGCTGCTTGTAAGCAAGCAGCAAGGAGACGGTGGGTTGTTTGTAGTGGCTCCCACTATTCTTAGGTTGCCTCTTTAATGGGAGAAGTGTTTGGTGAATAAAAGGAGAGGTGGAAAGGGAATGCAGAGATGAAAAGGGACAGACAGTGCCGAAGAGAGGCAGAGGAAGTGCCTGCCTGTCATCGAACACCTTGTCAGGGCTGCAGCACCGAAGTGCACCAGGCTGTCAATATCCTCCACAGCCAATAACCGCAGATTGAAAAATCCGGTTTTCTGAAAACGACAATAAATTTAGAGAAAGTTCTGCAACCTGCGCTCTCTACTTGTATTTAAGCGCTCCTTAAGTCCTTTGAATAACCCTAGAAATTTCTGCAGCTGTTCTGCAGTGAACGTTACAGGAAACTGGCCCATGTCAGCAGCAGAACTGGCTGAAGAAACACACTCAAGTACCAACCAGGTGATCACTGGAGCCATGCTACGATTCTTGCTATTCCAAGCAGCAAGACACTCCACATGAAAAATTTCTCTGAAAAAGTGATGACAGGTGCCAAGATTTAGCAATACACAGACACGCTCTCCCTCTCTGATCAGGTTCTTGGCCATCAAAACCAATTCTGTGCAGTCCTCCAGCACAGGAGGGGTGAGAACTGACGCTCCTCCCTCACGGAGGGTTGGGCACGTGCAAACAGCAAGTGCTGCAGCAGCTTTTACAGCTGGGCAGCTCAGAGTCATCTGTTAGGCCAGCACCATGTCAACTCTCAGGCCAGGCACCAAGATGGAAATACATTTACTGTTCCGTGCCTGACTAAGAAGTCGCAGATTGTTGTGAACCCGAGATCCAGCGGGATCAGCCGGAGATCAGTTAACAGCCACCTGGCATCTCCATCGGTTCAGAAAATGGTACAAACTTTTAAAACAGCTTCTCAAATTGGTGAGGACGAAGTGGTCACCCACACAGCAAGAGAAACTCTGTCAGTGAAAGAGCTTGTGGTTTTGTTGGAAAAAAAAAAGTGATAAAACCAGAAAAGTCAATAAAATTGCTAAAATAAGTATCTGTAATTACCAAGATCAAAACCCGGTGCCTTTTTATTAAACATGAACTTTTGTTCTGCCTTCCGTAACACGTAAATAGTGCTGACAATCGGTTTGCAAGGCACTTGCTACAATAAAATGTAATTGTATCATGAGAGAAAGGTGACAATCAGGAGATCATGAAAAAATTACATATTCTCACTGGTGGTTAATTAGCCATGCAAAACCCCCTCAAACAGATATTCTCTTCTATTAGGAATGATTACTATGCAGCCCTACAGATGTCAATACCACAGTCATTCAAATACTTCTTTCCCTACTAATTGAAGGTTGTAAAGCTCTGGTGCCAAGGTTTTGCTTCCAAAGAGCTAATTTATGACTAGAAGGATATTTTATGTCTTCAGTTGCAGCAGCTACAAAACTCAGCAAATCAGAACCATCTGTGCACTGATACTTGAATCACCATTCATCTCGCAGCCTATCAGTCACATTAGTTTGCATCCTGCATTCTTGGCTCACGTACACTCGCAATGGTCCAAAGTTCACCAGAAATATTAAAAGCGAGCGGTACCCTGACCCTGCCTTATTGCACACGCGTCAGAGACAGCACCAGGGCTTTTGCGTACGGGGAGTTTGGCGGCAGAGGTGTGACGGGACTGACATTTCACAGCGAGTACAGCAAGGCTGCTAATTACCTCAATCTCCTCTTATTAAAACTCGGTTTTATTAACCATGGTTTAGACTTAAAAGTACAAAAGGAAAATGGAACGTGATAGCTGTCAGGTTTTCGATTCTGCGTTAGCGCATCACATAGCGTGGCGTACCAGCAGCGGCCTTAAATCCCAGAATAATGCCTCCTCCACGCCAGAAGGATAAAGGCAAATGACAAAGAACAGTCTGAAAGCGAGAAAATGAATTAAATGCTTTCACTAATAAAGGTAACTTTCCTTTTAATCTGGAACGAAGGAAAAACCTGGCATTCGGGCTCGTCTTCAAGATGTTAGTGAACAAAGTCCTTGACTTCCCCATTATCCTGAAAGTAAATCATTCTCCACAGACCTACCGCTTTGAAGCGAGAGGCTGCGGGTCAAAAGGACCCGTGACAGTTCTTCCTCCTTAAGGGCTGACATCCCCCTTTCCAGCAAAGCCAGGGGAAACAGGAATTAACAAACATGGTGTATTTAAGGCAAAAGAACTGCTGTGTCAGTCTCATTTTGAGACCTTAAACTATTTCCTCCGCGACAAAAGAAAAGGCAGGAGAAGTCAGAAATAATCCCAGAACTGTCAAACTTACTTTTGACGCTTTAGCAGCAGCACGGTGATTTTGTGTGCCCGCTGCAGCGCAGAATTCCAGAGGGCCGTCATAGTGAGTTCCACTTGACTCCAGTCCATCCAGCAGGATTTTCTTGAGCACAGGATACTTTGGCTTCTCATCATAAGCTAAGCCATAAACACAGACCAAGAACTTGGCGATTTCACCTGTGGAGAGTATTTTAACGTAAATGGCACTTGGTGTAGACCTCGAACTTCAGACAGGACATCATTGCAAAGTGGATGCAAAACAAGATGACACGGTTTCAGCTGAAGACACGCTCAAAACACAGAACTGACAATATCTTGTCTTTGAGACAAGGAAAGGGAAAGAGACTTGGAGAAACAAGCTGACCCTCCAGCGCTACGTCTTGTTAAACACACGACTAATTCCTATAGCACCCAAAGCTTCAAAAGTATAAAAATTAATCAAAATACTTTTATCAACAAAGCGATAGCTCTGTATAAACCAGAAGTATTTTATATTTGATAGCTCAAAATACCCCTTTAAATATTAACTACTCTCACACCGCTGTTTGAATCCGCATAGATAATGCACCTTGAATGCTTTGGAAAAAAGCAACTTGTTAACTTCTAATACTTGGACAAATCTTGGTTTTGAGATTACACCCTGAATCAGTCTAACAGCAGCATTGCTTTGCTGTCGCTGTCAAGTGGTTCTAGAATGGGAAACTACTGAAGGGGCAGAAATAATCCAATAAGGAAAACATACAGGGGGGAGCAAGTGTTTCTTTGAGTTGAAGACCCAAGTGTGCCCTAAAACTGAAGCACCCCACCAGATATTAGTATCTGGTGAAATCCCAGACAAAGATTTATTAAATACTTCTTTATTTCAGCAACAGAAGGAAGATATGACAAGACAAACCGTCCACTCATGCGCTGTTTCAAATGCGCTACTTCCCAATCCCTTGGGTTACACGTGGCTTAGAGCTCTTACGCCACTCTGTGGCACACGCCACAGGTGAGACGGATCAAGATTTTTACATTACCACATGCCTGGGGTGGAAAATTTACCCCTCTGTGTATTTCATCTACTTCGTACTTGTTTATAGGATGACCAGGACAGAAAAGAGTTCCTGCAATAACAGCATTAAGTATCCCAAGTATCCCCTTTCCGTAAATGTCAAGAATCATTTATTGCAGTGACCAGCATTCAAAGGCATCTAGAAAATTACCTTCTCCCCCTGCAATAAACAAGCTTTTGAGCTAAAAATGCTTAAAATATATTAAGCTTGTACATGAAGGGCCTGACCTAGTGCCACTGAAGTCCAAAGTATTAGTTCAGTTAAATCACACCCTGACTTAACGAGTGTGATATCTGACAGCGAACATCACGTAACCACTGTGCCACCAGCTCAACACAGGTACTGCTGGCTGAGTTCTGCTGGGCCCGGCTCTGTAAGAGGGGCTCGTGGAGGCAGGATTTCAAGGCTGACTTCTGCTTGCACATGGTAGTTTGTCCTGAGACCGGAGCCCAGTAACACCACGTGGACTCAGGCCTAGTGAAGACATCTACCTTGACTTCACAGCTGTATTTAAGATCTTAAATGGAAGACTTCGTTAAATTTGTGTAACTTTTACTTATTTTCTGCTTCCCCCAAAGACAGTAAGATACTGAAGGAGGTTTTGTAACAGGCTACAGAGCGATACGGTACACAGCACAAGTGCACTTACCGCAGCTGCCTCCAGAAGAATCCCATCCCATCACTGAACCTGGGAGCTCGTCCATGAGCCTGAAACAACATGAGAGGGCAACCATTTAATGTGGGTTTGGAGCAGGTGATTCTTCATTGGGGATTTAGGAAGACAGCAAGTCTCAATTCCAAAGGGAGTGGACCTCCGGGATAGCTCATGATTCACCGTACTGCTTCGAAAACAAATTCTCCAGCGAGATTTTTAACTCTTTGCAGATTGCTGATTCCACCAAGACCAGGCTTACAGCTAATGCTGCACTTCAAGTTTTTCTTTGCAGAGGTTTTAAACCTTCTAGAAAGAAAAAGAAAAATCCTTTGAGCTGAAATGGCTTGTTCTGATTTCAGCTTAGTGATTAATATTTGTATTTGACTAAGAACTTGTAGTTGAGGGGCTGAGAGGACAAGACAACTGGTGAACAGCAGAGTTAGAGGTCCTGTGCTGGCTCCTGCCTTCCAACTGCACCCCCCTTGCCAGGCCCAGCCCCTCTTCCTCACCATCACAGAGATCCTGCAGGGATATCAGAAGAGATTTGACTGAGCTGCTTAATGTACTCCTCAACTTATTAGCAACTGGATATGCACATACATACCAAAACCAGTGTAGGCTCTGAAAATAGATAAATAAAAGGGGGTGACCTGGGCGAGTTACCTGATACCGAGAATGTCATTCATTAGACTGAGAGGGTATTTTGGATAAGTGGAATCTGTGTGGTTCTCCGTGCATTTCCTCAAAGCATCTGTCTGCTTGGCACCCTGCAGATGCCGGCAATCTACGGGTTAACCGCAAGGGAAGAGTTAGCGAAGCAGCTTGATTGATTAAATTGATTTCCCATTGAATTGTCTAAGTGTTACCTTGCAGGGGGTTGTGTAACGATCAGAACTTCTAAAGGAGAAATATTAAACGCAACATGCGATGTCAACATTTACAGATGCAATCTGCGCTCTCCCCGGTCTGCAGGCGAGCGCCGATGCCACACTGCATCTGCAGATCGATTTCAGTGCCTTTGCTATCCCTTTGTGTACCTCTGTGGTGACTTGCCCTACTTAAAAAGTTTGCTGCCTTCTCCCATTGCAATGTAACATTTCTGGGTAACTGCTCTGCAGTAGGAGCCTTCTACAGGCCACACGGTACCACGTGCAATAACCTCTCTCGAGTCCCAACTGTGAAAGCAGAGAAAGAAAACTGCTTTAGTGAGCACTAAATGAGTCATGCTGGAGAAAAGGGAAGATTTTAATCAAGTTCCTTAGGATTTTGGTATTTAATTGTTTGTAATGGTGGTAGGATGATATAACATTAAAAACCAACAGAAAACCATCTGAAAAATAGTATCATACAGAAAGTGAAATTGAATGCACATGTGGAAAAACTTCCATGAGATGTTTGCACAACAGTCTCTACAAGGAAACACTCCTCAACCTCTGTTATGTGCAATAAGGCCTGTGCTAATTCAAAAATGTTTTCCTTCAAAAAAAAGCAAACCACACACAGCAGACAAAATGACTTTGTGCGCATTTGGATTCACCAGCTCCCTACAGCAGGACATACAGATGAGGGTACACATGCACACGGAGTTCACAGTCTCAGCTGCTTCTAACATCTCTCAATTCAGGAAAATGGTTTTAGCTTTCATGTAAGGTGCTGTTCCACAGGAGGGAAAGCTGACTCCTGTTAAGCGCTGGGGATATAGTGGGGTTGCAGGGTGGGACACATGTGCATGTGTGTCCATGTGTGTGTTTTATTTTTACTTTGTTTTCGCCGTCTTGACAGCTACAGGGTCCTTCAGGTCCTGTTCCCAGGGCAGCTTCCCACATAACCACTGCAGCATGCAGTAGCCAAGGATTTCAAGGTCACCTCGTCTGGACGGGGCTAAAATGAGAGGAGGGAAGGGGAAGAGGGAAAAAATAAAAAAAGAAAAAAAAAGATGAAGAACCTCTTCTTAGGAAATAGAAAAGACGTTGATTGAACTAGTGTTGATGAAATATGAAAAAGCCAACTGGGCAAAGTGTTCTGTTTATTCAGCTGGATCAGCCCTAACCCGCCCCGGCATTTGGCCACAGGCCACAGACAGGCAGAGACTTGTTGCTGTTGAAGTGAGGGTCAGTTTTCTCACCTCCTCCAACTTCATCCTTCCTCAGTCTGGCCTGTCACATGGACTTGATCCCCATGGCCTCTGACATGATCCAGACAGCCCATAACCGAGTACCAACACTTTCTCAAAGAGCCAAGCAGTAAAACAAAGAAATAAATGTCTGCAGCTAAATTGCTAACACATGTTCCAGGAAGTCCATGGGGTCCACATTGGTCATGCGGGGACCCTGCGAGTGCAGACTAAACACTGATGGCCTTTCCTGTTCTCTGACGGAGCTGTTTGAACTTGGAAGATATGACAAAACTGCCATCTAGTGTACACTTACACACCAGAGCTGCCTCCTCACCAGTCCCACCAACTCCTTGTGCAGTTGTAGCGCAAGTTAAAATACTCTAGCAAGTCCTGCGTAAACTTCCCGCTACTCCTGCCACACAGGAAGTTACTTCAGGAACAACTTACTCCGCTCTGCACACCACAAGCACACACACTAACTACAGAATACAAATAGATAGAATTCAACCAAAAACCCCAAACGTCTTCAGGTAACTGAAGTTGATCTATAGAGTGACTTTTCCAAGAGAAGGAGGGGGGAAAAGTGCAATACCAAAGGAGCTGCTATTGCTGGCCGCTGTTCGGAGGAAACCAAGCAAGCAGGACTGCTGTGGGATTTCTTTGTACGCATTTGACCTGCAGCCTAGAGTTTGCAAGTCAAGACCACATGGAATCTGCAAAACCAGAAACTGCTAATGGTGGTTAAAGACAGGCAGAGGCAGGAGCTAAAACTATGTTTTTCCAAACTGAACTTGCACTTTCCAGGAAGGAAGGAAGATTTCAGATTTGTTCAATGCTTTAGCGTAAAGCCTAGTAGTTGAGCGCCACACTGTTAATCCTGCTGTAAACAGATATCATATTTTATAGGGCTTCATTAAATACATTCCAGAAAGTCACTCAAACTTACCTTTTAATTTAAGAAGTCATCTGCTAAAAGCCACGGTGCCAAGACATTGTAACTGTTTCTTGTTACTGTACACACATTATGGTAAAGGCAGAAGATTAGTTCTGATACATTCTCTCTCTCGACTGCTATTAGAGCTCGGGATTATTAGAGGCCCTTCAATCTAACAGAATGCTTTGCTATCCCTTGGGCGTCGTTTATTTTCTGCATTGGCTTCAGCAACATCCTAATGCAAGACTTGGCTCTCATGTTAAAATAAAACCACAATCTCTGCCACTCGCTGTTCTGTAGTGATTTCTTCAGCCATAAATCTGCTGGTGACTGTGGAACAGTTCCATTCATACACGTGTGTTCGCAACTCCTGTTGCAGGATGGCAGCTTCAGATTATAACCAGCATGTTTGATTGCAGAAGCTATGATTTTCACACAATGCTTTTCTGGCACCTGTCTGTGTATGATGGGCTACAGAAAGTGGCCTTTGGAGGAAGCTTGTCGAAATTACAATGGAGCACCTTTTTCCATGGAGGAACTAACTGACAGGGATGTGCACAAGACGCTAAGTCAGATTTAAGAGAACTCCTTTGCTGACAAAACAGCCCCCAGAGAGGGAAGTTTACTTCACAGTTGGCCGTGACTAATTACCCTCTCCCTCACGTGCCATTTCCTGACACCAGGGCAAAGCCATCGTCAATGGGGAGCTGTGTGCAAGACTTCATGGATACCTCCTGAAAGCCATGGCAGTCAGCCAGGAGAAAACACAACAGGCACTGATAGCTAAGCTGTACGTCACGAAAAATAAACAGGAAAATATTTTACAGAGAGATGGTGACCTCCTGCATCACTGTCTCCCAGGTCACCACAAGTGCTGCTCCAGACAGGTGGTACCTGTGCTTTTCATGGGACCACAGGAAATGTCAGAGTTTGGTTATTTGACTGTACCAGCTCGTTCTTTCTCCCTGCTCCTCTGGCAGCTTGGTATTAGAGATGCTAAATTCCTCAACTTTTTAAATCATTTAGATCCTTATAAAAAAGTATTCAGCTAACTAATCTATATGAGTTAACATTATCTATGAACAGTGGAATTATTGTATTTTCACCCCCAATAAAGCACTAAACACATAAATTACAACTAGGTTTACTTGCAGAAATAAATCTGCTAATACAATTGGAGGATAACAGGAATTCTTGATAAACAACACGGAGAGAAATCAATCCGGCTCCCCTTTAAATGTGATACCCATGTAAAAACAACATGATCCTGCTTGATAACCTGTTGCTGTTACAAGGGTACGCATTCAAATAGTACTTAATCAAATGAAATTCTCTTACTTCTCTGCAGACTAAAAACTTGTTGGGGTTTTTTTTCTTTAATACGTATTTGATTTCTGCTTTCTATTAACCAGGAATTTTTTTATTATTTGAGTCTCATATGAAAAACTATTTAATGAGAACATGTTGGCAATATTCAATTTCACAGTATTTTTATAGTTTGGTTTTTTAATTTGAAGATTTAAGGCCTGATCCTGTCCTCACTCCTGCCAAGACAAAGCAGGGACAACTCCACCAAAGTTAATGAATTATCAGCCACATCAATGAAACCAGAGTCAGGCCTGACAAGTTTTAGAGAAACAGACACAAACACACGCTCAACCTGCAGGCACAGGGTCCAACAGTAACTCAGAACAACATAACTGAAGCAATTCACCTGGAGAAGAAAAGATCTTCTGTCTCTCCATATACGGCATTTGGCAGCTATCAGAGCTTTATTTTTTATTCAGATTACTAACTCAACATCACAAATGATATCACATCAGCCACAATAGGTTGTCAAAACTCCAGTGCTCCCCGAAACTCATCTGAAACCCACGGAAAAATGGGAGTTTTCCACTACGGCCCTTATTAAGCTTTCTCAAGCCTTTCGTAAGGATCCGGGAGGCTAATGAGTGACAGATGAAATGTTCTTCTATTATTTTTAATTAGCACTGTTACATTATAATCTCACCATTAGCGTTTCTTTAGATTGGGAGCTTTCATAAAAAGGATCGTTTTAGTTGCTCATATTGCATCTCCAAGCAGCAGCACCTCCAATTCTCAGTGGCATTACAGCACAGAAATTCATGTTAATTCACAAACAAACAAAACTCGTACCATCACCAGGCATCCAAGAGCCCAGAAAAGAAACCAGGGTTGACATGACCATGGAGAAATAGAACTACATTAAAAATGTATTATTGTCGCAGTGTTTTAATAAATGAACTAGAAGTGATAGAACTCAGGGTTGAGATAAACCAGACAGATATGAGACTTGTCAAAAATCAGTGCTCCAATAGGAGCAGGAAAAAGGAAAAGACCAAAAAAGCTGATAATGAAGTACTGCTTTCCCCCAGCACTGGTCAGTGTGAGGCGTTTGCTGCAGCGGGACAGTGACTCACTGAACAGAGTGGGTGGCCACAGGGAAGAGGTTGGATAAATCCAGTTAAACCTACAATAAATTTTAGTGCTTGAAGGCTGTTCTGTACAGAGTCACCCAGTCTCAGGGCAACTGCCAGCAGGGCCTGGAACAATCTCTCCTCCCCACATGTGCAATTGTGCCCTGTTAGCTTGGCACGTTACTGAAGCACTCACTCACAATAGCCACCACCATGGAATGAGGGAAAGAAAAATCCAGGGCAAATATGGGGTCACCACTAGTCTACAGCTCTTCCAGAGAACTCAGTCTGGGACATGGCAATGGGTGACTTTTCCTGTGCCAGCTCCTAAACTGGGATCCTACAGCTATACGCTCTACTGGTCATACAGCTGATCGGCACAACACACACACCTGCGGCTGTTCGCAGGGAGGATACAACCGTGACTCCCCCGCTGCTGTCCTGCCTTGGCCAAGCTCATGAGCACATCATGAGCCAGCAGGTCCTGCAGGCCAGGAATTCCCGAACTGTGATCCTCAAACCTCTTCAAATTAGCAGAGCTGTCTTGGACAATCACAACAGCCAAAACGTGCAGACACATGCACAGTGACCTCCAATCAGCAGTGACACGTGTCCACTGACCAGCAGGTCTAACTGCAGAGCCTCCACATTCTCACACTTGCTCTGCTGCGCCCACACTAGAAGAGCAGCAGGATTCTGCCTGGACAGAACATGACATGGGCAGAGTGAATAATCATCAAGGACTGGTAGAATGGAGAATGGGATGTGCTGAAAGGAAGAGGGCTGAGGTCTTGATTTGGTGGAGAGAACTTTATGTAGTGAGAAGGCTGGAAGATGCAAGGGAACTTCACCACAAGTTCTGGGTGGGAGGTTAAAATGGTGGTGGCGAGGGTGTGCAGGTACCTGGTGGAAGTAAAAGGTTCCAAGCTTGCTGTAAGGAGAGCATGTGGCAGGAGAGTGGGGACAGGAAGTTTTACTCCTCTTTCACATTGGTGTGGCAGAAAACAAATCACAAAGGTACGGGCTGACAAGCAGCTGTGAGATTCACTAACTCTTCAATTCCTGGTGGAGGAGAACAAGAGCCAAAACGAAACAGCCAATTCCCAGCCACACTCACTGGTTGTACTAAAAAGTTGTGATGCTCATCAGATTTTTGCCACTTCTGACCATTCTTGACAGGACAGAATAAGCTTGCAGACATAGTTATAGGAACCTGTTCAATCTTCTCCTTGCTAAAACCTGACTTCTTTCACTTACAACCTCCTGCTCCCTCTTCTGCTGGACACACATTTCTAACCCAACACTCAGAAACTAAAACATCCTATTTATTTCACACTGCGAAGTTCCACCTATTTTTTGCCAGCCTGGTTATATTTTCCTTTTATTTTTAGGATTTACAGTTCATCCAGCACACAGTCTTTGGGAACCACATATCAAACTGCAGCAAATCAATAATTCATTTGACTGACAAAAAAAATCCAGCGGCTTCCCTCTGAATCCTAACGCTACATGGACAGACGCCAAATAACCTCTTGATCCAGAGCCCTTTCGAACTCCATGTGGGCTCAGAAAGAGCACATTTCCAGGCATACGTTTCATATTCTCACACATCCTTCCTCACAAAGGAGCCCTGCATATATAAGGAAAGAGAAGGGAAAACAGACTGACACTGAGCTGTGTAGATGTAGACGTAAGTTCCGCAGGATTTCAGTAGCCCTCTGCCCAACATGAGAGATGGCAAAACTGCTGATAGTTACTGTGAAATGTTAAAAGGAAGAGGAGAGTCATCTTGAAATCTATGGCAAACACAAGTGTATGCTGGAGGGAATTCAACCCAGACAGTTCATACTCTTATGTTCATCGATGATAGCAAATTAAAACTGGTCTTACGCACTCGATGCACTGGACTGGAGTATTTAAAAAACTCATATGTTAAGCGCAGTATATCTCCAGAGAAATTAGGTATTGACTGCACGCCTCAGTGAGTAGAAAATCTACAAAAATCCATAGGAGGCATTGATCCAAATATTACTTTTTAACACTATGTAACAATTTTTGAATGTACACTAGGTGCAGATGTAATTCTCTTTAATATCAATCAAACAAAAAAGTAACCCTGTTTATACAGTATGGTCTTTAAAAATTAATACAATGAATATGCTCAAATACTACACTAGCACTAACAATGCAGTTGTGCATATGAAGTCTGCATCAAAACAAAAAGGTTTTCAATTTAAAAACCCACACGCTGGTGGCAATGAGACCCAGCCTCCAAACAGAGGAATGCTGATGGGTCAAAGCAAAGCCCAGCTTGGGCCCCGACGGTTCACAGCGAACTCCAGACAGGCAGGGTATGAAAGTGAGGTTGTGATGGACACTTGCAAACACCCGATAAGCCTGGAAGCCCCCAAGCGGCATCATGGCACAGAAGAGCTATCTCGTGGGGTCCACATACACTGGGCAGAGCAGAGTGAGCAGTGCAAAACTAGAGGCAAAACCAGTCTGAAGAGCCAAGACGTGAGGCACGGCAGCTGCTCCCAGCCTTTCCCAGGTCAGAGAATTGCTCTTCAGTTCCAGCACAAAGTCAAAGCCACCAGCACCTTCAGTGTACAACCAGCACACACCAAAGTGACTTGTGAAGGCAGCGATTGGCCATCCACTGCCACAGGAAGTGACACAGCCCTTATCAGAGGCTATCAGAAGAATACGGACTAATTCAACCACCCACAAGAGTTACACCATGCAGGCAGGAAACTGGATCTCAGTGGACTGCATATCCTTGACACCTGATGAACTCCACGGAGAGCTGGGTTTACCTCTTGATTCAACTAGAGAAACATCAGTGCTGATGGAAATCGGTGGGAAATGGTTGCATTTCACTGGCTTTAAGCAACGAGGTTATCGGCTCCAAGCACTGCCAAGAGGCACATTGGAAAGCAACAAACTCATCATTTGGTTTTAAGTTTCAGCGTGTACCTCAAATCACTGTATATATTCAGGGAGCTCCTTTATGAGCAGGTCAAAGTGTTCTCATTTGTCCAGCTCAATACAGTGACTGGTACGATTCAGGACTTTTGAGGTTTGAGATACTTATGTTGCTACATACGTTCAGGAAATGCCCTCTGGAAAGGATCTCACTTATATAAACTAACATTTAAAAATCAGAACTATATTCCAAGAGCATTGAAATGAAATAAAAAAAAATGCTCTGCTCTGAAAAATTCGGTAACACCAGGATGAAGGCAGTACGTGCAGCTTCAACTTGCCAAGAGCAAAGCAGACTTTGAACACTTTTCTGAAGGACGCCACCTCACTGGGTACACGGGACCGTGCTGAGGCTCAGTCACCAGTCGGGAGTACGGGGAACTGCTGAGCATGGAAGCCCTTTGCCCCAGCTGTCAGAAGTCTTTCAGTATCCTGAAACATCTCTACAACCCTGAACCTTGCAACAAGAGGTGGGATGAGGGAAACAAGTCGCTGTGTCCTGCCATCCGCACCTGTGTGATCTCTGACAGAAGTTGCATATTGTCCCTGGGACATTGAGAGACTGGCTGCAAAGGCGAAACTTGGGCAATTCGACCTTAATGGGTTCAGGCTGTTCCAAGGTCAGAGCTGAGGCATTCACTGGGGTAGTTGGGATTCTCTGCAAGGTACCAGATACCACATCATGTTTTGTAGGCTTTTCCAGCAGGAGCATCAGAAAAATCTGTGGATTTTCTGGTTTTTGCTTGTTAATAACTAAAACTCATCAAGTGTAAAATGGGGATAAGTTCCCTCAAGCTCTTTCTGAATGTTTTATTTTCTAGAGTCCTCCGCTTTTCACCAACTCCATCATGGCTTTAGATACTTGAGGGGATAATCTAACCCACAAACTGCAAAAGACAACAACTTTCCTCACACCTTTTGCCACCTGAGTCTGTAAACTTTCCCTACTCTTTCAATAAAAGGGTTCTCCATCCTGTAATCACATACCCATCAACAGACACACAAACTAGCAGCTAGAACTATCCAACTGCCAAATCCAAAATACTCCAGCTTCCACCTATTCTTCAAACAGCAGCTACATCAAATACTAGGACACAGCCACATCGCTCACGCTACCAGGAAGAACAGCCAGAACCAGTCCTCAAGAAAATACACCATATGCTTGGGAGGGCTAGAAGAGTCTGAAACAGATCCCCTCTTCACCACAAAATATTTTTTAGCAGGTGAAATCGTGCAATTGTCTTAGCAGCAAATACTTAACAGTCTTATTTCATTTTTCCTAATGACCAGAGTTAAATGATTGCAGGTTTTAACAGCACCGGCAAATTATCAAGACCCTCTACATTACATGGTCAATGGTCCTTTTAATAGAAAAAGCAATAATATACAGTTGTTTGTGCCAACTAAAACTTGTTAGAAAGTATTAGTTTAAGGTAACAGTTCAGCAGCTATTAACAAGCACGAATTTCTACAGTTATGGCTTGTGACACTATGATCCCAGCAAAGCTGGCAGCAGAAAACCATTCCTTTTGTTTTAGGAGATCTTGGGGGTGAGGGAGGGGAATAGGGGAAAAGTTAACAAAAACACTGTTTCATAGCAAGAGTCAAAGTTTTTCAATAATCACCATTTTTTTCACTAGCATAACATTAGAATTGACTTTTTGTCTTGCTGACATAGCAACTAAGAAAGTTGTGTTGCATTGACCATATTGATTGTGAACAATGCAGCCATCAGTGGGACTTTGCACCATATATTTTCGATATTGACCTCCCATTCCCTTTTCCATGGCTCTATGGGTCTGCTATTGGATTTGGACTGCAGTGTAATAAACAGCTAAGGTTTAATTAATGGTAAATGAATACAAGACATAGGTTATGACTTTAACTAATTAGGGAATTGTTGAATTAAGTCTGCCTTGGAATGCAAGGCAGTACAATCAATATCCAATAAAAGGACTATGTATGTAATTTACCTGCAAATGTGTTTCCAATACCATCAAAGTGAGTTTAAATAAGTAAGATATATGAAAGGCTACTGGAAAAAGATTTCAAAAAGTTAACACTTTATGACTTCAAAAAAGGTTTTTCTCCTTGCAGGAGGAATGTCATCTTGAAATATCCTCTCATAACACAGATGGTGACACTCAGACACAGCTCTCCCTAAAGGACAGTGCAGGCTCCAAACATTTTTCCTTGACAAGGCAGCATTAGCAAATACTGCCTTTGCCTCTGCAGAGGACAGCAATCACAAACCAGTACTTCCAACATGAACCAATTAAGTTTAACGGCAAGTTCTTCTTAGGGCGTCTCGATCTGCCCCCCAGTACCGTACGTGCAGCAGCCTTTTGGTTTTAAGTGTGCTGCCCCCCTCCCCACCCCCAGCCCTGAAGAAGCGTTCCCATGTACAAGAAGAGGTCACCACACAAGGGTCTGATCAACCCTGAGCAATCCCCAAGACTACTTCTATTGTACACAGCAGCTCTCCCAGCCTGATTACTCATTCTGTAATCACTCCTCTGAAATAAAAAAAGAAACCTACCTACTCCCTTGTGGGCATCTATGCTGGTAAACTCTATTGTCCCATTATGGCCCTTCCTAGGATTTTCCTGATACTGTTTGTGGCTCCCATTGGGACAATATCTGTAGGAAAGTCCATAATCTGCAAGATAAACCTGGAAGACATGAACAGACAAATGAATAATGCTTTTGTCCTTTGAAAGTATAACCTTTATAATTAAGTCTTAAGAAACTGATAGGTTAAGGACAGCCTTAGATCTAAATTTTATTAAACCAAATGGTGCCTCAGGATAAAATATGTACAACTGGGGGCTATAACAGCTGCCCTCCCCATTTAAATCCTTCCACTACTCTACTCTTATCTTATTTCAGAGCTGAGCAGAATTTCAGGCTTTTTATTTTGTTCCTAAGTTCTCTCCTCTCCAGGTGGGCATCTAGACATCATAAACTGCAATATGCCTTTTATGTATCATCACGTTGCTTATGGACCCTTCCCCTCCTTACTTAAACAGGCACATCACAGCTCTGTTCATGTTTTCCATCAGCTGAGACTTTACAGCTTCTTAGCAGCAGCGCAACTGAAAAGCCAGAGGAAACAAGAGGCAGCAGCTTCCCCCAGCCAGACCGGACTTGGGGCTCCAGCGCTAACAGGGACAGTGACCAGAGGGCTGCTGGGCATTGGCCCAGCTGCAGTCTCACCTTGTCGAACGTCACTGTCAGTAACTTCCTACTGGCAACAACTATTTAAACATATAGTGTGAGATAAAACAAAGCAAAACCAACCACCTCCCCCTCCAACCCTGAAAGCAATCCTAGTAAATCACTACTAAATTTATAAGAAATTAAGAAGGCACAGAGCCACATTTCACTCCAAATTACTATGAAGCAAATCCATGAAGTTCAGTAAGTGTAAGAGAAAAAGAGATCTGGGCCCACACTGTGTGAGACCAGCTCATTCACTCTGCCCCATTCACCTTTCCATCTGGGCACAGGGGATATTTTTTTTCCAAGAGACTTCACTACAGCTCCCTAAATAACCAGAGGGAGCGAGCCCCCAGTTCTGAATGAGGTATGCACTTCAGTAGCCTTAGGACTGAACTGTGGAAGTATTCTGTGAAGTTCAGATTAACAAGTTCTACCCTCCAACAGGGGTGAACTTAATACATGCACATGGTCAATCACTGCAGCGTGGCTGACAAGCAGGAACTTGTTGAAAGCGGCTGGAATTTCATCACGGTCTGTCCACCCCACGATATCCCATAGGTTATTTTCTCACTCTGTCATTCTCACACTCCCACCTGGCCTTTGTCCCTTACATTGACCAGTTCTCACATTAGGTAATTGGTTTTTTTTATAAATATCCACGTATGGTACTTTTAAAAATGCTACAGACTGCTATTATATTGTCAATGGAACTGATCTCTGGGGCAAAGGCTGAAACACCTGAAAGCATAGAGAGATCATTTCTACTAAATCATTTTATATTACAAAGAAAAACTTCTTATTCAAACCTTAGTTTTGTTTGCTCTTTAGCTAAAAATAGCTTATCTATAAAAGTCTAAAATAAACTCTTCTAGCACTCACTTGTAATTTAATTATGCCACTCCTGGTAGAGGAAAAAAAAAAAAACACTCAAGGAAACTTAACACATTTTGTAGCACATTCCGTTGAACTACCGATTCCTGTTTGTGCTCCAGGCAGCTTCAAATGGTGGGATGGCTGCTCGGGTTTTACTGTTTCTGCTGCAGGATCTCTGCTCATTTGGAGCGTGTAAGCTGGGACACAGCACTCGCTTCCTGCAGGGTGACAGCTTTGAGCGTTACCGGGGATGTTTTTCACCTGACAGACTATACAAACTGCGATACGAGATTAAAGACCATCGGCACATCAAGGGACAAGGCATAAACTTTGCTGCATTGACTGATCTGATTTTCTCCTGCATATTCCTGATGCTCTGATCCCTGTCCTAATAGAGCCCACAGTCAGTGCAAGAGAACTAATTTAAACTACCCAAACACTACATTTTGTGAGTCTTCTGCATCCTTGTGGGCTGGGAAGGAGAGCATAGGCTAGAAGGATTATTCTGCCCTGGCTAAGTGGCAGATTTTGGACTTTGCTTGACTATAGATTTTTGACAAGTACAATAAAATGAAATACAGAGTGAACTTCAATCTTTAAAAATTCAGGTTATGCCTTCTATTAAAATGAGATTTTAACTGTTAGAAAAAACAATACAAGAAAAGCATCTCTGCCAGCTCCCTGGTTCTTCCTGGGCCGGGGACTCCACCTCAGGTGATAGATATTCCCATATGGCAGCCTAGCCTTGGTGGAATTTCAAACTATCTTAACAACAGGGCATCTAGAACGAAGCCACAAATATTTGCTAGTCAAACTTGAACTACATAAAAAAGTTACCAGTTATCCTACAGGTAAGTCACAGCAACAGATTTACTTAAAATACCTTCAGTAGTAGCATCAGCAGAGCAGTTCTAAATTTATACTGAAAACCCCTCTAATGGGGAGAAGTAGCTTTAGCTTACCCTGCCTTCACTGATGGTGGCAAGACCTGGAAACCAAAAAGCCATCACTTCTGAAAGCCACTTGCAAGCAATTGCCACAATATCTGTGACTGCACCACAGTTTGCTCCAGAAGCTGGTCATGTGCATCACTGTCCAGCTTCCTTCTAGCTGAGCCATTTATCACTTCAACTTTCACACTGGATTTTTTCCACAAAGCCTCTTGGCCACCACCACCAAAAAAAAATCATCAATCCCCTCCAGCTTGTACAAAACCAGCAACGCACTGTTACAACCTTGCCACAACCATTATCTGAATGACTGCATTATTTTAAATTACCATTAATATTATTTCATCAATTCTCATTATAACCCTTTCATCATTAAAAAGATACATAGTTCTTTCTAGCTGGTTGTCACTTTTTGACACTAACACAGCGTGCCCTTCCAAACTTGCTCAGAACAGGGTGGGTAGGGGCAGGTAAAGAATTTGTAGGTTGTTGCCATTTCTTTTAAGGCTACAGGGAGTGGGAAGAGATGCATGTTAAAGAATATTGAGAAAAATTAAGTCATTGTTTCAATATTAAGTCAAAAATAGTGTTTCAAATTAAGTTATGTGTTTCGACACCATAAATATTTTTCATCTCCATGTTTTTTTTTAGGATCAACAAACAAGAGAACAAAGACAACAAAACATAGGCAGAGTAAGATAAACACTTGAAACACAACCTGGTAACACGGATGATAATGGTGTAACGCCAGCAGCTGGCTTTGGCTGTGTTACAGTGTACACCCCCTCCTACACACTTATTTTAACTCTTGGCTTTGTTCAAGTTTCTCTTTATACGCCTCCAGTCTGCACTGGACTCAGCAGTGCTTGGCACAGTCTGTTATTAATAGATTTTGTTATAGATTAGGAGTCAGATTTCTAAAGCCTTTGCACTTAATTTCATGCAAACATGAATGTCATGCTATCTTTTCGTGAACAGTCACACTGGCACAAATAATTATTTAGATGCACAAGCGACCAACCGTTGGTTCGGCTGCCCACATGTCCTTTCCATGCATGACCCCCTCACAGTGCTTTGCAGCTGAAAACTATCTCCTAAACATGTAAAATTTGTACAATTTGTACACGCTATGATATCTAATTGCACTGATCTGGGAAGTCACAAGCCTGGCTCTCTGGATCCTCATGGCGTTCTCTATCTTGAGGTACACCTAGCAGAAGATTTATCACTGAAAGGATAACAATGCAGTGATTTTCTTAGCACGTGTTCTTCCTAGTGGTTCCATTACTAGGCTTAAGTAATGCACTATAAATAATTAAGTAGATACCTGCTAATAAAAGGCAGATTGGTTACTAATGGCCATAGTGCTGTCACCTTCAGTTGGATGTACACTACAAAAGGCTAAAGGTAGGCTGAAGCCCAGCTGGGGACAGAAACAGCATCTTTCACAGAAGAGCCAAGGAAGGGGGAAAGCAGGTTAAACAATGGAGAGGGGAAGAAATAGCCTGTGACTTGTCCATGGCAAGTGCCCATGCTGGAATTGATTGAACTCAAAGATACTTGGGCCATTGCCCGTTGCAAAAAGAAATCAAATCAGTGTAAACAGATCTATCCAAATATAGCAGGAGGACTGATGAAAGAAAATTGGGGCCATCAGATTGTGAAACTTCATCTCAGATCAGGGGCAAAGCCAGCATCCATGAGTTAAAACTCAACTGTTCCTGTACAGTATCTCTGCATACTGTATCTGTCCTAAAAACACGGGAAGGAAAATAGAAGAGATGCCCATGTATTCCACAGGGGGAAGAAAAAAGAAAATACTACAAGGTATTGTTTTGAAGAGGCATTCTGCCAAACCTTGTTTCCTTATTAAGAACTCCGATTTAAGCTCTTGTCTGGTGAGCAGTTGTCCCTTTTAATAGTATCACAATTATAATGAGGTTAATGGATTTGAATTTCTCTTTTAGAGGCTATATCAATAATGCTTATTCTGCTTTATCACACAAACAGCTACTGCCATGCACCAAATTACCTTTACCTTGTTGCAATACTGAGGCAGTGCTTCACCTGTCCTGTAATTTATAGGTCTGATCAAGTTCTCTTTCAGGCCTCTCCGAGATTCACGGGCTGTGCACTTCCCTCAGTACATCACTCCTGTTCTGTCAGTCATTGTGCTGGGTCCATGTTCAGAAATATTGACTAGAGAATTGATCTTTTGACCTGTAACTCACAGAATGGCCTCGCTCCCTGCTATTGAATAGATCTGCAGCAAGCTGCTCTTTGAGGTCAGTTGATTCTGATCTTCTAACCATTTCTAAACATCATTTGGAGGTCACCGAGTGACAGGACCTTTACTTTATTTGTTTCTCTGCCTCGCCACAGAAGGTAAGGGAGAGCACTGTGAATTTCACACATTCTTTCAAAAAGGGGACTATGATATTTGTTGGCTGTGGTGTAAGTTTGCCAGGTTAATTTACAGAAGAGAGAGAGTAGCAGCAGAAAATCTAACACAGAAAAATGATCTTTTTTGGAACTGTAGGAAGTCAGACAAGTTCGCACATAAGGGTACGCATGAACTAAATGACAAAAAATGCAGTATAAAGGTATACATGCTTTTTTGAACAGATTTATGTTACTCCCCCAAAACAGACTATGAAATATATTTTGAATATAAAGATTTTAAGATACCAGTTATTTTCTTTTAAAAACAAATTTCTGGAATTAAAGAACACTTCCAATTTATTTTCTCTTAAAACCCAAGACCCTAAAGAGCAAGAACTCGCCAGCATAAAATTCCTAACAAAAACTCCCCACAGGAGTTGTGAGGTCAGACAGCTTTATTATGCCAAGTCCCACTGGAGCCACAGGTCTCTTGGCTCATATTCCAGAGTTGGAGTCTGCCACTGGATAGATGTTTTCACTCCCTCTGTACAAGATTACGTCGATCACTTTACCTCTTCCAGTTGTTTTAAAAAAACCAAAACATTTAGCAAAGAATGTTGGATAAAACACTTCACAGGTTTTGGGTAGCAGCAATAGCATCTGAGGTTCTATCTGAAGTGTCCAAAGTGAGTACAAGATTGCCAAACTAAAATACAGCACCTCCAACACAATACATTCGGCTCCCCGGCATGTTTTAAAGACAGCTTGATTTGTAGAAAAGGCTGTCCCAACATCATAAAAATCTTCCACAGACACTGGACACATTTGGAAGAGGAAGAACAACTTTGATGGCAAAATTACGTGCAAATTAATGGCACACGCAAACAGCAAGAATGTGGCAAATGCACAATCATCACATACACATGGGCCATTCTAAATACCTGGTTCTGTGTGAGGATATTGTCCAGTACTGCTCCTAACCCAGGTAAAGAACATCTATCAAAGTATGGGGCAGACAGCAGAGTCAACAACTCCAGAGGATGGATATTCAAGTAGTGGCATATGTAGATCTGCAGATTTGAAACTTTTAGCTGTGGTGTTGGTGAGATTTGTACGTGTTGAGCTAGGACCTACTTAAACTGGAATATCTATTGATTTATTTAATAATATAACTAAAGTTATTTCCACCTAAAACCTCTGTCCAGTACCTTATTTTTAATCTGCCAATGAATTTACTACTCCTGAAAACAAAACACAAGTATAGCACGATCTTCATGCAGAAAACACGAGAAATAAATCAGAAAAATCACCCCACAATATGGCTAATTCAAAAGCAGCTGATCCAAGTCAGCTACATGTCTTAAAATTTTATGATTACTGTAAATGGACACTTCCAGAATGATTTCAATGTGAAAAACAGCAGCATATCTTGCTGTCATAAAAATACACAATAGCCAAGACAAAAGAAGTCATTTGAGTTATGTTAATGGCTTTGGGTAGCAGATCGTTTTGCCTCTAAATAGCCTCTCCTTTGGATTCAGCAGGCTGGTAAACACCATAAACTGAGATTATGCACTAGCTGCTACCACTGCCTAAAAACACGGTGGTTTTAAACAGCCATCATGGTTTTCAAACTATGTGTTTTAGAACTCTGAAAAGTTAAATTTGACTCAACCATTTAACTTGAAACTTGTAAAAAAGCAGATATAGTTCAATGGCTCAGCCTCAGTGGCAGTTTTGCAAGACCTGTTTCAATTTTTGTTTTTCTGCCGCAGTTATGAAGAAAAAAGTATTGCTTACAGCTAATTATATTTCAGTGAAGTTTTTTCCTAAATGCTATTTTTTTTCCAGGAAAAAAGCATGCTTAGATTTTTAGTAACTGAGAAAAGAACATGTGGAGTATGACAGGATCCAAAGATTTGTTTCAAAACATTTCACTAAAGCACTTTGATTTCAAGGCCAGGTTCAGGCTTTAGAGTGTCAGAGAGCAGCAACCTTAATCCTACTTACCGGTTACATCCACCGCAACCACCAGGACATTAGAGGTAGCAGCATGGAAACAAAATTCATGACAATATTAGAAAGCTACAACTGCCCAAGAAGGAAAATACAATGGGCCACATCCCTAAACTCTACTAATATCCTTAAACTGGCATAACCTAGACCAGCAGTTAGGTCCTGCTTCTTTCTCAGACCTTAAGCTCCACAGAGCCACTCTGAGCTGTCGTGAGGGGATGTGAATGTTCATGCATAAACTTTTTTTAACACGTGAATTGTTAATGCAGAATACACATAACTTACAACTACTAAGCAGTTATAAACACATTAGAGTAACAGTGTAGATAAATAAACATGCTTACCTCGTGTGGATTGGTGTAGCCCAAAAGTAGATTTGCTGCTTTAATGTCACCATGAACATACTCATTTTCATGTATATATTCCAAAGTATCTAACTAGGAAAGCATTTAGAACAGAAAAGAAAACGTCATCATCTTTCTCCACTCCACCCCTAAGCCTACCACTAAGTTTCTCACTTATACAGTGAAATCAAAGGCTACACAGTCTGAGCGTTTGAGTGAGAGCACAAGGCCTACCCACTCTGTCCGTAGGGGCTGTTCCCACCAGGCACAATGCTCAGCAAACCATAACCAAGCCATACTTTGCTAGGAGGTATCCCTGTGTAACTACCTACAAGTGCCAACTTCTAAGGTCACAAAGCAAGAATGAAACTCATACTTCATAGATGCTGGAGAAAATATTGAGAACACCAAGCTCCAAAAAAGAACATTTATAATATATTTGATCCTGACAATTATTACATGACCTGCCTTTCACGTCACCATCACCCTGCTTCAGCTCCTAACTGCGGTATGATAGCTCTAATTGTTATGAAAAAAACCACATTTGCACTTTAACTCATACAATCAAATCCTGGCCTTTGGAGAGTACAGACTGTTACAAGTTTGTCAGTTATGTGACCACTAAAGCCCTTCAATTTTTTTTTTGTAGGTATAAAGGAAACTTTGGTGGAGTCCAGTCTAAACCCCCTGCTTCAAGCAGGACTAACAGAAGTTAGATCAGGTTGTACAAGAGATTAAATAGTCAAGTTCTAAAACTCCCCAAGGATGGAAGTTTCACAGCCTGTGGGAAGCACGTTCCAGTGCTAAGACACTCTGCAAAAAGTGTTCCTTTACACTCAGAGTTCCTCTTCCTGCAGCTCTCGACCATTGCCTCTGCTCCATTCACTGTGCACCTCTGTTTGGTAATAGTAGGATTTCACAACACGAGTGGTTTTACAAAGGAGCACCTATACAGTCTTCCGTTAGTATGTGCCAGTCGACACACGTTTGAAAACAAAACTGGCATTTGCAGATTAGCCTAACGCTGGCCTGTACAACCAGTGTGTCAGCAAACACACTGGAAATTTTGCATTCAGGCATGTAATTGTGAACTTTGACAAATATGGATGTCTAATACAAATCCTTCAGATGCTGGGGGAAAAGAAAATCAATATATGTTAAAGCATACAAGAACAGGCTTTAACATCTCAGTCTAGACACATATTTTGAAGTGTATGGTCTATTAAGCTATTAGAGAAAATTTTGGGTTGAACCCCCCAACTTCCAGGCTGCAGGGGGTCTTGATTTTCTATTTAACACTCATTTTATATATAAAAAATGAAAATAAAGAAAATGTACAGCATTTACATGTATTTAATTCTAAATTCAAGAGCTTCCTAAAGGGACTATATTAGAAAAATAATTTTCTAGTTGAACTCAGCATGTTTGTGACACAACAATTTCCCCCCCTCTCTGTACATACCATTCGTGCCCCAAGCTGCAGAACAGTCTCCTTCTTAAATCTGCGTCCACAATCTTCAAAGATTCTTTGAAGGTCTTCCCCCAGCCTCTCCATGACCATAAACCTATAGCTATCAGCAGATACATAAAAAGGAGAAATCCTTTAAGACAAGACTGAAAGTTTGTGACAGATTGAAAGGACTTATCTCCATTTTGTTGAAAATGGATCCTCAGTCAGTTTGAGGCTTAATTACAATTCATCTTATTACCTTCTTCCCTTGTACTCAGCCAAGCCTGATCCCCAAAACACTGGAATCCCTAAACATGTTATTTTTTGAGATTCATCCATTTTCTTACTGTAATAATATAAAAAGATAACAGTGGGTTAAAGGTAGCTAGGCTATTTCAGGTACGGCGTGGCGGGGGGGGGGTTGTTGTTTTGTTTGAGCTATCAAGCCAAGACTTTGAAAGAAACAATGAAACAAATAAGACCTATTTGGCAGTTTGTGAGGCAAACAATTCAGACCATAGCTTTCCTCTGAAGTTCTCTACATTCTGCAAAACAAGAAGGAGCTTTTTGTTCTAGCAATGCAGTACTTTGTTTCCTTGGAAGGCAGATAAGCAATTTTCAGTAGCTGAAGAAGTAATTCCTTTAGAAGCTCGACTTTATTCAATACAGAATGCTTCAAGCTATCCAAAGTGCTTATGTCTACCAGCAATCCAAGTCATCTAAAGTCTTTAGGACAGCTCCCATGAATAAATCACATCCATGCTCAAGTGTCTGCAGAATCAAGTGCCTTGATTACTACTAAATCCTGTGATGATTACAAACACTCTTAGGTCTGCACATGGAAATAGTTACTAGCAGAAATACAGTCACTGCTTAGTCCATGTAGTACCTGTGCCTAAAGCTGGCCTCCTGCTGGAGTCCACCCATTGTTGTGCACTCCAAAATGTGCACGTAATAAATTTGACACGCTTCTGTTCTCCCTTCTGATCAGGAAGGACATCCAAGGAAAGAAACCTACAGCAATCTAAAATTATTACAGAACCAACTGGGATCAGTTCAGGGTATATGAAACGAGTTGGCTGCCAAGCTCTAAAGCAACAGTTCTTATTAGAAGTAATTAAACCCAAATCTGTGCTTCAATATACCTGAATCAGAACTGATTATTACTTACTTTGCTCTTGTTTTGCAGCCCTCTGGTAAATTTGAGTTCAGAAAACAAGGGGCCATTTTCAAGATATTCCTATTGAGAAATAAACAAACTTAGTACCATAAAACACATCAGAAGGACAACAGTTTCTAAAGAAAAGTATTTGAGAAATTCAAAGAGGGTGGAACCCTTTTTTCCCCACTCCCATATACCAGTGCCATCTGAAACGTAATTTTAATAAGTAGCTAAAAAGAAAAGTTGTTTGGCAACACATCTTCATAAACAACACAGATTCTGCAGGAATTAAAGACCTATTGTCAGAAATATTGTAGATCAGGTACGTTTAAGTTCATAGTCTGATTTTCCTTACTAAATGGTTGAGGGCAGCAACCAAGGAAAGGAAAGAATCAAGTCAAGGAAACAGTGTGTGTCATAGAAACGCCAAATACACCCCCAAGCAGGGGAAGTATATTGACATATAAAATAGAGAAAAAAAAAAAAGCCACAAGCATGCAATACAGACCCATGCTGAAAATAGATAATTAAGAGAAAGAATGCATACAAGTTAACAATGTAGAAATGATATCTTACACATTAACCACAAAATTAAGGAACAGAGTTTGAGGGATGCCAAAGACTGTATTACATGCAACAAATATAATTGCAAACAGACCAAGCTAATATCACATAAGGTGAACAAAAAAATAAGTGACAAAGATACCCAACATTTTATCTGAATTCCTGCTTTTAAAGATCAGAGTTTTACCAAGTTCAGGGAAAAACACCACAAAACACACACACACACCACAGGTTTTAATCAACAGGTACAAAATCAATTTTAACCCACGTTTTCAGAGCTCTTGCCCTCAATGCTAATAAAGGAGTAATCAGGACGTCCCCATTGCAGGTTTGCACCACAATGAGGTGTTCCATTGTAACAGACTATGGTTAAGTCATTCCAGTCAATTGGGTAACCTCTGTATTTGGTTGCTGTCAATCCACTGTCGTGACAAAGACGCCAGTTAAAAGTTATGACCTACATTATGCCTCTAGACAGGCTTGTCTGCTTTCCTCTATCACAAATTAATTTGGCCCTAGAACCTTGATTTCTATTCTGACATTATTTAGACACTGTCCTAAGTTGGGGATAGCACAGCCACCACCTGCCTAAACAGGAGATGAGGGATTGTACCTCTTAGTGCGAGCAGAGATTTCAAAACAATAATTGACCACATGTGCCAATTACAGCCCAGGAGACAGAACCTCTCTGCACAGACAATGCAATCCTATTTTCTTCTGACCCTGAGAGAACTATCAGTTCTTTCTGATACTACTGAAGCCACATAGAGATACACTGGGATTAAAATTTAATGAGACTAAATCATCTTTTAGAATCATCACTGAAAAAACTAAAAAGAATACAGTTCCTAGGAAATAAGTGTCCCTTTCAAACTTCTTATAATGATCAAATACCAACAACAGTCCAGGTGTGAAACACTTCAGCTATCAGCACACACAAAAATAGACTACTTTCATCCGCATAATACCAACCGAGTCAACGTGGGTCTAATCAAACCATCCAAGCTTACATTTTGATGGTCAGGGCATAAAAACATTTTGATGAAAGGCTCCTTCAGCTGCCATTTTCCTTCAATTCTACTCAGGATCCGGGTTGAATCTGGCAGTGTACATACCCCAGACACCCACAGGGTCCCCACTGCCTTCTGCCTGATGCTCACCCACGTCAATGCTTCTGTGCTAATAATGCATTAAGATCCTAAGACAGCAGCTCTGGAAGCTCCTATCCAGGGACTCAAATGAGTAGCACCTACATTCAGATACAATCTAAAAGTATCACACAATCAGGAAGGAAATTGTGGTAAACTTTGTTTTGCCGTATTACTGTTCTGAACTGGGACTGAAGGCACAGGTACTTGAATCTTTATCTCTCTCCGCCACATGTACACTACATGTTAATAGCTGAAGACATCAGTTTAAAGGAACACATCCCATGTGTTTTCATTGCATTCAACAACATCACGTCACCCAAACAGGATTAGATGTGCTCCCTTACTGACACAGATCAGAAAAGAACTCGTGTATAAGAAAATGTATCTCAATACCAACTTACTTAACAGCGGGTTGATAGGTGTATCAAGTATCAAATTTAAATGTATATGAAAGAGTCTGATCTAACTTCCCTGTAGACACCTTGACATTTTATAAAGAGAGGCCTCATTCATGGTAATGTGGAACAGACAGTAACAGCTGTCAGGGTAATGAAGAAGAGCAATTAACAGGAGGTAGCCCAGCAAAAGGGCCTAACCCCCATGGCTCTCACACTGTGCTGGCGCAGGTGATTTTGGAGTCACACTGAAAGAACATCCTGAAGGAAAATAAAACCAAACTGAATCGGCAATTGTTACAATGTGAAAAGGGAGGAAAAGTCTGACAAAGCTCAACAAGGTACAAGAACAGATGCTCCACAAAATGAGTAACATGAGATTCAATCTACAAAGGAGAAATGGTATTACTGGTTTTACTGCACATACACGAAACAAGGTGTAGCATTCACTGTGAAAAACACTCTAAACTTCTTACATAGATAACACGTAGACAATTAATCTCACACATACGGACAAGCAGAATTTGCACATGTACCTTTTGTTCCATCATTTTAATTATTCATTCAAATATCAGGCAGCAATACTTTAGCTGCAGCTCAGAAATAAGACAGACTAGTTTTTGTCCGTAAATAAACATAAATGGTTTTTTAAAAATTGTCTCATTACTATGTATAGTTACTTAACAGACTGGAAAGGCTCCCAAGGTTTAACAAACAGTCTGATTACATACCTCATAGACCACCACCACATACTCTCCTGCGAGTTTAGCTCATAGTTAATTACTGTATACTCGTAATTAGCCATGTGCTAGCCTCGTTCTGTGTGGTAGCACATGGCTATTTATAATATTACAATCAGTTAAATGCTGACTGCAGGACAGTAAGCAGAGACCCTGCAGGAGAGCAATGCTGATAGGCAGGAGGTCTCCCATGGCATATAAGCACACACATAGAGTACCAGGAGCCCTATACGGCAAGATTATGGTTGCAAAGGATGTCCTAAAATGGCATAACAAGTGTGAGAGCTCCCTGTTTATGTTGCTTTTATCAATCAGAGAGGCACAGTCTCCTCACATTTGGGGGAGAGGTGTTGATGTACAAAAAATCAAAACCGTTGTCTGCGTAATTGTTAACCGGGAGCACTGGGGAAGACAGAGGGGCTGCGGCTGTTTCTATCTCATGCCAAGACAAGTCCCACAAAACATTTGTAAAGGGTAGAGGGCACAGCTCTATTTTCCCTTCCTCCCATCCGTCCCACAACCACAGCCACCATACCAGGGAAAAGCATACAAATTTAAACCGCACTCCAAAATAAAGCAGTGTGGTGATATGCACAATCTTTGCCATAATTTCAAACTGTTGTCCCTACTCCACACAGCAAATAATTTACCTCAAATTAACCCATGTCCAGAACTCCCTAGTTCACCCAAGCGCAGCCATTATGGTCTTATCATCCACTTCAATCGTGAATTTCATCAGGTTTGTTGCTGAGTGCCACAATCTTAATTAATGTAGCTTTCTAAATGTTATTAAGACACAGTAACAAAAGGGTGTTTCTGGATGAACTGCAATTTCCTCCAACCACACCGCACAACTGCACGCAGCCTGACAAAAACGTGCCAATTCTATGTGCCAGTTCAAACGTGCTTGTTGTAGTTTTAGCAGTTAATTTGTGGCAGTCACATTTGGAATATGGTGAAATATTTTCAATGGCTCTCACAGAACCAGTTTTGTTGACAAAGTTTACACAGTGGAAAAGAAAAAAGCACTGATTTGGCTGTTTGGCAAAAGATCTCTGCTCCTGTCCACAGCTGGTGTCTTTGCCACTGCTGGATATTTTGAGGATAGATTTGTTCAGGAAACATGAATAAAATTATTTTCAGAAGCTCTTGGGTTGCTCATATTTTATTTTTGCCTTGTTTCATTTGTTGACTAGTCCTGAAGAGTGACTTTTGTCTTTTTTTTTTTTTTTTTTACAGAAATAAAAACCTCAAAAATACCACACTTCAAAGTTACAGGCTACCTATAAAAAAAGCTGGAAAAATTCTGACCCTGTTTAAATCAAGCCAAGAGCTGTTAAATTCAATGGCTATGAAACAGGGGAAATTTGCTCAGAGCCTCTAACACTAAAAAATGTTCCAAGTTGCAGGAAAATAGTTTCTAAACACCAAAACGTACACAAATAAATAAAAAATAGCATCTGCTATTTAACACAACTTAAAATATTTCCTACATATGGACGGTACCAAGGCAAATATTGCAAGGTGAACAAAGCACATTACAGAGCCCTCTATACCATGCTCGTGAAAGCATCTTCCACAAGACCTAACTAAACTGGTTTTGGTAGAAAATGGTGCTCAACTGCTAAACTGTTTTGCAGAGAACTGCAAATGTCTCCAAGTTAAGGACATTCAGTACTGGTAGGAAATTCCACCACATTTCTTATACATCTTTCTATGAATCTTTATCTTGATTCACTAGAGCCAAAGTTTTGTATTCCCCAGCAATGGAAGCCACTGTTTGACTTTCAAAGTTAATTACTCTAAGCTGGAACAGGTATGACACATCCTTTAACCCCAGGCAGAAAAGCTATGCATGGTCTGCTCTTACAGCACTCTCAGATGGGAGTCCAGGCCTCCAATATTTAAAACTTGGTGCACAAACTGTTTTCTGGCAAGATTCTGCTCCAGCCCATCTGCTAAGCTGACGTGGTGCCCACTCCGAAGATGCGGTGCCAGTTTTAGTGGGGTACAGGTGCCAAAGACGGCTGAAGGGAGTGCCCTCCGTAAAGCAACAGGTGCCCTACCCTTCAGCCAAAGCTCTTCCTCTTGCCATGTAACACTGCGCTGAAATTTATCCCCCACTGAAAAATATTTTAAAAAATAAAATCAAACCTGCTGTCTTGACTTTCTGGTTTTACTTGGCCTGCTGGGGTCTCAGCCTCTGACAGAACTCTTGCAAGGCAGACTAATAAAGAGCCCAACAACACCTCCCAAATCCATTCATATAGGAAAAAAACCCCAGACAACACATTAAGTAGCAGAAAGTGTGATAATAATGATCTCTGCGGACTTTGTAACAGGGCTTAGACTACTGTGTAAAAATGAGTTATGCTTTCAAAGTTCAGACTTCTAGCCTACAGAGGACCAGAAAAAAGAAAGAGGGAAGATTCCAGAGGAAGCAGTCATCAGCAAGAACTGGTTGAGGTGAGAAGTATTTCCTCTTTAACAGATTGTGCAAGCTGATCCCAAACCATGTGGTCAGCCCTAAGGAACCACCGAGGAGGAAAATCAGGCTAAATTTAAGATTTAGTTTGCCCGCAGACAGGGTGAAATATTAGGTAATCTGCTTACTGTATCTATATTTATACAGTTTAATATCAGTCACTAGGTAAACAGACTCTTTTCTGAAGTGGTGTTCGTGTGCTATGAATTTATTTTCACACTAAGGTTCACACCTGCAGGTACAAGGAGACCTTTGCTGTAATGCATTTTAACATCCAAAGGTTAAGAAAAATCCATCTCTAACCAGGCAGTTACCTGCTACTGCTATTAATTACAGGGTTTTGCTATTAATATTCTTCTTCCCATTGAGTTTATAAAAATCATGCTGAACATATATCCTTCAGTATCATTTTTACTGCACTTTTAATTCATTTGCTGCAGTATAGTAATATTCTCAGTGAAATTAATTGAAGCAACTGGTGAACTACTTTGTTTTTCCAGAATGAATTGCTAAAGCTGGCTTCCTAACACAAAACAAGGAATGAACAGTATGACAAGGACAGAACGTGCTTCCATCAACGTTTCACTTCCGACACAAGCACACCCCTGCTCACAGCTACACAAATTATCCGTGGAAATATATAAAGTGTTTTGCAGAACCAGCAGTTTCCATGAGAAAGAACCTGCAAGCAGAGAGTGCTGTGTACAGTGGATTTCACTGACAGAGGAATCTTAACAAAACATTGGGTGACCTTTCTGCATTTAAATTTTCAGTCCAAATTGTGCATTAATAGAGTGCTTGCAGCAGGACTAGAGAATGATTTATATAAAGACTAGTGTTAATTACTGACTGTGATCAGGAAGATAAATGAGAGAATGCAAGGCTCTCAGCAGCACCCTCCTTCTCCACGCTTGCTTAATTTTCCAAAGTACTGCCAGTGTTCTCCACAGGGCTACAAACTAGCCGAGAGACCATCTAAATGTCACATCCTTCCCTGGTTGCTCTCCATTCTGCTCCCCTTTTAGGGATAACAGTTCTGTCTGAGGCAACTGACAGCAAATCAGCACCAAAAATAAAACAAAACTTCTAATACAACAGTGTAGTTAATTCAGCATATGATCCATATTGCTCTTGCTACGACAAAAGCAATGCTTGAGAGAACATCTGATGGCTTCCAGGGGAAGCTCTGCTCTTCAGGAGCATTGGGAGGAATCTGTATTTGTAAGCCGCCTGCTTCTGGATTTGCCCTGGTCAAGATAAAAATGCACAGGGAATCCCAGGGAAGTAGCAAGTCAAAAAGAAACAGATGAGACAGCATAGACAGGGAAGAGAAAGAATAATTAGAAAACCAGGGAAAACGTCTGTGAGGCAGAACAGAACTTGTAGATAGTGGTAACTTCCATGCACATAATTCAAAGTTTAGAAGCCCTGCACCTGAAGAGACTATTTGCATCCTAGGGCTCAGGTCAGTAAATGCCTTTCAGCAGCTTTGATTTAGCAAACAGAATCTTCCACGGAATGCATCCCTTGTAAAAATATTTTGCAGAGATACTGTAAAAATCTCTCAAGAACATTGTTATAGATTAATGGAGTATGCAGTACCCTTAATGGGAAATTAAGCTATAACAACGCACATCAAAATCTTTACTCTGCTACTGTAAAAACTTATTAAAAGATATAGCCAGCAAAGTTAACCTTTACTTTTATAAAAGGCCTGTGCTGTTCATGTCTGGCAGGCAGTTGAATCTGTCTCCACTCTTTTGTCACCTCTCTACAGCTCTGCCTGGGTTAGCTTCTCCCTACAAGTTTAGCAGGCTGAAGAGCACAGAGAAAGAAGATGTCTCTCAACACGAAGCATCCATAGCTTACTCTCAAACATTCATCATCCGCTTCACTCCCCTTGACTCTCAGACAGCTGAACTATGGAACAGTAGGATCAAGCCCAAAAGCAGCTACTGAATGGTATACTATATAATGAATATAAGCATGTATCAGAGAGAAAGAGGTGGACTAAACAAGAAAGTTCAGTCAGTGTTGACACTTGGAGATAAATCTTGTCCATTTTCTCTTTTAATTGTAGGATGAGCTCAAGGGAAGCCTCAGTTCAGTGCTACATTGACTACCCCTTCTGAAAGAAGAGATTAAACACAAACGCCATTATAATAAGTGGCAGCTGTATTTCTTCAGCCATGCTGTCACTTACAAAGAAAACCACATAGTAGTAATACCAAGGGTCCCAGACTGTATCTCCTTCCCAACTAATGTACTAACTTCTTTCTTAGTTCAGAGGAAGCCAAACTGCAACAAGTATCACAAGGTGTGAAATCACCTCAGTAGTCTGTGTGATCAGGCAGAAAACTAATCAAATCTGCATAAAACCAGCTGAATTCCCGTGCTAGAACACCCACAAGGTCCTGTGTAATTTGACTGCGACAGCAAATAACAGACTTATATTTTGAGTGGTTCAGGAACACAGTTTTTTGTCTTACACATGGAAAACTACACCCCCTATAACCTTGCTTTCTGCGTTGCATCCCCAGTTCCCTCAGTCCCTCATTTCCGTGGGAGCCTTCTGCATGTTTCCGTCTTCCTTTCCTTTATACTCGCATGGCAATATCCAGAGACACCTTAAATTCACTTCTTAGTTCATGCTAAGGTCTATTTTCTTATGGTAACATCTCACATGTTATACTCTATGCACAGTATCTCTCAAACATAACTGACGTTTCAAAGAAGGTCATGCTAAGGTATCAGATGTATCAAAAGGAAAAGAACGTAAATATTTGGAACATGCACTAGCCTTTGACTCCCTGTAACTGCAGTTAGCTGAAACCCCTCTCCCCACTGGTTCAGTCTGCACAGCAGACGAATGTGAATTCCAGCAGAAACCAAGCCAGAAACGACACCAGAAACCTACCAGATGCACTCCAATGATTAACAGCAACATAAGGACTCAAACCAGTTCCTTCAGACAGCCTCAAACCATGCACTTGGTGAGGAAATTCAGTGCAGCAGACCACACCAAACCTAGTCCAAAGTAAAGCAAACCCTCAATGTAAAGAGTAGATGTAGGGCCATACCCACCAGCTGCTGCCGTTTAGTCACTCACTTCAGTTACACCAAACTACTTGCAAACATACACACAGCCTTGGTTTTCTCCAGGTCCTCCAGTGATTGTGTTTACGCTGTGGAAGAAGCAGCAGCATTTAGGTTGTTACTGAAATCTGTTCCACTGAATGGCTGTAAATGAAGCAAAAAAGTGCCAGCTTACGCCTTTTTTCACCATAGAAAGTCTGTCCGCTCAAACCTGAATCTAGATGCAACTTAAGTCCAGATGCGCAAGTAAAATTGTCCACCCTCCTGTAGTTTACAGCCACACATTAATACCTGAAAGAATGGTACAACTGGGCAACCACGTTTAGAAAGCAACATCTGACCACATATGGGACTATCACACCATGAAATAAAATATGAGTCTTCAGGTGCCATTCAGCTCTGTGATTAACCATAATGGATACGAGAAGGGGCGGCGGGGGGGGGGGAAGAAGAAGAACACTTCAGTGCAGTGTAAAATGTTCCTGAACAGCTGAAAGCAGACAAGCACCATGAGATAGCCAGACAGATGTAGCAAAGATCACAGTAGATCTGTCACCAGGAGACCAGTGGCACACAAGTGCCACATTTATACCTGCAAATAACAGAAGAGCAAACATGCTAACCCTTTTCTAGAGATAAAACACGCTTTTTCTCTCTAAAGTAGGTGCCTGATGCTACAATTGACACTGTTGGACAACTCCTTCACCTCCGTGAAACTGCACTGAATCTAGCACACTTGAAAGGAGTTACTAAGACAAAAGAATTGAGAAGGCACATGACATGATGCTCTAATGAAAACTTGTCTTGTTATAAAAAAATCTGGAAATCACACTAAGTGAAAAGCTCATGCTGCGTAACAGTGGTTTAACAGATTCCTCTCCACAAGTCACTCAATATGAAGGAAACATTGTTAAGATATTAACTAAAAAAAAGTGAGAAACAAAATTGTATCTTCCATGGCAGAAAACACAAAAAGGAAAAGCTTGGGGAAAAAAAAAGGTATAGCAGATTATGCATAAAGGGAAATCAATTTATGTACAGGAGTGACTTGCTTATCAAGTTTTAAACATTAATACTCCAGACGGACAGTTAATATGCCTCTAACTTAGAAAGTTCATGTTTGGCTCCAAGGATGATGTACTAAACTGCTTCTAGGTAATTCTTTACTTCTGTCTTAACACAAGCTCAGTTTAGTCCCTAACAGTCACTGTGGACTAGTTTGCCTCTATTTGTTTGCCATGCAAAAAACCCACAACCAAACACATAATATTGCCTTGAAAACAGGATTTGCTCTTTTGTAGTGACCAGCAATAATCACATACATCATACCCTCTCCAGTGAGCCAGAACACTTTACAAACCGCCTCTCAGAACCATTCATTCCTTATAAAACACGGACTGAGTGAAATGCAGCAGCTTCTTCTGTAGCAGAGAGAGAAATGTATCTAGCCTAGAGAAAACGAAGAACAAAATTTCCACCTCTGGTGAAAGGTTTTAATTCAGAGGCAACACCCAGCTAACTGCTGTTACTGTCATGTTTCTTGGATGAAAACTGACTTAGTCTTGGCCAGAAGAGAGCATTTCCAATAACTGGAAACCAAAAGAGTGCTTCAGAGCATATGACTGGCATAAGTCCAAAGTGGCAGCTAACAAAAGCATCGCCATTACTTTGAAGGGCATCGCCTGGCAGTGCTCTTTCTGTAGCGTTTGACAGCAGCAGCACCTCTCCTACTCCACAGAAAAGTGCACTAGGAGACAGCAAACTGGGCTGGACAGCCCATGGAGAACACCTGTGCCATCAGCAACACTTGGAACAACAAGGACACCCAACAGGGCACTGCAAACCTTAGACTACAATCCCCACAGCCGACCACCAGCACGGAAACGACAGTAACTTTTTAAACTCCTTCAGCCTTACTGAGGGCTGAAAGTTACAATGAAATTTACATGTCGCTCTCTTCCTCGCCACCAATAGGTTACCTAAATAGATCAAGCCGAAGCCTCCCTGGCCGATCTGACTGCCCAGCCGCCAGCTTTTTCCTTCGGTGTCTTCAGGATCATGTCTTTTGGGAGGGGAACTGGCAGCTTGCCTCTGCCGCGATCCTTGGGCGGCATCGCGCCTTGACAGAGGGGATAAGGGGAAAAAAAGAAAGGAAAAGTTTACTTTCGTCAGAAGAAACAATATTCCTCGACGCTCTCTGCCCAGCAGGTACCCAGCGGGGACCCAGCTTCCCGCGGCCTCCCCGCGAGCCCCTCCTCAGGGCCGCGGCCAGGCGGCTCTCCCCCGCCCCAGGGCCTTTCGGATGAGCGGCGGGCCGAGGCGGCTCAGCCGCAGCAGCCTCCCCAAGAACGGCCGACAGCACGCGGTAGTACGCGGCCCGCGCTCGGCCGCACCGCCCGCTCCCCCCCACACCCACCTCCGCAGGGTCCCCGCGGCTTCCCCCCGGCGCCCGCTACAAACTTCCCAGGCGGGAAGTTCCCGCAGGCCGGGCCCAGGCAGCGAGGGCCCGCCCGCAGCAGGAGGAGGAGCCGGGCTGCCGTCTTGCCCCGGGAAACCCCGGGGCGGGGAACGGGGAAGGGGGGGTCAGCCCCTGCCGGGCCGGGCCTCTCTCCGCCGCCGCGCTCCCCTCCGCGAGGCGGGGCCCGCCGGCGCGTGGCGGAAGCGGGCGGGAAGGTGTCGCCCGCCTCCCTCAGGCGCGAGCCGTTTCCCAGCTGCCCTCAGGCCGCCGGCGCCGCGCTCCCCCTGAGGCGCCGGCACTTCGCTTCGAGGGGAACGGGGGAATTGGAGGACCCCGCCTGAGCGAGCCCCGGGCGCTTCGGATCTTCCTCTTTTGAAGCTGCACTTTGCAAGTGAGCAGGTTTGGTTTGTTTGTTAAGTACGTTGGTGCACGTAGAAGTGATTGACGAGTCTGTTCCCTGCCCAAGGTAAAAAATCCGCCCCGAAATCTTACCTCGGGGGGTGTTGGGTTCCTGGAGATCTTCAGGTGCTGTGCTGCAGGCACATGGTGGCACCCCGCAGTCAGGCCACCTCATTTTTAGCTCAGAACCTTCCTGGCGCAGGTCAAGGATCATTTCTACACCCAAGAACACAGATCCTTACCCAAAACCAGGGTGCCACACCTCCCGCCTTGACCCCAGGTGTGATGACAGAGGCCTGGAGTGTTGGGAGCCATCAGCAGCCCCACAGCACAGCAGGAAGAGGCAATGGCCAGCGCACAGGCTGGTCAGCCATTGCTCCAGGCAGGACAGAGGACAGGTGCAGCTGACCCATGGGTGGATCAGCCCCATCATCACCACCCTCAGCTTGTGAGTTGGTAATAATGGACACAAGGAGGGGTTTTCTTACTCCGCCAGCTCACAGGGCATACCTCTGATCACAAGCCACCATCTTCTGTGAGCTTTGCCTCTGTCAGGACGCATCTAGACAGAGCTCACTGGGAACCACAACATCATCCAAGCAATGACTACAAGTTGTTTTACCAAAGATAAAATTCAAGAACAATCAAGCATTGGAACAGGCTGCCCAGGGAGGTGGTGGAGTCCCCATCCCTGGAGATGTTTAAGAGATTTGTAGATGTGGTGCTGACGGACGTGGTTTAGGGACCCTGGTAGTGCAGGGTGAACAGTTGGACTTGATGATCCTAAAGGTCTCTTCCAACCAGATGATTCTGTGATTCTATAAAATCCAGAACATCTTCAACAACCACATAATTTGCAAGTGAACTTAAAACTAGCAGCACAGATTATAACTGCAAAGCGTATAATTGCTGTCAGTAGAGTGGATCTTAACATCACAAACCTTCGTGCTTCACCAGTCTTGTGAGCTTAATGGTTTTTTGCCATTACTGAAAGGACCAGCTAAAGATTTGCCAACAGAAAGCTCAGCCATAAAGCACACAAATTCAAGACTGCCCCAAAGTGTTTCATAGGGTTTCCCCTTTGCAACAGCTGTGAAAACAGACTGCAGGAGGGGATGTTTGGGTTGTTTTGGTCGCTGTTTTTTCAGTAAAACTCCAAACAACCACAGATGCCCAGTGCTGCATCAAAAAACCCATTACCACTCACTGGAGAGAGCTAGCACTCTACTCAGACCATTCAGGCAATGCTCTCGGGATATCTGTCCCTTAGGATGAGAGTCCCCCTTCTACCAGGTTGAAGGGTCTTTCCAGAAGAAAAAAAAAAACAGATTAAGTATGAATGAATAGAAAGATACATGACCCTGAAGAAGCAAAACTGATTAGATATTCCTATTTTTAAGTACACAAGAACTGGAATTGATTTATTGATTTAATGAATTGATTTAATGAAAAGTTAGGGTTCAATGCAAAACTTTACTGTTCAGAAACATGATATTTTGAGCTTTTTTAGTGCTTTTATTAATGAGTTTTTAAATCAAGATTTCCTTGTACTGTTACAAGAAATTGCAAGCTTACAGCTTCAACTCTATCCAAATGGAAGAGCATCAGCCTCAGCCATCTTCAGTTTCGTGCAACTCTTTCACAACCTGCACAGTTGAACATTAGCACATATTATAAGAAGGTTTAAGATATATACTGACAAGTCATAGAAAATAGTTGTGAGTTTGTTTGGGTTTTGGGGTGTTGAGGGTTTTTTTTTTTTGAGAGAGAGAAAAATACAAGGTTAAAGATTTTAAAAGCCTGTACCATTCATTATAGGAGTCACAAACCCCTCAAAGACAAATGCACAGGAATGTAATAGAGACTAATACCACTCAGAAAAAAAAAATTATTGCTAAAAAGAAACCTTTCCTGCACATAACAGTCTACTCCTGAAGACAGACTTTGTCACTTGAAGACAGATCTATATTAATAAGTAGCCCAACTTATAGAGCCCTCAAAAAACTATGTGCAAGTATCACTAGCAAATTTTTCATACAATTCTGCAAAAGAAAAAAAATTATCATATACAACTTTTTAAAATTCAACAAAGATCAAAGACTCTACTTGAGAAAAGCTCTAATCACATTAAAACTTGATACTTGCACCTTTTGCCCTATAAAGAGCACATCCCGGTGTTTTGTGCATGGGACTGAGAAAACCTCTTTTCCTGTTGGGCTGAACTGGAGAGTGGGCTTCTTTTTCCCTCCTGTTATCATCAGTCAATTAGCATCCCTCCTAAGAAACCTGAGCTTCATTAAGTCAGGTCAAAGCCTCCATCGCCTCTTCACAGTTGCTTCAAATTAGCAGTCTGGGGATGTGATGTAAGGGGGGGGTGGTGGTGAACGGCCAAAAGAATTTGAGATACCGAGGTGGGGTTTTTCATTTCTTTGTTTGGTTGGGTTTTTTTTTTGGAAAGCCTAGTTTCCCTTCAAGGTGATATGGCTACCGTTAGTGCCAAATCCAAGAATCCTTGTAGGAGAATAGGGTGTGTGCTAATAAGGGTAAACCCTTACAATTCCTGCTAGCACAGAACTGAAAATGCTACCAAACTGCTGTTATTGTCCTACCTAATGGCACATTGCTGCTAACAGCTGAGGGCCACAGCTCTCCTCATGCCGAATCTATCCCTCATGCAGGTCTGGGGGCATTTTCTCATTACTCAGCGTTATGTATTAGAAGTGATGGAAGACAGAACCTGTTTGGATGTTTGTTTTAGTGCTTGTGATATCTTTGGGGTTTTATTCATTTGTTTTGCTTGGTGTATGCTTACTGCTGCACAATACGTGAGGAATTCTATACTCCTCTGTGGAACTGGTCCAGGTATGGTCATTGTATATTACTGAAGGAAAAAATGATGGTGCTATGCTTTTTAGGGTATTTTGCTATCTAGCGACATATTCAGGTATCTGGTGTCATTTAATATTTGGGGTTTTGGGTTTGTAGGTGCCTAAGAGGCACTTTGAAAGTTGGAAATAAGCCTGTAAGGTACAAACTTCAAAAGCTTTATCCTGGTGTGTGGCTCAGAAGCAGCACCCTACTCCTAATCCTCTTTCCAGATTAAGCCCTAGAGGATGACAAAAATCTGTGCTGTGTTATCCTGTTGTTTAAAAAATGTGGTGAGTTTCTCAAGGGAGAGAGTCAAGTGTTTAATAATATAGCAAACTATATTTATCTCTGTTCTGGGGCTATGTTTGTTTGGTCTTTGTTTTAAACCACTGTATGTTAAACATTTGGTCCCCCTTCCATTTATTTCAATCCTTTTTTTCCTTCTCTTTGCTGAAACCTAATCTTGAGTATAAAAGATTCTAGTCAATTATGTGAAATCTTACAGTATCACATACACAAAGCCCCTTAAATTTGCTACAGTAGGTAAGCAACTTGTAGTTTCTCTCACTGTTGCCTTGTGAGATTTTGTGGTATTTAACACTGACATTTTAGCACTTCCACATTTAATTCCCCTCTCCTCTCCGCATCTCCTTGTTGCTTAAAATATCTTGGCTAAATTTGCACTAGAGATGTAACACTTCTGTATTAAGACTATTGACAATAAGGCTTCAAGTTTCAGACTGCTTCCCAGTTTCTGCTGAGAAATCTATTCGTGCTCACGCATCTGTGCGGAGCCCCGTGCGCTTGCTGTGCTTAGTCCGTTGTCACTGTGCTCGCTGCCAGTTTCTCTGAACTTTTAAAGTAATTACTTTTTGTGGTATCAAGGGATCTCCAACATCCAGAGGGCATGTTGCTCAACTCAGTCATTGTCTAGGTGCATTGACCCATTTTCAAGACTCTTGACTCTATTTTGTGCGACTGGCCCTGTGATTGAGATCACATAATTACAATAATTAGGAAGCTCACCTCAGGATATTATCAGAGCAACCCACCCAAACCTAAGTCCATATGGTTTGAAATAGCTAATGAGTCAGTTAATGTGCTATGTCCAGGAGTAATGGACACTCAATATAGATGGCATGAAGACGTAATTTACCAACTTCCTGACTGATTACGAGTTTGAGGCAGACATTTCTTGTATTTTGCATCTCACAATAAGTTCGAAGTATTAAAGGCTTTTATGTGTTAAACAGAGCAGAAGAAAACAGCTGAGACTTTTAAAAGGCAGGCAAGAAATTAGTCCTCACTTTTGAGAAAAAAAATAATAGCTTAGCACTTTCATCTTAAATATTATTTGAAAAGCTCTATTAAAGTGCAGGAGATGAGAACAGCAATGGGTGACATTTGCTTTGATGCCAAGAAGCCTGAATGAATGAATGATCCCACACTTCTTGAGGGACCACTTTAGCCTCTGTAATTTGTCTGTTGAGTCTCCCTTTAACACTTGCCTTGCTCCCAATACCATGGAACTGTATAACCAGTTCTACCTCCTGAACTAACCAGAACAGGGGTTTAATACCATGAGGTCAAACCTTCTGGCACCAAAAGTCCTGAAACAGGGAAGAAGTGATGTCTGGCATCAGAATAAGCCACAGAACCTGTCTGTCCACTCAGGGTCAGGATTCCTCTCACCGAGTCTGTTCCTGCTCTCGTATCATTTTAATGGCTATTGGGATGAGATGTTACTCCCAGTTCCTATCACTACACCCAAAAAACCAGTCAGACTCTGGCTGTGTTCCTTAACTCTTGTTTGTCAGAGGTTTATTGCTCATACCTTTAGAAACCAATTTTTTATGAGCACTGAAGAAAAAGTGTTTTCTTATCCATGTTTATTTACTTTCAGAAATGTACAAAGAGATAACGTAAGTTTATTGTTGTTGTGGGAATGCATTGTATTTGCAGGGAGAGCAGAATGTCTAGTGGTTAGAGCAGAGAAGGGGATCAGGAATGATTTTCCTTATGGGAGTAATTCCAGGAATCCTAATCTTGGCTCTGCTACTGACTGACCTCCTATGAATAATTTCTCTCTGTTCCATTTTATCCATCTGAAGCAGCGTGGGTGGCTTGTTTTAAGGTGCTGAGGTTCTCAAGGGAGAGTTACTGTGTATGTTATTGCCGTGGCTGTTATCTGATGGTGAACATTAGCCCTGTCTTATCATGGAACATGTGATGCATTAGAACTGGTTTCCCACAGAGGCAGCTTGAATCTGTGTTCTTCTTTCTGTCATGGTTTTAAATTTTTTTTTATTCAGGCTTTGCCCCTCCAAAACCAAACTCATTTGGACACAAAATTTTCATGGAATTATTAGTCTTGCATGTTTAGGAATGGAAATGAAGAAATTACAGCAATAGTAGCAGTAACACAGCAGTGTTCTTGGTCTATGGGAAGCAATGACTTTTTTTTTTCCTATACAGCAAGTATGTGTAAAGCTTTAAAGTACCAAAGAAGAATTTGGCAAAACACTTGGGGACAAGGTGCATATAATCATTTAAGTCTTTCCATTTCTGGGATTATCCACATAAAGTTTTTTCAGAAAGGAAACTCATGTCAGAGCATTCATTATTCACATATCAATGCTACTTCTTATGTATAAACTTAATTACAATGATAGGATATATAAATATGACTCATTTTATTGCAAGATTGATTTTTTTCCCTGACCTCAGTATAAATATTGATCTTCATGATCTTTAAATGTAGTGCAAAGGTTGTTATATTAATGGCATATTAATAGAAAGTAGCCCTGACCATGCAATATTAATCTATTTGCATTGTTATTTCTCAGAGGCCATCCAGAAGGAAAGAGGCAGGGTGCCAATGCCTCTTTCCAAGGAGAAATCGGGGAGCTGTTGATTTTAATGACTGTTCAGACTGCTTTCAGTTTGTTGTTGTGCTTTGGTTTTCTGTTTTGGGATTAGTTTGGAGGTTTTTTAATAAAAACCAGTGTTGAAGTGGGAAATAAGTTGTATAAAACATCTGATAAGGTAGCAATGTGTCACTCTTCCAGCACTCCCAGGAAAACAAAGCACTATCCTTACTGACCTGGTAGTGCTCCACTACCCATTGCCATGCAGTTGATTCCTTGAGCAGAATTGCAGTTGTGAAGGGACCTGAGGGGATGATTTGCCGGTTTTGGGTTCAGTGTCCAGGGCTTTGATTTCTGCAATGATCATGCTAGGAATTTTCTTAACAACTGCTTTTCCAAAGCAGTCAGCTTGTATTCAAGGGAGGCTTTGCCCTTCTTATGTGACTTTTTTCCCATTCTTTTTTGCATTTATAGTGACTCTTGAAAATCCAGACTTAGAACTTCTCTTCTAATGGTTGGCTGAACCAGGGCAGATGTGTTGTTTTTAAATATTCCTCACAGAGTAATTGTATATGACTTTTCTATAAAGAGCAGGGATAAGAGATCATCCATTGAAATAACTGTTCAATAATACGGTATCATTTTCCTGAGGTCCTGAGAAAACAGTGCCCACTTAAATAGAGGAGGAATTCTTGTATACCTTTTATAAACACTTTTATGAGTGGTCTTTCTGTTTAATACATGGTTTGAGTGTTTTGTGTCAGCTGACAGAAGTCAAGAGGAAAGATGACAACTTTCATTCCATAGTTTGCAGACAGCAGGGAAAATAAATGTGTCTAGTATGACATATTGCCATACAGAAAATACTCAGAATTAAGAAAGTGACTTGAGCGGCTAAGAATCTGGTAGCCTGGCTTCAGCAGTTTGCAGCTTTAGGACTAATTTTGAAAGTGCGAATAATAACAGTCCATGATGATAAATGGAATAAAATGCAGTATTGCTTTGCATCATTCAAACTAACTTGGTATCTATCTTTGCTAAGGGAACTGATTTGGTAGCCAAGAGAAGTGTGAAAGACCATGAAAGGTATTAGTGAGGTCGAGGGTAATAGAATGTTAATTATTTTAGGATATGCAGGTCTTGATTTTGGAATCCACTTCTCCTCTTTCTCTGCTTCATGATGTGAAGATCTAGTACTTGGGTGTACTTTCATCCCTTGCACAGGAGAACAGGCAAGAACTGCTGCGTATTGAGATAATTTTTGGGGTTTTGCCCATGGGATTTTCTAAAAAGAGATTTCAGCCCCTTTAAGCACCATTATCATGGTGCTTCCAAAGTATAGTGATACAATGATTATGTGCTATCGAGTAAATTAAGACAACGGCATTTAAGTAGTGTTTCAGTAGAGTCCTGGGCTCAGTTTGTCTGAGACGTTTTCAAGGGAAAAATCAGACTTGTTTACTTGTTGACTTACTATTTTGAGGAAAATGTAACTTTTTACATTTTTCTGGGATTGTAAAAATTAGTAACTGTATGTATTAGGGATATCAACAGAAACAGTTCATGTACATTACTGTGTACAAAATATACCGCATATGGTACTGTTAATTTGCATGTTGGTTTGTCTGTCCTTTGCATGTCTGCTTCTGAGTGTGATGCTTTATTGGAGCTATATGATTTGAAGAAGCTGGTTGCCTGCTGTGGTATTTATTCTGTATCAGTTCTACATTAAATGACAAATTTTACGCCCATCAGAGACAGAAGACTAAGTCCATCCATTGAATTCCTATTTGTATTATTACTTTCTAATGAATTCTCTTCTACAGCAGGTGTCAAATCATATCTGTTGTTTTGCAATTGAGTATGAATAGAAGATGTATTGCTATTGCAAATGAATCTAATATGAGTCTAATGAGCAGTAATGAGCAACTGTTTGTCATTATTGAGGCAACCACTGTGATGCTAATAAACTCTCATTTCTGCTCTTTAGAAAAAAGCACTGACCAGGATTTATAACTGGCCTTAATGTCCCAAAAGCCTGAGGCAAAAGAGAAAAGTGGAACCCCTAAACTGAGCATTTTAGTCATTTTCTGTGTGGCAGGCTTCTTATTTTCTTTTATTAAACTAAACCTGGTTTAAGTCTTTCAAGCTTTCTTACATTTGAAAGGAAAAAGATGAAGAATTATTGTCTATTAAAGGAACAGAGTTAAGAAGATGGGCATTCTGCCTTAATTTTTTTAATGTAACTACACTAATTCCATACTCATACACTTGACTGCGCTTCTGTAATAATAAAGGCAACTATGTGCAACTGTTTTAAAAGCAGTCACTTTAAAAGTAACAGGCCATTAAATCCACAGAGAACTATGATATATTTTGGGAGAAATATCACAACTGTCTCTTAATTGAAACATCTTTTTTTAATTTATTTTCATTGTCTGTGGATCATAAGACACTTTGACACAATAACATAGCTTAACTGCATAACTGATATGTAAACGAGTTCTGACTCCTGTGTGGCTCTGCCTTTTCCAAGTATAAATAATACATAGAATAATACATAAAGCTGTGGAAAAGGGACAGCTGGGTACGTGGTACTTAACAAGTGGAGCACAGGAAAACCAGTCAGCACTGCTTTTCTAAAAGCTAAGTACTATAGTTCCATCAAAAAATAATGCTTCTGTGTATAGGTCTTCCTGGACTCATCTCTCTGTGCAATAAAGCTAGATGCACTGTAGAGATTCATTTCAGTATTTCATTTGGAGGCCTGAACTGCTCTGCGTAGGGTACAGCTGTTTGTTTTACTACAGTACACTCCATACTTGCTTTAACTGCTGAATGGAGACTATATGCCCATATTTAAGGTATTATATAGAGACAGCAGTGAAACCGTGAATTCGTGAGCAAGCCAGGGGATGGGCATTAGGACGCATTACAGCAGTCATCGCTCAAAGCTGCAAATAGGGCGTCAAAGGTTGTATGAAAGCCATAAACTGTTCCTGCCACGCTGGGGCATTAAAAGGACTTTTGGCCCGCTGAGCAGTAGCTTGCAATAGTTCTCATTTACTGACATTCCAGTTCCATCTCCAGGCCTAAGAAGGGAGGGGAGTGGGAAGTCACGATGCTGCTGGCTTTCTATTGGTGGCTCTGCCAGTGCTGTGTTGTTAACTGGATAGGCCGTTACATGCAGCTTCTCTTCCCATCATCAGTGATACATATGGATCATATCTCACGCTTTAGTATATCACAGGGTTAGTTTTTAGTAATGCTTGATGTGCAGAGTTGAAAAAGGCAACTCAGCTTAAGAGCATCAGTATCCTGCAACTCACCAGGAAAGACCTTTCTAGATATATTCACATTCACTCCAAAATTCACATTCACATAGCTGCATTCACTCCAAAAGGAGCCAGCTCTCATACTCCTCAACTGTCCTGTAACACAAACCATGGTATGACGAGGGGAGGCCATCGGAAGCTTTGCTTCAAAAGTATAACTGTCTTCATTCTTTATCAGGGATTTGATTCCTTAGAAGTTACATAAACTCTTGTGATGCATCACAGCTAATGAAGGCTTTTAGGTTGATCACGGAATTAATTGTACTGTACACAAGTTACCGTTTGAAGGTGTAAATTAATATTGCAGAAAAGTTCAAGACTGTTTATCTTTCAGTTTGGTAACGACAATTTCACAAAAATCACAAAAAGGACCTCTTGAGTTCATCTGGGCCAACACCAGTACACAAAGCAGGACCAATTCTGAAGTTATATCAATCATTGATATTAGATCAAACTGCTCAGGGCCAGAGCTTCCCTGTCGTTTGAAAGTTCTAGTAGTTTGTTATTGAATGTCTGACAGTTTTATTATAATTTACAATTTTTCTGATTGCTTTCCTCTGCATTAACAACAGACTTCTACTACAGTGGCTTCCACGGGCCTTGGTTAGGACTGGATCTTTCCCACAGCAACCATAGTAGAAATGGAGAGGGGCAAGTGGCTAGGCTACTCTCTGAAACGTAGTTGATGATCACAAGGTAAAAATGTTTTGTGGCAATAGAAGCCATTTTTCTGTTCCTTTGTATGGCACCTTATTGATAATGTCTGGATTCATGACTCGGGCTCATGTGTGTGTGCTGTGTGAACAGTAAGAACCTGAGGGGTAAATTTTTTCTGTTCCTGAACAAATCTGTCACAGTGGAACAGATTCAGCATTTCTTCTGACCAAAACCAACAGGCTTTTACTGGCCACCTTTAAGAAAAATATGCCCAAGTACTCATTCAACTCTATACATGGTAACCTAGAAGTGCAGGTATTATTATACATCTTGTGTACATCAGTTTGAAGTATCATATTATTTATTTAATGTTAATCTCATTTACACTTCAGTAGTGGACCATTGCTCTTTGTGTTGAGATACCTGCAGCATCTAAAAATACTGTTTAACCTTCTTCAATAATGTCTACATTTCAGCATCATTAGGGAAGATGGGCTCAAGATATTAAAAATTATACATTTGTTGGAGAACAATGACCTGGAGGTAGCTAATGAATGGATTACAGAACTTTATACCAGAGGCAGTAAGTGTTGAGGGTCTGTTCATCTGACAGTCTTTTTTTTGTGCTTATAAATTTAGTTCACATAGAAAGGCAAAATTATTAACTCTGAAACCATGTTGTCATGGAATTGCTGAGTAGTAGGAAGCTGAGTTGAATGTTTCCTTAGACACTATCCTGTGTTTGCAGGGTCAGTTTCATTTTGCAGTTAGGAGTTGTACCGAGGCCATTCTCATGCTCTCTGGAATTCTCGTGCCACAATTCTGGAAGCTCTGGACGATTCTTTGGGGTCTCCCATAACTTCTGCAGTCCTGAAACAGAGCAGAATTGTTTCACGTGTGAAGCTACAGAGGTCCAAGGGGACTTGAGCAGTTGAGTTGTCAAAAGAGAGGATTCTGCTTAGTTAAGAGTCCAAGTGGCAGTAACATTCCCAGAGATTAGAAGATTAGATGAGAATGGTGAAAAAGTTGTCAAGGAGCAAACTGTGGCCCTCATTCTGGAGTGGCCTGTGGACTCAGGTGGCTTGGGTAGGAAGCAGATTGCTACTGAAATTTGGGGCAGGCAGGTTGGGGAAGCAGTTGTTTAGACCATCTTTGAATTCTTTAATTACTCAGGGAACTTCCCACCAGCACTACCAGTGGTACACAGACTTTATCCTGATGAGTGTAGTTTGCAAATTGTGTCAAGCCCCACTTGGAAAATTGCACCAAGAGGATAGAAGCAACTCCAAAATAAAGCTGAAACTGAAATATCTAGAAATTCAGCTGAGATTAGTACAATTTTTCTGCTTGTATGAGATAAAAGCGCTTTACCACCTTGTCTAAGTGTCTGTCCCTGACATTGTCATTATATCGCTGTGATGACCTACCATAGCTGAGTGGTTCATCAGATTGAGACTTTATGGAAAGCAGATTGGCATGGGAAGGCATTTGCTGAAATCCCTGAAGGAATAAATACCACTTGCAGGAATCCTAAGGCATGTCTTTAGGAGAAGAAAAAAGATTTCCTTCCAGGAATCCTAGTCTGCGTATGCTACTACTTTTTACATAACTAATGAAACAGCTGTTTAGCATGACCATTGAAGGCATGTACTAACTCTGTTTACACGCACACCTAACCCTAGACAATCTCCAGAGACATCCTTCCCTCTGCTTAGGGCTCTCTTCTGTTGTGCTACCTCCTCTGACTAATGTCCCTGTTCATCCCCTTCTTCACACAGAACAGAATCATTGAGTCCAACTGTTAACTCCCCACAGCCAAGTCCACCACTAAACCATGTCCCTCAGCACCACATCAACATGTCTTTTAAATACCTCCAGGGATGGTGACTCCACTGCTGCCCTGGGCAGCCTGTTACAGTGCTTGACAACCCTTTCAGGAAGGATTTTTCCTAATATCCAACCTAAACCTCCCCTGGCACAACTTGAGGCAATTTCCACTCATCCTATCACTTCTTACCTGGGAAGAGACCAACATACCCATGAGATAGTCCTGTCTCTATGGGGCTGGAGCAGGAAAACCCCTGCATCTTCCATTCTCCTCTATTACACCACTGCCTATGTACCCACACAATAGTCAGTAAATCTTCTCTGATGGATCCTTTCTGTATGTTGGGTCAGTTCAGCACCTGGTGGAGTAAATGCTTGGTTGGGAAAGGGTGCTAGAAACCAGCTGACATCCTAGGAATTTGGTGGGAGGTTTTGGTAGGCATGTGGCTACATCTCTGGAAGAGGTGGGCATGAAACTTTGCAAGGAGAAAGTAGTAGCTTTAGTTGTACAACAGTTGTATGCAACACAGCTTTATAAAGTTATACTGAACTGTATTTGCATTCTTATGAAACCATTATAGACACTACAAGTGCCATGTGCACACCAGCAACAGTATCACTGTATAGATAGCATCCCCTTCAGATGGAGAAATACAATCTTGCACTTTTTCTCTGTTAAAGAGCTGACCCTACTCTTAAGGAGTGAAGGGCACCTGCATCCAAATGAGAGAGATAATATGCATAAAGAAAATGGAGTTACATTCCCTGTTCTAATAGGTGGCAGAAAATCTATAGAGAAGCTCTTGGTAAATTTGTTCACAAGGCATGTGAGAAAGCAATAATGCAGCCAAGGTAAATATTCCCCATACAGAAGACGAGCCAACTGTGTACTAGCATTCTAGAAGGGCATCAACCATGTAATGCGTACCTGGCCCCAGGCTCTCCTTCCTCTTCTGGGAGGGAAAGATGGCCAGTCCCAAAGCAGAGATGTTCTCAGCTGTATGGCTGCACACAAAGCCTGTTTCTCCATGGAAATAGTCATTTTATTTTAAAGAGGCTTGATGACATGGGGCCAAAAGCTCCCAGCCAGCAGTTATGAGATGACGTTTAATGGTCAAGTCACAGGATTGGGAGAGAGGAAGCAAATCCACCCCTCCAGCTTTCCAAAACTGGGGTTACTTTACAATGTCTAGAAACTGTTTGGTTTGCCTTGTGTACTGACTGCAAAACATGAAGTGTGGAAGAGAGGAAAGATTGTAGTTGTCTTGTGAGATGAATTTCTTGCTTACAGGCTATAAAAGTGATGTTACTTGCAGAGTAACGCTTTATCAGCTCTTCCATCCTACCAAGTTATGACAGTGCACAGATTTGGCCCCATTAACTAGGTTGGGTGTGGAAATTACAGGGTGAAATTTATACCTCGTGATTATTTGAGCAGATGGTCATGGTGGCTGTCACAGCCTTCATATCTCTGAAATTCTGGACCTTTCAACTGTCTACACTGTCAGGCAAAGGAACCCACTGGCTATTTATAGCCCTGGTTGCTGCTCCTGGTTCATTAAAAGGAAGCTTAGTTCCCCACCTCTGTATAGTTGCTCCTTACTTGAAAGCAGATGCCATCATCCAGTGACCTGAACTTTTTAGCCATAGCATACTGTTAATCAGATACATGCATTGTTTCTGGTTTCATAGCACTTGTGCTCAGTAGTTTTAACATAATTTGAAATCAGAGCAGTCTGATTTACTGCCCTGCAGAAGGTTCTTGTTCCTACAGTTAAATGAATTGGAATTAATTAAATTTCACAATACTTTGTTCCTGAGTTCTCAGTTTCCCTCAAGCTATCGGTGATCTTGCCATTCTCTAGGTCTCCTGTGCTTTGTTCCTTGACTCCATAGTGCAGTTGCACTGTGACTTTTCAATCTCTTTAATAGCTAAATGCATGAGGGAGTGAGGTTCATTCTAGTTCTTGGGAGATATTTCTCTCCCCCAGTTCTTCGGTACTATTACAGCCTTATATTTTGGCAAAAGGAAGAGTAGGATAATTCCAAACGCTCTCTCTGGGCACCACTCTGTATTTCTGGAGTCCTCAATATTGCGATGTTTTGTATTTGGCTAATGCAAGGCTTTAATTTCATCAGTGTTCTTACACAGGTTTCCTCATTAAATAGAGTGTGCTTGGTAGCTGCCTAGATCACCTTTGATCTGCTTTGAGAATGGCCTCTCTAGAGGATGTTAGCAACACTGAGCAAAAACGTGGTGTCAGTCCATGGCAGAAAAGGTACCTTGCCCTGTGCAAACCCTCTTGCTCCTGTGTTTTCGCTCTTCTCCTTTAGTGAGCCATTGCTGTCATGAGCAACCTACTGCTTAGTGCAGAGAGCCTTAGTGCAGCTCTACTTGTGATTCCTGATGAGCTTCAGGAGGGACTACACTGTGGCCCTCAGAGGAATTCGCCGCTTCAGCTGAGCTCTCTCCTTCTCAGAGCTGCGCTGCCCTGGATGACACTGCATTGCCGATGTTGAATGTTGCTGCAATGCAACCGTGTGAGGCAGGCTGTTGAGAAAGTCATTATAATTTTCGGGTAGAAAAGGCAGAACTTAAGCAAGTGTTTAAGTGTTAAAAGATTTATGTTCTTTTCATCAGCTAGCCTGGGGTGTTTTGTACAGGGCCATTGGTAAAGTTCGAGGGTAACTTGGTTTTTAGATTTTTGTTATAGCAAGGAGCAACTTTTTTCTTCCTGATGGAAAAAGAAAAATTGTTGGCATAATATAGCTTTAAAAAAAAAAAAAATTAAGGGAAGAAGGAGGTTTATGGATTACACAAAGAGGTGATTTCTAAACAGAGGAAGCCTAAACCCCATCTCCTTGTTGAACTCTGTGGTTGGGACAAAACAGTTTTATGAACTATTACAAAACAACAATCACTCTGATAACGACACAGGCTTGGCCTCTGCAGAATGGTTCCAGCCATAGTCATTCAGCTTCTGCTTCATGCAGGGAAATCCAGAAACCGAAAGCCAAGTGTGGTAAGTGGAAAGAGGGTAATAGATATTTTACATTCCAAGTTTAAAGAGACTGTAAAAAAAGTAAAAGAGGATAGAGAAAGAACCTATTTTTTTATTATTATTCTTTTGGGCAGGAATGTTGGAGACTTCTGCAACTTCAAGGAACTTGATTTTCCATGTTTGGAATGATTTTTTCATTGATTTTCCTAAGGGTTCCCCAAGATGTGTTTTTAAGGTGCAGTGGATAAACAAAATATTATTTGCAGGTTCCCTTTCCAGCTGTACAGTGAAAACATTGTAATAAATGCAGCAAGCATGCAAAACATCTGTCAGGACCTGACATTGTTTCCTCTTTATAGTTCAGAGTGGTTTTTCATTAATTGGTTGTAAAATGAAAATATCAAAAAGCTTGTTCAAAATGCACAGTAAAAACTGTAACTGCTTAGAGGGCTGTGTTTATAAGTGTGATTTTCATGCTGACATTTGAATGAGTTGAGAAATACAAGCAGATGAAACAGAAATGTAGTCAGAGTGTTGAAAAGTCCAAGAGTTCGATGGATTGTGCTTCTGTTTCACTAGTTACTGTTAAGGCATGCCATAGGTTTTCAGGTTTTGGGTTTTTTTTTTGGAAAACCCCTCATCTCTTGTGGTGTGCTCTGAGCTAGTATATGATGGGCTGTCCCAAGGGACATATGATGTGCTCACATGAGGTCATTTGAGGATTTTACAGTTTTGCAAAGAAAGCAAAAGCTTTGTAGTTTATGCATCAAACCACTAACTTACAAATGCAAGTCTTTTGTCTGCACCAAGCTTGACACTATGGACTATCATGAAAGGGAGGCAAAAATCCCGTGAAAGAACTTTTACTGCTTTGAGAGAGGAAGCAGCTGAAGGTAGAATACTAGCATGTGCTTTTACTGGTGTGATCACAGTATTGAAGTTGCTCCTGGAGTTTAAATGAAATCCAAACAAAGCTCAGGTCTCTGGTGAGGTACAACAACAGTTAGTCTGATGACATAATCAATGGATATTTGGTGGGAGCATGAGATACCAAAGCGAACCAAAGAAACTCACTTTTCAGTATTTAGATTTTTCATGAAACTTGTGTCTGTTTTGCAGATGCCTGTCTGCAGTGTATCACGAGCCTTCATAAGAATTTGGATTTTTTTTCACAAAATGTCTGTATCTGTGTGGGGTTCTGTTGGTTTGTTTGTTGTGGTGGTTTGTTTTTTTTTTTTTAATTAAACCATTGGCTTCCAAGGAAACAGTGAACTAGTGGCTCTGCATTAAAGTGCGTTTGAAGTAGACTACAGTGCTGTCCATAGCCCAGGAAGGTAGTGACATACCAGATGGCATCCAGATTACAAAGAACGTGTTTAAAACATATTTGTATATTTTATTTTATATTTAAGTTCATAGAAGTGTATCTTGTGTGACAGATATCTAATATTCCAACCTGCCACAAAAATAGCTTTTCATAGTTAGATACAGTTTAATTTAAATGATTTTTTTTTACTTCAAGTGAAAACTCTTTCATGTATTTGCTTTCTCCTGGTTTTTACCCCTTGTTAAAAGGATAGCATTATTAATTTGTTATTTTTCTATAATTCTGAACCAATCAACTAAGTAAATTCTAACATACAGAACAGAATATCTAGAATAATTTTAATTTAGTCAAGGTTTCTATAACATCAAAAAGTCCTAGTGGTATGAAAACTTGGTTTATTAAATAAAGGGAAGGTAACTGCCTTCTGCACAACTTCTACTTGTAGGATGTTTTCAAAGATCTGAAAAGTCTTATAATTATAGCTACCAGATAAATTACCTCAGTTCCATTTAAGCTTTTTACACTGTAACCACAAGTTATATTACAAGCTTAAATACTGTTCTATTTTCTTTTCCTTCTCCCCTTACTTGAAATCCCAGCTCAATGAAGTCAATGGAAAACTCATTGCGTTCTGTGGAAACAACGCTTAGAACAGAGTACTTGGTTCTTCCTTCCGTCACTTCTGCTTTCCAATACAATTTGGATACTTGGTCCAAAATCTCTGCCAGCCTATTTGAGTCAAGGTGTTAAGAAGCTAGACAGTGTTTAATTTTTTTTCCTGCAAATGTTTAGAATTCTTCTGATATAAAGGTGAATGTTTGAAAAGTTTTTGTAAGCTTTTGTGTAAAATCCATAATAAATAGAACCTCAGATGTCTTCTTGGAAGCCGTGTTGCTTGAAGTACATTTGGCAGTCCTTATCGTTATAGCACATTATGGGGAATGTTCCTTCCTTGTGCTCTGTCACATTTTCCTAATAGGCTGCATTGCCAGACTCATGGACTGCTTTGTACTTACCAGTCATCTTCTATAAATACATCCCCCAAAATGACTTTTTGCTGATTTGACATTTGTCAGGCTTTCAGGAGATTCTTCCAAGCAATTCTGTCAACAGGATCTTTGTTGTTATACATAAACTTCACAAAATATGGTCTAGATCTCTTCTCCTTATAGTGTTTGGCTCTTCAGATGAATTCAGAAGGAACCTTATCTGAGACTTGGACACAATTGTCTTGACAGGATTATCTTCCCTGGGATAGGTATATTTTGTCTGATACGGTTTTTCTTTGAGGCTCTGCAAACTTGCAGAGTTTTCACTGCTGGAAACTGCTGTGGTGATGGTAGATCTACTGTGCCTAATGGGAGCTAAAGACTGCATCTAAATTCCTGGCTTTTTCGGCTGGCTTTAGCAGGCGATTGCAGGCCAGGTTTCTGCTCTCCATCCCTACACAGAGCTGTAAAACCTCAATGTGCAGAGTCATGTGTCTGTAGAGTGATCCATTGATTGGACTGATTTCACTGAAAGTACTTGGCAGAATTTTTCACTTGGTGGTGACATATAAGAGCCTTTTTTAACCATTTAACTTCTTGACCTAAAAAGTTAACAAGATATCTGTGATCTAATAAAAATGTTAATACCTTTCTATTCAGAATTTCCAAATTCTTGCAAGTATCTGGAGCATCCTGTTTACATTTATTTTAAAGATTATGTTTGAGGGGATTTTTGTTTGGGTTTTAGTAGCATTGATTTTTTTTTTTTTTTTTTTTTTGCTTTAGAGAAAAGTTAATTTCTGAGAACAATTTACCCGTTAGTACTCTTTAGTATTTCACATGATAGGCAGTCACCCGCAACTATAGGTTTGAAAATTAGAATTTTCAGATGCTAATCCTGACAGAAGTGTAGGCTGAAAGTATCTGCAGCTTCTTGCTATATTCAAATATCTTATTATGTTTTCTAGTCTAAATAAGGACCATGTCATAAGACTTAGTACCTATATTGTGGACTTACAGTCAAGTGGTGAAATTTCCATTTCAGCTAGGGAGAGCTAAAATCTGACAGTCATGAACACAGCTCCTACATACATGGGTTTGTTTTTACTGGGAAGTAGCTGTAAGTCTCTCATCTGTCATGTAAATTCTATGTAACTTGAAAATCCAGACCTTTCATCTGCAGAATTGTCAGTCTCAAGTGTTGTATATCCACCTCTGCAAAGTTTTAGTGTTGACCTGAAGTGATTAAGGAAATGTTTGTCAGTTTATTTATCTCCTAGGTTTCTATGATTTCATGTTTTCCAGCTTTTCTTTTCAATGGCAAGATTTACAATCTTTTAGAATAAGAGCTGGGATTTTTGACTCAAAATATCCCAAAAGACCTGGGCATTTATATTTCAAGTATCAGAGGACAACAATGAAAGAATAAACAAGATCTTTGATGTGATATTACTCTGAGATTACACGATTTGATTGTTTTTGAAAGCCTATACCATGAACAAACAGCTACAAGTGGCGAGTCTCGGCTTTGTCCTACCATCTCGGCTTCAGAAGGGGTAAACTTTTTTCATTTTGATCCAAATCTTACACACCATATCTCAGCCTGTCAAAAGTAAACAGGCATAAGGACAAATAGCACTAAAGTGCATTTCCAGGGACTGATACATCTATCACATTAACAAGTGGAATTAGCTGAATGCGTGCATCTGCATTTCTGAGTATAGGGGAGAGAAGAGGAACAAGGCCAAGCATTTGGGTTGCGAAAAAATCCCAGGGAGGAGGACTACAGGTTTAGGCACTGATTGAGAAGGGGTCTTGGAATTTGAGCAAAAAAAAAAAGCACTTCTTGTTGAGTCCTGACATCTTCAAGGAAATGGAGCTTCGTCTGCTCTTTGCAGATGAACAGAATTGCTTGGAGAGGATACACAGCTCCACTGCCAGTTCTGCCTTCAAACTAGAATAAACTCTTAAGACTCTTGAGGTTTTGGCTAACTGCTCGGAGAAAAGAGCGGATGTTGTGTATTTTTCCTCAGCCTGGCTTGCCACAATAAACTGTTTAAACTTTTGCATTGATTATTTTCACTACCCGCTTTTAACACGAAAACATTTGTAGTTGTTCTGGTATAGCTGTAGTCTGTGTAAGCAGCAGGATTTCCTTCCAAGTAGCTGAAATTGCTGCCACTTTCTAGCAGGGTAGAAGCATCTCTATCTCCACTGTACTTATGCATGTGGAAAAGTCGTGCTTCTTCTAAGGTCCCACAGGAAATCAGTATCAAAGACCAAAATAGATGTGTATGTATATACGTAAATGTGTATATAGCTGCAAGACCTTTTCCTTCCCTGTCTGTATTCTAGCATCTTCACCTTCTTCTTCCTGTTAATCCTCTGCTTTTTCCCATGCTTTTCCTTCCCACTGGAAAAGCCCCACCTTAGCCCTCAGTTCTCCCTTTCTAGATCACTGCACGCTCCTTTCTCTTACACTTCTTCACAGAAAAACTTTTTGGATCCTTCTCATGCTGAGCACTAGTACAGATGTAATGCTTCTTTATTGCCATGTGAGATTCAGCAGGGGTGAGGAGGAGAAGGGACAGCCATGCTGCTTCTCCGCTGTTCAGAAATGCAGGGTGGTCTCCTGTTGCTGGAGTAGAGCTGCAGGGCTCAGTGCTCACAGCTCAGGCTTAGGAGCCTTGTGTCAGCAGCAGAACCCAAGTGACAAGTGTTAGCTCTCACCTGGGATGACACTGCAGCATGAAGGTTTTAAATGTTGTAAAGACAGACCCCTAAGTGTGGGGCTTCTCTGAAATTAAAAAGCAATACACAAATAAAAACTCAGCTGATCAAAAGCTGAGCATAGAAGTGTGTTAGTTTCAGGTTCTGTAAAAAGAAGCTGCTTTGGAATAAACCTGACCTGACAGTGACCTTCAGAATAGGCTGATCTTCCCAAAGGAGCTTCCTAATTTGTACCTGTAATGAACACATCATCTATATAACTGATTCCTGTGTTTGAACTGTACCATGTTTGTTCCATTATATGATGAAATACAGATGTATTTCCAGACGCACCTGGAAGCTATTTCTAAATCATCTTTTGCCCCACTGCTGACTAAATAAAGTGATTCCAGGCTTTCAGGATTTAAAACAGGTTCCTATCCAAACAGTTGTTGAGGGTTGCTTTATAGTCCCTGTAACTACAGAGAGAGCCCTGCTATTTCACAGGATACTTGCTCAGCACATGTAGAAAATGATGGAGTTGATGGCTTACGCTACCCATTTTCTCCCACAGTTTTCAGAAGCTTTATTCTGCACTGTAGTGTGCACAGTCCTCATGCTGACAAAGAAACTGAAGCCTGTCCCTTTTTAACCAATATGGTCCTTATGTTCTTTCTGGCAAGGCAAAACCACCCTTCTCTATGCTTGTTTCTCAGGATTGCTTTCAGAGGGGTGGCCCTCAAAAATCTCAGAGAATGAAGACACCCCTCTAAAGAGAAAACTGGGACTCACTTCACCTGTAGATAGTTAACTAGAGCAACAGATTTCTGCGGTTAGCAAAGACTTCTGGCATTGTGAGCTGTTGTTTCTATATGATAATGTGTCAGTATCTGTGGCTTCTCTACCCATCATGTGAGGGGTCAACCATTTATTATCCCATTACTGTTATTCTTCCTTCCTTCACCCTTCTGACAGAGACTGCCCTGAGCCACCCAGTTGCACAGAAGTGGTGCCTGATGAGAACTTCTTTATGTCAAAATAAGAGATAAAACAGTCTTCAGTATTTTTAATATTTAAGTAATATTCATGTATCATGTCAATGCTGATAGAAGTGCAGGGAGTATCATTCACGTCATTACACAGTCGCATCCCTCCTCTACGTTCCCACCGTTTAGATCTTTCTTGTATGAGCAGTGCTGCTGGGATAATTAGAAAAAATCTTCTGTTTCACCATGCTGACCCTGTGTGTTTAAACAGTGTGTATTTTTGAAGTCCCTGAATCCATCCCTCTTCTCTTATGTTATTTCTTACTGGAAAATCTCTTTGCTATCAGCAAAATCACTAACCCTTAGGCCTCTCAGGGATGTGGCTGGACATGGGTATATCTTGGCTAGCTTTGAAAAGCAAATTAGTTCTGCAGTGTTTAGGTCAGCTTTCTCAAACTGCTGCAGAAGGCAGTTGTTCCTTTCAAAAGTATCAAGATTCTCTTTCCTACCCTTCTGGCAGCAATAGGAGCAGTAGGATGATTGTCCTGACCTGATTCTGTCCTAATTGTGTACCAGCCCTCTTTGTCTCCTCATTCTGTGGTAGAGCAATGGCTGTCAGTTTTCATGGCTATGGTGATCTTTTCAGATGGCCAGTTCCAGTTTTTCCCCAGTTGTTGGGCCATCTTGCTCAGTCTAATCTTATCGTGATCTGTTTGGGCTTGGAGAAAAAACAGCTATTGGCTCACATAGCAAATTTATGTCTTTATTAAGTGTGTACAGTTATGAGCAGCTAAGACTTTCTTCATGATGAGCAGCGTGCTGCTCACCCAGGAGTGTCAGGTACACTTCTGTTTGTTGCCTGGGTTCGCATTGACTGTTTTTATGCCACCTGCTTCCCCTTCTCACTCCCTTTGCACCAACCTGGAGCAGCAGTTCTGACCTCCAGCATGCTCTTGGCAACAAGCTCTGGGCATCTGCATTTTCAGCTGTCTGCTCTTACAGGGGCATGATTTGTGCTTGTGTTTGCAAGACAGGCCTCTGCAGTGCTGTTTCCCTGGCTTCTATAAGTGTTCTCCTTGTGTATAATGAGCTGTACATACTTGCAGAATGAAATGCCTGAATGATGTAGCAGGCATGTGTGTGTCAAACTACAAGAGGACTCTTGATTAAAAAAACACAGTGATCAACTTCCTTGTAACGTGGTCAGAAGGGGACAATACATGTTTCAGGGTACGCTGGGCACATTCTGAGGGGAGGCAATAGCTTGTGGGTTTTTTAGGTGACTTTGATATGCTCTAACTGCATTTCCCTTCTCAATTCTCAAGGCTTAGATCTTGGCTGAAAAGATTCTGTGTCCTGGCTGAGCACCTCGAGGAAACCCTAATGCAGCACCTTTGTGAACCTGACACTGTTAGATATGATGCCAAGGGGTGTTTGAGTTTCAGCAACAGATGCGCAAGCAGCTCTGCTGTGGCATTCGTACAGGAGATTCAACAAAGAGTTTCTTGTATTGCAGCCTTTCAAAAGGCTTTTCCTAACTCTTGTTGATGCAGTTTTCCCCTTCCTTCATGGGGCAGTTTTTATAAGATTTGCCTTCTGGCTTTCTGAAATCATTTGGCCTTATGAGGGTGATAGGCATGAAAGGTTAGAAGAGTTAAGTCACTGAACTTCAAAAAAACAAAACTTAAAAGGAATGAATCTGTGGCTTGATAAGCTTGTATTTTGCATGATTTTTATGTGAATACATTGGGGGAAATAAATGAATGAAATATTAAAAATCTAATTAGATCAAACCCAAAAGGTTTTGAAAATCTGTCTGTTCTCTTAAACAACGACAGAAAAAGTCATACTTACAATGTGATACCACTGTCAAGAGTTTCTTAGTCTAAATTTTGTACAAGCACAACCTCAAATGACCCATTTTTGGTGCTAGCCAAATTTCCTCTTGCAATTTTCCTACTGGGGTATTTTCTCTTCAAGCTGGAACAGGTAATTCATCCTGACTGCAAAAACAGTTTGGGGATATTTTAAACCACATTTATTATTGAGAGAATTACTATTCAGAACGTTTTAATGATTAATACACAACATGAGCACATACATAGACATCTACATTCTACGTATAGAAGATTGCACATACTCTGCATTTGGTTTCTTCTGTAGTAGCATTACCCTCAAAATTCATAGCGGAAAAGGATGGCCAGTGGTACTGGACAGTATGTGACTTTTTCAAAGCTCTCAGTAAAAACAAACAGGATTGGGTGGAGTATGAATGAAGCGCACACATCTTTATATGGGGACATGCATGAGTGTAAGACTTCTTGAGCTTAAACAGCATTAAAGCTCAGCTCTACTTTCTCCTGATAAGGCTGACATCACATGCCCTGAGCTGAGACAGCCCCCTCAACGAATTGTTGCGGGGAAATAACTAAGCGTATGGTCATCAACTCATGCCATATTTTCCTCACAACACCATCAGCAAGCAGATGCTTTCTGTAATCAGAAATGCCTGCTTACTAACAGAGAAATCACAAATATGACACATTGCCCAATATTTGGGCTTTTTTTTATTACAGGACAGCTAAAGGAATTTAAAACGTAGTATAAAACTAGTGAGAAAGTCTGTCTGCTGTAACTTTCCTAAAACACAGAGCCTCCCTTGTCACCATTTCCAGGCCTTTTCTCCTGTCTCATTAAGCCAATATCCCGTTAGAAATATCATCATAAGAGGCTGTTTTTTGAATCCTGATGACTTTATATTAGCCCACCTCTGTGGCCTTGTTCCCTTTGCCTTTACCCAAGTAATCTGTGAGGGCTGGCCCATTTCATCATCCCTACAGAAAGGCTGCAGTTGTCTTACTTTGAATGTCCTAGTTCTCAGAGCTTTAAAATTCTACTCCTTGCATGTGGACAGGGAATGCTTTTGGATATCCATCCTGTCTTCCCAGAGGCAGAGTTTCCCCAGGACCTGGCACAAATGTGGATGAGCCTCTGAAATTCTTGAAGTGCACATAAAATGGGAGGAAAAAGAGCATGAGAGTTGCTCACCCCCTTCCTTCTTGGTCTCCTCAAGTTCTTTGCAGTATTGTGGCCTTGGCTGGCTCCCTACTGCCCATAAAATTCTTTTCCTTCCTTGATCTCCTCATGGTTCATTAGTTCCCCTGCAAACTGCCAATTGAATGCAAACTGCCACTAGGTATAAAGTAAGTTAATGTTATTCATCCTCTTGTACCACCCAGCTCATTTTAAAGTCGGTAAGGTGGAAGCCATTCTTGATTCCAGAATCCTAGTATGTTCTATAGACTCTTGGATCGGGAATGTAGACACCTCAAGGTCTACATTCAGAGTGCCAAATGTTGAATGTTAACATTTGGAGCATTGCAGGAAAACTCTGATTTGATCCACTAAGGATATGCAAGAATAGAAAAAACAGTTTACCAGAAGTTTACCATTTAAGAAAAGCTGAGTTTTTTCAGGCTCTAACTTGAAAGGCACAGGCAAACTCGACCCTAAGCTTATGACTCTGACCTTCCCTTGGATCCCCATGAGGCACACCAAATTTCAAGGCAATTTGAGCAAGTATGTGGATTTTAGAGCACTTAAAGTGTCAACCTTTAAACAGAAATAGGTACTCAGCCTTGGAGAGTCTGCACTCCCTGTTAATTAACAGGAAATTTAGTTTTTAAACTGTATTTTGGGAATGTGAAAGCTCTTTGTTGGTATTATTAAAATAGAATTTTTGAGCTACGACAGATTTAGATTTTGCTCTGACAAGTTCTGATGAATAACACTGCTTAGAATATGTCAGAGCAGAGCTCTCCTTAAGGATCTTTACCTGCTATATTCTGGAACTGTCATAAAATGCTAAAATGCACTTCATTGTGTGTCCTCAGGAACCATTTGCATTTCCTGAAGAAAATGTTTGCAACGTGTATGTTTTTTTTTTTTTCTAAAGTCGATAGCAAGCAGTGGCAGATGAATGCAAGCAGTCTACCCAGCATGGACGCTGCCATGCCTCTCAACAGCTCTGGCACATGACATGTTGCCATACTTAATTTGTTAAGCACAAGAATATATTGTGGCATTAACTGCAAATTTAGTGATTGTTCTCACGCGCACACCGGCTGCTCGTATGTTACTGTGTGTTTACGGGAGCATTAAGCAGTTCCAGTAGAGGTCAAGTCCTTACAGTGGTAAATATTGGAAAAAAAAAACCCACCCCAAAACAGCAAAAACAAACCTAAAGGTGCAGATAAAGATAAAAAGATGTAATGATGGGAAAAACAGAAAGAGCAAGGGGATCAGTGACAGAGGCAGAAAGAGAATTCAGCTCTTTCTTCATACCTGCGTACCAGGAATGTTTAATTGATGTTCTAGCAATAGTCATAAATCTTTCCCTTAGTACGACCTAATATCTTGCACATTCTTCAGCCAGCTTCAATCTTTCCTAAGAACGACACATTTAGCAAGGCTTCTTTTATCCTTGATCTCCCAAAGCCTAGATAACCTGTATTCCATGGTCTTTTCAAGCATGTTCTGGTTGTCATCCAAACTAAGTAAAGACTTTAAAACAGTAGGATGTTTTCTCAAATTCTGGAGACAGACTTACAGTTAGTGTAAGCAGCCATAAAACTTCTTTTCTGTCGCCTACTTATGTCTCCCTTTGTTGCCAATTCATCTGCAAACTCCTCTTCTCATGGAGAATGCAGTGTGCTTGTATTTAAAATGGTTTTGCTCATATGAAACTCACCTTTGCATGAGTACATCAAGTTCTTCATCCACAGTGTATCTTCTGTATTTGCACAGTCCAGCCATTCCTCACTTCTACATTTGTCATTCAAGAGCTATTTTATTTTTTCTTGCCTGTCATTAATACAAGCGTCAAACGAGCGTGGGCCTACCTCAGAACCTTCTGGCTCCCCAGTAGGCAGCATTATACCAGGTTGAAATGTGTCAAGTATCTCTCGTTACCCTTTGCTTGCAGACCTTCAAGCAGCATCTTTCCCTACCCCTGGCAGACTGTTTCCTACAAGCTATCCTGAAAAATTAATATCTAGTTGCTTGGATAGGAGGACTGTGATATAGATGTATTAAATAATTCTATCAAGTGCTTTTGGTGTGCTGTTTTGTGAGCGTGTCAATACAAGAATCGCAGATACAGTCTGCCCTGTTTTGCCATTTTTAGAATCGTGGTTTTTTATTGTTCAACAGTTTCGTATTTCCCCATGAATTCCTGTATCTTTAATGGTTATTGAAGATGAAAATGTGGGTTCAAAGTTGCATAGTTAATGCCGGAAGTCTTCACATGTATGTGAGCATATATGATGATAGGCGAGCACACATTAAAAAAGTCTTTTTCTAATTTGATTTTATCTAGTTTGTTCTCTCATTCACACAGTCTTTTACCATCAGAAGGAGTAACAAACCAGTGGAAAGACAGTGGTATCTACCTCGCTTACTCCAGTGAGCGTTCACTGTTCTGGAACAAAAGCGGCATGTTTTCATTCACTAAAGGAAGTAAATATAAAAAGAACAAGATATGTTTACATGATTTAATCGAAATTATACAAATTTAAAACGTGACTAATGCAAGTGCAAGTAGTTAATATTTTAAATAATTTAACTAAACTCCCAGGCAGATTTATCTGTTAAAATTGCTAAGACTCGGTAACTTGGCTATTTTTTTTCTTAGTTGTTCTATGCATGTCATCTTAGAAGATTTCCTTTGGTTGGAAAGAGCTGCGAAAGGAAAAACCCTTTGGCCTGTTGGCCTGTCATTGGGGACACAAATTTGAATATCACATCACATACTGGTCCGTCACCTCGGTGAGTTCTTTGTCTTCTAAATGTAAGTGTTTTGGGATGTGGAAAATTACCTTGTCTATACTTTTCATGGCCATGTGGTATTAAAAGACAGACAACTAACAAAGGATCATTCTTACAAGAGGGCAAAGAAGCACTTAGACCTGTGGGAGATGACTCTTTCCCCCTCTCTCTTTTTCTCTCACACACATGCACACACGCAAGATGTGAGTGATCAATGCAGCTGCTGGGCCAGGCTCCTGCTGGAATCACAAGCAAGCTCTAGCCAAGCCACTGCTGTCGTGGCCTCCTGTAGCATGCTCTTCAGGCCAGGGTGAACACAGCCACCTAAAATCATGGCCTGTTTGCATCCGAACTGCAACAGCATTAAAGGGGAAATGAGACTTGGGAGCTGCCAGCTACAGTATCTCTGCTATCAGTTCTCCAATAAGGCCTAGTACAGCCCCGCAGAGCCTCTGGATAAATTGTATTTTCCAAGGGTTAATTAAGCTGTCTTGAGCTTCTGCATGAAGGGGAACAAACTGGCACTTGCAGCATTTTCTGAAACCTGCTGTCGACATTACAGTCCCTGCTGCTTTTAGCTGTATCGATCCAATGCCTGACCTGTGAAATCCTTGATGGCTGCTAACACTGGAAGCTTACTGGAGCTTTCCAAGGGAGCTTCAGGACAGCTTGTGTAGTCAAGTACAATTACCTGTCCCTCCAGGAGAGCCAATTAGTTCACAAAGAGCTGGAGCAGAACAAATGTTTTGTGTCATTTAGAATCTTTAAAAAAAAAAGCTTTGTTCTGTCTGATTCTTTTGTTTCTAATTTTATGATTATTGCTCTGTTCATGACAATCCACACCGCCTTTCCTTACATGTCTCATAAAGGACTACTTGGGCATGAGAAAACAGATTTACAGTTATTATTTTTTGACAGAAAAAAGCCTCATGTGAGATGCAAAAGCCAGCCTCAATAATTTTAAATATCACAGACCTAAAAGTGGAATGCTCACATATTGAGTATTTTCAGAGCCTTAGATTAATGTGTTTAAAGCTGACAGCATATGCAGATATTTGTGCTGTAATTTTTATAGCACATATATACGAGTACATACGTGTATATAGTTTTATGCAGATCTCACTTTAAATACTGGGTCTTGATTTTTCTGAAAGTGGAAAGACAGCAACTGTTGTACCAAAAAAAAAAACCAAAACACCACCAAACCATAAAAAGAGTTGAAATTAAAGAGATCATCATGTGTATTATAACCCAGTTAATGCAGTGTTTATAACTTTTTAAAGTAGAAATAAAAGAGTGAACCCAAATTTAATCTCTGTTATTCCAAAAAACCTTACTCAACAAACTTTGGCTCAAGCTGTTCAGAGGTAACAGAGTGGCATTGGCTCAGTAACAAACATCTTCAATTAATCTGAACTAATATTTCAAATAAATAAGGGCCCAATAATTTAAGTGGTCAGTTACAGTGGACTGAGTCCAAAATATGCAATGTTCTCGTATAAATCAGCCTACAACAAAGGTGGTAGCAATGGGAGGATGTTGGATGGTTATCGGCTGGTGCCGAGAGACATCCTGGGGTCAGCAATTATGAGTTTAGGTGTTGTACAGCTCATAGCCTGGTGCTGAAAATGTAATCCTTGAGGTTTTGATTTTTGGGGAGACTCTGTTTTGTTGGTGGTTTTAATCTTCCCTTAGAGTGGTAGAGAATAGATCTCATTGGCTTCCAGTTTAGGGCTAAGGGTTCAATGACATCCATTACGTTTGGATTCCTTCCAATCCTAAGAACTCTTGGCGTGGCCGTTCTGCTTGAGCAATGGAAGGAAGAGGAGTGGGATGCAGACCTTTTTGTTTCAAGGTCATTGGTTTGATGAGGTCTGGGTTAGCAGTGACCAAAAGTTATTACTGCGTGATGACTGTTGTGGTTCCCAGTGTGAAATGAGACAACTGTCTTTTAGTCTGATTTCTGGTTGAAGAATGTTCATAGTACTGAAACCGCCATTACAACTGACACTAATTGGCACTCTGCTTAGCAGTGATAGCAGAGAGACCAAGGATGGAAGGGGCATTAAGAAGGATTTATATTCTAATTCTTTGTGGTTGTCCTTCCAGAGGAGTCTTGAAACACTGCAGTACAGCAGTGGGGAGACATAACTTGCTGTTTCATTTACTGTACTGGTGTGTCTTTTCGGGGATGCAGGCTTCTGTGCTATCAAGGTGGCAATTCCCATATGTAGGAGAAAAAAAAGTTGATCTACTAGACAGATAACTGTAACTTTTTTTTACCAGAGTAAATGCAAAAAATTCTTACCATTTTTTAACCAAAGTAAATTACCATGTAATTTATGTTAGAAAATAGGGAGCACCTAGATTCACAGCTGAAAAAATTCCCAAGTTGGTCCTTGTGCATAAGAAAAAAGACTTTCATGCTCGTGTACTGGTGAGGACTTTGGGAAAGTTGGAGTTTCCGAGCCTTTCCCCAAACCATGAGCATATGCAAGAAATGGCTTTTGTTTACTCTTTTCCAGAGTTTGCTTTTATAGTTACTCTAAGTATCACTAAATCACAGGCATCGATTTAGGAGAAAACATAACTTTGGCTGAAGTGCTTTTGTCAGCTACTTTTCATCAGCTTTGGGAGCTTGTCTTATCTGTTGGACTGGGTGTGTTGTGATACAATAGGATATGAAAGAGGCATTAGGAGACAATGCCACAACTTAATTTGCTGTTGTCAGGGACGACAGCCATTTCTCTGATGATGCTTGTTAGTCTCTGAAGCTCTCTTCAGCCTGTGCCCAGTCAGCATGTGGTCATTCTTTTTTGTTACCTGGGGGTGCATGCATCCATACTTCACACAGGTATGTAAGGAGAATCGTTGGTGCATTTGACAGCCAGCTATCTTCCTGGTTGAGATGGGACATCTTGAAAAGGAGATCCAGGAGTGTCTCATGTTGAGGAACATTGTTCTTAACTTATTAAACTTAATCAGGCTAAGGCTGTGTCAGGCCCATTGTGGCAGCAGAGCCATCCATAGTAGGCAGGATTATTGCACTGTCTTCTCTAGTTGTGCTTCTGCCAGGTTCTGCAGGTTTTTAATCTTCCTGGATGTTTCAGGGAAGATGAAAAGCATGGACTCTTGGAAAATTGTGGGTTGGATTGACCAAGTGACATTGCATGGAATCTGGAGGACTAAGTTTTATAAATATGCCTGATTAATCCTCAGGATGGTGAGACATGGTACTTACCATTTGAAGGGACGCTCACTGACCGTCAGAGATTTCCAGGGAATCTACTGGCAACGATAGACCACGATGATTCTGTATACGCCTCACCCTTTGCTCTGTAGGTGTTATGTTTGAACTAGCAGTTCCCACGACTATATTCAGCCTATGGTCATATCAAATGGTGGGTGAAGGGAGGAATCACGTGAACAATTTTGTCTGGCTTCCACTGGTTTGCCTACATACTGCACTAGGTATCAATAAATTCCTGATCCTCTGTGCATTACATGCTCTCATAGTAACTGTGGTGAGCTATAAAACGATCAATTATTTATATGGGAAGCATAGCAAGTCTGAGTGGCATTTCTGTAACCTAGAGCTTTGCAATTAATAAATAAACCCAGTTCTTCTCCTGTCAGTGGCCTGTATCCTTGCTTGCTGAGCTGCATGCTGGGCAGCCAGAAGAGAAATTGTAGGGGCACAATGCCATTCATTTGCTTTGCTAGTGTAATTACTTGGCAACATTGTCAATATGATCTACCTTGTGTAGAATAAAAATGACATTACTGTGAAAATCTCGACAATAATCTTAAATGAAGCCTTACTTAGTGGTTTGCTAAGGAAGTATCATGAGTTATATCGCAGCAAGCCTTCAGAACATTCCCTTTATTTCAATTTCTCCCTTTCTTCCCTGTTACATCACATTGAACCCAGAAAAAAACTCTGATGTGGTTGGTGGGCAGAAAATACAAGGTTACCAGTAAGGAGTAAGTGTTAACCACCACAAATGCTGCAGTATTCCTGGCAGCGGAGTGGTTTTAGTCCTTTGGGTCAGGGTTCACAGTACAGCAGCACTTTCAAACTGACTTATGAGTGTGAGAAGCTGCAATGGAGGTCATCTTGTGGAAGGTCAACAAAAGCAAAGTAAGAAGGTATATCTGTGTAGGAAGGAAATGTTTGATGCGGTGGTGGTACGTGTAAGTGACCAAGCGAAATCTTCTGAAGACTAACATACAGCATCCAGTTCTGGAAGTTCGTTTCTGCCTCTAGGTTTCTGATTCAGGTCTCCCTTAGAGGAGGACAACTTGTTAAGGAAAAATAAGAAGCAATTCATACCCCCAAAACTGTTTTACTAGGTAAACAAGTAAACCTAAACTTCTATTTTTCTATGATTACAGCACCAACTTTCATTTGAATATTTCAGCAGAGTGCCTGAGTGAGGAAATTTAACATGGTGCTGAATAGCTCTCATGGAAGAAAAGTATCTGTGTTCCACAGTTCAACTGAGCCACTAGAAATGCCACCTAGGGCACACTCTGTCCACTTGCGACAGGCTTGCATTCCATCTGTAAAGTGTGCAGCCAAAGGTCCATACACCAAGCACGTGTCGTGGACCAAGTTAGCTGTGTAAGAAAAAGCCTGCTTAAGGTGTAAATGTAATATAAGACAAGGTGCTTATAATTAATTCTTGTTCATCCCTCAGCATTAAAACAGTTTGAGCTTTTCAAGTGCAGAGATTTCATTCCATTTAGCCACAATAATCACGTGCTTCAGGGCCAGAGAAGTAGTCACATTACAAATAAATAAATCCTATCGCGTAGCCTACAGTGTCCCTACCCACTGTCACAGCTCTCCAGTGGTCTTGATAAAAAGCATGGATTTGGGCAGATTATAGCCATTCTTCAAACACCTGTGAAATAATCACTATCTGTAAAACACTTGGCTTTAATTGCTTGAAATGCCTGTCTTAAAATGATCCTTCTGAAAACAAGTTTCATTTTTTCTTTTCAATGTAAGCGACATTTTTATGTTCTAAAAAAATCCTAAAAAACCTACCACACTGTCAGAAGTGCTGTGTTCCACTTTATGAACCCCAAAGTAATGGCTCTGCAAAAGTATATGCGGAAGTCTGTTATTGACTGTGAAGACACTCGGTACCGATTGACTGTGAACTAAAGAGTCATTTTCATTCTCATCCCAGCATCAAGATAATATTCCATTGGAACCTCGGATTTGATTGATACATCTCAGCAGCAGGACGTTTAGACTTTTATGACATAAAATGAAAATGAAATATTTTATGTCACTGAACACAACAGGCTGGCATGCAGTAGTTAAAATCCAATGAAGTTGCAGTCAATCCTGTAGTTACTAAAATACCCAAACTCTTGCTTTTTTGTTCTGAGGGGCCTTCCAGGAAAATGTCATAAAGTTAAAATGGTGACTAGTATTTGTACTTCTAAGGCTCTAAAATTTCTCTGTTTGCAATGGCTGCTAAATATAGACAAGCAGTTGTGTAAACAGGAGCTAGGAATACAGGGGATCCAACTCGCCCAGTTTGCACACTGAAAACTCTGTCTTTTACAAGCATATTGACCTACTAGTGTTCTGGCAGATACATTTTGTCTTCTGCTCAACTTGGGGATCTAATTTTGAAAAGTCTTTCCTAAAAATTCTTTTAATAATACTTTTAGTAAAATGCAGGTGATGTTTGAGTTCCTCAGGTTTTGTAAGGCAAGTATCTGCCCGTTAATCTAGAAAATATTTAACTTGAATAGATCTTCTCAGCATTGGGGTAGTTCTTTGTAATTTTTAAAGAAAAAAAAGAACGTAAAGATTGTTTCAAATTCTCAGATGAACTACCCCTCTTGACAAGTTCTTAACTTCAGTATATTGTGCCTCATTAGTACTTTAAAACCTGCTGAAGCTAAACTGCATCTTACTTGCCTATTAGTTCAACCTTAGGCCTATCAGTAGAGCATTACTCGACGTCTTGGGAACAATTAAGGCATGCCTTCCCTACCAAATGGTTTCTAAGTGGACAAAACATATTTAACAGTAGAGTTTGTGGCACACGGAATGGAAGTGCAATGAAAACTACTGGGAATATGCATTAATCCTAATGCTGAACAAGTTCCTAATAACTCACTTGAAACTCCTGGGGATATAGTATCAAGTATGTACTCTCTAAATGCTACTAATGAAACATTTACAGTCTACAGTGATAAAAGGAAAATAGAAGAGTCTGTGGCCAGTTAAAGGCCGCTTGAACACCACCCAGAATGCAAACTTAAGATGTAGGTGATTATCGATCTTTTCTGCAAAAAGACTTTATGAATAATATTCATACTATACCATTAGAAGCTAAAGTAGCCTGGGAATTAAGCATCAGCAGGAGAGCAATTGATGGATTTAGACAGGTCAGACAATGTCATTCTAAAAGCAGCTAATCAATATGGACAAATGTGTCAGAAAGGTGATTTGAAAAATGACTTTATAATAAGGGAGGGAAAAAGAGCCAGGTTCCTTAGGTCCCCCGTTTTTCCTCCCTCGGAATTATATACTATTGAAACAAGATTGTTAACCATTTCACATTTCCACAAGCAGCAAAAAGAAGTTAAACTAAAAACACACGAGGGCAGAGCTACAGTTTCACCCCACTGGAGATGAGTAAATAGAATTCTGCCCTGCTGTCCAATTTTGTGCCTGGGCCACACGTTATCCCACCTCATTTTGAATTGCCTTTGAAGTTGTAAACTTAGCATCAGAATCTGTGTAGCATTTTGTTGAAAAGTGTTGCTCCAGCACTCCTGAGGAGGCCAAACCTTTCTGAGCTGGATTCTTTTTGCAACAAGAGCTGTGATGTCTTTAACTTGCTGGCTTAGGTAGCTTTCCAGCTGCTTTGTTCTTGTTCAAGTGGTGTGAGGTGGTCAGAGAGATGCCACTTGATTTCCAGATGGACTTCTTCAGGAGTCACCTGCCAGCCATTGGATATTGTTAAGCTTTTGTCTGTCAGATTAAAAAGTGCACTGCATTAAAGTGTGATGTTATTTGCTCTTGCGGTTCACCATAACCTATCAACTGCCTGAACAGCACAGGCATATCAGAGCTTGTTTAACTCTAGACTCGGCCAAACTTCTCACTGGCATCTATTCTTCCCCAAATCACAAAGAAAATCTGGTGACTAATGCTTAAGGCTCCAGGTTAATGTTAAGTAACTGTTTCTACTTCTGACAAAAACTTCCTGCGTGACCTATTGGGCACATAACCAAACGTGTCCTTTGCTGCAATTTCCCCATTGGTAAAATAAGTACAATAGTACTTCACTGCTCAAGAAGTTTATTCTTACAAACTCCCCTGAGATATTCTAATGGATGGAATAAAAGAAAAGGTTTAGAAGTACTTAGAGGAGTGTTATTATTTCTGCTTTTGTCAAAGACATGGCTACCTTCAATTTATTTGAATCTCAAGGAAAGTAGGAAAAGTAGATCGTTGAAAAGCAAGGGATGTGGAAGTTTGAACAAATTTCTTGTTCCTTTTAGTCTGTCTCAGAAAACACTGTTAATTGCATAAGTCCCTCTGAAATCTTCTCTGTCACCTTTCCCTGTGTGACTTCCCTCCTTTGAGACCGTAGTTAAATGTGTCAGCTGAGAGATGATGTTTTCTTCCCCCAAATGGCCTTTCTTTTTGAGGCCCACTGTGACATGTCACCTGAGCAGGAATTCCACTTTGAATATCCTGCAAGTCTTGTACCACATCTGAGATGATTCTCACCGTGTCCCTGGAAGAAGAATACTAACTTGGGTATCATCAGTAAGTTCTTGACAGAGGTTTTTTATTACCCTTTGAAAATATTCTCATGTCATGACTGTGGATGAATGCGGTCCTTTCTATGCCTGCAGAAGGAAGGGCTCTAGGGGAAGGTTGTCCATTGCCACCCTCTAGCCTTCTAGGGAGGAATGAATAGAGTCATTGTAACGCGGTACCATCTGGAAGCAATTGGAGACAGGGTAAATAATGAGGAACAATGCAGGCAGATTCAATAGGCTTTGGCTTGTGTAGGTACTAGGTCAATAGATGGCAAATACATTTCAATATAAAAAATAACACAGGCTGAGAGGTACAGTTGGGGATTATTTACTAACTAGGCCATTTATATAGCATGCTGATGAGGAGAAGGATTTTGCGGGTTGCAGTGGGGCAGTAAATAAAACTCAGCCAAAACTGATGCCACTGTACTTGCAGGAATGGAGAATTGTTCAAAGCTAACACACTCCATCCTTGTGCTGCTAGTTAATGTTTATTAGACATCTATGTGTTTTCTCAATTCTGAGGCTTGGTTTAAGAACTGAAAAAGGTTTACCTGTGGTGAGGTGCAGCTTACCCATAGCCATGATCTCACCCTGGAGAACAGGCCTTTCAGCTCTGGATCTATCTGAGCTGGAGCTAAACCTTAGGGACAGTCACAGAGCTCATAACCGAAACCTGATCCCTTCCCCTTCTTCTCTTCTTTCCCCTGCTGACATAGTTCAAGAGGTTTGGCTTCAAGGTTCCTATTTCTCCTGTTACTGTTGGTGATTATTTAAATAACACAAAATCCCCAGAATGTGCAGTATATACCTTATTTATGATGAGGTCTTCAGTTGCTGGTTGCATTGTTCTGTGATCAAGTTCAGAGGAAAAGTCTTTGAGAATATAGTTTTTGTCTTTCCTCCACAGTCCTGCCTCTTTGGCATGGGTGCTCACAGCAATTCCCACTGGTAGCAAAAGGTATGGAATAGGGTTTGTTCTCCCCTTAATGCTACCTCAGCAGCACAAGGTCAATGCTTCTTTCCCTCTGGTTTTTCCACCTCAAGAGAGTAACACTTCTGAACAGCAATCCCCAGTGTTTAGAGCAACGATGTTCCCCAATCCTGACGCTCATCTGTGCTAAGAACAAAACTGTATTCTCCATAGCGCCGCGTGCCCGTGATATTAACCCTGTCACCCGCTGAGCTCCCATCACCATCTGCAAAAATAGGTCTGGAGTTTGTTTACAAATCATAGTGATATTCCCAGGATCGCTGTGCTGTGAAACAACAGTTTGTCTTGACTATATTTTGATTTTTCAAAACAGTTTTATCTTGAAAGCAATCCTGTAAGCCTTATCAAGCAAAGCCCTCATTCCAATGTATCCATTTGCTGAATTAAACAGCGTTAAACATTTAACATTCTAAATGAATTAGGCTGGGAGATGTGAAGAAAGCTGAGCTTTAAGATGAAATGTAGGACAAACTCAAAAGGATGGTTTGCCTGTTTCATTCAGCATTAGTATCTTGCCTATAGGCCTCTCTTTGAAATAATCTGTGAACATGGTTACCATATAATTAGTTGAGCAGTAAGTTAGGTGTTTAAAAATATTTTTTCAGGTGCTTTTTTGTATTCATGATAGCTTCTCAACACCAAAAATCAATCTCAATCAAAGCTGCTATGGAGTTTATCATAAATTATCATGAAAAGGTTTTCTACTGAGTAGATGGTTAATTACTATCTAATTTGAATAATTTTGCATATTAATGAGAAATGAATGAAAATCATTTTTAGATTTTTAACTTCAGCTGAGAAACCCATGGAGATAATGGCCCCCTTTTAAGATGCATGTGATCCTGTTACTAAAGGAGACTGAGAATTTTTTTCATTTACCAACTTGTTTTAAATTGATTAATGGATTAGCGTTTTTGTCATTAATAAACTATATCCAAATGAAAGACAAGTTCATTATTTGACTGTGTGGCCTTATATCTGCTGCCAGAAAAAAGTAACTGACTGAAAACAGATTAAGGCTTTGCTCAGGGAGGATGTAGCCTGGCACAATCCTTTGTAAATGCCAGAAAGCCAGAAAACGGCGAAGTTATGCAGAGCTGCTTTGGGGTAGGTAGCAATTCACATGCTACAATAAAACATGAAAAGGTGTCACAAACACAACCTTCTCCCTTCTCCTCAGCACCCACACCTAACTGAGTGGGCGAGAGCCCTGCCTTTGGAAAATGGGGGATGTAGCCCTCCGTGCCGCAGAAGGCAATAGAGCTGTTTTGCTGTGGCAATTTCAGCCTGGCGGGAGGAGCGCTTTCAGTGGGCTCCTGTGAAAGGGGGAAGGACCAAAGGAACTTTGTTGGTAGCTCATCCTGCATTGCTTTGCCTTCAGGCTTCCTTATACACCAGTTTGCAGGGCAATTAGCTGAATTACAGGTGCTCTGTTGCCTTGCTGGGTAAAACCCATTCTGCATCCGCAGTGAGACGTGAGACTCAAAATATAAATTCACCCAGCAGTAGGAGTTTAAGGCCATTGGAAGCTGGGAACTGTAAATGACTGTAGATCTGGGTGCTCTGCAAACCTTCTGTATTTGTGTTGTCCTTTAAGGCCTTTAGGGAGACAGCCTTACAATCACAGAAATGTTTTGGTTGAAAGTGACCTTTAAGATCATCAAGACCAACCCTTCACCCAGCATTGCCAGGTCCCCACTAACCCCTGTCTCTCAGCACCTCCTCGACACGGCTGGGAAACCCCTCCAGGGATGGGGACTCCACCACTGCCCTGGGCAGCCTATTCCAGGGCTTCACAACTCTTTCTGTAAATAATTTTCCTAATACCCAGGCTAAGCCTCCCCTGGCTCAACTTGAGGCCGTTTCTTCTCATCCTGTTACTTGTTACTTGTGAGAACAGACCGACCCCCACCTCGCTCCAGCCTTCATTCAGGAGGTTATATCTTTGCAGAGTACCTAGAGTAACGTAGCCCTGATTTACAATTGCGTGGTTCTCTATGTGCCGCAGCCATACAAATAGTAAGTATAAAATACAAACACTGCTGTAGGGAACCACATGCTTGTTCAGGGATGTCCAGTTAATATTACATCTATTAGGACTTGGGTTTCTGGGATTCCCCCCTTCTCATTTTCAACCATGCAATGTTTATAATTTGAGCAAAAGGAACTTACAATGGAACTGAAAGGTTGTACATTAAAAATGAGTGTACAGTGCACTCTTGGAATAAATAATTAATTGCCAGAAGATATCAGTGAAGCCTAAAGAGTGACATTTATATAAATATGACAAGACTACAGAATTCTAATGGCAGTTATTTAAAGACAGGAGGAAATATTTTTCTAGGGAAATAAACCATCTTGCTTGAAAGCATATGCCAGACATTATCTAACGTGAGCTCGGGAGCAATTGCGCATGCTCAGTATGGCAGATGTTGGACTGCTCATCTTCCTGCAGCAACTAGTAATAACCTTGGTCAATAACAGATTACTAGATGCGAAGTACACCAGTCCCATGGTCTGCCCAGCCAGACATATGTATATTTTAATGGGAAAGGAAAAATTATATGCATTCTTTAATAAATCCTGGGACTTTTTATGATTCTTACTGCAAGGTAAGTGGTGCCATGTTGGAAGGGAGTCTGAACTTTTCCAGGAAGAAGTTTCTTAAAATACAAATTTGCACAAAGTAACAGAGGTTGAAATTTTCAAGATGGAACAGGGTATTTAGCACGTGTTTTTCATTCTGATAATAATAAACATAGAGCTAAATCTACCTAAAGCTTTGGAGCATATAGATTAATGTGCAATGAAACCAAAACCGAAAGAGATGGTGGACCGCTTTGGAGTCTGTTGTGATCCCTGCAGTGACGCTTTCCTTAACTCCGTCTGTATTTTTGCAGCTCTGTAAATGCTACTTCTGACATACAAAATGTTTTGGGAATTAGCATTTTTCCTTGCTCACCTCTGTTCCCCTCTGTTGTCTGCTTCTTTATTTTTACTTCTCTGAACAATTACCATGTGCACAGCTAAAGCAGCGTTTGGTTGGATTTGGCTTGAGAGACCTCTAAGGATAAGCTGTGGACTTCAGACTGTACCACAATTAAAAATGCTATGTCAGCGTGTCAAAACCCTGAAGAAGTCAAGATGAGAACTGGGTATCGGAAGAAGTTGGTTAATTAACACAATTTCTTTAGCATGACAGTATTTTTTCAGGACTTGGACTGAAATACCTGTAGAAAGTAAATGTTGAAATGAACATTGTGAGAATTAAGTAACGATCAGTGTAGTTCTCTTGCTCTCAGGCAGGACACCTGGATATCTAGGTCCACCCAAACAAAAGGTTTCCTTTTGTTTGGAAGTCATGAGCCAGTGCTGATAAAATCTTAACAATCAGAACTCGCAATGATGTGTGAAAACTCCTACATTTTACCAGTGTACAAGCTAATAGCATGTGACTGGCATCTTTTTCCAGCGTTAAGCCCTACTTTACAGATGCTTATTTAGGGTGTCCCAGCTCTTAGAGATTTCATTCAATACTTTGGTTTCCAAAGAAAAGTTCTGCCCAAGTTTCCCTGTTTGAGTCAGTAATTTTGTCCTATTTCAACAAAAATCACCTCTGTTTGCAGAGGACCTGCAGGTGTGGTTTGCAAATCGCACCAATGGATCTGGTCAATAGGTCAGTAAGAATAATGACGCAGTGAGCTGTGTTAGCACCTTTAAGTCACCACACATGTATGCACAGAACCTGGTGCCCGCCACTGATACCAAAGTACCTAATGAACTATTATTTTCAGGTTTTCTGGTTTCTTACATTGTAGAAGAGGCTCTACAGCTTGTACATTTTCTGGTGAATGAAGTATTTGCCATCATCAGAAACATCAGCAGAAGGTCAGACTGACTGCATGAGAATTGTGTGAATATTTTTGCAGCTTTCATTAGCAAAATTATTTTAATTAGTGAAGCCCAAAGTAATTGAAGGAGAAGGTCATTTTATTGTTTAGGATCAATGCCTCCATCACCATCCTGGTAGAAAAGATTTCTCCAGTTGTGAGGACTAATTCTAATTGGGTGAAAATCAAGAATAACTCCACCGAGATAAAACAGAGCCCGTCCACTATAAACCTTCCTAAACACTTCTTTAACAGTGAAGAAGGAAGCTGGGTATCTGCTCACATTTGGTCCTTTCAGAGGCACTTCACCACTCAAATAGTCTTTGGACTATTTGGACCTATAGGATCATCTGCAGAAGTACTGTACGCTTTTAAGTACACAATGATATGAGGTCTATGTCCATTATAGCCAATATATATGAACACAGGAGGGCACTGACCTCGTTAAAGTTGTGAGCTGCTCGCTCTGTAACCACGAGCTGACAAATTTCTTGCCATCGTGATCATTCTAACAAGTTGTAGTAAGGGGAGAGGTATTGCAGTCTCCTTCATGCTACACCTGAATATAAATGTTTGATCATGTATTTTCCATATACCTAGTTATTTTTTCAAGGATACCACACATAGGTAGAATGAGAGGAGTAAAGGCAGCCAAAAGTTAAGAGCTCTGTTGGCATTACATTTTCTTTTATTTTGTGATGTTTTCACCTCTCCACTATGTACATAGGTTCATGCACCAGCGCACCTTTTTCTGAACTTCTCTCTTAAATGGCACAGCGCTAATTTAGAATTAGTCATAGGAAAGATTCTATTCCTAGAAGCTAGTGAGATTTTTAAGATCCAAATGCTTCAAACACCATCTGAAATGATCAAGAGCAGGGACCACTCATGAAAATTACCATGCGCCAAGAAGCTAGGCATTTAAAATGAAAACAGCACCAATAATTGCTGGGCTTGTTCTATAGCACAGGAATTCATAGAGCAATGTCCAAACTGTGGTATAGCTCCTCTCTCGCTTATAGTGAGTGTAAATTTATCGTAGTTGCAGTGAAGTCAATAGCATTTCTTTGGACTTACAAGGGTTACTGAATGTCAAATTCTGCTTTCAGGCTGAGAACAAAATAATTCTAAAGATATACTGAGAGCATGATCCTAATTTGCTTCTGCAGCCTTTGGCCTCTTTGTCATATCGAAACCCAGGAAATTACAGAAACTTCATGTTCGTGTCGCTTTTAAAGCCTGGATGATTTTCAAAGACCACCTGAGGAAGCAGGATGTATACCAGTTAGGCACCAGCCTGGTTTTGAAGGCCTAGTGGGTATGCGTGCCCTCAACTGGAACTAGGACCATTCACTTGCTCAACTGGAACTGGGTGATCTTCATTTCCTTGACTAGAACTGTCTACCTCAGGGCAGGCAAAATCCTCCCTCTGCTTCCTGCTGTGTCCTGAAGTACACAGACTTGACATACTTTAAAATGATAAAAACTTCCTGAACCTCGAAACGCGACTGAGCCCAGGGCTAGCTGTTGAGACAAGCCATGGAGATGTTCCGCCTCATTTCAACAATTAGTGGATTATCCTTATGCTCTTTGATTATCTTTGTTATAGCTTTGTGTGAGTTACTGAAGTCTAATTCTCACTGACTTTAATGTGTAAGATGCACTTTGTGTTTTAATGGTAACTCTGGAATTAACTATGCCAAATGATGTTGCACATGGAGGTCCAAGTTAATTTCTGTTTAATAGAAATAAATACAGGTGACTCTCCCTCAGGAAAACAGGGTCTGCAAGGTCATTTGCCTTGCTGAGACGTGTGGATGATGCTTTTACACCAAGCCTTAATGGTGGGCAGGATTAGAGACGGTTCAGAAGGGCATTTTGAATTTGCATATGTGCAGGTCAGCCTAAAACAAAACGTCTTGAGAAAAGAGAGTCATATAAAGGAATGGAAAGTGTGGAAGGATGTCCTTGTGTCTCTTCAAGTTGAAGTGAAATATCATAGCCGTGTCTTTTTGGCCAAAAAGGCTGCTATTTAAACTGTATGCCATATGGCAGATGTGTGTTTTGGGATGACCCTGCTGGGTAATCCTTCAGATGCACCCACAGCTTTGAAACCCCCTGCAGCACACATTTAAATGCATGTGGGCATTCTGGTACCTCCAGCTATTCTGTCTGCCTTTGCAGGAGCACTGTCGAGCAGAGAAGACCTTGGCCGTTGTCCCCTGCTGCAAGGACACACAGGAGTCGTACGCTGCCTGAGTTCATTAGCTGGTCAGACTGTCTGCAGGATACGGAGCAGAGCACACCAGCGACAAGGTCCCTGTGGCAACTTTGAATTCAAAGCCTTCCTGGGACAGCTGTAGCAAAAATAAGGTAACCCACACTGTTTTCTGTGCATGTACAAGGGATGTGGATGTGTTCTAGCACTTGCCTTCAGAATGGATCCCATAGCTAAAGCTGTAAAGCTTTCGGCTTTCCAGCCCCAGACTGACCCATGAAGTGCCAACCATTACAAAAGGCACTTCTGATAGTCACTGACTTCTGAAATGAGGTTGCTTATTGTGGAATTGCAGTGGCCAATAACGTGAGTTTGTCGGATGAATTATCTCTTGACACTCATCCAGGTAAAGCAGTGGAGATGACAGATAGTTTGGCAGAAGAGGTACCGTTAGCATATGAAAGGATATCTATAACATATGGGCATCAGTGTATATTTTTGGATTAATATGTAGCTATTCTTCTGAAAAATAGGTTTTAAAATTGTCCTTTCTGCTTAAAAAGTCAATGAAGATTTAATTACAAACCCAAACATAGCTAATACATATGTAAGCGAGAACCCGGGAAAAAAATTTAGAGGACATAGAATGAAAATAAAGCCAAAATTTGTCAGTGTAACCATTAACTACAATGGATTGATGCCAGTTTACACCACCTGAGAATCTGGCCAGTAATACCTAATTAGCACATGCTGTCCTGCATCTCTTGTGATATTTATTTTTAGTCATTAGGACATCTGTGGCAAAACAAGGTCCTGCTTATTCCAGGGGCAAGTCTTAAACAAACTCTAATGCCTAACGTTCTTTTTCAGCTTTCTCTTATTTGTGTATGTAGACTAAGCCGGCTACAAATGGTACCTTAAAACTCTATTCCAGGGGTTATAGATTTCTTATATATTTATTCACTAATTATATAACTAGTTTTGTAAACTTGTACTTCTTAGGTAAGATTTCCAGAAATCAAAATAGTCAACATTAAACACCACAAGTACAGCTGCAGTTTTAAATATTTTATAATCCAATCAAATTGTTTGAGTAGTAATGCATTTAAATGTGTTAGGAATCCCCTCTAGACTGTTTAAAATGGTTACTCTGTTCTTGGCTTTGCTATTTATGAAATTCATATGGGATGACATTTTTATAATAGAGCATTTGACTTACAGAGTAGCAATTCCTGCAGTGTCTCAGTATAATCTATAATTTTCTGACTGAACTTTCAGAGGGACACACCAACCATATCACACTTTTATATGAACATATACATCTGTTGATGTTGCCATAATTGAAATGACCTTAAGTGAGAAGACCTACATAAGTCATTTAGCATTTTTTATGATGCTTGGGTGAAGATGCCGTACAGATGCCTCTTTAGGAAGCTCATGCAGGAGTACAAAAGCTGCACTAAATGATGAAGCAGGGTTTAATTTGGAAAAAGGCACAAAGCGAAGCACAACACACATATAATTAAGCACCATCCGGTACTATAGAGTCGGACCGAAAAAAGCTATCAGGGAGTCTAAATTACCTCTCCTCCCTGGAGAGGATGGCACTGTCAGGTCAGGGCTCTGCTAAATGCTGGGTAACATGAGGGTATTTGATTGCGGTTGCTGTCGCTGTGCAGAGGTTGTGGATAAACTGAGGACATCATTTCTGAGAGGCAAAAGTTCCTTAACCTTCTCAGCACAAATATGTGCCAGAAGGGGGGTTTTTGAAAACAACAGACAAAGCTCTGGAGAGGAAGAAAAAAAACAACCCCAAGCAAAACGGCAAGCGCTCGCTCCTTTGCAGCTCATCTTAGGGTCAATTCCACTGAAAGGCAGGGACAGAAGCAAACTGCATGAAAGTGGGGCAAAACATCACAAAAAGACTGGTGGGGAGGCAAGACTCCTCTGGACCAGGCAGCAGTGCCTGATTCCCCTGGCATCCTGTGCCCCAGCTGCCGGAGGTGCCGGAGGTGGGAGCAAAGGAAGAGCACAGGCAGGGAGCCTTCAGTCACTCCACTTCTCTGCCTGTAAAACCTGCGCTTTAAGGCAGAGGTGCAGGTGCAGCTTCCTCTTCCTTAAACTGGTCTTGTTTTGTTCAAGCAACATTTCCTCTGCCCTTTCTGCCTATTTCTTCATCTGCTTAAGCATGTGGAATGATTTTTCTAATGATTATGGCCAAACCAGATGCTTGTGTGGTGAAAATCAGCATCGTAGCTCCCCTGGCTTCAGAGGCTAAGGTAGTGCTGCTGATGGTTTTCCTTTGCTCAGTACTGTGCAAGACTTTGGTTTGGAGTGTAGAGCAGAAAAACTTTCAAGAGAGAGTCTACAGGTGAAGGACAGACTGTGCTCCCTATACTTCTTGCTACATGAAAGCTCCAGAGCTACTCCAGATTAACTCCACTAAAACGAGCCCGGAATCAGGCTCTGTGGTACCTGAGTTACTTCAGACTGTTATTAATTTGGAGAAAATGAATTCTTGTTAAGGGGAAATAAGCAGTCTTTATTAATAATAATTAGAGAGGGAAGACATTTGTTTTGATATATTGGCTTAATTTGGCAAATAGACAGATCAGTAAAAAATAGAATTAATAATTTTACAAACTGGTAAACACTTTCTGTGGTTTAATATTAATTGTGTTTAAATGTGTCCTTAAAACTGTGGGTTGCTCCCGTGGTAGCAGTTACACCAGAGCGCACTGTTTGAGCACCTCCGCTTAGTTCCAAAGTCAGGCATGTGCTTCAGCCCTCAGTGATGGGGTGGGATCACCAAAGGCCACCTACTCTAGACATCAGGAAGCAGCTACACCAGGGTGTATGTGTGTCACCAGCAGCTGGGACACGACCTATTAGTTGTGTGCCACTGCACTTCTGACCAACTCTTTCTGTCTATGCTTTCTGTTCTGATTTCAAGGCATGTAAAAGCTGGTATGTGCTCTTCATACAGTACCACGTAAAGGCATTCCAAGGTGTGAGTCCCACTACTCTTGGTCCTGAAGACTTTGGTTGTATATCTGTTTAGATTGAAAGATTTAGGAGGAGGGGGAAAAAAAGGCTTGGGATGTATGTACCAACAGCATATCTGAGTGCCATTCCTGTCCTTAAACCACATCTCATCTGAAGCACCAATGTCATTGTTTTTTCACTGCCCAGAAGGGGGTGGTGACATGGTCAACACCATCACTGCTTACAGATCTCACTGGTGCTCTGCTTTCCCATCTAATCGCCCTGATCTTCCTCTTGACTCTTGGTGGGATCACAGCACAGACTAAGGAATGGCTGCAATCCAAAGTATCATTTGAGACAAGTTAAGTGGGAAAAACACCAGTATCAAATTTTACCAGAAGCCATACGCAAATGTACCAGGATTATTGTGTTCTTCACAGTCAGAATGATTGTATGTAATTTTACATATAATGTTCTTTGAACATATGGTTCATAACGTAAAAATCCTTCATTTTAATTGACACAATAGGCTGGAATGGCTTTTTTTCCCCTTGCAAAGTACTTGTTATGGTCTGTATCACCTATAATGTGCATTCTGTAAAGCTTCTAACTAGGTATTTAGATGCTGGAATGCAAAGATTGCGTATTTATGGGACCATGAGACCACCTAGTGGGTCAATGATTTGCATTTGAAAAGTTCATTAATATGTACTCAGATCATAATAATGCCAGTGCTTCATCAGACCCGCCTGCATCTCATCTACTAATAAATGTCTTTGAAAATGTCTTTTAACATAAAATAGAGGAGAAAAAAAAAAAAAGTGTATTTTTGTGAATATGAAGTTGCTATAATTGAAAGTTTAAGGACACTGGGCAAAGCATTTTTCTCCCAACAGTAGATAAAATCATGTTTTCCTTTCGTTGTTTTTAAGAATCCTCTAGAAGCTTGGAAGTGAAGTGTTTTCTTGTCTAATCCCTTTTTCTTCCTTCATGGACACATACTGGTTCGCTATTGTACGGCTGCTTATAAGCACTAGTCTGCCTGGCATTGATTTTTATTTTTTTCTTGTTTACGAATAGCACAACTGCGTATTTGTTTAGGAGAAAATACAATATAAAGAATTATGTGTTTTTCACACATATTACAAAGAAATATAAACTTTCTTCTGACAACTATGTACTAGCTCTTGTGCTCCCTGCCCGTCCACATTTCACATCGAACGTACCTGTCTTCAGTTGAAGTAGCCTTTATTAGCATAATCAGAAAACACTTTTCCTCTCAACCCTGTGTTCATTCTGATCCATGTTCTTTTGCCTTTCACAGAGAAAATTCATGATAATAGTAATTCATCTGACTGAAATATTATGTTTTGATTTTTCTGATTGTTTCAGAACCATAGCATGGAGGAATTTACTTCAGACTCCCTTTCATTACAGTTTAATCACAAAGGGCATACACAGCGTTAGGTGAACGCCCTGCGTGACTTGTCTGAAATATAGGTTAATAAGCAAGCTAAATATACTGTACAGAACAGAACAATAGAGCATATACCGGTCTGCGACTGAATTCGGAAGATTGCGAGACAAAAGTGATCATCCAACGTTGGCACTGAGCTTCCCAGGCCTGATCTGAACTTTATACAACAGCATAGACTAGTGGCAAGAGGGAAGATTGTCCGACGGGCTTGTCTGCTGGGCTGCCACTCCTCTCAGGCTGCAGCCACAGCGAGCCCAGAACCTGGAACTGTGGCAGACAAGTCCTCAGGGACTTTCTGTAACTCTTTCTGTAACTGATAACTACCTTAATTATCTAAAGCTGCTCTCTGTTGACTAGGTAAGTGGGAGAAAAACATCGCTCAGCTAATGAAATAGCTAATGTGGTAGCAGCTACAGAAACTCAGAGACACAAGCAAGTAGGGGCACTTCTTTCCCTTTGATCATGGAACACTCCGTTATCTGCAGTTCAACGTGTTTCTTACTTCTTTTACAGTATGGTGTTTTCCTGGCTATATCAATATATCTGTCTTTAGTGTAACCAAAGTTGTGAGGTGGGGAGCCAACAGTAACTCTTTCTTTTTTTCATAGTTCAGTTTGACTTTCTTTACCTCCATTTCTTTCCATTTCTCTGCGGGTTTACTTTATTACAGAAAGAGCATTGCCTGTTGTGAATGGGACTGGCTGCCTGTTCTCTTGCTCAGAAGGCTTATGCTGTTTATCTGCATTTAATTCAGTGGATTTTCTTTTAAATACCTGTCTAGGAAGAAGTTCTGCAGGCCTCGAAAGACACCAAACTTCACTGATTTCAAGAGGGGCTTGCTCAGTGGCAGAATGCAGCGTTTGGCCAAAGGAGCTGGAACAGCTTCCTCATCCTTAGTGTCAATGGAGATCCCTGGCAGATTTCTCCTGGAAACAGAGCAAGACCGCCCACAGATGTTAGTAAAATCTGTCCTGCCTTTTAACCTGCTCTCAGATGAACTAGTGTTCCAGGTCCCTTCCTGCCATGTAGGGAACTGTAAGCACATAGCGTGTGAGGTGGGGCACAGCACACGCTGCTGAGCACTGCTGGTCTTCTGCTGGCCCAGGGAATGGCAGGTGGCTGGCAGTGGGTTGTGTGGCTGGAATTGGGAGCACCATGAGTGGAGTAGAGATGAATGTGTTTATGGCTCTGAACGGTGTCAGTCTCCAGGTTTAATAACTTAGGCTCTGTGTGATGTGACCTTCATCTGGAGTGGGGCTGGTATAGGTGAGGTAGGTCATGTGCCAGGCTGTGAGCAGAAGAACATAAGTGGTTTATAATGTTGCAAGAGGGAGATGAGGCACTTGAGGGCATGGTGGTGATGATCTTTGGTTAAGGAGGAGTAAGGCAGCAGTGGTAGAAGCAGTCTGGCAGTGAAGGAGTAGGCAGACCTGACCCCCTGAGGTAGAGGACACAGACAATTTTCCTGTGCTTGGCTGCAGAAAAGCTAGTGTAGCTGACAGCTAAGGGGGGCAAGTATTACATGCCAATTATTTCCATTTCAGGTTTGTTTTTCTGCTACAGGAGCAGATCTGACTGCTTTAACTCAAAGGACTACATCTGATCACTGATAAATTAGGATCATTTGGCAGAACTTTACTACATTTGTCCGGAGTTGCTCTGAATTAAAACACTGGAGGATCTGGCCCAGAATTCAAGTAGTCAGTCCTGCTAAGGACTTGCTAAGCTGTAAGGTCAAGACATTCAGTTATGGTCTCTGTGTGACTAGGCTGTGCTGAAAAAGGTAATTGTGTCCACAGTTAATCATAGGGGAAAAGCTGTATTTGCGAAGAAAACAGAAAGCCTTTAAATTTAGGTCCCCTAACAGGTCTGCCGGGGTTCATTGAATCCTACAACTGAACTGGTGACTTTACCCTGGGAGTGGCCAACCAGTGCCGCTCTGCAAGCTGAACACTGAGAGCTCTGTGTGGCTGAAAGCTACAGAGCCCACATTGCAAAACTCAGGTTCCAGAGGAAAGGAGATGCCCAGAGAGGCTCTCAGGTGGCTGGTGCTGATGCCTGTCCCCAGCGGGTTGTCTGCTGTGGCAGGAGATAATCCTTAGCTGATGTCTGCCCAGCCTCTCTGCCAGTTCAGGGAGGCAGCATTGGCCTAGATACCGTCTCTTGAACAGTCAAAACCATGTGTTTTAAAAAAAAAAAAAGAAAAAAAAGAGAGAGGAGGGTGCAGGAGTGTCCTCATCATTTAAAATATCACAAGAAGTTTGAGAGGGATCTGTTCTTGCAATTTGCATTTTTTATCACTCTGGAGATGGTCTGGCAAATGTTGCTTGCAGAACATGTTTATGATAAAGAATGTATTGAAAGCTAGTAAGAGTTACATACTTACATGATCAAATATATTTATATGAGCATAGTATTCTTCACTCAAAAAAGATGATCACAATTTGGAGGATAACTCAGGAAAAAATAGGACTTTCTGAATTACAAAGAGAGAAAGAGTGTGAAGGAATTGAAGGGCAGAAGGACCGCACGGCCGGGCATTTTGCCATTTGCTGATGCCAGAACTGGTCAGTGACTCTGGATTATAGAGATACTTGAATGGAATACAAAAAATTGTATTAGACTATTTAAGGATGACATTAATGTGAGATTTGTAGCAATCCTGATTAAGCTAACATTTTCCCTTCTTGTCAAAATTTAGCTGCCTGTTCAGCACTGGATCTGCCATGGCCTGGCTGTATAACCTTGGACAAGACTGCTGTGAAAAGTGGTATCGGGTGCTTCCTCCACCCCTGAGCTGCTTTAAACTCAGGCGCTTGCCTGGCTCTTTGCCTGAGCTACGCTGCAGATGAGCCTGTGCTTGGCCATGTATCTCGCTGATCCCTGATCTGCTGACTTGACTTCTGGATTCAGTCACCCTTTTTGCCATAAGTTTGTCCAGTAATCAGTGAGCTCTTGGCTGTCTCAGGACCTTTTTGGGTTCTGTGAGACTACGCCCCTTCATGGCAAAGACACTGCCCTGCCTGCTTTTCTGTCACCCTCAGCTCCTGTCCATCTCCTTTGAGAAGCAACCCACTCTTGCTGCTTCCTGGCATCCTTTGGTGCTAGGAACCCTTACCTGTGGTAACAGCACTCTTACTGTGGCCTGCTACAGGGACAGAGCTATGAGGTTAACTAAAAAGTTCCTGAGAAATGCCTTACCAAGTCAGAACAGTGGCCTGTCTATACCCTGCATGTGCAGCAGCCAGAGCAGGAGGTACCAGTACTTCAGCTGCAGAATGAAAAGCATGAACCTGCCTCCATTCAAGTCTATGGTATACAGGTTCCTAGGAGGCGTCCTCAGGTACACGGCTGGAGGATAAGAGTCTACACTTCTAAACTGAAGAATACTGTGATCATGCCTAGAAATAAAGCAGCAGCCAGAGAAAAAAGAAAACATGTAAAAATGTAGAAAGCAGAAGCAAGATAAGGACTGCAGGGTTTATGAAAGGCATATAGGAGAAAAAACTATCATATATTCTGCCCTTATATCTTTATTTCTGCTCTTATCACTCCTGGTTTTGCACATTCTTTTTCTTGCCCCTCTCTATCCCTCTCTTCTCTTGCTCCTTCCCTGGCATGATGTGATATGCTGTAGCTTAAAATCTTGGCACTCTTTTGAACTGCCAAGTTTAAAATTCTGAAGGCTTTGAGTGGTAATAGCTGAAATATTTCATATTAGTGAAAGGTTAAAGCTAGGTCAGCAGTTCCCAAGAACAGTTTGAGAGAAAATTAAAAATGCTCCGATTTGCTTATTTCTTAGTCCACCAACTTCAGCAAACATGCAGTCGGTCTTTGCCGCTTCTCTCAGAAGTGAAGCGCAAAAAGAAGGCGGTGAGGGGGCTTTAAGCGCCTGCTTATAACCCTCAGTTTCCAGGGCAGGGAGACTTGTGTGAAGTTTCTGTTCCTGGGCATAGATTGCTCTTTTTCATGACCTCAGTGTTGGCAAACAAGGCGATTTTTGTGCGGAGCAGTGGTGCGTTTGAGTTGTGAGGGTTACCTAGTGAATTCAGAACAGAAGCAGCACTGTAGGTTTTGTGTTTGGGTTGGTTTCTTTTTGCTTCCACACATTGGCTGTGTGTACCTTATAGCATCTGGAAGGTGCGTGAAATCATCTATACATGAATTCTTTCATGAGTCAGAAAAATAATGATGATGTCATTTTTTTCAGGACCAGGGGTTTCTCCGCAAAGACATAAGGAAAATGACTCTTCCTTTTCTTCTGAGGAATTTGGGAACAATCATCTCCTCTTAGGACAGTTGTCCATAGTTCGAAGGAAGAGAATAATTATTGTGGCAGTCCAGAATTTAGGGGTGGGGTTTTTTTGCTATCTTTACTTATTCATCTGTGTATGTCTTTAAGTCAATTCATTTTCTCACTATTCAGATGTCAGCCAAGAGTCACAAATCAATATCTGACCACGTAATTTTTTTGGTGTAGGAAATGAGGCATGTTTAGGGGGTTACAGGAAAAGACTGACAGAAAAGGGCACATTTTAAAGTGAAGTTAACACTCTGGAACTGGACAGATTGACATCAATCAATAAAGCACAAGGAGCTGCTCAACGGCTGTTGCTTAAGCCTCTTCTAGAATGACCATTTACAAGGGAAGGTCATTCAATTTTTGTGCCATTGTATGTCTCAACCCTGCCTCATGATATGTGCAAACAGATTCCTGTGCAACTTCTCTGGTTCTCAAATTAACTATTAATGAAATGACTATTGGATTACATTGGTATTTATTTCCGCTGTGCTTCCCAGTTACTAGAATCTTGGAAATGATCCTTTCCACACTATCATCCAAGTCATTACTGTGAATAATTAGAAAGCTGGGCTGTACCCTACTGGTAACCTCTTTCCACCTTGAAATAATCCCATTACTTCCACTGTTTGTTTCTTGCCCTTCAGCCAATTTTCAGTCTATGTAGCCTGCCAGTTTTCTTCCTATTGTGCGAGTCTGCACCTTAGGTGCTAGTCTCCCATATGGAAATGTTTTCAGAAAATAGGAACTGAATTTCTTGTATCCAGTCTCCCTCTAATCATTCTGCATTATACCATCATGCTTATATATTCAGTATTCCTTTTCTCTCCCTTGTTGGAATCGTTTGCCAAACTCTTTCATTGCTGGGTCCCTTTTCAGGGTGCTTGAATTGTCTCTCCGTCTTCACTTTCCCATCTTACTTCCAAATCACATCCCTGAGCAGAGGTTCTAAGTGCTTTCTATAATCATCCATGGGCAAGGAACCCCCTAGACAGGTAACGGTGAGAATTTCGTGGGTAGAGGTTGAAGTATCTGGTCTCCATCTTTGTGTAAATCTCCGAAGGGGCACTAGTGTTGCACCATCAGTGTTTTTGTGGGATAAATGGGGGGATTTTGATTGTACAGGAAATTTAATTAGATTTAAGGCTAATTAAATTCATTTTTTTTCATATTAACATGTTCACAAATATTATTGCATCTCGTTAGATTCATTCTTCTATCCTTACTGAACAATATTCAGTGGTAGTTTCAGATTACAATAAGTTCATTATGAAGATAAGGTGGAATTAGTGTAGGAAGCTCAGCTGGTTGAAGGGGTCTGTGCTTTAATTACTGCAGAGGGTGTGCATATTAATTACAACACAAGTGATATTTACTGTACCTCAGGAACATATGACAGGGTAAAGATACTGACAGCACCAGCTAATAAACTCAGTATGATAATGAGGAGAAAAGACCATAAAAATAGAAGGAAATAAAATTATTCATAAAGTATATTGATCCCAAAGTAAAGACATTAAGCTCTGATGAAGGGCAACAAAAGGGAAGCTCCTCACTTTATCAAACAAATAACCAAAGTAGAGAAATGTTAGCGGAGAGACAGATTGTCATTATACTGGTCATGTGACCACACCCTAGAGAATACATGTGAGCAGTAAAATATAGATTTTTAAAAAATAAATCAGCAGAAAGTCTAGTCTTTACCTGCAGGGTATCAGGTCACAGTGGTGCTGACGAGCTTGGGGGCTGGACACATTGCAAGGTAACGTTTGAAGAAGAGTGACGGGAACAGAGCTCTCTTTGGATGAGGAGCCATCACCAGCTACACAAAGAAACAACATGGCTAATTGGTTTAGGCTGCGATAATTGCTGCTGGTTTCTGGTTTGTTTTTTTTTTTCCCTAATACTAATTTTGAAGCAATTGTTTTAATTGTTACCTTTCAGGCAGCCTCCTATTCAACAGGCATTTAAGCATATACTGAACATGAAATGCAGTGGAAAGATCTGTCGCGTGTCTCTCAGCTGTGGGGTCAGTGCTCGCTTCCCCAAGGTATGGAGGCCAGCTCCCTTGGTTGCTCGGGCTCAGGGACCTGTTAGAGCTCTGTATTTCCCTGCTGGCATTTAGACCTGGTTTACTACTTGGCGGCAGCGCACAGAGAAGTGCAAACATTTTCCTTGATGTTTGAATTCCCAATGTTCAGTGTGTCTCTATTATATGACTTTTGACCTGAGGCCTTAGCCACCAAATTGGCAAGTAAGACGCTTCACCTTTTGCATGTAACTACTGTACACTGAAACTCTGTAGCAATCATTTTACGTTGGGTATTTCAAAAAGTTTTGCCTAAATAAATTCAACAGGACCAGTTCAGTCCATAGTGCCTGACAGACTAGTTTGGTGTCTGTGAAGAAGACAGGGACCATACAGTGCGTGGAAGTTTTAGTACACAGAATTCTTTTTCCTCTAGACATTGTGCTACATAATGCGTTTTCCTCTCAGGATTGTTGTAAGTTGGGTGAGTGAGGTGAAGCTGGCGAGCGAGTCAGCTCGCTAGCCATTCATCTCTAAAGACCTATGTTCAAATCATATTTACTGAAAGCCACATATGTCTGCTGCTTTGTTGTCATCATAGCCTTGGCAGATACTTGTTACCAAACACAAAGCTCCTTCATGTTGGGCATATATGTCAGTCTTGGCTTAATAAAGACAGGTGGATTGAAACAGCCACTCTTGGTCAGGTTCTCTGTACTCCGGTAAAGCCTGAAGTGGTTACCTGTTTCATTCAAATGAACCTTTCACTTGTAGGAGCACTGGTTGGTTTTTTTTTTTTCTTCTTTCCATCCTACAAATAAGAATCCACATTTCTTCCCCCTCATTCTTCTTGACAGGTCAAGGAAATAACATAATACTTACATTTTCAGTGTACTGGTTAACATTAATTTCAAAAGAAAAACTGGGAAAAAAAAATCTATTATCACTGTGGTATGACCACAGTGCCCCCAAGTTAAATTCATGTTTCTACCTTATGTTAAAGTAAACTTTACTGGCTACTGGTGAAGAGCCTAAAATTTCCACTCTGTTGTTCCTTCTCTATTAATTTGGCTTTCTATGGGGCTGTCCCCCTGATGCTGGTGTAGTGTAAGGGCAGAAATGACAACTTTTTTTTCACTTTTTTTTTTAAAGTCATTTACTGTTTTTATGCATTGGGCAAACTTAACTGCACTTTAAATATCTGAGCCTCTTGAATCTGTAAAACAGTTTGAAAATACTGCAGGAGCAGTTGGGGTCTTGGCATTTCAGGTACTTTTACCCAAAGCCAGGAAGCTCAAGAATTTACAAAACAAAAAAATTATAACAATATATGTCCACATTCAAAGCTTCAAAAAGGTCTGGATCATTTCTGAGGTCTTGGATAATTGTTTGGTTTGGTCTTTCTTATATTCAAATGAATTCACCTATCTCTGGTTGTAATTCAGTGAGCAAAAGACTAATGACTTTCGAGTGGCCTTTGTGAAATGTGCTGGTGTTCTTGGTTCAGTTCCCAGTTTCATAGCAGTAAAACCCCTGTGCTGCCATGGGCACTTGTGCTCCTGTGTTTGACAGAGGGATTGAGGTTTCCTTTACTCTCTCACTCTTAGAAATGGTCCTTCCAAGATTAGGACTGAAGCAGATTTGAGGACATTGGGGAAGCATATGTTCTTTCTGTGCATGCTTCACATATCCTTCAATTTCACAGCTTCTGGGCTTTGATTCAGTGTCTTTCAGTGATGCATTTATCAACAGATTTTTAAAAGAGGAAAAAAAATACCAAAAAGTTAACCTCTATGCTAGTTCCTCCTGCAGTTGCTACTTGTGAGGAACAACAAGGAACAAAAAGCAAGACAGTGATGTCTTGATAGTTTTGTTGATCTGAACGTGAAGAACTACTGATCTAGATGCTAATGTTTAAGAACTGCTCTGGAAATTTTCATTAGAAAGAGCATTTTAATCCTCCCCTCTTGCATCTCACTGTAAATCTGTTGTCTTCATTGGAGACATTCTTCTCTTAGCCCCATAAGGTAGTTCAGTGTGTGAAGTCGTACTTGAAGTCGTACTTATTACATGTGCTTAAGTAAAGCATATGTGCGCACTTAAGTGTTCCCCTAAACTATAGCCTTAAGCCTAGGAGAAATTGTTAAGTAAATTTGTGTCTTACGTTGACTTAAAGTTAGGTATTGGGCTTAAATGCTTAGATGAGTTCAGCCTAACTGCAGTCAGAAGAAACTTGGGACACCCAGCACATGTACGTCTGGCACAGGCGGTAGAGAGGCACAGTTTTGGTGATGTCGAGCATGATGGTGTTTCCCGGATCAGAAGGAACTCTGGTTTATGCTAACAGCTAGTGTGACTGTGAGATCTATTTTAAAGGACTAGCAAAGCAGGGCAGAAAACAGTATTAGCGAGTCCGATATATTTAGCCTTTCAAGGTTTTTTATAGGGTGCTGTGTAAAGACCTCATAAGAACTCTTAATAACTTGAGGGTAGATCCTGGTTTGAGTTTAACGCCTCTTAAAAAAGAGGAAACCGAGCATGGGAATAAATTGGCCATTCTTGCATCCTTTGGCTTCCTCTCCTCCCCTACAGCTGCCACTACTGACTTTCTGCTTTCTGCAGGAGCTGACATGATGACATGATATGCTGACCATACTAAATAATTTTGGCTAATCGGGGGTTTATAACATTTTGAGGAATTCCAGAGCTAACCAGACTGTGTATTTGGCAAATATAATGCAGTAGTATACAGTATAATTTGGGTTCTTGGGCGTGCTTTTACGTTTTGAGTTAGCGCTAATGGAAGACTCAATGAAGTCAGCTCAGGTAAGGTGGCTTCTCTGCAGGACGGGGCTAGCTATCAGACAGAAAGAAACAGAATACAGTGGGAGGGTGGTCAAAGAGCATAAATCACGAAGAAAATATTTTATTGCCACCATATATATCAATGGCATGTCCTTACCTTGGAAATCATGTTCACTTTTGGTCGCCTTATCTCAAAGTCATAACAGAAATAGAAATGGTCCAGAGAAGGGCAAAGAAAGTGAGTAGAGCCATCTGAGAGCCTTTCATAGGAGGCTACATTAAAAAGGGCAGGATTATTATTTACTTTGGGAAGAAGAGGAGCAGGAGGAACTGTGGCAGAGGCATATAAAATAATGAAGAGCATAGATCAGGCCAGTCTGCTGCTTCTCATTACATTTGTCTGTAGTGAAAGAAAAGGTGAGAGCTCAGAACGGGCCAAAGAGTGAGTGAAAAATCACAGCGCATGGCATCTGCTTTTCACTTGTGGAACTCAGAGCTGCAGGATGAAATGAAGCCCAAGCGATTTACAGTAATAAAGCCCAACAGAAATTTAGGTTTAAGACTTGAATTGGAGCTTATAGTCCCTCCAACCAGGACTTAAAGAAGGGCTGTCGTTACTCCTCATGCAGGAATAGGGTACTGACCAGCTGGTGTGGAGGAATACATGTCTCCCCGTGGTACTGTACTGCACAGTTTAGGCACAGAATGGGGCGGGAGAGGGAGTAGGCTTTTCCTTGCTGCCTCCCGTGTTGGTTGCGATCAGACAGGAAGCTGTATTACAGGAACTACACAATGAGAACTGTGAAGTCACTGCCCACTGGTGATTTGGAACTCTCTGTGCAGAGAAGTGCCACTTCTCTTTGGGCTCTGGGTTTTACTTACAGTTTGGGCTCTTTTTTTTCTGTCTTTTGGTCTTGTCAGGACTTGGTAACTGGGATGGGGTTGTTAGCCGAAACCGCTGCTAATATTTTCCCTTTCTTAGTTGCCTCTAGTCTCCTGGTGACTGTAGAGTAAGAATCGATGTACTACATGAGCTTTTAACAGCCTGATCATTATAAGGCGAGCATGATCATTAAATGATCCTCACTTTATTAATGCACTTTATTAAGTGTCTTTTCCTGTATGCCTGGCAATTGCACTTGAGGTAAGTTAGGAACAATTACAGTACTGAATAAATAAAAATAATATAGGTAAGGAGCAGTAAAACATCAGTTAGGATATCCAGGGCATTCTGCAAGATAGACACACTATTGCACCTTAACTCCACATTTAGTCATTGGGGTTCCCGTTTGCCACTTTTCATTTGTAAATATGCAAAAATTTACCAGGCTGCCTTGCTGCAAATAGAGACTTTTAGTTGAACTCAGTGCTTGCTTTTCTCTTCAATTCCTTCTTAGATGAATTAAAATAATAGAATATTGTGAACAGACTGAAAATCTTTCTTAACCTCTCGTTTGAGTAGTCAACAATTACTTGTAACCTTTCTGACATTTTTTTTTTTCTGCAGAGGAAAGGCAGAATGTCTTTGTTGTAGGCAATGCACCTCTGATTTGTAAAACACAATTTCCTTTAAGGGTGTTTGAGTACAGACTTAGCTGCTGCTTAAATGGAACACAAGCACTTTCCTGCTAAGTGAATTTGAGCTGAAGAAGCCTGAGCAAAGTACGGAAAAAATACTCACAAATATTTCCCATATTAAAATAAAAAGAACTGCAACTGAAATATGCAGTGACCTTGTCACGTTTGCTTTACCTGAACAATGAGAGGTCCAATCACATTAGCACCGATACTTGCACATACTGAACGTTACACTTGTATTTCTGAATATTCACAGTGAGCACAGTTCTCTGCGCTGAGGGCTAGCGGCGTTTCGGTCTCACCCGTTACCCTTGTCAGCACTATCCTGCGCTTGTACAGCAGGTTTGTGCTGTACGTATTTGACCCGACATGACCTACACAATCCACCCCAAAGTGAAATTTTTCCTTTTCCTGAAAGCTGTCTCCTCCTTGCCTGTGGCTTGCAAAGGATGCTCCATTGTTCGCAGCACTGGTATTTGGCTCTTGTCTCGACCAATGTTCGCTCATCACAATACCCCTGTCAACACGGTGCTGTGTACGCGTTAGCTGCACTGCATTACTGTTGTCAAATGGCTCTGCTGTCATGTAGTGTTTAAATGTAAAAGATATAGGTGACGACTTGAAGCTGGAGATTTGTGCTGAAAATCTGGATTTTAAGTTGTCTGCAGCACAGAAGTTGAAAAGCTGAGACAGTTTTACAATAAATGTAAGCAGTTTAAGCAAGCTTGTAGCTCTCAAGATGAGGATGTATGTTTTCCCCTCTGAAATGTGCTGCCTTTCAAGAACACAAGTGTGGCATTTAGGTGACACCGTACTGCTCATCCATGTGCCCTTTCTGGGAATGACTCTGCTTCTGTCTCCTTCTGTCTGCATGTGCCGTACCTCCAAGGGTCTTCCGTGACCCTGCCACAGGCTACAAGACCAGTGAGCTGCAGAAGGTCTAAACTCCTCGTGATATAGGAAAAGGTAACAATGAATAAAATGTGGCGCTCGTTTTCCCTTCTATTGGTTTTCTTTCAGAGGTGTATCGGTTTTTCCTGTGTGCTAGAAAAGCTTTATTTCTCACTTAACCTTAAACAAAAAGCAAACAAAATCAGAAAGAAGAGAAAAAAAATGCTTTTCTTCCTCTTTATCTGCTACACTGGAGCAAGGGAGACAGCTCAACCTACACCAGTCCTCAGAGAGGGAGCTGGTGTCAGAAGGCAACCGCTTCTTGGTTACTCTAAACTGGAGCATAGACCCTAGCTATATTCAGGGAAGAAACCAAATATGTCTCTTGGTCCATGGCCTGTAGTTCCTGGAAAGATTTAACTGGAAATCCAGCTTGATGAAAAACCAGGTAAAGTTCCTCTAGTGGACTGTGTTGGTCTGTCAGTGGGTCCCTATATTCCTTCAGAAAACATTACCTTTCCTTAAAAAATAAAAAAATAAAAAACCACAAAAAAACCCCTGACACTTGCAATTAGTCATTACCTACTGTTGCTTGCAATTTGTTGGCAGATCAAGCTACAATCTGTTGCACTATGACAGATCAATTTCTGCAACCCACAAATTCATTACAGAGCTGAGCCAAAACAAAACAACTTTCTCTCTCCTTCACCCCTCCCTCTGGGAAGATGACACCCCCCTTCCCCTACCCTTTGTGCTGCAGCCTCTGGTTAGCTGAGATCCTCAGGCTTGTGGAAAGGAGCAGATGGGAGGCAAAAGAGGGATGGGGAGAAATGAGCCTTTCTTGTTCTAATGCCCTTAATCCGCGTACACGTGCACGTTAATGTGAGGTCAGTCCCTGGCCCTGGAGCAGGCCACTGTGCAGTCCTAAAACAGTGTTTTTGTTACTGGGTAATGCACAAAATACGTTAATGTGTTTTTGCCCGAACTTGTCCTTGCGTTGTAACTGTTACATCCTGCCGAAGGTTTGGTCGGGGATGGGTGGGATGTTTTATATCAGATTAGTTGTTGCGAGATTAAACATGAATATGCGCTTCCTTTCGGAAACCAGTGACCTCCTGCTGTTTTGTGGGAGCTGCACTTCATCTTCCCTTTGCGTGAGAGGACATCAGGGACCTGCTAGTTGTGTTGCAACGTGTTATAGAGAACTGTAGTCATCTTTGTGTTATCTCCAAGAATGCTTAATGAAATAGTGCTGATGGTTAGGACACGAAAACTAGGATGGAAGAATCGTTGGGTTTTTTCTACTGCATTTGTAGCTGTTCTCACCTGACTGGGTGAGGCCACCTTCAGTGAAAAAATAGCACAGTGACATTTTCAAAACATGCAGTCCCTTGAGCCTGGAACCTAACACAGACAAGAAAGCTCAGCTTGATTCCAACACTGCTTTGTGATGTGTACTCCTCTTTTTCAAGAGCTGGGCTGCAACAGCTGCTAAATACAGAGAAAGGGGGGGGAAAGGTTGCTATTATACAGAGTTTAGTTGTACAAAAGCAGATGCTTTATAGGGATTTTGTAAGTGAACATACTCAGCGTTCCAAGGCGTCCTGGGCTTGTTGCTAGTGCTACCTTCACTAATTTTGTGTGGCAGCGAGCAACCACCAGATTATTTGCTCTTCCCAAACAACTCAATCCTGCATAGCAGTTAGTGCCATCAGACCCTGCTGGGGTCAGTGAGCACAGAGAGCGGACAGCTTCTTGCAGGAAGCCCTTAGCTTTTCAAAGAGGGGAGGGAAAACTAGCAAATCTCAGCGTTATAAAAGCACAATCTTGTATGGGGCTGGATTTGTGGAAATGCTTACGTTTCAGCCAGCTTTTTCTGACAAGGGCTGGGAGCTGCTACTGCTGAGAATAGTGACAAATTCCCCTGGGTTTATGGCCAGGGATGGTGATGGCAAGGAGGTCTAACTAACAGGATGGAAACATCAAGGCAATGCTAGCGATAGGGAGGGTCACCATAACAATATGTACCTGTTCGCTAGATGTTTCTTACCGGAGGGGCGTCCCACGTGTGGCGTGCTGTGCACTAGGTGTAAGGCCAGCCCCACCGTTCTCCTCTGGGGCTCATTTTAGTTTACACCGTTGTTTACTACAGGAAAAGCTGGATGCCAGAGCTGAACGTTTTGGAGTGAGGAGGAAGCAGCTATCCTAGTGTTCCCTTCGTTCTCTGAGCAATTTTTGGAAAATGGCTGTCAGCCCACCTGCTCTCTCGCAAAAAAAAAAAAAAAAAATTATTTGCTTTCTGAAAGTATTTCACAGTTTCTGAATAAAGTGACACACAGGTAGGGATGCTGAACCAGAGCACAGAGAAGGAAGAGTCTACTCTCTCAACAGTTTAGAAATACCCCTCATCTTTCCTGAATTTTTCACCTCACCCATGCATGGCACATGCTGATTTGCTCAGTAAGTTATGCTAGAAGCTTCAGAACACTTAAAAACCTACTTTTATATTGCTAATATTTCTGTAGCTCTTTGAGGCAAAAATTTCAAGCTGATATTTGTGACAACATTAAAATTCTGACTGTATTCTCCAACACAGGAATTGAGAGGACGATAGGCTGGGTTTAAGCACTTTTAATCACTGCTGGGAAAGGGACTTTTTCTAATATTTTGAGAATAATATAAACAATATAGTTGCACTGTTACCCTTTAAGAAAGCTGTACTTAAAAAGGGAGTGCACGTATTCAAGAGCTGTATGTAGTTCAACATATTGATTTGTTTGTTGTCATCATTTCATAGCGCTGTCCTGGTCACAAAGCTAAACTTCTGAATTCCAGCACTGCAATGAAAATTCTGCAGTCTGAACTGTACTCCATAGAAACTGTCATTGATATGTGCAGAAATTCTGAGATACAGATGGGAATTGAGGCTTTATCAAATTATTTGGCTTTCATTAGAGCTGAATAAATAGTAACGCATGAAACCTAATTCTATCCAATTTCTTTGTTCTGGTAAATTGCTACCTACGCCACTAGCTTTTCTGGTTCCTGTGTTCCTAGAGTGGCAAGTGCTTTTTCCCCTCAGAGCATTTTGTTTAAGTATTTAACCCCTCTCTTCCCCCTCTTCCCTCCCCTCCACAATATATAGATGTTTCAAAAGAAGTGTGTTTGGAGACAAATATTTATTGAACGGCTTTGGGTACGACTCCTGTATGAGTTTTCTTTTGGGGGGTGTTGATGCTTATGGCATCCTTCACCTCCTTTCTCGTGCTGGCAAAATGTTTTTTATGAACAGGACAGTTTTGGTGTGATATAGCATGTTCACTTTAATTTCCATAACGGGCCAGATATTAATATTTGCACTTTAGCTGATGATGTGGAGGTGAACCACGGGCCTTGCATGTCAGTTCTGCGGGAAATCGATTCTCTGTGCCAAAGTGCTGGCGTTGCTCTGTAAAGACAAGCTACGGACGCAAACAATTGCAGAAAATATCCCTAATGTTAAATACAGTATAAAGAATGTGGTTTTCCCCCTCTTATTATTCCTATTGTTTTATTTCCAGCCCTCTTGCTAGTGGCTGCCTTTGTGGCACTTCAGCTGTGATTAGATGGGCGGGCAAGCAGCTTCCTCTAGAGCTGCAGCCAGCTGGGTGAAAAGACTGGCAAACCCTCAACTCCTCGTCTACCCTCTGCCTTTGCGGTGGAGTTTATTATCTCCACAGCTCTGTGACATGCCCAGTCTGCACAAGCCAGGGGTCTCCGCGCACAAGTCAACATTCGGGAGTCAGCCTCCTTGTTACCGCTCTGTTGCCATGCTTTATTTTGATGTAGTCGTAACCTAAAAAACTGCCTAATAGCCAAGAGGCTGGGGGGAAGGGAGGAGAGGCAGAGAGAGAGGGTCATCCACTTCTAATGCTGGAAAGAAACCCTGTGATAATCTGTTCCATGCATTCAAATGAAAATATGACTTCTTGGCAGAGAATAGCATTATAATGTAAAATCCCATATGCTGTTATACAGTATGTTGCAATCTGTTTTACTGCTGCCTCTATTCTAACGAGTGAATACTGCCAA